>OX422208.1:812506019-813706019 GCA_949130495.1 Sambucus nigra
CTTTCAGGGCTCGGTTGACCAAAGTTAACTCCCCAAATCGGGCCAAACTCTTTGGAATGTCGAAGTAAAACTCCTAACCTTTCCAACGGTCTGCCCCTTGCATGATTCAAACTTACCATGCGAACGAACGATCCGTTGTGTTCGATCGATTCCCCATCCAATGGATTGACAAACATTTCTGAGCCATTTTTGACCCAAAGTCAACTCCTAAACCCGAGAGCAGTCCAAAGGACTTTCAAAGGTCTCTGAATTACCTTTCCAACGGTCTATCCTGTGCGCGATTCTGACCAACGGTTTGCCCTCGGCAGCCGATTTTCTGAAAAGGCTTGAAAAACACTACCAAATGGCAGGTTCCAGACCCTGCCTATCGGCAGGTGCCGATAGGTAGGAACGGGTCTATGCCGATCGACAGTGACCTGAGACTATAAAAGGAGGCCTTCACCTCATTTTCAAGGGGATCCCAGATCTGATAAAATTCACTCTCAACGAATCCCAAAAACCTCTCTCGAAGGCAGCGTGATTTCAACGTCCAAATCCCTTTTTGACTTCCACTTTTCATCATCCTTTTCATTAAACTTGATGAATTAGCCACTCTCCATCATCATCCAAATGCAAGGACTGCTCCCCAACACTCAAGATCAAGCTCAAGATCTTCAAGAAGGTCCAACTTCCTCTACTTTCTCTTAAATTCTCAATAACTTGTTTTCTTACTTAGCACTTTTATTATCTCATCTCGCACATCCTAATATACTTTTTATTTAGTATTATTGCACATCTCTTATTTTCATATAAATAAAAACCCAAAAAATAAGAAAAAGAGGGTTTACTCATAAATTCCAAATAAGGGATTCTCATACTTTTCTCACACTTTTCTTAACATTAAAACAGTTTTTCTACACACACACACACACACACACACACTCACAAATAAGATATCCCCCATTTGGATTTATGGGATAAATCCTACCCATCGTTTTGTATACGAGCTACGTGGACTTTGATGCCTTTATAGGCTACGTAGGCGTCTCGGAGTAAAACCCGAGACTCGAGTCCTTTTTCTCATTTTTTTCTCCTATTTTTCTATTTTCTCTAAATCTAATCTTCTTATATTCTATATACTTGCCCTTAGTGACGTATTACTCCATACGCGTTATCGTTCCATTATAACGACCAATATAGGGGTAATCGCGTAAATCTTATTTTTCTAATACTATTCTTATATCTTCCAACGGATGACTCGCTTTATCTTTTCCATGATACAAGTCAAGGATTCCTACCTCCATTATATATATACACATGCACATATATCACGGGGGGAAATATAAAGGAAAATAGCATATATCCATGAGAGACCGAAAGGGCGAAATGGGTGCCTAACACCTTCCCATTCCGTAACTAAGCCTCCGAACCCTTCTCGAATCATTTTGGTTTCGCATGCACCAGTATGTCTTTGGATGCCATCCTTCGGGGTGGCTCCCCTTTTCCTTTTGTCTGTTTTGAGTAAAATAGACTAGCGACTCTGAATCTCTCTACATCTTCACACCTCATCTCAAACGACGTCGGTCGAAGCGCTCCCGAGAGGGATGCGCGGGACCCGAGGATCCTTTCTTTCGCGCATCCGCCCGCGCGTGGCGAGGATCGGGGATGGCCACATAATAAATGTTAAGTTGTCTTACCCCCAACAAGTGAGCCTTACGCAGACTAACTATGAACACTTCATACTCAGCCTCGTTATTAGAGGCTTAAAATGTGAATCTGATCCCTTGCTCGATCATTGCATCCTTTGGACTTGTGAGGACAATTCCAACATCTTTTCCCTTATAATTGAAGGAACCATCAACATATAACGTCCAACTTTCGACTTTAACCTGCTCATGTATCTTTGACTGGTCATCTAACTATTGGTCAGTAGGATTATCTCTAGTGAAATTTACAATAAAATCAGCTAAAACCTGCCCTTTGATTTCCATCCTCGATTAAAAGTGAATGTCAAACCTCGTAAGCTCAACTGATCACTTGGACATCAGTCTAGAAAGGTCATCTTTTCAAAGGATAACTTTAAGGGGGAAAGTAGTAATTACTGTAATGGAATGGGCCTCAAAATAATACTTCAACTTTCGTGAAGTGATCACCAATGCATAAACCAATTTTTCCAATGTAAAGTAACAATTCATGACGTCCAGGAGTGTTTTGTTGGCATAGTAAATAAGAAACTACTTCGCTTCAATCTTGGACAACAAATTCGAGATAAATGCATAACTTGATACTGTGAGATGAAGGAAGAGGAGGTCCCCTTAATCGGGGATCACCCTCATCAGAAGTTTGTTCAAGTAGGATTTAATCTCCTTGAGGTCCCTGGAGCACTCATCATTCCAGGTGAGGCTTTTCTCTTCCTTAAGTAGTTAGAAAAATGGCCGACAATGCTCAAAAGACTTTAAAATGAAGCGTTTGAGCACTGAAGCATCCCACAGAGGTTTTGGACCTTGCCCAATGTTGTCGATGGATGGTCCCTATTGATAACTTCTATCTAATCTGGATTTTCTTTAATTCCCCTCTTAATGACTAAATAACCTAGAAACTTTCCTAACTGAACTCTGAATGACCACTTTCTCGCGTTGAGCTTCATTCGATGGTTACTGAGGATTTCAAAGGTGTTGGCTAGGTCTTCAAGACATTTGCTCTTATTCCTGCTTTTGATGAGCCTATCGTCAATATACACCTCCATGGTCTCTCCCATCTGGTGTTGGAACATCTTTATGACCAGCCTCTGGTATGTAGCTTTAGTGTTCTTAAGGCCAAACAATATGACCTCGTAACAATACAGACCCAATGGTGTTATGACCAAACTCTTGTCTTGATTGGGGCATAAAAGAGGAATCTAGTGGTACCCTAAGTAATTGTCTAAAAAACCCATTCGTTCATAGGTTGTTATGGCATCGACTAACTGATCTATCTTTGTAGGGGAAACTGTCCATGGGATAGGCCTTGTTAAGGTCAGTGAAGTCTATACAGACTCTTCATCTTTCATTGTTTTTGCGAACTACAACCAGGTTCGAGAGCCACTTCGGAAATTGAACTTCTTTGATGGCCCTTGCCTCCAAAAATTTCCATACTTCCTTTTTTATTACCTTTATCTTCTCTAGTCCATTTTGATGAGCCTTCTATATGATTGACTTGAATATTGAATCCACATGGAGATGGTGACAAATGACCATAGGATTAATTCCTAGCATGCCATATATCTCCCACGTAAATATATCAAAGCTTCGTTTCAATAAGGTAATTAATTCCCCATCTCAAGGTCGGTCAGTGTTGTTCCGATAAAAAAAATTCTCCAACTGGCTTTTATAAAAAATAACCTCCTCCTAATTTTTAACGACCCTATCAGTGGGGCGGATCCTAGATTCCTCCACCCCAGGTCGGACGTGCCATAGCTGCTATTTTGATAGAGTAGCTCCCTCATAGGCTGTGTCCAAAATAATTTCTTTATCTCTCTTCTTTTCATGTTTAGGTCTGATGGCGGTGATGTAGCATTTATGAGCAGTGGATTGATCACCTTATATATCCATTATTATCCGATATGTGATACACTTGAGCTTCTGGTGGTAAGTGGAAGGGAAAGCTCTCATGGAATGAAGCCACCATCTACCTAAAATGGTGTGGTAAGGAGAATCAGTATCAACCATCAAAAACCCAATTACCTTTGAAATATTCCCTGCCCTCACTGGTATGAGCACTTTTTCCAAAGACGTGATTATCTTCCCGCAAAGCCGACCAGAGGGATGGTTGCCTCCTTAAGATCTAAGATCTTGAGCTTAATCTTGTGGAAGATCACCAGGTACATCACATTTGAAGATATCCCTTGGTCTTCTAGTAACTTCTCTACAACCCAATTTGTAATTCTGAGAGTGATTACTAGTGCATCGTGGTGAGGGGTTCTTATCCTAACCAAATCCTCCTCTATGAAAATGATGTGCTTGTTGTTGTCGATGTGCTCTAGTCGTCAACACTTGCTAGCCTAGATTTTGGTGGGATCTATCTGGAAAGCCTCCCTCATGGTTGTGACCTTCTTGAGTTCCATCCGAACATCGTTCCCTTGAATTTGCTTGAGGTGGGACACCCCATATCCCATCTCATCACCAAGGATGTTGTCTAGTTTCCTATCACCATTAGCGATAACCTGGTTAGATTTCTTCTCAATGTATTCATTAAAATGCCCATCTTGTGCCAACTCCTCTAGATGAGCTTTGAGTGCCTTAAAGTTCTCAATCTTGTGATCGTTTTCTTTATGGAACGTGCATCGGAGCATGTTTTTGCTCTTGGTCGGATCCTCTTTAATATTTTTTTGTCACTCAAGGAACTGTTCATCTTTGATTTTTGCTAGAATATTTGTAGATCGGTTCTTTGAAAACTGTGTTAATGGCTTGAAAAACTTTATGGGATTCTGTCTTGCCCCCGTTCCTGGCACCATTCTACTTCTTATTCCCCTTTTTGGGATTGTTCTCCTTGTCGACACCTTTTTTGCCTTGGCACGACCAGTCTCAGACAAAATGGTGTTGACCACATCCTCCACCTTGTTATATTTCTCAATACATGATATGAGATCATCAATAGTATCAGGTTTCTTCTTGGTAAGGGATTGGTACAACATGGATATGGGTGGTAGACCTATCTTGAAGGATGCCACAACGAACTTCTCTCAGAAATCTTCTACCCTATTAAACACTTCCCAATAATATTTGGCATATTCGCGCAAAGACTCCTATGGATTCTTTTTTATCATAAGCAGCAAATCCATTCTTTTTGGATGAGAGATAGTGGTGATAAAGCATTTAGTAAAGGACTCAACGAGGGCCTTAAAGCTTTCGATGGATCAATGAGGCAGCCTCTCAAACCACTTTTGAGCCACATCGCTCGAACTGGAAGGGAAAATACAATACATCAAAGCATTGCTATGACTCCATAAAGTCATTTTCAGCCTACACTATTGAATGTGATGGATGGGGTCACTCTTGATATCGTAGATCTTAAACTTGGGTATTGAAAAATTATTTAGGGGTTCCTTCTCCTTGATAGTTTTCGAGAAATGAGACTTTATTTGGGTTATAAGAGCTCTTTTTATTAGCTCTTTAGTAGACCCGGCCCCTCGGTGAGAAGGGTGTTGGTCTATTTCCCTTCGAACCTATCTCCGCATGTCATTCTTGTGGCGCTCGTTGTCCCTGTGGCACCTGCCTTAATGACTTCCATGCTATGAATGTTCTTGATCGCACCTGGTGCTCCTTCCTCAGCTACAAGTCTTGCTAACCTGAGGCCTAGGAGTCCGAACACGATGTTTACAGTCCTGGAAGATTTTTATCTCCATTTATTTTAGTCGCTGTTGGAGGCGAGAATTATCTTCAATCTGAAGGCGAGCTGCGTCCTCTTACTGTTGAATCCTTGTTTTATAGGCATCAACCAAGCGTGAGATCTGACTAGATCTAGGCTGTCCATGGCTTTCCTTCAAAGGTTATTGTTCTGATTGGAACGTTAGGTTCCCATCTCGACGAACCTTAGAACTAACTCTCAGTGGAGCCAAATCACCTTGAAAATCTCCAGGTTAGGATGCATTATTTGGTTGGTGATACATTGTAACTATTCTTTGAAGATATTTCTTTCGTGGAAAGAAATTTGATTCCCACAAATGATGTCAATTGTGAGTGCAAATTAATCACATTTAAGATATTCCAGATAGCAATCAAAAGATGAATATAGAAATTTTAATCACATAACACACAAATATACGTGGTTTGACAAATTACCTACGTCCACTAGAGGTCACTGTATTCCGATTAATTTCTCTCAAAGTTTTAAAATTATATCCTCCTTATCCCTAAGGTGTGGGCTGTATTTATAGTTGTTTAAAACTGTACTGATTAAGTAAGCCAAGGAACTCCCTTGGCTTGAGATACGCTCGCGTGCTGATTCCCTGAATATTTTGTCCGAGATTTCGGATAACCGATATGATCTAATCGTGATTGCCTTGTAATTACCCACGTGATAAATATTGGTGTTGATGTAAAAAATTAGATCACTCTAATTATTCAATCACAGATAAATAAATGAGACAAAATATTTTTAAAGTGGTTCGGCTAGGAATAAAGCCTACGTCCACTGTTATGTTATTGCTGAGTGTTTTTGGAATTCTTGATTACAAGTTCTCTCAAGAAATTCCGGTCCCTTTCAATGAGGGTGATACAAGGTATTTATAGCCCTTAGGTTGTACATGAAAGGGTTGATACATTAAATGATATACATATGAAAGGGTAATACATTTAATGCAGCGTGTGCGTCAAGATGATGAACATTCAATGAATAGTTGAACTGTTGATTATCTGGCAATTAATGCTATGGCCGAGATGCAGCTCGGACCGCCTTAGTTGCTCGTTGATCAGGAGTTCCTCGGAGCGCTGGAGTACTTCGGAGTGCTAAAGTTCCTTGGTGTATCCTGAGTTGGTCGGGGAAATGAACTTCCTCGTTGCTGTTGTGCCACGTAGATTGACACGTGTCTTCGTATTATTCGTCCATATCAGCATATTAATTTTGGTATCAACAGAAGCCCCCAATGCTTCATGCTTGATGATTTACTTGAAAGGATGGAGTATTTATTCTGCAGTGTTGCTCGGTGCTCGTGAAGTTCTTGATATACCTTTTTGATTTGTTCAACATAAAGTGCATTATCTCCTGGACGACATATGATGCAGCTTGTAGCTTGTCATAATCTTCAAGTATGTTGATTGGTTTGCTAGCCGACCAAATGCCTCCTGTGTCGAGCAACTGAGTGCTAAATTTATGATCCTCTGAATACTTTGTTGATTTGAGCCCAACTCTTCAATCTGATTAATACCAAACTAGTGGTGGACTTCGAAACATTTTCATGCAACTTCTTCTTCATTATTGGTCGAGACAGTAGTAGCAAAGATCTCAGTGCTGTAGATGCTGATTTTGACTTCTACCTCTGCTTGGGAACGAGCAAGAGGTTCTCGTGGACGAGCAAGAGATGCTCGGGTAACTGTCGAAGAACAGAGAACTCAATCTGCTTTGGAGAATCAAGCCTTCCAACTAATGGCAAAGAACCAGGCCTTGGCTGAGATGTCTGAGAAGATCATGAGTCTTGAAGAGCAACCTCCTCCTCGTGGACGAGTAAGAGCTTCTCGGGGACGAGCAAGAGCTGCTCGGATAGACCATCTGTGATGAACATCAGAATGCTAAAAGATCTTAATTTCATAAACTCCCCTTATGCTTTGGATGATCCTCCTGATGGCGAGGAACCTGTTTCAAAAGCAGAGGGAGAGAAACCAATAGAATAGGAATCTCAATATAATAGTTAGTACACAATTTAATGTAATAAATTTGCGTAATTCATTTTGAATTCAGTGAAAGAATTTCATTTTTTGTTCGCAAATTTGTATTTGCTATTGTCTTGTAAATATCAAATACTTTCTTATTTGTTCTTGCATAACAATATTGTATGGTTCATCGACCAAAAAAGTTACAAGTATCAATGTTGCTCGATCACTTAATAATAAAGTAATGAGTATAAAAATGTTGAAAATTTTTCCAACCCACCAAGGTTGTTAAATTGTGCTTGTCGACAAATTATAGTTAGTGTGTTTTTATCCCCGACTAACCATACTTGGTAGATTTTTGTATTTTTCATAAACTGTATCCGACCAACCAAGGTCGATAAATTCTCCTCGTCGACCAACTACAGTTAGTGGGTTTTTATCCCCGACCAACTATACTTGGTTCAGTTTAGAATATTTTTTTCTTCGAGGAATTTTTAAGAATGTTGTTCTTGCCCTTTTACGAACCAGAGTTGGTCATGGGTTCGAACTATCAGGTTCTTTCGAACTATCGGGTTCTTTCGAACTATCGTGTCCACTAGTTATTTTACCAACCGGAGTTGATCACGCTAGTGTACACCTCCTAACCAAAGGAGTATAATTTGTTCTCGCTATTTTACCAACCGAAGTTGATCAGGCTCGAACTATCAGGTTCTTTCGAACTATCTTGTCCACAAGCTCTTTTACCAACCGAAGTTGATCACGCAAGTGTACTCCTTCTAACCAAAGGAGAATAATTTATTCTCGCTATTTTACCAACCGAAGTTGATCACGCTCGAACTATCAAGTTCTTTCGAACTATCTTGTCCACAAGATCTTTTACCAACCGAAGTTGATCACGCAAGTGTACGCCTCCTAATCAAAGGTGAATAATTTGTTGATCCTGTAACATCCACAAGTTGATCAGCGAGCAACTTTTGTTTCTCGGGAGTATTAAGATCAGTAAACTCTGCTACAGCTTGTCTTAATGGCATGACGGTATGCATGGTATGGGCCTGGAAACATGGCCTCATTCTTCTACTTACCTTAATTAATGCCAATGCCAATTTTTCCATCTTTGGGTATCTGATCTCTGCACCTCTTCCTTCTTCGTTGGAAATCGCAACCCTAAAAGGGCTTTGATCTTGTCTGGATTTGCTTCAACGTCTCGCTGGTTGATGATGTACCCGAGGAACATTCCTTCTCGTACTCCAAATGTGCACTTCGTCGGGTTGAGTTTCATTTGATAATTTATCCAGTTGATCAAAGGTCTGATCTAAGTCAACTAGATGATCAACAGCTTTCTTGCTTTTTGTCAGCATATCGTCGACATAGACTTCCATACTGCAACTGATTTGTTCAGCAAAAACCTTGTTCATCAGCTGCTGGTATGTCGTTCCCTGTCTTGAGGTTTCATTTTGATCTGGTTGTAGACAGAGTAAGTATCCATGAGCAGCTCGTGTCCCGAAGTAGCATCCACTGCCTTGTTGAGATCGGTGAAATCAACACACATTCTTCATTTATTATTTTTCTTCTGCCCGACGAGGAGATCTAGATCTCTCTCTTGCTCGGTCTTCATTTCCTCTTGTATAACTTGATTCTTCTCGGGGCTGGATACTCTTCTTCTTCGCTTTATCATCTTCCACTTTGGTTTCTTTGGTGTCCATATTCTTCTTCGCAGACATGGCCTCCTCGGCATTCATAATCTTGGACGCTTTTCTCATTAGGTCTGACATGGTTCGAGGAGGGTCTTTGGCCAAAGTGTAATACAACTTGTTAGGCAACAACCCATTCATCAATGCGGTGATTGATGTCTTTTCTTCATAATCTATAACTTCAATCTTCTCGTTATTGAAACGAGTTATGTAATCTCTAGTACTCTCACCATATTTTTTTCTAACACTTAACAAGTGTGCTATTCGTTTTACTGGCTTTGCTCCAAAGCATAAATTGCCAATGAACAACTCGGCTAACTGAATGAAAGTTGAAATCTTACTCCGAGGAAGATTATTGTACCATAATTGGGCAGACCCAGTAAGAGTTCCTGAGAATGCTCTGCATCTCATCTCGTCGGGGACAGCATAGATGTCGGCAGCAGCTTGATATTGCTTTATATGAAGAACAGGATCTGTCTTTCCATCATATTTGGGGGTCACCACAGGTGCTTTAAATTTCGTCGGTGTAGGAAAATCCACAATGGCCTGTACAAAGGGTGTCCCTTGAACAAAAGTTCGTTGTAGGGGGTTCCTCGCTTTAGCCATTTCTCCCAATCTATCCTCCAACCGCTGAATGGAACCTTTCCATGCATCATTTCCTTCCTCGGGCCTCTTAGTTCGAACAATTGATTGCTCTGACGTAGCTTCCTGAGATCTATCTCGACGAGCAACTGGTCGTGATTGTGCTGATCCTTCTCGTAGATCTGATGGTTGTCGAAAACTCCTCGACATAGCTCTAGGTGGACTCCTATTTCTCCTAGGGCCTAACCGAGTAAAAGGAGATACCCTGCTCAATCTTTCCAAGGCGTTGGTTCTTTCTGGGGAAAGAGTAACACGTTGCTCAATATCTGTAGCCCGTATCGATGAAGTTTGCCCAGGTTGATAAGAGAAATCATCAGACTCCTCATTACGATATGATCCAGTACGTCTGAATCGCGATTGCCTCTGACCACTTCTTTGCCCTGAATGGGTAGGTACACCGCCGTGAAGAGTTTGAATGAGTTGCCTCATAGTCTCCTGCATGGCGGTTTGTCCTTGAGCCAGATTCGGCATAATTCCAGCCAAATCTGGAGGTGCAGAGGGATTTGGAGGATTTCCAGTATTTCCAGCTTTTCGATTACTGGACTCTGGATTATCTGCCATTGATGGTGAATGTTTTTTGGTGAAAAATGATAACAATAGTCGTTTCCCACAGACGGCGCCAATCTGTTGATGTAAAAAATTAGATCACTCTAATTATTCAATCACAGATAAATAAATGAGACAAAAGATTTTTAAAGTGGTTCGGCTAGGAATAAAGCTTACGTCCACTGTTATGTTATTGCTGAGTGTTTTTGGAATTCTTGATTACAAGTTCTCTCAAGAAATTCCGGTCCCTTTGAATGAGGGTGATACAAGGTATTTATAGCCCTTAGGCTGTACATGAAAGGGTTGATACATTAAATGATATACATATGAAAGGGTAATACATTTAATGCAGCGTGTGCGTCAAGATGATGAACATTCAATGAATAGTTGAACTGTAGATTATCTGGCAATTAATGCTATGGCCGAGATGCAGCTCGGACCGCCTTAGTTGCTCGTTGCTCAGGAGTTCCTCGGAGCGCTGGAGTACTTCGGAGTGCTAAAGTTCCTCGGTGTATCCTGAGTTGGTCGGGGAAATGAACTTCCCCGTTGCTGTTGTGCCACGTAGATTGACACGTGTCTTCGTATTATTCGTCCATATCAGCATATTAATTTTGGTATCAACAATTGGTATTAATCTTTTTTGCTGGTAAGCTGGGCCGGACTTGCCCTTAATGCCGTTGGACTTGATCGTCTAGTTCTGAATTGGACCCAATTATATTTTGATTTCCACACTTTGTAATACCTTTTGTGATATTTTCTTCCATAAAAATGTAATATATATAACTATATAAAAATTGTTGCCCCAAATCGTGTGAGGGTGACACATGGCATGTATATTAACTCTAATGAGTTCCAAATTCTTGGCATACACGGGGAATGGGAAATTGCCTGGTGGGTTTAATGCTAAATGTATTACCTTTTTGGAAGAATCCAACGGCTCATACTTTTTAGCTTACACCTCCTTGGTTTCTACCTCCTCTTTATCTTCTTAAATCCACCCCTCCTTCTTCGCCTTGTTCACTACTCTTCATATTTTTTTATTCTATTATGACACAGCTTATCAATACGTACCTCAGCTACGACTCCACCCAAAATAACACTCCCCATCCACGACATCTCTGGCGATGTTCAATCATTAATTGGTACTTGAGGGTTTCAAGGGAGGAGACATGCCCAATTTCTTGCTAACATTGGTGTTTCCTGCTTCTTCTTCTTCTCCATTATTTCTTGATATTCCCCAAAAAATGAGCATAAGACTATATTACTCCCCACTATTAAATGTCCACCGAAACCTGTAGACCCACTAGCTCCTCCCAAAAAGGCAACTCCAACTTCAAGTGGAAGGAAACGTGGGAGGCTACCAAAGTTGGATAAAGTTGGTCCTGAGGTGAAACGAGCGGTTCCACCCACTGGGACTCCTTAGGGAAGAGGAAGGCCACCTAAAGACAAGACACCTATTGTTGCTCCAGTTGGGGCTTGAAACAAAGGAAAGTTGGACAAAGGTAATGCAAATTGATGTTGTTTTTTTCTTCTTTTGAGTTTTTACTTTTTCTTCTTAGTTGTACTTTTTAATTTGGGTTTATGAGTTCTGAAATTCTCTTTCGTAATGTAGGGGTATGGGGCGTTACGATGGTAATTGACTATATAAATATGATTTTTTTGGGTTGATTTGGATATATATAATGCCAAACATTTTGGTGTCTAAGGTCTATTTGATATTATCTTATAATAGTACTTTTGCAGGTAGGGATTTAAAATCTTTTGGATTTACTTTTGGTGTTGTTAAATCCCATCATCAAAGTTGTACAAAGTGTCATGTTTATCTTCATACGGTAGCTTTCTTTGTATCTACCATTATATGTAAGCATCATATTATATGTTTTAATTTTGCTGCATTTTTAGTTCTCAAAAAATTAAATTAGTACTGATATATTTTGGTAATGATATATTTGTTTGCTTTTTTTGTATGTTGAAAAACAAATCGAGTTGTATGGACTTAAATTTAAAGGACAAGGCTCAAAAATCTTGAAATATTCATACCTGAAATGTCAATTTTTTTACTCTGCATATAATATTTGCAGATTCTGAACAATTGATTTTTAAAACCGCATAACCTATATGAGTTCAATTTAAGGTCATTTAACACGATGCCTTTAATAAACCTCCATTAAAAATTATTCGAAATAAATTTTGCCCATATAAAACAATTGGAACAATAATTTTGGTGTTACAAAAATCATGTACACTAATTAGTTATTTTATAATTGTATTTGAAGTTTAATAAATAAAGTTAATGTTTATGTCGATGCAATTATTATGCAACACAAGTAAATATGAGAGAAATAATTATCAAGAAAAGAACAAGGAATACAAGATGCCAATCACACAACAAGGGATGTACGTGGTTCAGCCAAGATGTGCCTATGTCCATGGTGGTGCAATCGATATTATTTTTATATACTCCGGAGAGTGATTACAGAGAATACAACCTGTCCTTTTGCCCCGGACCTAGGGTTTAATATATACATGTACATGTAGATGAGTGGAGGTTATGGGTTCCTCCATGTTTTCCATTTCCCCTATAACTTCCCTTAATGGGATCGTGGGGGGAGACTGGATCAATTATAAAAGATGAGGGGCCTGGACTTTTGTCCGCCAAGACTGGGCTACTCGTTCAGGCCCATAGTTCTAATTTTTGGGTACCCACAATTGCCCCTAAATTTGTTAGGCCATGTTTATGGGTCCAATGGATTTAAATGATCAGCCATTATGGCTGATTTGCAATTCTTCGAAAACTGTGAAGTTTCTTTGGCGGCACCCGCTTCGCTATTTGTGCGCTATGATTATAATTGAAGGCTTGTTGAGATAGCCACTTTTTCTTCCGTCGCTTCAGTCTTTCTAGTACTCTTCCTTCTTCTGAGAACTCTAGAGCCTCGTACCTTCTTCTCTTAATCCCCATTCCCATTTCTTCTTAGTCGTCTTGAGCTCGTGCTTCTTCATCACTCGAACCGATCTTCTGTTTTGTAAGTTTCTCGTGCCCTTTCTTTGCACTTTCTCTTTGATTTGTAGATTTTCTTGAGTTTTTCAATGGCGAAGATTGGAAATAGGTCAATCTCTGAATTCAGGAAGTTCTACAACATTCCTGAGTGGGTAGATATTGAATGTTGTGCCTCCCCTCCTAGGAACGTTAGGGATATAGAGGATGCCCACTGGATCCATATTTTTTTGCTTTCCCAGGGGGGACTTACTTTTCCCCCTAATGATCTATTTTTGTATTTTTTTTGCTATTTCAATATTGTTCCCTCACAGTGCTCGCCCAATGTGTGGAAGATAGTAAATGGCGTCCACAGAATAAACCAGTTGTATGGTACTAGGTTAGGACTTGCCGAGATCTATTTTTGTTATTCCTTTTCTCGAACTAGTTCAGGTGTCTTATACCTCAAAGCTAGGAGTCCTGATAGGGTATTGGTAGTAAACCTACCTGATTCCCATAAGGACTACTGGAAAGAGGGTTTCCTCGTTAGGAATTGGCAGTTCCCTCCCCAGTTTGAAGGGTCGAGGTTTGAGAGGTTCTCTGTTCCTTTCTAAGGAGAGGAATATATAGGTAGACATTGTACTGTTGTTTTAACTTTTGCTGATTTGTGACTTTTCTAAACCCTCTTTGCTTTTTCTTCCACAGCGAGGATAAAGAATTTGGAGCCTTCTCTCAGCGAGGTTCGTATCTCGGAGTTGGTGAAAGCTTGGAATATCAGGGAGCCTCCGGGTGACGGCGAGCATCCCAGGTTGGCTGCCTTTTTTCTCGAGTATAAGAACGTAGGCTCCAGCTTCATAGCACGGCCTGTGGATAGTGTTCCAGAGTTTGATTCTTTCGAAGAGACTACTGCTGAGCCTATCCATTTGGACGAAGAGGAGAGCAGCTCTGAGAGTGAGTCTGCAGGATCTGCGAGTAATTTAGGTGAAGGGAGCTCTGACAGTAGCAGTTCTTCTGACTGTGAAGAGGATTTTGAAGCTCGAGGATCGTCGAGCACTTCCAGCAGTTCAGGTGAAGAGATGCCTCCAAGGAAGAACCTGATTAGAGATGATAATGATAAGGACCACGTGCTCCTTGCACAAAGGTCAAAGAAACAAAATTCCACTTCAGGGGCCATGGCTACTGGTTCTTGGTCTTCTACTCAGGAGCTATAGAGGAAGAGGAGAGAGGAAGAGCAGGTGAGAGAGAGGGAGAGGAAGAAGGAGGAGGAAAGAAAGAATGTGGAGGAAAAGAAGAGAATGGAGGAGAGGAAGAGGATGGAGAGGGAGAAAGAGGAAGAGAGGAGAAAGATGGAGTCGAGGACGAAGGCTGGGCAAGCCTTGGTCCCGGTGTCTGCTTTGCCCGAGGGGGCCTCAGTTGCCATTTCTCCTTAGCTGGCACCTGTGCTGCTCGAGAGGTCAGTTCTTCCTGCAGATCACCAGAGGGCGCTGAGGTCTGATCAATTGGCCCTGCAAGCTAGCCAGAGGCTAGCCTTGGTAAGATCCTCTCCATTTTTCAATTCCTTAATAAGTTTTAGTTGTTTCTCCTTCTTGATCTCTTCTTTATTTTTGGCAGTTTGTGACTGACTTCGCCGTGCTCTACAGTTCTCGCGACGAGTTGGTGAGAAGGAATGGCGAGCTGGAGCAGCAGAAGTCCGCTCTGGAAGTCAGGGGTTCTCAGCTGGAGGCTAATTTGAAGGTTGTTGATGCCCCTGAGCTTCCTCTGATCTGGCCCTCATCAATTCCAATCGAGAGAGGGATGCGGCGGTTAAGGAGCTGAGCGAGCTGAGGCAGGCCTATGACCTAGTCTGCTCGAGCAAGTTGGGTGTCGTGGAAGAGAACAAGGCTCTGACCGAGCAGTTAAAGGAGAAAGAGTCCCAGGTAGCCACCATCAAGAAGGATTCATACAACTCCGGGTGGACTGCTGCGTATGAAGACGTCGAAGTTCAGATAGGCTACATCAGCCATTTGAACTTCAAGAAGGGCTGGAACAAGGCCCTCTTAGCTGCTGGTGTTGATGCTGAATCTTCTCTGTTCGACGAGCATAACCCGGGTCAGAGGCCAACTGTGGACGAAGAAGCCCCTGCCCCAGTCATTGAGGGTGTTGATCTTGCCTCTCAGATAATTCCTGCCGATGCTGGTCCTACCCAAGCGAATGAGGGCATCCCTGTAGAGGGGGATGCCTCTGCTGCTGCTGACAAGGGGAAGCAGCCAGCCACCTCTGGGCAGCCTGAGGTTGCTAGTTCATCTTCTTTTAGGACTATTTTTGTACTTATATTTGTAATTTTTCAAATTTATGCTCGATGTACTTGACTTTTATTAACGAAATGAAAAGGCTTCTTTTTCCAGTGCATTGATTGATTTTTCTTTCCATTGCCCTTTTATGTCTTGTAGTTGACTGATGTAGAAGAGTATATTCCTGCCACATCTCAATTGGGTAGGACTCTTGGTCCCAATGCCAGTCCTCAGGTTCGTCAGGCCTTTGTTAGGCTTTGCAAATCTCTCAGGTCAAGGAATCAAAAGTATAAAGAGCAGTCCGAGATAGTGGCTAAGCTGAAGGATAGGCTCCAGGAGATGGAATGCATTGGTGCCTCTGTACAAGAGGAAGTCAATGTACTGAGAGCAAAGTTACTAGAGGCCACCGAGATAAACCAAGTTGGGGAGTTCCTACAGCGGGAGAATGAAAACCTGAGGAGGGAAGTCTTGCAACTTAGAGAGCATGCGTCGAGCACTGTTTCAGCAGCGGTTTTGCAAGGCTCCTCATCTTCGCGAGCTGGACATACTCCTCCTATGCCGCGAGGTTCCACTCTTCCTCCCCTCCTGCGAGATGGTAGGAGCACCAGGGGCAGGAACAGGGAAGCAGAAGAACAGCGTGATAAGGAGATGGAAGAGCTCTGTGATGATGTCCGACGAGCATATGTAATTTCTGTTGAGCTTCAAAGGGACGTTACCCGATTGCGGCACTTATTCAAGAAGGGTCCTCGACAAGTGTGGGCTGACGGTTATGATCAAGGCTGGCTAGATGATCCAACAAGACTATCCGAGTTCGAGGAACTTTCTTTCATCAAAGGGTGGTTGAGTGCCTCGAAAGAGCTTCAGGTCCCGAGGAACTCGATGTTATGGTATCGTCACGAGATGTCCTCCTCCACTCTGATGCCCAACCCATTCAGGAGGGATGATCGATGGATCCCCATTGATGCTATTCCTCGGCAACTATTAGAGTTGGACGCAGATGAGGCTGTGGAAGAGCTGGTCCCCGCTCCTGATGACGGACGAAGAGCTAGAGTGGTAGATTATCTTGTTCGGAGGCTTCCACCTTCTTGAATTTTTGCAAGTTGTTATTCTTTTGATAATGTAAACGCTTTGGGAGAGCTTCGCCGACTAAACATGTATTATCACTGTTGTAAATATAACAAGTTGTTATTCTTTTGTCTTTGTAAATGCTTTGGGCGAGCTTCGCTGACTAAACATGTATTATCATTGTTGTAAATATAACAAGTTGTTATTCTTTTGTCTTTTTTGATAATGTAAATGCTTTGGGCGAGCTTCGTCGACTAAACATTTATTATCATTGTTGTAAATATAAGAGATTAATGAAAAGTTCGTGTTTTGGGCAATTTTGCCGACTAAACGTGTTCATCCAATCTTTTTATATTTTTGCTGCTTCATAATCCTTTTTATTTTGTCATGCAAGTGTCCCCCCAGTCCAGTATAATACCAAAATACCATTATGCCCCATTTTACCTTTTAGGTTGTGTCATCACACTCCCTTAGGCCTAAGTAGGGCAATTGGCGAGGACACGCCTGGTATTGGATGTCTTCATCCGATCAGGATTTTGCTCAACTGAGGTAGGTTTGATGGCCAGTATAAAATCTGGTTGTATTGCCTAAGAATCCTCTGTAGGGATTTATATATTGCTAGGGGCAATGCTAAGAGGTCTCTCGTGTTTCATGATGATGACCTGAGGAGGGGTATTCCCCTGCTATATCGACCTTCGTGCCTGTGATTTGGAAAAGACGTGTGATAAAATGCAACTGTTACTGATTTCATTAATAATAAGGGGAATGAACTGTCCTTTCACATAACAAATACAAGAAAAATATTCAACAATAGAATTCCTTGAGAAGCTAAAAATAGAATTTCTTGAGATTAGCTGCGTTCTATGCTCGTGGTATCTCTCTGCCCTCTATCATTTCCAAATGATAGGCAACTTGCAGGTCGTCCTTAGTTACTTTAAAGGGTCCTTCCCAGTTTGGGCCTAGCTTGCCGTCTGATAAGTTTACTGTGTTGCCCAGGACTTTCCTTAGAACATAGTCCCCAACTTGGATTCTTCTCGGGTTAACCCTTTTGTGGTAATGCTTTGTGAGCTGTTGCTGATAGCTCGCAAGCTTCACTAGGGCAAGTTCTCTACGCTCGTCGGCGAGGTCGAGTTCAGCGAGCAACGCCTCATTATTCTGGCCTTGGTCGACAAGGTCGGATCTCATTGTTGGCAAACCCACTTCTAGTGGGATGACTGCGTCCATGCCATATGTTAACGAAAATGGGGTTTCTCCTGTTGCTCGCCGAGGAGTTGTTCGGTATGTCCATAGGACATGGGGTAGCTCGGTTGCCCATACGCCTTTGGGTCGCTCTAATCGCTTCTTCAATCCATCGATCATAGTTTTGTTGGAAGCTTCTGCTTGCCCATTGCTCTGAGGGTAGGCCACCGAACTAAAGTTATGCCTGATCCCGTGTTCATTACAGAAGTCCTGAAAGGGGCCACTCTCGAATTGTGTCCCATTATCAGTGATGATGGTTCTGGGGATTCCGAATCGAGTGATTATATTCCTCCATATGAACCTTATCATATCAGCATCTCGGATGTTTGCCAATGGTTCTGCCTCGATCCATTTGGTGAAGTAATCAGTTGCAACCAACAGGTATTTGCGATTGCCGACAGCAGTGGGTAGTGGTCCCATGATGTCCATTCCCCATTGGGCAAAGGGCCATGGGCTGGTCAGGGATTTTAGGTCACTGGCGGGTTGGTGAACCATTGAAGCGTGAAGTTGGCATTTCAGGCATTTGCGAACATATACTGCGGAGTCCTTTTGCATATATGGCCACCAATAGCCTTCCTTCATTGCTCGAAAGGCTAGAGACCTTCCTCCGACATGACCTCCACAGATTCCTTCGTGAAGCTCGCGCAGCACTTGCTCGACATCGCCTGGGTGGACGCATCTAAGGTAGGGACCGGAGAAGGACTTCTTATACAAGTCACCTCCTGCGGATAAGTGAAAGCGAGCAGCTTTGACTCTTATCTGGTGGGCGGTTTTCTTGTCCTCTGGAAGCGTGCCCTCATTTAAATAGTCTTTTAAGGGGTCCATCCAGCTGGGGGTCGATCCCACCTGGAGTATTTGTTCCACGTTTGGCAGCTTGCTATTGTGGTTAATGCTTGGACAAATGAGGAAATCGATGGGAATAACCCTTTTAAGGCTAGAATCAACTGTCGAGCTTAAGGATGCTAAAGCGTCGGCATGACTGTTTTGCCCTCTGGGAAACTGCTGGATGTTGATCTCCTCAAAGCTCGTCATTAGTTTTCTCACCAGGGCGAGGTAGGCTGCCATTCTTTCATCTTTCGCGTTGTAATCTCCACTTATCTGATTGGAGACTAGTTGAGAATCGCCAAACACCTGTAAACATTTTGCCCCCAGAGTTTGCGCCTTTTAGAGATCGGCTATTAGGGCTTCGTACTCTGCTTCGTTGTTGGAGGCTGAAAATCCAAGCCTGATTCCTTGCTCAAGGATGGTGTTTTTTGGGGTGATGAGAACAATGCCTACGCCTTCCCCCTTTGAGTTGGAGGCTCCATCAACGAATATTTTCCAAGCTTCCACTGTTGTTGGGTTCTCCTTTTGCTTTGTTGGTTGAGGTTGGTCGGGGAGAGATGCTCCAATCAAGAAGACCCTGCTACTGTCACCAACTTCGGCTATAACTTCTACCAGGTCCTCGATGACACGCTCGGAGGGGAGGAGCCTGGTCTCCTCTACTCCTGGTCTTCCATACTTTAGTTGCTATTTAGAAGGTATCACACCCTCTTCAACTTTCTCGCTGGGTTGATCGGCCTTCTTCTATGGCTTTGGTCGGATGGCTGCTATGAAGCACTTCCTCGCCATCGCTTGGTCGCCGTGGATCGCCATTACTCCTCGCTCGATTACATACTTGAGTTTCTGATGGTAGGTCGAGGAGACCGCCTTTATCGCATGAAGCCACCCTCTGCCGAGGATGGCCTGGTATGGTGATTCGATGTCAACTATCAAAAACTCAATCATCTTGGAGACATTCCCGGCACGAACTGGCAGCATTATCTTGCCTAGGGGCATGGTTATTTTTCCAGCGAAGCTGACCAAAGGAACAGTAGCTTCCTTTAGGTCGGCGACGCTCAACTTCAATTTCCTGAATATGTCGAGGTACATTACTTCGAATGAGCTTCCTTGATCGACGAGCAGCTTGTCGATGTCAAAGTTGGCTATTCTGAGTGTAATGACCAGGGCATCATGATGTGGGGTCCTTACTCCCATCAAATCTTCATCCGTAAAAACAATATGCTGGTTATAGTTGACGTCCTCTGTTCGTCAACGCTTTCCTGACTGTGACTTTGCTGGATCGATTTGAAAAGCCTGCATTACCACTGTAAGTTTTTTCATCTCCATTCGAGCTGAGTTCCCTTGTATCTGCTTGACGTCAGATACTCCATGAATTACTGCGAACTCGTGTCCAGCATCATCCTCCAGCACATTGTCGGGTCTCACCTTTCTGTTGGCAGTCACTTTCTCTGCCCTTTTTCCACAAAGTCATTCAAATTCCCGGACTGGGCCAACTCTTCGAGGTGAGACTTAAGAGCTTTGCAGTGCTCGGTCTTGTGTCCTCCCTCTTTGTGAAAAGCGCATCTTAACGCATTGTTCCTCTTCGAGGGATCTCCCCCATCTTCCTGGGCCACTTGATGAATGGCTCATCCTTGATCTTCGCGAGAACCTTGTAAATTGGTTCTTTGAAGATGGTGTTGACCGCCTGGAATGATTTCGACGCTTCCTGGTTCCCTCCGTTCTTGGAGCCATTTTTGCCTCCGTTCTTTCCTCCTTTCCTCTGGTTCTCAGTTTTCTCACCTACTTTGGTAGTGAGCTTAGCTCGACCGTTTTCTCCTGTATTAGGGCGGGTGACATCTTCCACCTTTGCGTATTTCTCGATTCGGGTCATTAGGTCGTCAATAGTCATAGCTTCCTTCTTCGTCGGGGATTGGTAGAGGAGGGAAGAACTAGGGAGCCCAATTTTGAAGGAGGACACTTCCACTTCCTCTGCGCAATCCTCGATCTCATTGAATAACTCCCAGTACCTCTTCGCGTATTCTCGGAGGGTCTCCTAAGGCGTTTTCTTCATTGTTAAAAGAGCATCCATCCTTTTGGGATGGGAGCTACTGGTGATGAATCGGGCCGTAAAAAGTTCGGCTAGGGATTTCAAATTCTTGATCGACCGGTGGGGGAGCCTTTCGAACCACTTATGTGCTACATCATGAAGGCTCGAGGGGAAAATACGGCACATCAGGGCATCTCGGTGACTTCAGAGGGTCATGGCCTGTCGGTATTGCCTGACGTGATCGATGGGATCAGTCTTTCCATCGTAAATCTTGAACCTTGGAATGGCAAATTTCTTGGGAGCTTCCTCCTCTTCGATTTCTCTTGTGAAAGGCGACTTCATCTGGGTTTTGAGAGCTCACATCGCGAGCTCTCTAGTTGATCTTGTTCCGTGGTGAGCGGGATGCTGGTCCATTTCCCTGCGGACCATGTTTCGTAAGTTTTCATCGCTGCGAGCAGGGCTCTGGTAGCGGTGAGCTCTTCGCAGCTGTTTGCGGAGATCGTCGTCTGACTCGCCTCTTTCGTCCCTTTGAGATTCTCGCCTAGGGCTCCTTCCTCGACTGCGAAATTTGCTCGCCTGAGGTCTAGGAGTGCGATATGGGCTTCTCCTGTTATCAGGACGAAGCTCCCTCTCCAGTCTTTCCAGTCTTCTTTTCAAGCGAGCATTCTCAGCCTCATATCTTCGAGAAGACTCCCTCTGTTCGTGGAGCCTTCCTTCGTACGCATCAATCAACCTAGATATCTGCGTGAACCTCGCTGGTCCCTGACTTTCTTCTGAGGCTGGTCTTTCCAGGCGAGCTCTCTGATCTGAACATCGGACTTCAGACCTAATCCTGCGAGGAGCAGGTGTCTCTTGAATATCTCCTGTTTGGGGAGCATTGCTGCTGTGGCCAGACATCTTAAACTCCTTTCTTGACGTGGGCTCTTCTCAGGGAAAGATGAACGCTTCCCACAGACGGCACCAATTTTCGATGCAATTATTATGCAACACAAGTAAATATGAGAGAAACAATTATTAAGAAAAAAACAAGGAATACCATATGCCAATCACACAATAAGGGATGTACATGGTTCAGCCAAGATGTGCCTACGTCCACGGTGGTGCAGTCGATATTATTTCTATATACTCCGGAGAGTGATTACAGAGAATACAACCTGTCCTTTTGCCCCGGACCTAGGGTTTAATATATACATGTACATGTAGATGAGTGGAGGTGATGGGTTCCTCCATGTTTTCCATTTCCCCTATAACTTCCCTTAATGGGATCGTGGGGGCAGACTGGATCAATTATAAAAGATGAGGGGCCTGGACTTTGGGCTTCCAGGACTGGGCTACTCGTCCAGGCCCATAGTTCTAATTTTTGGGTACCCACAGTTTAAATTATTTCCATTTAACACGAGTTGTTAAGCAATATTGACACAACACTAGATTAAATATAAGGAGAGTGACAATTCAGGCAATATATTCTAAAATTTCATAAATATTATTTTTCAACCATACTTTATAAGGAATTAATACTTTTGTCCATTTATAACAAATCCTTAGTATACATATGAAGTTGTAGGTTTAAACGTCAATTTGACACACGACGTTATCATTGGAGATCCTATATATGCTCTTTTCTCTCCAATGCGTATTTACTATGTACCACTATTTTTTTTAAATTGACTATTTTTCATTCGTAAAATATATTGTATGAAATTGATTACAACAACAAATTAATATGATTTAGATAAATTCGGCCACTATACGTTAGTATAAGCTAAAAGTGAATACCAAAGTAAACTAAGAAAAAATACTAGACCCCATATATCATAAATGACTGTCTATTTGAATGTCTTAGTAATGTCGGTCTTAGAATTTCACCCCAAAATAATGATATTTCATGACATAAAGAAAGAAAATATTAAAAAAATAATTATAAGAATGATGTACTAATTAAATTGACAAGCTTTGAAAGTACACACTATAACACTCAAGTCATTATTCTAAGAGCATCAGGAGTGGTGAAATGGAATGAAAGGTAGTATACAAAATGTAAAGTGAAAAATATCATTCGTTCAGTACAAGCATCACAGTGGTGAGAGAAAGAATTTTGTAATCTAACTTCCTCCGAACAACTGTTGTTCGTAGGAACTAAATATTCATTTCTTACGAACAACATTTGTTCGTAGGAAATGATACGAACAAATGTTGTTCGTAAGAACCCAATATATATAATAAAAATGACTATTTATATTTCCTACGAACTTTATTTGTTCATATCAATTGCTACGGACAAATGAAGTTCGTAGGAACCCTTATAGAATTTGTAACCATTCTCTAAACTTGGAGAACGTTTACAAATTCATATACAAAATTTGTTGATTTTCACTCACCACTACCAGTATCAAATTTTGTAAAGTTACCAAATCTCTTGTTTTCTTCTCCCCCATTGTGGATGCTCTAACAACCCCAAAAATAAAATAAACCCAAAGTAAGTGATAAATAGAAAAAGCAATATACATATAACCAAGAGAGGCTATACATATAATATTTCTTTTATCTTTAAAATTCGATATCACATTATAATCCCTCCCCCCCCCCCCCCCCCCCCAACCCAACAGAATGATGTTTTTTCCGTACACAACCTATACAAAAAAAGTGATTAACTACCTGAAAGTATAGTAGATTTAAAAAAAAATCATTATGGGTAATCTTTACTCAAACCTGAGAGCATCAGTAGTGGTGGAGCTAGAATCCAACTGATTTTGTAAGTTTACAAAATGTACCGTCTGCAATGGTGAAGAAAAAGGAACAAAATCCGTTCATGAAATGGTAGACATTCTCTTAATTTAGAGAACGAATGCAAATTCTGCAAGGGTTCCTACCAACTTTATTAGTTCGTAGGAATTCCTACGAACTTTATTAGTTCGTAGGAATTCCTACGAAGTAATGAAGTTCGTAAGAACTTAGATTTTTTGGCATATACTCATATAAAAGGCAATAAAATAAAGAAAAGGGTATGATTTAAATCGCAAAGAACTTTAAAACTTCGTTGGAAAAGTTCACGAACTATAGAAGTTCGTTGAAACTTAACCCCCATTGTGGCAAACCCATTTTGACGAAAGCCATCTTCATGTAAAATAGACAACTTTGCTTTTCATTTTCACCCACTAGTAGAGATGCTATGAAAAAACCATTACCTGAAAGTAGAATATACCTTTTTTTGTCAATAATTAAACAGTGTACTTTTAGAAAAAATCCTTTTATGTAACAGTTAGTCAGACCTGTAGAATTTTTTTACACGTGGCATCTACATGTTAGCGTTTATCTTAATTATGATTTAACACCTATCTAAAATTCGTTTTGCATATTCCATTTGTTTTCACATTTAAGTTTGTTTGATGTTCTTAGCAACGATTACTCAAAAACTCAAAAAGAAAAAAAAAATAAACACTTGATTAAATTATTGAAAAAAAACATAACTATATAGTGTAAAAATCGAAAACGTACATAACTAATTCGAAAAAAATAGGAAGGAATTAAAAAATAAATCCATCATTTGAATGTAAGTTTTATAAAACTTTAGACAGAGCTTGTAATTTTCATAAAGAGTAAAGATAAGGATATTCACAACAAAAATCATTTGGTAAACTCAGTGAATAAGATAAAAATTAGTATAAATTTTTAATGCACATTTTAATATTCTAACGAGACTCACAATAATAAAATATGAAATGAAATATCCCTAAATTTATTCTTTCATTAATATTGTTTTTTTTCATTTGTTCCCTAGAAAAAGGAGATAGACAAGTAGGTATGGTGTAAACTGCAAAAGTTGTCTGGATATGTTTGGAAAGAGTACAGTCATCTCAGGATGGTGGGTGTGGTGTGGTGTGGCATTATGATCAACATAAACTCTCAAGTGTGTTGGTACGTAATGTTTTTTTCCATAATAAATGTTTGTGAAAAAAGATACTAAAAAAGGGCGGTGATATTGAAGCTCTATAAAATTCCTCAAAACATTATAAAAAAATATTTTTTTTACTATATAATTCAATAAAATCACACGGTTAACTTTAACCGTAATATCTATTTGCACAGTTAATTTTGGCCGTGATATTCATTTTCACGGCTAATTCTAATCGTGGTATCCCTTTTATGGCTAATCTTGGACGTGATATCATCTTTACGGCTAACTTTGACCGTGGTACCAATTTTTACGACTAATCTCGGTCATAGTAAACATTTTCACGGCTAACTTTGGCCGTAACACCCATTTTCATGGTTAATTTTTGTGATATTGATTTGTGTGGTGTTAAGAAGACAATAAAAGAATTTTTTGTGATGTTTTTGAAATAAATGGTATTTTGGAGAATTTTCTGAGATACGAATGTCACCGCCCAAAAAAAATTACAGTTATTTAGGTAAGTTTTTTTTTAAAAAGAAAAATAACAACTTTTATTAATAGATGAAGAAAAAGTCTCTCCAATGACACGTACAAGCGCTAAAGCAGAACTATTGCAAAAAAGAGACAACAATCTAAAGCCAATTTAAGAGAAACATTTAGGGCCTACGATTCCTCCCCGCGTTCGCTTGCGGACGACTTTTCAATTGTCATATTTCGTGGTAGAATTTACATCATTCGAAATAACATCATAACCATAATCCACCGCAGATGCGGAATCAAGTTTGGAGAGATTCACGAATAAATCAATATCGTGGTGGTCGTGAATTTGTACACTAATATAATTGACTTGGGATAACTCGTCACGTGTTAAAGGTGTTATATCTTCATCACATTTTGAGTCTTCATCAGAAAGTGAAATCTCAATTAGATCATTGCGTAAAATAAATTTATCTCCTATTAAAATGATAGAATCACGTTAAATTAAACGATAAATATTACTTTGTTTTTTATTCTTCAACTTACCACTTATATTAACTTTTGAGTAAAGCTATGCCGACACAGGAGTGTCGACACAAGCCAATTGACACGGTGAGGTGTCAACTTTTGGTTGGATAAAAACTGTTTTTTTTTGTACATTTCTTTTATAAAACAATTTTTGTATCATCAAAATTAAAAAAAAAAAAAAACAGTTTTTATTAAAAAAAAAATCTGTCTTTTTAAAAATAATTTTGACAATTTTTTTATATATAAAATCAATTTTTTTAAATCACAAATGGATCAAAACAGTAAAAGATTAAAAAAATATTTGATGATAAAAAAATTAAAAAATAATAATTACAAAAAATTCAGGGTTTAAATACAAAAATATTTTGTTAGTGCCGCTTTTTATCTCAATTGGTTAGTGTCGCTGGCGCGGACCCACATTCATTAAGAGATGTGGGTCCGTGTCAAACCAATCACTATAATGTGGGTCCTAATTTTTTAATGGATAAATTTTATTTTATTTTAAATCACACAGAAAAAGATTCAAAAATATTTTATGATAAAAAAAATTAAAAAATAATAATTACGAAAAATTCAGGGTTTAAATACAAAAATATTTTGTTAGTGCCGATTTTTAGCGCAATTGGTTAGTGTCGCTGGCGCGGAGCCACATTCATTAAGAGATGTGGACCCACATTCATTAATGTTTTGTATCCTTCATTTATTTCATAAAAAATATAATTACGCTGCATATATTTTTTAATGAATTAATGAATGTGGACCCACATCTCTTAATGAATGTGGCTCCGCGCCAGCGACACTAACCAATTGCGATAAAAATCAGCACTAACAAAATATTTTTGTATTTAAACCCTGAATTTTTCGTAATTATTATTTTTTAATTTTTTTATCATAAAATATTTTTTAATTTTTTTCTGTGTGATTTAAAATAAAATAAAATTTATCCATTAAAAAATTAGGAGCCACATTATAGCGATTGATTTGACACGGACCCACATCTCTTAATGAATGTGAGTCCGTGCCAGCGACAGTAACCAATTGCGATAAAAAGTGGCACTAACAAAATATTTTTGTATTTAAACCCTGAATTTTTTGTAATTATTATTTTTTAATTTTTTTATCATCAAATATTTTTTAATCTTTTACTGTTTTGATCCATTTGTGATTTTAAAAAATTGATTTTATATATAAATAAAATTGTCAAAATTATTTTTAAAATGACAGATTTTGTTTTTTAATTTTGATGATACAAAAATTGTTTAATAAAAGAAATGTACAAAAAAAAAAATAATTTTTATCCAATCAAAAGTTGACACCTCACTGTGTCAATGGACTATGTCGGCATAGCTTTACTCTTAACTTTTTTTCCGGAATATTTGGCTTATCATCACTTGAATCCGTACACTTTTACCCGAAAATTGGCGGCTATTAGCCTTCTTAGCCAACTTTGAGGAAAACTTTACTCCATTTGAATTTCAATTTTGAGCCACACGACGACAGATCACGTGGGCTCATGTTTTGTTTTCCGGAATATTTGGAGTATTATCATTTGTGAAGGAACCAATGAGTATTCAACATAAAAAGGACAGAGCACATGGGCTCATGTTTCACGTTGCTTCAATTTTTTTATGAGGGGTTTAGGGGAAATATCTTTGTAATTCTCAAAATGTATAAAAATTAAATATTTTAAATTATTTTATAAATTTAATCTCTGTGTATAAAAATAAAATGAGAAATGGTAAAAAATAGTGTTGATGATGCGAACAAAAAAAAAATGAACCGCTAATTCTAAAGGGACCACACAAATAAATATTATTGTACTACAGGGCATAGATTTATAAACTTGAAAAACATTGTCCTAAAAATCCAAATATGAAAAGAAATATGACATTTACCTTAATTCTCTATTTTTTTATTGTTCAGAATCAAGTTCAGAAATGTGCCAACGATATTCAATACGAATAATGATAGGGAAATACCCACTTTTGGAAAAGAAAAATTCAAATTCACTTACGTGTCATATATATATTATGTAATATTTATAATAAACTTCATATGAAGTAAAAATTCATTTAACATAAATATGACACGTCACTAAATTTAAAAATAAAATTCAGAAACTAAGTCTCCATATCATTACTCCTTCAATATACATGAGTTAATCATTCACTTACGACAAAATAACTTAGGAGATGATAAATGGTGGTAATAAAATGTTTTGTTTATTATTTTGTGTGTTTGATAGTATTTATTTTTTATAATAAATAGGAGCATATACCAAATAATCCCTCGAACATTTTTTAATACACGATTAGTCCAAGACTTTCGATTTTGCTCCAAAAAGTCATTCACCATGCCGCCAGTGCGAACCTTTAAAGATAAAAAAATAAGAGACTTTTTGGTACAAAATAAAAGACTTGGACTAAATGTGTATTAGAAAATGTTCGAGGGACTTTTTGGTATTTGATCCTAACAAATACCATGTTATATATATATATATATATGTTTTGTTATTTTTTTGTTAAATTTGGCTTATCTATAAAGAGTGACAAAGTTTTTCCACATATTTGTTATTCGTATGAAAATTACTTTTTTAAACTTAGTGTTAAAACTTTTTTTTTTTATTGTGTTAAAGACTTTTTTTCCCGTTATAACTTTTGTTGAGGAATAAAAACTGTTTTTTTAAAAAGATCTATTTCTCACTAAAAAGTTTTTTCTCTTAAAACTGTTTTTTTAAATAGTTTTTCAATAAAAACTGATTTTCGTTAAAAAAAATGTTTTAATTTTTTCAAAATTACTTTTTTTATTGTTAAAATTCGTTTTTCATTAAAAATTATTTTTTAATTATTTTATCTTTCGTTATAACTGTTTTTGGGGGGGCTAAAAATTGTTTTTCACTAAAAACTGTTTTTCGTTAAAAAACTATTTATTTTTATCAAAACTATTTTCTATTGTTTAATTTTTTTTTCATTAAAAACTATTTTTTGTTAAAAAAAATACTCTATTAAATTTTTTTCACTTTGGGCTAAATATTTTTATGTTAAAACTGTATTTTTTTTAAACCATTTTTTTATGTTATAATTGTTTCACTTTTGAGCTAAAAAACTATTTTTTAATATTTTTTGGTTAAAAACTGTTTTTCTTTAAAAAAAAAACTGTTTTTTCCCTCACAAACTATTTTTATTGTTAAAAAGAATTTTTTGGAACTATTTTTTCGTCATTAGTTGTTTTTCTATTAAAATTATTTTGTTAGAAACTATTTTTTGTTAAGAATTGTTTTTAACATTAAGGATTGTTTTTTTGGTTAAAAAACATTTTTTATATATTAGTTTGTTTACGTTTGCCACTTTTATCATTAATTCTATCAAACATCTCACTTTTATCACCTGAAAATTGATATTATCAAACAACTCTAAGGGTCCGTTTGATAAAAAAGTGGAAAAATGCAAACGATTCCAAGTCATTTGATTCTAGAGCAAATAATTTCAAGGCAAATGAACATTTTCTGACTTGTGTTTCTTTGATACAAGTTGGAAAATCATCAACTTCCACATATTCTATCAAACACAAAAGCTGAAAAATAGATATAAATGTGAAAAATTTGTCCACATAAGATTTTATAGAATATATATATCAAGGTTCTAAAAAACGTGGGGGGTGATCGAGGCGTGGAGGCAAGCTTTAAGCCTTAGAACTCTAGGCGGACCGTAGGCGTAAAAAGGCGTTTAGACTTTCTAATATATTTTAATATTTTTTAACCATAACAAGGCTATTAAAATACTAAAATTGTACATATCATAAAAATATGTCTGAATATTTGCAAATTAAAATACTATTTGATTATTTTGGATGAGATAATGGTCCGATTTGTAAAAAAATCTATAAAAGGCGATATCGTTTCACGAAAGCATTGTTGTTTTAAGAGAAAAAGTGCGTCTTAAGGGTTTTACCAAGCATAAGGCGTCAAAAGCTTAAGGCGGAGCGTTTCTCTTAAGCTTCAACCCTAGGCGTCAAAAGCTTAATATTATAATATATAATATAATATATATTATATATTGAATATATAATCTTGTAATATATAATATAATATATAATATAATATATAATATATAATCTTGTAATATATAATATAATATATAATATATAATCTTGTAATATATAATATAATATATAATATATATTGAATATATAATAAATATTATTATATATTATATATTATAATATTATATATTATATATATATCATTAATATTATTTCTGGAATATATATACACCCATTAAAAAATATATACATATATGAAATATACAAAATCTATACAGTTATGAAATATACAAAATTATATACATGTATGATATATACGAAAATAAATATATTAATAGATGAAATATACAAAAAAAATATGTGAAATATATGAATTATTTAAAAAAATATATGATATATATATATATATATATATATATGTATATTTTTTAAATTTATTAACGATATATATTTATATATTTATGAAATATATAGAGTTTAAAAAAATTGGTTTGGAGCACTGTTCTAAAAAACCCGCCTAAGCTCCGCCTAGGCTTAAGGCTTGGGAGAAACGCCTCGCCTTACGCTTTTCACGCCTTATTTTTGGTAAAACCCTTAAGGCGCACTTTTTTCTAAAAACAACAATGATTTAGTGAAACAATGTAGCATTTTAAAGAATTTGTTTACAAACCGGACCATTATCTCATTCAAAATAATCAAATAGTATTTTAATTTGCATATATTCAGACATATTTTTATGATCTGTGCAATTTTTGTATTTTAATAACCTTGTTATGGTTAAAAAATATTAAAATATATTAAGAAGGCCTAAACGCCTTTTCACGCCTTTTTACGCCCAGGCTCGCTTAGGCTTCTAAGGCTTAAGGCTTGGCCTCCACGCCTCAATCACGCCCCGCATTTTTTAGAACCTTGGTTTGGAGTGATTTGCTACCCAAAGGTAGCAAACAAAAACCTGACCCCCCCCCCCCCAAAAAAAAAAAAAAAAAAAAATGGATTCCACACAAATGTGGCAAATTGTGCTTAAGGGGTGTTGTACCTGGAAAACAAATTTCAAGGCAAATTAAGGCTATCAAACAACCTAAAAGCTGAAAATTTTCAAAATTTTCCAACTTTTTGGAATTTGCCTTGGAATTATTGTGCTATCAAACGGACCCTAACATTTTTACCATATGATTTGTCATGAAATTTTTTGCCATGCCATGAAAAAATTAGTCGTACAGGCCATTTGTCCCCTTTACAACCAAACAGACCTTAACAGATTGGATTTTAGTGTTAAAAGTTTAGTCGTTAATGAATTGACACATCATAATCAAATATGATTATAATCTTCTAGAAGTTTGACACAAAAACGAGAAAGGGAAGAATTAATCATTTTAATGTTTCATTTGTAATAAGTCGTGTAATGAGACTATTTTAGGTTTATTTTCTATTTCCCTTCTTTATCATCCTTTGTGCGTCTTGGTGGTGCACACACTCATCCATCATTTTCTTTTTATTTTCTTAATAAAGCTCACCTTCTATGATGTTATTTAAAAAAAAATTGACACAATACATAATTATACAAATTGAAAACTCAAACAGTTTATAGACATGATTACAATGCTGATGGGTGCGCGTGATAACGCACGATAAACATGTAAGACACGAAACGAAACCAACACTCCCTACACATTGCCAAACTTAATTGGGTCGAGTCAAATTTGTATTGGAATTGTCGTGTTCGCTTGTCATCGAGTTCACCTAAAACCATTTGTATTATTATTGAAGACAAATAAAATATGAGATGAAATAGTGTTTATGTTATATATTTCATACTTAGGAAGAAGACGTCACATGATATAAATAGAGTTGGATACATGCATACGTTAAGCTTGATCCTATAAAGTAGGAACTGATTTCTAACTAATAACTAACAATAAAGAATTATTCTTAAGGAAGAATATCAACACACAAAGCTGGCTCAGCGTGGATCCGTAAGGTTCCCAACATCCCCCCGCAAGTGAAGGTGAGTTGCTTGACACACACCAATCTTGGATCGTAAGTAGCGAAAATGAGGAGTATATAAGGACTTGGTAAAGATCTCATCAAGTTGATCCGAAGAGGAAACCAATTGAGTGATGGGAAGGACTTGGGTAATCTTTTCCCGGACGAAGTGATAGTCAAGTTCAATAAGCTTATTATGAGCATGAAGTACCGGGTTAACTGTCATGTAAAGAGCACTTATGATGTCACAGTACAGAGTAGGAGGAGCGGACAAGGAGTGACCCTGGGGGTAGGCCACATAGGCTCGATACTTATGTGGCTCTTCGGACGAAGAAGGGGAAGGACAAGGAGGTGTCCCCAAGCATCGTGGCCACGATTGTAAGTAATCCGACAGTTTACTTTTTGTTAATTACGTTATAATTTTTTAATTTACTTATTTTACTAATCATGTGCTTTTTGTCGTTTCAGGCAAAGCTTAAGGAAGTGCATGAGTCGCAGTTTGATGCCGACAAGGCATCTTTGTCCACAGACGCACTCAGTAAAGTGCTTGGCTCTGATCGCAAGGAGAGGACAAGGGGGTGAGCTCGCGGGTGGCCAAATCTAGGATCATCGGATTGGAGACGAGCAACACCGAGTTGGCTCGAACGGTGGATTCACATGACGTGAAGCTGTCCCATTTGGAGGCGACGATCCAGGATATGTACTCATTCGTGAAGCGTTCGTTGGGTGAAAACCGTAAGGGTAAAGGGAAAGAGAAGGCAGTGCGAGAGGAGGAGGTGTGGGAGGACGAGGACGAGGATGTGGACCTCGCTGCTTCATCGCCGAGACGTGCGGACTTTGATGATCCACTTCCCTATTTGGCTCCCTTCAACAGACCGATGTCGACAGTTGATTGGTCGAGCATGTTTATAATGGACATATTTATTGGCCGGCGGATAGGTCGGGGGTTGAGGGACCCGAATATCGTCCAGGGTGCACTAGTTCATGGATGTGAGCTTCAAGACATCGAGTCCAGGGTGCTCATCACGCATGTGATGCCCGGGAAGGAGAACTCTCAATTATGGTTGCGCGAACAATGCGGCACGACGTATATTAGTGGATGTGTTAATTCCTATATCATGTGGCCTACTCACCTCCTCAGCGTTAACCATACCCCAGACATTTAGTGACATTGATTTAAGTTTGATATGAATTGTTTTAAATTATTACATTTGAATTATATTTGGATTATATGGTGATGCGTATTCTCTCTATTTTGAATGTATATTTGCATTATCTCTATTTTATTTGGATATATGATGTTTGAACAGGTACAACATTGCTATAACAGGTACAAATTTACTGTTGGACAGTGACAGTGGCCATACTGCCCAGCAGAATTTTTTTCAATTCTGCCCAAAATTATCACGGTCATTGATCGTGATAAGTCCTTGACAAATAAAGTTATCACAAACTTATCACGCGTGATAATTTTTTTTAGAATGTCACGGGCTTGTCACGGTCCTTAATCGTGACAACACTTATCGTGGTCAAGGACCGTGACATGACCGTGTCAATTCTAATGAACTTGTCACGATCAATGATCGTGATAAGTCCGTGACAAACAAAGTTATCTTACCCAGAATTGTCACAGTCATTGACCTTGACAAGTTCAACTTGTCAGGGTCAATGACCGTGATAATTAAGTAGATTTGGTGTAGTGATCACGAAGAACATACATAATCCACAAGAGTTCAGCGGTCTCGGCGGCGAGGGCACGATATTCAGCTTCACAACTCGAACGAGAAAAGGTAGGTTGCTTTTTAGAGGACCATGAAATACAATTAGCACCAAGAAGCATGCAAAAAACCAGAAGTAGAGCAACGAGTATAGGGACAGCCAACCCAATCAGCATCGGAGAATCCATACAAATTAAAAGATAATTGAGCCAAGAGACTGTGACACCCCGCTTAATTAAATACCGGGTGATCAGGCCTTTATTAAATTAACGTAACTCTAGTGTCGAGACTGACCCACGATATGCTGTAATGGTTGTACATTCAGGATTTCATCTTGTAGTTGTCCCCTGCCTCACTTCGACAATACTTCTTCCTATGGCCCGTATCTCCATAATTGAGATACTACCAGAGAACTCCCTTGTCTCCGGTCTTGGCCCTGATGGCCATGTCGGGGTGTCCTTCTCTCGGACATGGTATTCTTATCCTCGATTGCACCCCCGTTGTCCCTTTGGCTCCGCTGGCCCTATGGAACTCATTATTGGACTCGATGGTCCTGACTGAATCCACCATCACTTGGTATAAATTCACTTGATTTGAATCATTTAATGGGTTCCTATTGGGTATACCCTCCAGTGGTGCTTCTCTAACACCGTTAAATCCAATTTTGTTCTCCGACTCGATTTTCTGACCCCTAAACTCCTTTCTCATGGAAGCGTTGATATAAACTTGTAAACGTACGACCTTGACGATGTTGACACTAGTCATCCTATCCAGATTTTACACTCACACTTGTGTAGAGCTTGTCTACAGCGAATTGGGGGACATGAACGGGATTCCCAATAGGGACAACAGTCATAAGAAGTCTTGGTTCAATTGGGATGAGGGTGTTATGTCCAAGAACCATTTGAACCAACCGAACACATTATTTTAAAATGAATAAAGGACTGATAACCCGGTATTTGATTGGGTGGGGTGTCACAGAGACGTAAGACAACACTAGGTGTACCATGCAAGTAACGTAATAAGCGCTAAACTTGAACAAAATTGCCTTCGATAGGAAAGTTCATAGACTGACATAGGGTATTGACAACATGGGTAATATCAGGTCGGGTTAGGGTGAGATATTGGAGAGCCCCAACAATCAAACGATAAGCAGAGGGATCCGAAAATGGAGTGGTGCAAAGTGTTGAGTCTTTAGTAGGAAGAGGAGTCTGGATAGACTTGCAAGAGAGCATATTTTCTTTGGCTAGGAGAGACATTACGTACTTGTGTTGAGATAAAAATAAGCCACCAGAAAAAGTCAAGACTTCAATGTAACACCCCGTGTTTTTATTAATTAATTTAATTAATTAATTGGAATGTTCGAGAAAAATAAATTTTTGGATTTAATGATTTTTATTAGTTAAATATGTTGGTTATGATTTTAGAAGAATAGAACTTCAAGCATAATTGAAATCGGATTTAAAACGAAGTTTCAATGGAGTTTTTAATATTTGCCTTATGTAATTTTCGTGGGGGAACTGTCAGATTTTCTGTAGGGTCTATAGATCGACCCTTTTAGTCAATCGATTGATCATGCCCAGTTTTTGCGCAATTCAATCCGATTTTAGAGTTGGATTTGGATTAGGACTCTTAATTGTTATATAAGACTTATAATCCGTAGGGGGACTTATCATAAATACTTTTTTCCAAGTTTTTCATCAGAAAGCTCTTCCAAAAGATTTTCATCCCCACCATAATCATCAACCTTCAACAAGATCAAGTTTTTATCACAAGTTTTGACACAAGATTTATAGGTTTAATTTGGGGCTTAATCAAAATTGATTCAAGAACACTTCTTTGCTAATTTTTCAAGAGGAATCTAGATTTCTAATCAGATTTTCAACACGATCTTCACAGGCATGGATAATCTATTCATTCCCTTTGGTATTATGCGTTTTAAGTGTTACCCAAACCCTTAATCATATTTTTTTTAAAGAAAGTAGTGACTTGATTAGGAAAAGTGGACACTAATTATGAGGCTATTTTTATTAAATCTTTTAATCTGAATAATATTCATAACCTTTGGGTACATAGGATTGATGAGCGGATTTTGGGTGTTAATGGTGTAGGTTGCGTGTAGAAAGACCTAGTTTTGAATTAAATGGTTTTGGGGGAGTATAACTCTTATCAATTGGGTTGAAATCATGAAATTTGAAATATGATGTATAAATGATGAAATATAGGTGTTATTTAATCAAAATAATTAAATGGGATTAATTACATAATTATGATGATGTGGTGATTAAATTAAGATTTAATTAAATTGGACTATCATGCGTAGATTTACATGTTGATTATTTATGTGTGATTGTGTAACTTGTTGGTATTATTTTATTTCCATTATGACGACGGGTTATTGGGTATTTTATGCTCTCCCTATATTTTAGGATGCCTTCTAGGCATGGGACTAGTGGGTCGATCTTATTATGATTTACGCCTTCTAGGTATGGGACTAGTGAGGGTTGATTATTGCGATTTTATCATGTCGTGGGTGGGCTGATTTTTGGTATTTCATCGTCATTACGTTAGACTAGGCATGAGACTAGGACGAGATTATTATTGTGGATTCATCCTATACATAGGATAGGACGTAATTGTGCTTGGGGACCCTTAAGTACGGAGACTAAGGGATATTTTGAGGATCTCACATCGTTAATAAGGGTGGGGTAAACTTATATAGTAAATTGAGCTAAATGGATAAATGAGATTTAATGACTAAGATAATAAAATAGGTATTAAAATGAATTGACGTCGCTAATATGTGCAGCGCTGACAGTGTTGACAGGCAAACTGGCTATAGCGACGTGGGAGTCTGTTGGCGTCATTAATATGTGCAAGGCTGACAATTTAAGCGGGCGAATTGTCTATAAATGATGTGTCGTGCATGGAACCTCACCAATATATACAGTGCTGACAGTTTAAATGGGCGAACTGGCTATTGTGAGGTGAATGTGTGGTGTAGAACTTTGGGCGTGCCAACAATATGTGCAGGACCCGAGCGAGGGTGAACTGGCTATACTGGTTTCACATAAAATAAAATAAAGATTTAAGTGGGATATGTGGCATTACAAATGACAGAAATTAATAGTATTTGGATTAATTAACTTAAGTAGTTGGAATATGACTTTGATCTTGTTCATGCGATAGTTTTCATTGTTATTTATTGGTTCCATTAACTATTATCTCGTTTAATTAAAATATTCTATTGTGATATTTATTGCGTATAATGCTAATGTATGGATTCAAGGATCCTATTTGAGGGGAGTAGTGTGTATTCTTGCTCGAGGCTTTAGCTCTGACCCGTGCGATGACTAACCTTTTTCAGGTATCAAGATTTGGAGAAGCTGCATAGGATTATCGAAGTTATCATCTAGAGGTGCAGCATTTTATGGCATAGTTTAGTTAGACTTTTCTTTTAAGTCGTATTTAATTATGAGACTTCATTTGAGTTTTATTGGGCCATTCAGTTCCAAAGTTGTTTAGAGGATTTATGTTAGATTATTCAGATCTTTATTATTCATATTTTATTTAATCGGTATTAGAGATTGGATTCATTCGGAGTTAGCATGTGATGGATATTTTATCGGTTAGTTGTTTATGATCATTTGGGATTGATTCAATTATTTACCTTGTGAATTTATTTACTTATGTTTCATATCTGTCTCATGCTAAGAATGGTATTTATTTAAGTCACTCCCGGCATAGTTCAGTGGCAGTGGCTGGCCACCCCGTCTGTCGAATTTTGCGGGGTATGACAGATGGTATCAGAGCATGGTCTTAGGTCTCGTAGGTTATGAGTCCGTTTAGCTTCCGCGTTGCCGATCTTTGATTCCCTTTGTTATTTCGTACTCCTTAAGGTAGAGGGTCTAGCATACGTGTTAGATGCGTTTCTTCGAGATGTGAAGCTTTGTGCTAAGGACGTCGTAGGCATTGAGTTTAGAATTAGTAAGCTTAATATGAGGATACTTAAAATGGATTTTGGAGACGTTAATTATTTTAAAGATTTTAGTGAAGATGTTAGGTATCGTATGTATTGATTTTTGGTGTTGAGATTTAATTTGAGTACATTAGCATTTTGATGACTTTTGGATATATGATCGAGTGGGGATTTGTGAGAGCGTGTGGTACGCCGTTATTTTCATAGTTATGCGTATAGGCAATATATATACATACTAGGGTATGCCCATGCCTGAATGCACACTGAACATTTTTAAAAAGCACGTAATTGCAAAATGATAAAAATTTTCAAAGTACGTAATTACGAAACGGAAACAATTTGGTTCCCCCAACAAAACAAAGTGTTTGGTCGTAAATAATTTAAACATCGTATAAACAAAATCATCCATTCAACTCAATTCGTGAGAATAACACCAATGCTGAAGTCGAAAATATTTATTATATAACATAAATAATCGTAAACAATTTTAAAAAATTGGGCAGAGTTTCCTCTATTTGTAGGACTAACCGTCCTGTTTAAGAAATAAAAAAATATCCCAACAACAATATTCAAAGAGACAATTTATCAGTCAAAATTAAATATTCATAGTCTGTTATGTATCGCCTTTATGAGTTCCATCGATAAAATAAAATACGACATACGTCGATACTCCCGATACCACTAAATCATCCGTGCTCCGTCACATCATCCTGATAACCATGTCCTACAAAACCAAAAGACTGGACAATTAAAATTTAAATACTTTATACACAAACACATAATGTCAATTAGTCTTACAAATACATGACGTAACTATTTGTTTAGTCGTCAAAAAAAGTTAATAGCAACGTTAATGGGGACCAAAATATATCTATGTTGTAGCCTCACATACAATTGTTTCCAAAACTTGCTACATGATAGAAATATACGAGTTGTAAGCTAATAAGAGACTTGTAAAATTTACAACATATTAGCATAATGCCACTGTGAAACTATATAAATAATTTTTATATAAATGTCATTTAAGATAAGTTTGTTTAAATTTGAATTTATAAGAGAGAATTAGAAACGGGTCTCCTTTAGCAACGTTCTTTTCCTAGGTGCCCTGCATAAAGCAAATGGTTTAGGCCGACTCTTTAAAAAAAAAAAAAAAAACAAATACTGCTCATTTATCCACTGCGCACATGGCTCAAGTACCTGCTATTGTCGTCCAACTGTTGTTCGTTCCCTGCGTGGGATCGTACCAATGGGTCGCTACACTTGGGAGGATGACAACAAACCAATAGTAATAATACATCCACTGAAATGGATATTAAAAGAATAGAAAATCTATTTTGTAACTTTATTAATTTTCACATGACATTAAGACAAAGATTTATCAAAGAATAATAAATCTAGATTTCAATTTACATTATCACTATGCTTCATAATGATTTTTGGAGCTTGAAATCTTGATAATGACCTATAAATGTAACTTGAAATCAGGGCCAGACTGACCGAACATCGTTAGCAGCATTATAGTGTTCAACATTTTACTATAATATGCAAATGCCTGCAGTCGTAATAGAAGGTAAACTAACTGCGCTGATCCTAGTCACAAAGTTCTAAAAAATGGTAAAAGTACCTCCTATTGTCTTCTAACAGTTGTACGTTGTACCAATGGGTCGTTGTGACACCCCGCCTAATTAAATACCGAGTGATCAGTCCTTTATTAAATTAAAAATCAAGGTGAACGGTCGGTTCATTTTTAGCATCACTGTCGTAAAATAAATTTCCAGTTTAAACACCCTAAATAATTAAGCTAAGTGTCAAAACAATCTAAACCTTATTTCTTTTTTATTAAATTCCAATATGAAAATCTTTTCAATAATTAACAGTTTAAGAATCGTATAAATGTTAAAGATGGCATTTAACACACAAGAATTTAACCATTCAGATAAACCAAAACCAAGTTTAAAAACTACAAATGAAATCATCATGACACGAATTACATCCTAAAGAGTACCAAATACTGAAAATAAATGAACATAAATCTCTGACAAATCCAACTGAATAGGGAAACGGGGCGACACATGCCCTAACTAATTAGAACTAAAATAAGAGTATAATCAACAACGAAGTCGTTTAAGCAACTCCCACATAAGCTGCAGCGCGTCCGCTCCAAGGAATCTAAGCATGATGCCCCTGTGGCTGGGCACCTATAATATATACATATATATACAAGAGAAAAGAAATAACAGGAAACAGGTCAGAACCCGAGTGTTTAAAAATAGTTTAGCAAGTATTTAAAATTCTTACCGGCTAATGAAACAACCATGTTAGTATGCGACACTCTCTTGAGAAATTCTCACCTCTCATCTAGTGTGCACGCCTACCGTACTATTAATCTCAAAAGTTTATTTTAACTTAACTTTTCCATAAGGTTTCATTCCGATAAATACTATTGCTAAGATAATTAATTTCTGAAAATTAAACTCTCTCATATATCTTATGTTATTTAAAATAACCCACCGATGTTACAAAATTCCCAAACACTTATAATAAAGTTGGAGTATTTATTCATTACTTAACTAGTTTTATGCACAGTAGAAAGTTCCCATACTTAATTATATATATATATTAGTCACTCATATAATATATATACTATCGGCACCCCACATAAAATCTATGGTGCTGGCATACTCTGCTATCAAGTCCTCGTATCACTCATACTAAGGGGAATACTAGTTCGTAATCACTCTCGAACTGTATTAACATAAAACACATAAATATGGAGGCGAAGTATAGTTCCAAGTCACTAAGAGGTCAGCACATACCCTCACGTCTCTTAGAACCATCTGACTATCACTCAAATAGCCTGTATCAAGGATACTATCTTCTAGGGTACAAGTCGTTATCCCCCATAAAGGCCCAATCGAGATAAGACTGCCGCAGTGCGGAAACTCCCATGATAGCAAGTAGCTCGAGTATGATTTTTACACAGATATATAATATGCACAATCACACAGTCATATATATATATATAAATATTCACATTTCTAAATTAGGTGCGCCCACGACCCATAATTATAGTTATCCGTTCTTAGCACATTTTACTCAATTATCTCGCATAGCGATTTCATCACTTTTATTATCATATATAAATTAATTCATACTTACTCATCATTTATCGAAGTATTCTACCTTATTAAATATAATTTCAGTAGGCATACTCTTACTTACCTTCTGGTCTAACTCCCTTACGGCCTCGATCTTTTATTAAACGCAAGCATAATTTCTTATACGTATGAATAACTCCTTGTTAACCCAAAATCTCATCCTACATCAAATTTCACTCAACGGGGTCTACCTAGACCCTACTGGTCTTCTCTATATCCCATTATGATCTAACAACAGTACTCAAGGGTTCCTATGTATTTTAATCGGATTAAACAAATAGAAGAAAAATACGCATTTTTCCCGGAGGGATCGACCAATCGAGTAAATGAGGTCGATCGATCGATACCATCAATCGATCGATGTTATTGATCGATCGATCGATCAAGCAGTTATGAAGAATTCTTCCATTGACAAGTTACGGGTTTACCTCTCCAACCTTTACCAAATCTCCATTATAAATCCCCAAACTCCCAAACAACATTACTATAGGTACTATATACCTAACTACATGATTTTCTACGTAAAATATGTTAGATTTCATCAAGTATAACGATTTAATGGAGTAAAATTTACATAAACTTCAAGAACCCTAGTTTTTATTTAATTTCCATTCTTCCAATTCTTTTCCAGATTACTTGCTTCTAAATCCATACAAATTCGTGGCTTATCCTCTACATGTGATTTAGATGTCCAGAATATGTTTACTTCCTTTACAACATGTAATTTTAAGTCTCAAAATTATTGATTTCTCCCATGAAACATGTTCTAAACAACCCTAGACTAACATGATTGAAACATTAACTAAGATAGAGCAAGATAGATACTTACCTGGAATTTGAGTTTTCGATTTGTGGACGAAAGAGGTATGGTTGCATTCTTTGTTACGCGATCTACGTTTTGGTGGCGGTGCAAACGGGTGAGTCTTTGACTTTGAGTTGGCGGTCCAACTTCTTCTCTAATGGCCGTTCTTTGATTTTGTGTTTGTTAATCCTAGAAGGAAACTCCTAAAGGCTTATATATCCTTAGGAAATTCGTGGGTTTAATTACCCAAAAATGTCAAAGTCTATAATACCCTCCCGGGATGCCAATTAGGCCTAAAAACGCTCCGAGACCCAAACTAAAATTATTTTCACTATCTCGACCCTTCCGGACACATTGGCGAACTCGAAATGACCATACGGGCAACTTACAATTTATTCACTTTTAATAATAATAATTTAATCCCGACACAACACAGGCGCGTTCCGATTAAATTTCCACAATTATCAAATTATGCACTCATGATAATTTTAATAAATTCGACTATACATATTACTTTACCCATTATGTAATATTCAACAAATTCCCAATAATTACTAACTCTCATCACGCTAGTAAATATTTAAATAAATTTTTGGATTAATATAAAATTAATATCTCAATTTAAATTTAATAAATCCCCAAATTTTAAAAGCCATAAAAATAAGGGGTATTACATACCTCCCCCTAATAGCGGAATTTCGTCCCGAAATTCGAAAAATGAGGCATACCTGGTAAAAATAAATCTGGATATTTTTCGCTCATGTCTGCCTCACGCTCCCGAGAGGATTCCTCCACATTATGATGCTCCCACTGGACTCGTTCAAGTGGGACTGCCTTCAACCTCAATTTCCTCTCGCTATGGTCTAGGATAGCCATTGGTTTCTCCTTATAAGAGATGTCGGGCTGTAAATCAATCTCCTCTATCGCGATGCGGGTATGGGCCATCTCATCCCGAAGATATCATCTCAACGATGAGATGTGGAACACATCGTGAATGCGGTGCAAATGCTCCCCAATCTGTATGCCATCGGCCCAATCCTCTTGATAATGGGAAATGGTCCCACGTACCTCGGAGCCATCTTCCCCTTCTTTCCAAATCTCATTACTCCTCTCATACGAAATAAACGCAATAATACTTGGTCCCCAACGCTAAACCCTCAAAAAAACCGCTTCGCATCAGCGTAGCTCTTTTGTCTGTCCTGTGCTACCCGAATGCGACTCCTGATGAGCTCAATCCTAGCTGAAGTTTCCTGAATCACCTCAGGTCCGAGCAATTTGTTATCCCCCACCTCTAGCCAACAAGCGGGAGAAAGATAAGACCTACCATACAATGCCTCAAATGGATCCATGCCGATCGTGAACTGATAGGAGTTATTGTTATAAAACTCCACCAGTGGAAGATACAACTCCCATCCTCCTCCAAAATCAAGGACACACATGCATAGTATATCCTCCAACATCTGATTGGTACGCTCTATTTGTCCATCCGTATGTGGGTGATAAGCTGAACTCAATCTCAACTCGTACCCATGGCATCCTGAAAGCTCTCCCAGAAGCGCAACACAAAAATCTTGTCTCTATCAGACACAATATCCAGGGGCACTCCATGTAGCCTAACAACCTTGACAATGAACAACTGTGAATATTGGCCCATGATGTAGTCTATTCGTACTCGCAGAAAATGAGCCACCTTGGTCAACCGGTCCACTATAACCCATATGGAGTTGTGACCCCGCTGTGATGTAGGAAACCCAGTAATGAAGTCCATGGAAATACTCTCCCACTTCCACATAGGTATCTCCAGCGACTGAAGTAATCCCGACGGTTTCTGGTAGTCTACCTTTACCATCTGGAAAGTAGAACACTTGGACAAGAACTCGGTAATTTCCTTCTTAATCTCGCTCCACCAGTACTACCGCCTCATATCCTGGTACATCTTATTCCTTCCGGGATGTACCGGAAATCTGGACTCGTGAGACTGTGTCATTACTGCATGATGGAAGTCTTCTCCTTCTGGGACCACTAATCTCCCATTAAACCTCAAACCTCCATCAGAACTTGCTGAATAGGACTCAGCACCCTCAGCTAAAAGCCGTACAATCTGTTCCTGACAAAACGAATCCGCTGACTGTGCCTGTATCACCCTTATTACAATCTCTGGTGTGACTGTCATGACAGATACAAAGGAACGGGCTACTGTGTCCTGGTGACCCAACTCTTTCCACTTCGCTTACCAGACATCTGCTACATCTCCCATCGGTCTACGACTTAGCGCATCAACAACCACGCTAGCCTTTCCCGGATGGTACTGTATCTCGAACTAGTAGTCTTTCATAAACTCTAACCATCTGCACTGACGCATATTCAACTCTCATTGAGTGAAAAAGTACTGCAGTGACTTGTGGTCTGTGAACAAGCGAAACTTCTCCCCCAATAAGTAATGTCTCTAAATTCTCAATGCAAAAATGATCACTGCTAGCTCTAGGTCGTGGGTGGGGTAATTCCTTTCGTGAAGCTTTATCTTGCGGGAGGCCAAAGCTATAGCCTTCTCCTCCTGCTGAAGTACTCCCTCGAGTCCCCATAAAGAGGCACCAGTGTACACCAGATATTCTACTCCCGGCTTGGGCAAAGCAAGAACTGGCGCCGAAGTCAACTTATCTTTCAACTCATCAAAAGCCAATTGACAAGCATCATCCCAAATATACGGAATTCCCTTGCGATTCAGATTCCTCAACGGACCCGCTATCTTCGAAAAGCCTTGGATGAATCTCCTATAGTACCCGGCTAACCCCAAGAAACTACGCACTTATATCGGTGTCGTGGGTTGTCCCCACTCCCTCACCGCCGAAACTTTTCTCGGGTCAACCGATATACCCAATTTCGACACAACATCCCCCCAAAACTGTACCTCCTGTAACTAGAATCCGCACTTCTCATACTTAGCATACAGCTGATGCTCTCGCAGAGTCTGAAGAACCTACCTCAAGTGCTCGGTATGCTCCTCCTCAGTGTGTGAATATATTAGGATGTCATCTATGAAAACGATGACAATCTGATCCAAGAACTCTCTGAACACTCGGTTCGTCAAGTCCATGAATACGGCTGGAGAATTTGTCAGCCCAAATGGTATGACTCTAAACTCATAGGACCCATATCTCGTCAAGAAAGCAGTCTTCGACACATCCTACTCCCTAATTCGTAGCTGATGGTATCCCGATCTCAAATCTATCTTTGAAAAGAAGGTTGCTCTCCTCAGCTAGTCGAACAGGTCATCGATTCGAGGCAACAGATATTTGTTCCGTATCGTGACCTTGTTCAACTCCCGGTAATCCATGCATAACCTCAGCGAACCATCTCTCTTTTTCACAAACAACACTCCAGTGCCCCAAGGTGAGGTGCTCCTACGAATGAATCCCTGACCCAATAGTTGCTCTATTTGATCCTGTAACTCCCTTATCTCTGTTGGAGCCATACGGTACGGTGCACATGCTATCGGCCGAGTGCCCGACATCAAGTCTATGACGAAATTTATCTCTTGACTGGGGGGTTAGGCCTGGTATCTCCTGAAATACATCAAAATACTTACGAACGACTGGAATCGAATCTAAGGGAATCACAATCTCCTTAGAGGTATCCTCCTCTATATAGTACAAATGGGTGGAAGATCCTCCTTCTGGGCGAGGCATCGCCACCAAAAACATCTCCTGCCCCGGACTGGCAAAGATAATACTCCCGCCAAAATAATCTATCATGGCTCTGTACGCAGCGAGCCAATCCATGCCAATAATAACATCGTGCTTATGCATCTCTAAGACTAGCATGTCTACCGGTAAAATCAAGCTACCAATCTCTACTCCTACACCCCGGTATATAAAGAAAATCAAATACCCATTCCCCAGTGGTGAGTCTATGCATGTCACAGTGCTCTCTGCCGTGTCTAATAACCCTAAGGCCCGTCCAAAATGAGTAGCTATAAAATAGTGCGATGCCACAGTATCAAATAAAACCTGACCCATAATGCCATGGATAGGAAACGTACCCTCAATCGTGGGTGGTGCCTGAGGTGCTGCTGCCTGGTGGACGTTATAGACACGTCTGTACTGCAATTGCCCCTGCTGAACTGGAGCTGCTGGGATAGCGGGTAAGGCTGGCACCTGATCTGGAGCTGGGAGGGCGACTTGAAAGAGTGGCATCTGCGACTCATTATGGGCACCCTGCTACTGTGGGGTCCTATCTCCCTATGGGAAATCCTAGCGCCTATGGCTATTCTTGCCACATCCGAAACATCTTCCCCTGAAGTTACCTCCCCTTTGCCCTTGCTGACCACGACCCTGTTGGCCGTTACCACCCCGCCACTAGCCCTGCTGGAAACATTGCTGACCCTGATGGCCCTGCTGTTATCCCTGCTATTGGCGGTGAAGGCCCTGTTAGCCATGCTGCTTAAACTGGCCCTGCCTAAATCCCCCAAATCCCTGTTTGGAGTCACCTGATCAGAACCGTTTGGTAGGGTCCCCTTGATAAGAACTCTGCTCACTGTGACGGGTCTGCCCCTGGGCTGCTGGTGCCCCACCAGTACAGCTGCCCCCTGTCCTGCCGTGCTGGCTGGACTCCCCTGCTCATTTGCTCCCTAGCAGATGAAAGCGGTGATACTGACAGTGTAACAAAGCAGCGTTCAGTACATCAGTGTAGGTACTCAATGATAGATTTCCGATGAGGAGCTGACGGATCCTCCAGGCTAATCCATCTACAAACAATAGTATCTTCTTCTCCTCAGTGCGTGTCTCATCTGGCACTATAGTGAGAAGTCTAGTAAACTCCTCCCCATACTCAGCAACAATCATACTCTCCTACTTTAGATTCAGTAACTTCCGACTCATTTCAGTCTGCACGGTAGATGGGAAGTACTTGCAGTCAAATCGCGCCGAGAATGACTGAATTATGATGTTGTCCCTATCCTCCAAGGTGGTGGTGGACTCACACCACTGAAAAGCGTCCCCCACTAGCTTGAAGGAAGCCAATAGCTGTCTCTACACGTAAGTGCACTCATACATGCATAGATGCCTCTGGATATCTTTTTTCCATTGGCTGGCGACTACGATATTCGAACTACCCGAGAACTCCGGGGGATGCGCCTTCTCAAAGGCATCCCTAATCCGCTCCCTTGCGGATGGAAGCTGTGCTGGTACTGGCGCCACTTCCATTATCTGGGGTGGAGCCTGCTGCACTACCGCTAATGCGGGATTCACTGCCTGAGTAATAATAACGGCTACCTCAGTTGTGTTCATCATTCCCTGAGCCAGAGCTGTTGGCTGCTCGGCCTGGGCATTCCTGCCTCGAGGTGCGCATCTCGGAGGCATCTGAAATGAGAAGGAAGTTTATTAGTCTACAGTTATTAACAAATCTCTAATAGCTGAATACGTAAGCGTAAATACAAGAATACAACAGTCCTAAAAATAGGGATCTATATTAAGGATGCTAAGTTGGAAGCGAAATAAGCCGTACAGATCCTAAAGGACACTAGAACCTGATGCTCTAATACCAACTCTGACACCCCGCCTAATTAAATACCGGGTGATCAGTCCTTTATTAAATTAAAAATCAAGGTGAACGGTCGGTTCATTCTTAGCATCACTGTCGCAAAATAAATTTTCAGTTTAAACACCCTAAATAATTAAGCTAAGTGTCAAAACAATTTAAACCTTATTTCTATTTTATAAAAATCCAATATGAAAACCTTTTCAATAATTAACAGTTTAAGAATCGTATAAATGTTAAAGATGGAAATTAAGACACAAGAATTTAACCATTCAGATAAACCAAAACCAAGTTTATAAACTACAAATGAAATCATCCTGACAGGAATTACATCCCAAAGAGTACCAAATACTGAAAATAAATGAGCATAAATCTCTCACAAATCCAACTGAATAGGGAAACGGGCGACACATGCCCTAACTAATCAAAACTAAAATAAGAGTAGAGTCAACAACGAGGTCGTCTAAGCAATGGCCTGCAACTCCCACATAAGCTGCAGTGCGTCCGTTCCAAGGAATCTAAGCATGACACCCCTGTGGTTGGGCACCTCTAATATATACATATATATACAAGAGAAAAGAAATAACAGGAAACGGGTCAGAGCCCGAGTGTAAAAAAGTTTAAAAATTGTTTAGTAAGTATTTAAAATGCTTACCGGCTAATGGAACAACCATGTTAGTATGCGACACTCTCTTGAGAAATTCTCACCTCTCATCTAGTGTGCATGTCTATCGTACTATTAATCTCAAAAGTTTATTTTAACTTAACGTTTCCATAAGGTTTCATTCCGATAAATACTATGGCTAAGATAATTAATTTCTGAAAATTAAACTCTCTCATATATCTTATATTATTTAAAGTAACCCAGTGATGTCACAAAATTCCCAAACACTTATAATAAAGTTGGAGTATTTATTAATTACTTAACTACTTTTATGCACAGTAGAAAGTTTCCATACTTAAGTATATATATACTATTGGCACCCCACATAAAATCTATGGTGTCGGCATACTCTGCTATCAAGTCCCCGTATCACTCATACTAACGAAAATACTAGTTCGGAGTAACTCTTGAACTGTATTAACATAAAACACACACACACACACACACACACACACACACACACATATATATATATACTATCGGCACCCCACATAAAATCTATGGTGTCGGCATACTCTGCTATCAAGTCCCGTATCACTCATACTAACGAAAATACTAGTTCAGAGTAACTCTTGAACTGTATTAACATAAAACACATACACTTAGAGGCGAAGTATAGTTCCAAAGTCACTAAGAGGTCAGCACATACCCTCACGTCTCTTAGGACCATCTGACTATCACTCAAATAGCCAATATCAAGGATACTATCTTCTAGGGTACAAGTCGTTATCCCCCATAAAGGCCCAATCGAGATAAGACTGTCCCGGTGCGGAAACCCCCGTGATAGAAAGTAACTCGGGTATGATTTTTACACAGATGTATAATATGCATAATCACACAGTCATATATAAATAAATATTCACATTTCTAAATTAGGTGCGCCCACGACCCATAATTATAGTTATCCGTTCTTAACACATTTTAATCGATTATCTCGCATAACGATTTCGTCACTTTTATTCTCATATATAAATTAATTCATACTTACTCCTCATTTCTCGAAGTATTCTACCTTACTAAATATAATTTCAGTAGGCATACTCTCACTTACTTTCTGGTCTAACTCCCTTACGGTCTCGATCTTTTATTAAACGCGCACAAGATTTCTTATATGTATGAATAACTCCTCGTTAACCCAAAATTTCATCCTACATTAAATTTCACTAAACGGGGTCTACCTAGACCCTACTGGTCTTCTCTATATCCCATTATGATCTAACAATAGTACTCAAGGGTTCCTACGCATTTTAACCGGATTAAACAAACAGAAGAAAAATACGCAGTTTTCCATGAGGGATCGATCGATCGAGGAAATGGGGTCGATCAATCGATACCATTGATCGATCGATGTTCTTGATCGATCGATCGATCAAGCAGTTATGACGAATTCTGCCATTGAAAAGTTACGGGTTTACCGCTCCAACCTCTACCAAATCTCCATTATAGATCCCTAAACTCCCAAACAATATTACTACAGGTACTATATACCTAACTACATGATTTTCTATATAAAATATGTCCGATTTCATCAAGTATAACGATTTAATGGAGTAAAATTTACATAAACTTCAAGAACCGTAGTTTTTCTTTAATTTCCATTCTTCCAATTCTTTTCCAGATTACTTGCTTCTAAATCCATTCAAATTCGTGACTAATCCTCTACATGTGATTTAGATGTCCATAATATGTCTGCTTCCTTTACATCATGTGATTTTAAGTCTCAAAATTATTGATTTCTCCCATGAAACATGTTCTAAACAACCCTAGACTAACATGATTAAAAAATTAACTAAAATAGAGCAAGATAGATACTTGCCTGGAATTTGAGTTTCCAATTTGTGTACGAAAGAGGTATGGTTGTGTTCCTTATCACGCAATCTACGTTTTGGTGGTGGTGGTGGTGGCGGTGTAAACGGGTGAGTCTTTGGCCTTGAGTTGCTTGGAAAGCTCTCCAACTTCTTCTCTAATGGGCGTTCTTTGATTTTGTGCTTGTTAACTCTAGAAGGAAACTCCTAAAGGCTGATATATCCTTAGGAAATTCGTGGGTTTAATTACCCAAAAATGCAAATGTCTATAATACCCTCCCGGGATGCCAATTAGGCCTAAAAAAAACCCCGAGACCCAAACTAAACCCCCAGGTACATTATTTTGACTATCTCGACCCTTTCAAACACATTGGCGCACTCGAAATGACCATACGGGCGACTTACAATTTATTCACTTTTATTAATAATAATAATTTAATCTCGACACGACACAGGAGCGTCCCGATTAAATTTCCACAATTATCAAATTATGCACTCATGATAATTTTAATAAATTCGATTATACATATTACTTTACCCATTAAGTAATATTAAAAAAAATTCCAATAATTACTAACTCTCATCACGCCAGTAAATATTTAAATAAATTTCTGGATTAATATTAAATTAAAAACTCAATTTAAATTTAATAAATCCCCAAATTTTAAAAGCCATAAAAATACGAGGTATTACAGTCGCTACACTTGGGAGGATGACAACAAACCAAGAGTAATCAAATACAACTTGTCTGTAGAGATGTGAATACGAAAGTTTATAAACTATAGAGAGAGGAATACCTAAAAGATAAAGAACCTTCACAAACTGAAGCAGTAAAACTCTAACTTTATTCACAATATAAGCCTTATAAACCTTCTCAAAATATATGGAAAGGCAATCCATATTTTTTATGCCCTCAATATCAAATCTGTAATACTCACTTTCAAATACATAAATGATCTACAACTTTATTCACTTATTTAGAGTAGCAGCTGAAACGAAACTGATAGTTCTTGATTAATTCTTGGATCTCTTTGATACTTGATCTAATTGTCCTAGTAATAGATGTAGCAGAGCAAGTAAGAATATTAAATACTACTTTTGAATCAATTTCCAGATCAATGCTATAAAGGTTCTTATCTATGCATAATCAAACTCCTCTATGAATTGAATGAACCTGAGCTTCTAATATGATCCATTAGATATGAAATTTGCTGAAGCCCAAACTTAATTCCCATGATCATCCCTTTAAACTACCCCTGATCCCATTGTGATCACTTTTATCCTATGATATAAGGATTCATTGGCTTAGTTAGATCAAAGATTTTAAAGTAAAAAGGTGAGTTCCTACTAATAAAATGTAGTTTTTCTAAGAGATACTTACTTGCGTGTGCATATATGTTTATATTTTTGTTCGCTACGCTGAACTTCATGGATGTTTGAGTCGTTTTGTGAGATGTTGGCATTTGCCACCTTGAGCAGTCTTCCTCTTTGTTTTAAGATAATATAAACATCCATTAAGATGATCGCTATACATATGGAGCAATAAATAAAACAGTCATATCCAAGAAATCAAATTGAGGTAAAATTGCCAACAATTCAAAGTTGGACTTTGAAGACCCATGCATAACACTCACAAATAGCTAAAGAAATTTATGTTGTTATAACACCAGTTTAGTTACTGATCATTCATTAAAAACCAACTAAATTACATTAGCTTTTTTGTATATGGCACATAAAAGATACAAATGCACAATATAGGTACCCATGCGCCCCTAGAACCTCCTCGAGAAGACTCGTCCCCATTCGAAAACCTTCCACGATTAATGCTTATAGGACAAATAGCAACACCGGTTCGAAAACTTATAGCAGCAGTTCAAAAACAACAATTATAGCTTATAGGACCACGGTTATGGATTACAGGTCCAATAGCAGTAGCTTACATGACCAGTCTCCAATGGCTACTTCACTTTTGATTCACAGATTTAATATTGCGTGTTAGTTTCCAAGGAATAGATATGTGATCAGTGCAATTGTTGTGTATAACATGTGCATAAAGTCAAGGACTAAGATTAAAATACATCTTCTCTTGAATGCATCTACTGAACTGTTCAAATAAGTTATTTGCAACAGGTGATCCTTAAATCGATGCCTCCTCAAGCCCTGGTGATGGTGGATCAACATTGATAAACACAAAAAAAGTATATCAAATGAGATAAAGATGCTAACAGAAATTCTAAAGTATATCGAAAATTGCATATATCAAGTTTTTTTTTCACTTCTCCCAAATTCTTTGCGTTAAACGGCACAACAATGAGAACAGCAAGCTCAAATAATAAAGGGTTAATTTTACTTTGACCCTTCATTTATTTGTTCCAAACTATTTCCCCACCACTCACAGGTAAAGTTTTCACTTCTTGGTCCTTGAGCTCCAAAATGGCCTTTAGTGCCACTTGGCAGAATCTTTTTCCCACATTTACTTTGATTTTGTGTTGTATAAAAGTCATTCGTGAGGTTATAGGCCAAGAAGTGCAATTTACGAAGGATTACTAAGTCAGCACAGATAAATGGAGGTTAAAGTAAAAAAAAAATAGGGAAAATAAATTGGCAATTCTTTTATAGAAGTGGGTGGGGACATCAAGACTTTTATGCATCTGGTAATCAATTTCAAATCTCGGTCTCACTTGAATTTATGACCTTTTAGGGAAGAATATGTGAAGTTAAATTATGGCAGTGGAGCATTTGGACTGCAAAACAGATTCTATAAAATACAATCACCAATACCCCTTTTATAGATGTCAAAAAGTAACAGTAATGAAAGATGACGAAAACAGTCGTTTATAAAACTATTGGTTAGTGATCAAATTAAACTTTACATGTTAGTTTGACACTTCACATACATATCAAAATTATGATTAAACAATAAATTTAAAAATAACAAATAAAAAATATTGTTGAAACAATAAACAACCTTGTTGCATCTACAACCTGTGGGAGCAGGGCAGTGCCTTTGGCAGTAACATATTATTGAAACATATTAGAAACTGAGTCCAACCGTAAGATGGCTTTAACTGTGAATAGAAGAAAGAAATAACAAAATAATCTATTTCAAAATAATAGTGATGTGCTATAAATAAAAAGATAACTGTATATCTTGCCCACTTAGGTTCTCATCTATTACATTCGCAATCCGTTTCAAAAGATTCTTGTCAGTTCATAAAATCAATGGGATGGATGACCATGAATATCTTGCAACTTTACCTTATTGAAATGTTCATATTTCCTGTTACCCAGACCAAAAATGTCATACGTAAGTGGCGAAAGATAGATGCCACTTTCTTCTCCTTATAAAATACCAAAAAATCCTTAACAGAAAGTCTCTATAGTAAAACTAGACATGACTAAAACTATATTGACTTTAATATAGCTATCCACCTTTGTAAACCATTTGTAAAATCTTAAAGTGTTATCAGTAGGCTCTCTATCTCCATAATTGTGATGCCAGTCTCAGATATTCAATTCAAATGTAGAATAAGTTCCACAGACTGGAGAAACCTAAATTTTAATAAGGTCAAACTTTTCCAACAAAGTGAAATATCTACGTTGACACCATGAAAAATTCCAAAGTTTCTTTCTTTAGTTTCTGTTCGGCGTTATTAGATTCCTCTGGGTCCCACAATCCGCGTGGCATAAATGTGAACACACAATACACCCAACCCATAATTTAAAATAATATGTAACTTCGGAAATAAACCTCTGAAAAATGGTTTCTCGGCATACGCTTTTCATGCAGAAGAAATATCAGCAGTCGAAAAGCTCATAGATGGAGCAAACATAAACACCAGTGACGTCTGCTTACGCTTTATTATATGCTCAATTTTTCTCGAGGACATCTGCCTCTGCATAAACACCAGTGACGTCTCTAAGATGTTTCACACCTGAGGAATCTCTGAACTTAATGAACTCATAGCGATATTTGGATACTTAAAAAGAGAGAATACATATCTCGCCATTAAGATCATAACATTTAAGAATAACACTTGCTAGTTAGCAGAATAGGTGTGTATTCGATTCTAAAATACATACCTCGACATTTGGATGCTTAAAAAGAGGCATACATTATTCGTTCATAACATGCTCGTGATTGGTTGAAGCATCCATTTGTTTGTTTGAATAATATTCTAGATGTTCGAAATCGCAACTAAGAAAAAGAAGAAAAAGAAACATTCAAATATGCATTTCGATGTAATTGTTTAACAACCACAACCAACACATGGAATTCAAAACCAATACAAATTGAATTTAGACCCACATTCAAAATTGAAAACTGTAGTTAAATTATAGTTCCTTACAGTGCCCTGTGTCTTCAAAATTCCAAAAGATGTGGAGGATATTCATCTTGAGTTTCTACAGTGCCCTCGGTCTTTAAAAGTTTGGGAGTTATTTACTAAATTGTTTGGTATATCCATCAATTTGTCCTCCATTCAGTCCATGTTTATTTCATGGCTTCTTAAGAAATTTTCTAATAAAAACTTCAAGTTCCTCATGGCAGCCTTACTTATGTTTATTTGTTGGGAGATATGGAATATTAAAAATAAAGTTTTTTATCAAGGATTTAAGTATTCCACATAGCAACTCATTAATTCCATTACCTATTCAGTTCAAAGTCTGATGACTGGTACTCATTTTGATGGCGATATGAGCTTCTTGAATTCTCACAGTGCTGATTGTAACTACGGAATGATCTATGATCTTACCTCCAACCTTCCGACCTCGGTTCAAACTCGGTTCAACCTCTAAAATCTGTTGACGGAGCCAAGAGTTTCCAGCTAAATCGAGAGGAATTTATCACATTTAATTTCTAAATCGAGAGGTATTTTTAAAAAAATTCGTAGTTAACATGCTCATGGGCCTACTAATATACATAAGTGGGAATTTTTCAAAAGTTTAATAATTTATTTAGCACATTTAATTTCTAAATCGAGAGGAATTTTTAAAAATTTCTATAGTTAACATGCTTATTGCCCTACTAATATACATAAGTGGGAATTTTTCAAACAACCATAGTCCAAAACTCAAATGAAAAAACATGAGCATACATGTCTAAATAAATTATTAAACTTAAGATATGTGCCTAAATTTGAAGAACAAAAATAACTAATAAAGTTTTGAAAATTGACTGTCCAAAAATAACTAACAACAAAAGGTACTTGAACATATGATTAGAGTGCAACGAAGGGTGCGAGATAGACAAAATAAGGCACTGGTGTGGAAATACTATGCGACCGCGCGTGCGGTGGTTATCTTAAAGAATCAGGGGTGTGATTAAGGATCCTACCTTACTCGGCTATAAGATTACCATATCATTTCTGTAAAATGATAGTAACTCAACAAAACCTGGGCTCAATTGAGGTTACTGAGAAATAAAGCGAGGGGTAACCCACATACTGCAACAAATATATATATCAAGACCAAATTAAAAGCACATTTACATTTAATCTACCCAAAAACTTGTCCAAACAAATTAAAAACATCCAGGTGAATTTTGTTACAGACTATTTCAAAACTAACCTGATTCCTAAGTTATTAGTGTGAAGTAGTGATCTAGGATGGTACCTCTACCATTATATTTCAAACCCAGTTGTAGATCCTGCGCCAAACACATAGTAACTCGGCAAGCTTCAATTTATTTGTCATAATAGATGACAAGCCTTCCAACTGCAAATATCGTCGCCCTCTCAAAATAATAGAGACTGTTATCCAATGCTGCAAAGAAAGAAGGATTCACGCCTCAAAGAAAAATAGGAAGAAAAATAGAAATAAATGATTCATCATTTCCCTGTTAATATTAAACTTGAACTAAATACAACCCAAACTCAACACCCTTAAAAGTTTCTTCAATGAATGAATGAATAAGCCTTAATGTAATATTGATTTTGACACCAAATTAGTATGCTTACTGTAATATACCTGTCAGTACAGCACCGAATCCCAAATGATAGTTCCGTTGTTTCGTTGGGTGGGTTCATCTTCCAACTCAAAGCCTTCTTCAGTGGTTCTGTTGTTTCTCTCTAAAAGCCCAAAACTTGACAGCCTTTGTAGCCTGAAAAAACTATGTGAGACTAAAGTTCTTCAATATGAATAATGTAATAATGTTGTCAGCAAAATGAGGAATTAAGTTTAATTTTTTTACATATAGAAGTTGCCCACAGCACATAGTCCCTACATGTTAAAATTAAGTAATTAAAAAGGGGTTGTACCCCCATACATAAAACTACATATAAGTAACTGGTATTTAATGCATTTTCACAAAGATATAACTTACTTTCTGTGTCAATTTGTGACATTACTAAATACTTAATGTATTGTAATCAAAAGCAGTCTGAACTACGCTGGCATAAAAATCTCAGCTGCATTTGTAGATTAAATGAAACTCCAACTATTTAAAATTAAATCTAAATCCATTGTACTCGCAAACGCATTGTGCAAACACATTATGGCTAAAGCTACACCTCATAAATATGTTTACCGAACCATTTTATTTGAATACACACAATTTATGAACTTTGCATTGGTAAACAATGAATAATATAACTATTTTAAATTATGTCCCCAACCTAAATACCACCAATTAATATTCACAGATCTGGAAAAAAAGAGAAAAAAAATCAGATATTAACCTTAAAATGTACAGAATGAAATACTCATCTTATAGATCTGAAAAACTTAACACTTTCAGATCTACATGCAACTATTTGGACAAATTAGCAAATAAATATAATAGAAATAAAAGAAAATAATAACCCCAAATCTTTATCATCAACCCCAAATCACAAAAGAACCTTCAGATATGTTTATAAGTATAAAAAAAATCGAAAAAGAAAATAATAATCCCAAAATAACCATTCAGATTTGTGTATGTGTGTGCCGGTGTGTGCGTGTATGTGAGATAGAGAGATTACCTGTTTATGTGTGTGCGCGTGAGAGGGTGAGATGGATGATAGTCTTGGAGACCGAGGACGGCAGCCATGAAGCTCAAGGGAGGCGGTCGTGGGAAGGGTGTGAGTTGGGTGAGAGCTGAAATGAGGAAGAGAATGAATGAGGTAGGGTTAGTGTTTGAAAATTGGGGTATGTAAGCGGGGCTAGGATGTTATAAGGCTTACTTATATCCAACTTGCCATGTCACAATGCTAAGTGGTGACATGACACTCTCTCACACCTTTAGATCACCACAAAAAATTCGATCCCAACCGTAAAATCATTTTACTATTCAAACACCCCTCTCCTATATATATAGAGATATATTGTTTTATTATTCGTGGGGTAGGTGCGCATAGGATTGGGTGTATGGACGCCCAATTATGACATTCTACGGGTAGGCATATGTGAGCCTCACTTTACGTTGCGTGAATTTACGCGTTAATGTGTATGCTTCGTCTAATTTCGAGGACGAAATTCTTTTCTAGTGAGGAAGTATGTAACAACCCGTGTTTTTATTAATTAATTAATTGGAATATTCAAGAAAAAGAAATTTTTGGATTTAATGATTTTTATTAGTTAAATATGTTGATAATGATTTTAGAAGAATATAACTTCAAGCGAAATTGAAATCGGATTTAAAACGAATTTTTATGGAGTTTTTAATATTTGCCTTATGTATTTTTCGTGGGGGAACTGTCAGATTTTCTGTAGGGTCGATACATCGACCCTTTTATTCGATCGATCGACCATGCCCAACTTTTGCACGATTCAGTTAGATTTTAGAGTTGGATTCGGATTAGGACTCTTAATTGTTATATAAGACTTATAATACGTAGGGGGACTTCTCATAATCACTTTTCCCAAGTTTTTCATCAGAAAGCTCTTCCAAAAGATTTTCCTCTCCACCATAATCATCAACCTTCAACAAGATCAAGTTTTTGTCACAAGTTTTAACACAAGATTTAAAAGTTTAATTTAGGGCTTAATCAAGATTGATTTAAGAACAGTTCTTGGCTAATTTTTCGAGAGGAATCCAGATTTCTAATCAGATTTTCAACACGATCTTCACAGTCATAAATACTCTATTCCTTTCCTTTGGTATTATGCATTTTAAGTGTTACCGAAACCCTTAATCATGTTTTCTTAAAAGAAATTAGTGACTTAATTAGGAAAAGTAAACACTAATTATGGGGCTGTTTTTATTAAATCTTTTAATCTGAATAATATTCATAACCTTTGCGTACGTAGGATTGATGAGTGGATTTTAGATTTTAATGGTGTAAGTTGCATATAGAAAGACCTAGTTTTGAATTAAATGGTTTTGGCGGAGTATAACTCTTGTCAATTGGGTTGAAATCATGAAATCATGAAATTTAAAATATGATGTATTAATGATTAAATCTAGATGTTATTTAATTAAAATAATTAAATGTGATTAATTGCGTAAGTATTATGATTTGACGATTAAATTAAGATTTAATTAAATTGGATTATCATGTGTAGATTTACATGTTGATTATTTATATGTGATTGTGTAACTTCTTGGTATTATTTCATTACCATTGTGACGAAGAGTTATTGGGTATTTTATCCTCTCCGTGTATTTTAGGATGCCTTTTAGGTATGGGACTAGTGGGTGCCTTATTATGATTTAAACCTTCTAGGTATGGAACTAGTGAGGGTAGATTATTGCGATTTTATCATGTCGGGGGTGGGCTAATTTTTGGTATTTCATCGTCGTTATGCTATACTAGGCATGAGACTAGGACGAGATTATTGTTGTGGATTCATCCTATATATATGATAGGACGTAATTGTGCTTGGGGACCCTTAAGTATGGGACTAAGGGATATTTTGAGGATCTCACATCGTTAATAAGGGGGGGGGGGGGGGGGGGGTAAACTTACATAGTAAATTGAGCTAAATGAATAAATGAGATTTAATGTGTAAGATAATAAAATAGGTATTAAAATGAATTGGCGTCGCCAATTTGTGCAGTACTGACAATGTTGATGGAAAAACTGGCTGCAGCGACGTGGGTGCGTGTTAGTGTCATTAATATGTGTCGGGATGAAAGTTTAAACGGGCGAACTGGATATAAATGACGTGTCGTGCGTGGAACGTCACCAATATGTGCAGCGCTGACAGTTTAAATGGGCGAACTTGCTATAGTGAGGGGAATGTGTGGTGTAGAACTTTGGGCGTGCCAGCAATATGTGCAGGACCTGAGCGAGGGTGAACTGGTTATACTGGTTTCGCATAAAATAAAATAAAGATTTTAGTGGGATTCCCACAAGTCGCATTACAAATGGCGGAAATTAATAGTATTTGGATTAATTAACTTAAGTAGTTGGAATATGATTTTGAGCTTGTTCATGCGATAGTTTTCGTTGTTATTTATTGGTGCCATTAACTATTATCTCGTTTAATTAAAATATTCCATTGTGATATTTATTGCGTATAATGCTAATGTCTGAATTCAAGGATCCTATTTGAGGGGAGTAGTGTGTATTCATGCTCGTGACTTTGGCTCTGACCCATGCGTTGACTAACCTTTTTTAGGTATTAAGATTTGGAGAAGCTGCATAGGATTATCGAAGTTATCATTTGGAGGTGCAGCTATAGTTATTCATTTTATGGCATAGTTTAGTTAGACTTTCCTTTTCAGTCGTATTTAATTATGAGACCTCATTCGAGTTTTATTGGCCCATTCGGTTCCAAAGTTGTTTAGAGGATTTCTGTTGGATTATTCGGATTTTATTTAATCATTATTGGAGATTGGATTTATTCGGAGTTAGCATGTGATGGATCTTTTATCGGTTAGTTGTTTATGATCATTTAGGATTGATTCAATTATTTACCTTGTGGATTGATTTACTTATGTCTCATATCTGTCTCATGCTAAGAATGGTATTTATTTAGTTCACACTCGGCATAGTTCGACGGCGGTGGTTGGCCACCCCGTCTGTCGGATTTTACGGGGTGTGACATTCAATACCTAAGAAATAGTGAAAATTTCTCAAGTCTGTTAAAGCAAATTCTGATACCATCTGAGCAGTGAGAGTGTTGAGGAGTTGATTGCTGCTACTTGTAAGTATAATGTCATCCACATATAGGTGCAAAAGTTTTGTGACTTGGTTGCAATGGATCACAAATAGGGAGGAGTCAACTTTGCTACAAGATAACCCAAGTGGGGAAGAAATGGGCTAAAATCTCGTGCTTGTTTTAACCCATAAATGGCCTTATTTAATTTACACACATAATGCGAAAATACTGAATTTTCAAATCCCGGAGGCTGTTACATATAGACCTCTTCAGTAAAACGACCATGTAGAAAAGCATTCTTAATGTCAAGTTATTTTAGAGGACATTTAAGAGTGAGAGCCGAAGATAGAACAACGCGTATAGTAGCCGGTTTGACAACCGGGCTGAAAGTTTCACCGAAATCCACACCACTAATTGATTGAAACCCTTCGCAACGAGTCTGGACTTATATTTATCCAAAGTCCCATCTGCCTTGAGTTTAGTGTGAACTAACCCATTTTGAACCAATGATATGTATACGAGAATGAGGTGGAAATAAATCCCAAGTATGGTTAGAGTGTAAAGCCTTGAGTTCATCTTTTATAGCTCGCAACCAATGAGTTTGATCTAAGGCAGTTTTAACTGACCGGAGTTCAAAAAGAAGGGTAACAGTGATCAAGGCAAAAGGTGGTTGAGAGCTGTGAGTTTTAGAGCGAGTTTGCATGGGGTGGGTATGCTTTGGTGGTGAAATAGGAATATCAATGGTGAGAGAGATACCCGGATGATTTAGAGGAACGTCCAAAAAAATATGTGAGTATAAAGATGGGGTGGGTACACTGGGTAATTGAATTGGAATGAGCTGTAGTAGATTGAGTGGGGAATATATGGGTAGAAGTAGGAGAGGAGAGACAAATGAAATGAGGGGAAGAAGGTTGTGTAGTGTTAAAGGGGACGAGTTGACTAATGGTAGTAGAATTAGGTGAGTTGGGCAGACTAGGTAATGAGAGAGATGTGTGTGCAGTAGCTATAATGGGAGGAAGTGATGGGGCTAAGTGATTAATATCTGGAGTGTGGGAAGATAAGTTGGAAGGTGATGTGATGGGTTTTGTGAAAAATTCTTAGTAGGTAATAAAATCAATAGGGTGAGGAGAAGGTAAAGGTAAGTTAGTTTTATATGGAAAAGTATTTTCATAAAAAATGACATACCTTGAAATGAACACTCGCTTGGCTTTTGGTTGGTAACATCGTTACCTTTTGTGAAGAGAACTATATCCGATAAAAAACACGGGTAAGATTTGGGGTAAAATTTATGTTGTGTTTTATTTCGGAGATATGGAAAATATTGACACCCCAAAATACATGGAGTAGAATAATTTGGATGAGTGTTATATAGTTTACAAAAAAGGGTAATATTTTTAAGGTAGAGGATGGTAGGCGGTTTATGAGATATGTCGTAGTTAAAAAAACCTCAACCCATAAAAAACATTGGAATTTGAGCATGAAATAGTAACGTTAATCCCGTTTCAACAATATGTCCATGCTTTCTTTCGGCTACACCATTTTTCTCCAAAGTTATGGGACATGAAATATGTCTCTTAATGCCATGTAGATTCAAATAATCAAAAAACTCATGTTTGGTAAATTCACCACAACCATCACATTGGAAAATCTTCAATTTTTGTTCAAAATGGGTTTCAATCATTTTATGAAACATGAGAAATACTTGGTAAAAATCAGATTTACGTTTTAAGGGATATAACCAAGTGTAGCGAGTGCAATCATCCACAAATTTCACATAAAATTTGAAACCTTGCGATGAAGGAATATGGGTGGGTCCCTATAAATCACAATGAATCTATTCCAACGGTACCTGTGAAATTTTTGTCACTCCGATTAAAAGACAATCTACAACTCTTTCCCATTTGACAACTCACACAAATCATGCGTGGTTTATTCCAATGTTCAACATGCAAGGCATGAATTTTATTTAAAAATTATAAAGTTTTGGACTGAGGATGTCCTAATCTTTGATGCCAAAATTGATCACTTGCTCGTCCTTCTCGTATTGCATTTAAAGCTTTTTGATGTTCTTCTTCAAAAGTATAAGGTGCTCTTTTTCTAGTTCCCCTGCTCAGAACATGTTGGGTCATATTGTCCTTGACAATAAAACCATTGTTAGAAAACTCCAATAAAGATTTATTGTCTTTTAGTAATTGACTCACAAAAATAAAATTCTTTTGAATTTTTAGAACAATAAGAACATCCTTCAGAAACAATTTAGAATTGAGGGATTTATCACCAATATGAGTGATATCAAGTTTGGTACCATCTCCAACAATGACTTTGTCATTTCCAATGTAAGGTAAAAGTTTATAAAAGTTACATGTGGAATGTGGAATGTGAGAAGTATCTCCCTAGTCAACATATAGTGAGACATCCTCTATGGGTTGAAAAGTGGCAGATGTCATAGCTGTTTGAGGTTGTCCTTGATGTCCATATGAATAGTCCCATCGATAGTAGAAATTAAGAGCGGAATATTTGTATAATCCATAAATTTGACAAGCAACAAGTGGTGTACTATTTCGACCAGAGTTTTGAAAATAATTTCCATTACCATTTGTATTGGCAGGAAAAGTAGTTGTAGACACAGATGAGATGTTGATGCTTTGTAGGTGATTTTGACCAGTCATAACTTGGTGTTTGAAAGGCTTATTTGAGGTGTCGTACGATGGGAACTCGTGACTACTACTAGAATTACTCACATATGAATGACCAACTGAATTATTACAGTTATCAGGACGAAAATCTCAGCCTTTTGAAGTAAAGTTTCGAAAGAAATCTCTTCCTCTTTGTACCCTTGATCATCCTCTATTATAAAAAATATTTTGAGCCCTAGTTGTCATGAAGGCCATGTTGTGATCAACTTGAGAGGGAATGTGTGAAACTTCTCGAGACATTTGTTCCCTAATATCGAAGCCTTTTAAATTAGTTATAAATTGGGACAGACTTGGGTAAGGAGTCTTACTCAACATCAATGTTCAAAAAGTCATAGACTTTTGCCCTAGTCCCCTTAAAAAAGTTATAACTTTTATATATTCATTTAAAGGATTATTAATTACTACAAGTTGATCACAAGTATTTTTAAATTCTTTTATGTATTGGTTAAGATTCTTACCTTCCAACTTCATGTCATGCACTTGTTCCTTAAGTTGGAACTTCTTTTCTTTTGTAGATTGCAAATAGGTATCTTCAAGAACTCACATGCTTCTTTAGTAGTTCCACATCTTATTATAAGATAAGAGCAAGTTTCAATGATTGTGCCTAAGATCCAGCTACGTGCTAAGACATCCTTCTATTCCCATTTTGTATATTCCTTTGCTTACTCTCCTATTTCATTCACTTCTACTGGTGGATTTTCTTCAATCAAGTAGGTAATTTTCATGGCTTTCATGAGTTGGAGAATCTGACTTCTCCAAGGCAAATAATTTTATAAGCTCAATCTCACAGAACAAATCGCTATCAAAGATTGCAATGAGTTCTTGTTCAATTGAAGACCAGCAGAGACAGAAGTTGATGAACCGGATTCCATTGAACCCAAGGGCTCTGATACCATGAAGACAAATAAAATATGAGATGAAATAATGTTTTTGTTATATATTTCATACTTAGGAAGAATACATCAGATTATATAAATAGAGCTGGATACATGCATACGTTAAGCTTGATCTTACAAAGTAGGAACTGATTTCTAACTAATAGATAACAATAAAGAACTATTCTTAAGGAAGAATATCAACACATGGAGCTGACTCAGTGTGGATGCGTAAGTTTCTCAATAGTTATTAGGTTTGTAATGAATCAATACACAATTATTTCCTTATATAGTTACACAACTGTAAATGATGTGAACATGATTATACACAGTTATAATTTGGCTAAGTACTTTTGAATTCAATCTTGACATAATACAACTAAGGCACGATGTGAAATTGACACGAAGGACCCATTGCATGATCGAATTGGTTCTAATCTTATTTATATCAGGTCTTATCACGGTCGCCTTTTTCGATTTCGTATGAAAATCATTTCCCTTCTTATCAAGTGTAGACTAAATGCATACACAGACTTATTTCTTAAATCATTTCCTTGACAATATTTCCTTATAGAGTTACACTATTATAAATTACAAGAAACATACTATATATACACGATTAAAATTGTGTTTTGTATGCCTGATGTCAAATCTTAACAATAAACAACTAGATACAACATGAAATTGACACAAACGACTCATTGTTAAACCTAGTTTGTCCGGGTTATATTTCTACCCGTTCTTATTATGTCACACTCTTATGTTTTTTAATGAAAATCATTGGTAAGTCACATACGTTTTATTTCCTCATAGTGTTACACTTATCTGTTTCACTAGTAAGCAGATGACTCGTTCTTGAGTCACTTTTGTTTGGCTAACGCATCTCACCATGTCTTATTAGGTCTTATTGTGCCATGAGTTGGTTTTATCAGATTTTATGGGTGCTATCTTTGCCATCCTATAATTGGATTTATATGACACTACTTTTCAGGTTTATGAATATAGTTCCGGGAGTACAATAACCTTTATTTGTGTTCAGTATACAAAATAGGTGATTTTATTTATTTTAGTAAAAAAGGTACTTATATTTATACCCATACTCATACTCATTTAAAACTCATTCTAAAAATAAACACGTAACCCCACCTCCACCCCACCCACTGGAATCCTGGTCGGAATGCCGGAATCCTCGTCGGATTGTTTCTCTCTCTTCATTTCTCTCTCTCTCTCTCTCTCTCTCTCTCTCTCCGTCTATTTCTTTCATTTTTTTAGTACACGTCAGCGATGCCATTACCAGTGCTAGAGAAGAAAGTTTTTGGCCCGAAAAAATAGAGTTTTTATCGAAAAAAATTAAGATTTTAGTGAAATAATAAATTTATCTTTTTCGATTTTTGTCAAAAAATATCGAATATGGGTGTAATTGGATAACTCTCGACTTGTAGATTTCAAATATATAAATTTTGTGAATTTTGGATTTTTAGATTTCAAGTTATGAACTTTTAAAAATTTGATGAGTTTTTTTATATGATTTATCAAATGGTACATTAATCATTTTTCATGGTATTTTTAGTACATGACTAAATTTATAAAATTGTATGATATGTTCTATTTTTACACATTTTTAGATTGAATTGTACTTTTCCCCCAAAACCCTTTATTTAATTGCATAACGTCAATAGTGAATTATTAGGTCTAATATTGTGAAAGCGAGTAGTACTAAATTAATTCATAATTAGTGCGTTTGTGCAACGGTTGATAAAACAAAAATAAATTACTCATTAATTATTAATTTCGTATCGCGTTACCGTATCGCGAGGTCTCCTAATGAAACGTGGTTAATTGACAGGGATATGCCAAATTATCATGACACTTGTGTTTAAAGTTTCTTGGATCTAACAACTAAAGTGAATGATATTAAGAATTTTGAAACAAAACCACAATCTGGCATTATATATGCAGTACCAGCACAAAGTATGAACAATGCCAGATTGCATCTAACCAAATCACCTTATCCCAATAATTAAGTGCAAATAAGAATCCCACGTTAATTTTTAATGTTTCGAGATTTCCAATTTTTAATTTGAATATTTGTCCAACTTTGTCAGTGCATGTAAGATCTAAAGTTTTATATTATTCTAATGATAACATTTCTACTTATTATTTACTATTATAGTGTTGAATCAAGTTTTCATTTTACATATTAAGGGTGTCATTTCTTCACACGACCCATTAATATGATACAAAATTTAAGAGTTTGAGTCGTTAATGAGTTGGCACGTGTAAATACGATTATACCAATAGGTGACACGAACTCGTTATATATAACACAAGCCTATTAAAAGTTACGAATAAATGGACCGAACCTAATTGTCGATTGTGACACAATTTCTCTCCCGTCTCTTTAGTTGATTTGGGATAATTATATAATGTCTAATTATCTTTTTTTTTTTACTAAAATGTTACTAATTGATATCTTAAGTAATTTTATTGAAACTTCATATTTTTGCTCATTAATAAAAGTACTTCAGATATTAGAGTTGAGAAAATTTGAAATTCAAATTTTATTAAATTTCTAATATTATTCTGAAGTTTTTAAAAAAAATATTCTATTTTTTTCTATAGTTCTAACATTATCGTCACGTCATAAGTTTAGTGTATCGGGCCATTTTGATATTGGAGTTGGAAAAATTATTTTAGTTCAAAAATAAATGATTTCTTTTGGGGTTAAGTAATATTTACTTCCTATAAAAAAATTTCATGTAATATATATTTCAACATTTTTAAAAATAATTTGTAGCCCCAATAATGACATTATTATATGAAAAATGATATTATCCATATATGCTAATATCATTACCGGGAACTAAAATTATTTTTAAAATATATTAGACTCATAGTTAAATATAAAAATACATAAAGGGTTCATGAAAATTATCATTCCAATTCATCTCATCCTAAGTAGACTCGGGCTAGGTGTAGGTTCATTAACCTTAGGAGAGTTTAACTATTACAAAATAGTTTATCAAATAATTACTTACGTTGATGTGACTAATTTTTTTAATACTTATCTCAGCAAAACCTTTGTTAGTTACTCGAAGTCAAATATATGTTGTTGATGTAAAAAATTAGATTATCTCTAATTTATCAATCACAGATAAAAATAAATAAGAAAAAATATTTTTAAAGTGGTTCAGCCTTGAAAGAATGGCCTACGTCCACTGTATTTGTTATTGATGACTGTTTGCAGAATTCTCGATAATGGATTTACCAAGAAATTCTGAGTTCCCTGCTAATGAGGAGGTTACAATGTATTTATAGCCTTGAGGCTGTACAAATCAAAGGGACAATGCGCTGTTATCTAGTAGACATGTACATCTGTATCATAATAATGAGCATTTAATGTGCAGTCGTCTCTTTGATTCCCTGATTTGAATGCTCTGTACGCTAAGTAGCTCGGACCGACTAAGCTGCTCGCACCGCTTAAGCTGCTCGGGGCCCCTGAGTTGCTCGGGATAATGAAGTTCCTCGGAGAACACTTGTTGCTCGGAACACCTGAGTAGGGGGGGATATTAAGCTCCTCGGGGTCAGTGTGTTTTTCATTAAAAGTGTTTTGTGGGTGCCATGTAGATTAACGCATGTCTCCACATAAATGGTCCACGTCAGCAGACTAAATTTCGTATCAACAGAAGCCCCTAATGTTTCGTAGTTTGATGTTGAAGAAAAGTATGGAACATTCTGCTGCTTAGACTTTTGATTTGTATGGATTTTAGGTAAACTTTCGTTGTATATAACTCCTTTCTTTAATGCATAGTATCAGGCTTTTAAAATATTTTGAATTTCCATGACCGCTTCGATTTTTGTGTCCTTTTTTCTTCTTTTTAGCCGCCGGATACGCAAACGTCCGCCTTGATAATCATTACTTTTCTCTATTCCCGAGGTAAAGTATTTATGCGCGGCAAAAATCCTATCATCTTCTACTTTTCAAACCTTTGTCTCTGAACTTTTCGTTTTCTCTCTATCTTGTGCGTTCGTTTCTTTCCTTGTTCGTTGTCAACTAAGATCTTTTTCCTTCTCTTTTATTTTCCTTTGATCATCATGGTTTATGTTGTTGAATCGCTTTTTAAATTTCGTTCTGAATTTTCAATTCCTTCATGGGTCATTTTGGAGGAACTTTCTGAACCTTCTGACTATTTCTCCTTGGCTGAGGGACATTGGTTCCCCAGTCTCTTTGTGGCCTAATGTGGCTTTTCTTTTCCTTCAAATCCTTTATGTTTGGAGTTCTGTCAATATTTTGACGTTGTTCCTGCAAAAATAGCACCGAATCCCTGAAGAATAGTTAATGGAGTCCATAGGCTAAATGAAATTCATGGAACCCGTTTAGGAATTCCAGAAATTATGTTTTGTTACAGATGGGTTGTTAGTGATAGTACTTTTTATTTAAAAACTAGGTTTTTGAATAGGGCTTTAGTTGTCAATCTCCCAGATGCTAATAGGGATTACTTCGAGCATGGGGTTGTTATGAAAAATTGGCAACATGAGATGATGTATATCAAGGTCCCAGGTGTCCCCCTTATGGCAATGGAATAGATTGTTTTTATTTTTTGAAATATTGTTTTCTTGGTGCTTGACAAAGTGTATCACTGACATTTAATTTTTACTATTTGCAGTTGATAGCAAAAGAAAATCTCCAAAGGAGATAGAGGTTAATTTGAAGCATTTGAAACTTATCTGGAGTTTGCACCAAATTGTGGCCGAGGAGCACATTAGATCGGCCTCTTATATGTTGCAGTACAAGAGTTACACTTCATCCTTTACTGCTCGTCCAGTGGTGGTTAATCTTGACCAAATACCAACTGCTGAGTCTAGTGTGGAGGGTTCTTCCTCTGAAGCAAGTATTCCTATTGGTGACATAATGAAGAGAAGAAAAGTTCCTTCCTTTTTCGACAAGTCTGATTCTCCTGCTGTGAAGACAAAGAGAAGTAAAAAAGATGTCCCAAGAGAGGGGATGAAGACTGTAGAGGTACCCCCTTCTGATGCTACCAAAAAGTTTAGCGAGAAGCCCCATGTGGCTCCGAGCAAGATCGTTGAAAATCCCCCTGTGGCTCCGACTAAGGCTGTTGTTGTTTCTCCTCCAAGCAAGGTCAATGTTATATCACCAACCAAGGCAGCATCTTTGGTTGAGAATGTTCCTGCTCCTACGAGGAGATTAAGGAAAAGTTCTTTTGAGAGACCAGCAGAACCTGTCTCTGAGTCTTTAAATGTTGAAGGTGGTGTTCCCACTTTTGTTCCTCCGAGCTCTGCTATGAGCTCGGTGAAGTCTGGGATTATCCCAGAAGTCCAAGGTATTGAGGACAATCTTTCTCGTGACAGGGTCACTACTTTGGCTGCTCAACATATTGCCTCAGTAAGTATTACTAATCTAAATTTTCATTTTTCAATGTTATGTCCCTGTACTGACTTACAATTATTTTATTTTTCCAGCTGGTAACATGTTTCAATATAATTCTGAAGAAGGATGAGGCTATCAAGGCATCAATCTCCTCAGGAGGTGTAGAAGAAGCTTTTACTGGATTAACCCAGTCCTTGAAGGAATCTCATCAGAAGTATGAGGAGAATAAAATTTCTTGGGAGAAGCAGGTTAAGTCTGTCGACCAAGAGAGAGATCGAGCTGTGGAGGCCTCCAAGGATTTGGAGAAGAAATTGGAGGAGTTTGAGAAAAATAATAAAGAGCTTGAGGAGAAACTTAAGAATGCTGCAGATCTTGAGAATAAACTCAAAGCTGCTGAAGAGGAGGTTGGTAGACTCCGTGATGTTGATCGCCAGAAGCAGGAGGTGGAGGAGAAGCTGAAAGCTGCCGAGAAACTTCTTACTGAGAGGACTTCCTCGAAGAAGGTTAAAAGGAAGAAACCTGTAAAAAAATCCTTCAGCGTAGGTTGGAACAAGGGTTGGAATAAGTGTTTGGCTGCCATGTCCTCACAAATGGAATATACCAGCCTTAAATACTTTGGGATGGATGAGTGGTAGCTCTACAAGAGCTGAAGGTTGCTGAAGATTCTGACTTATTTTAGTAACACACTCATGGCCCTCCTCCCCCTTCTGGAGAAGAAGAAGAGGACTAAGCTGCCTCTGAAGAATCCTCCATGATAATTGGAGATCAGGCCCTTTCTATTCCAGATGTTCAATCGTGCTCCGAGCAACCCCAACCAACTATTACTCCTATCGAGCAGCTATTCGTGTCCATCGAGTAACCAGCCTCTTCCTCAAAACCTCCTGAGGAAGTTATAGGAAATAAAGAGAAGGTGTAGAGTAGTTTGGGTGTTTATTTTGTCACCTTTTTGAATGTAACCTCGACTTTTGTATTTTCCTTTATGATGAAATGAAAATTCAAACTTTTAGTTGTTTGTATTGACTTTTTCTCTACTTTCTATGTCTTTTTGCTCTGTCTGCATTCTTATTGATTCTTTCTATCTCTTCTTTTTACTAGTTTATGACTAGGATGGAGCTCTTGTCACCTCATGATACTGCACTCATGAAAAATGCAATGACTACTTCAAGGCTGGCCATGCTGACCTAAATGAGGCTCAAATCGTTGACATCCTTGGTCCAGATACTTCTGAACGAGCAGTCGAAGCTTACCAATATCTGAAGTGCTTGCTCGACCGAGCTGTTGCTAATAATGTGGCTTATTATGAGATGATCGAGGATCTCCAAGGAACTATAGAGGAACTCCAGCTGTAGTATAAAGAGTCTTCCACACTTTTGCACTAGGGATACGAGAAGAAATATCAACAACTCAGTGCTGAAAAAGGATATGATAAGTTCATCTCTGCCCACAAGAAGAAGGAGAGCATTTTGAAGCTTGAGGTCGAGGAGCATAGGCAGATCGCCAAGCTGCTGGAGTAAGAGAACATTGCCTTGCAAGAGGAAATAAAACAACTCAAGTCTGCTGCTTCTTCCTCGGGAGCCTTAGTTCCTGTCAACGATGAAGGTTTCTCCTTTTTGAAGGTCGAAAATGCCAACTTAAGAGATGAGTTGGAAACTTTAAAAAGAGTTGGACCTTCCACCTCTGCTCGCGGACGAGCAAGATCTTCTCGGGGACGAGCAAGGGCTGCTCGGGTAGCGTCTTTGGAAAATCAGGCAGTTCAGTTGGTAGCGAAAAATAAAGCTTTGGCGGAGATGTCTAGGAAGATTCTGGATTCTAGCGAACAACTTGCCACCTAAAGATCTGCCTTGGAGAGTAAAGAACTTCTAGTGAAGAATCTTCACGAGCAATTGGAGAGATTGACCTACCAATTTCACAAACAGCCTAGAGAGTTTTGGATGGCTGGATACAACGAAGCTCTTTACCATCTTGATGATCGGATCCAGCAATCAAATAATGAGGGTTATAAGCAAGGATGGCTGAATACACCGGGGGTGTTAAAATTAGAGTAGGGCCACTATCTATGGGATTATTATGACCCTGGATTGCTCGAGTTTACCGTGCCACCTTTTAAACTTGATATGAGCTGGATCCCTGCGCGGGCAATTCCATAGTGCTTAATCTCCAAGTATCTCGGTGACTACAGCCTTCATTCTAATTTTGAGATATCTCGCCCGGAGCACTTGCTTGATCGGCCATCTGTGATGAATGTCAGGATGCTTCGAGATCTGAACTTCATAAATTCCCCTTATGCCTTAGATGATCCTCCTACTGGAGCAGAACCTGTTTCAAAGGCAGAGGGAAAGAAACCAGTAGAATAGGATTTTTATGTAATGATTTTTACTTTCCACAGCATATGTAATCCTTCTCGATTTGAATGAAAATTTTTGGTCTTTCGCTATTTTATTTTCTTCTAAGTAATTTGTAGAATATCTTTGCTTGTTGGTTTTTTGCTTGTTGGTTGGTAAATATATATATGTTTACGACATACTTACCTCATTGTAGTGATTTATCAATCTTTAATTCTAAGCAATAAAACAACTTACATTCCATGGTATTTCTTAATATAAATAATCGGAGTTGACTGAAATTGGCTTACCGACCAACCGAAGTTGGTTGAGATTTTTGTTCCCGACCAACCGGAGTTGGTGGATTTTTATTCCCGACCAACCGGAGTCGGTGGATTTTTGTTCCCGACCAACCGGAGTCGGTGGATTTTTATTCCTGACCAACCGGAGTTGGTGGATTTTTGTTCCCGACCAACCGGAGTTGGTGGATTTTTTTTTCGACCAACCGGAGTTGGTGGATTTTTTATTCCCGACCAACCGGAGTTGGTGGATTTTTGTTCCCGACCAACCGGAGTTGGTGGATTTTTATTTTTGACCAACCGGAGTTGATGGATTTTTGTTCCCGACCAACCGGAGTTGGTGGATTTTTTGCGTAGTGTATAGCACTAGTACTCCGAAAAATTTCAACAAAAGGAGAGAATTGGGTAAAACATCCAAAACTTTATTCATACTGAAGAAAACTGCATTACATAGGGATTTTAACTACTGATAATATTTGCGCAGATGCTCTGCGTTCCATGCATTCTTAAACTCTTCTCCTTCTAAGGTTTCAATCCTATATGTCCCCGGTCGAACAACTTCTGTTACTCTGTAGGGTCCATGCCAGTTAGCTTCCAGTTTGTTGTGCTTTTGAATTACTTTCTTCACCATATAGTCTCCTTCCTTCAAATCACACTTCTTTACCCTCTTGTTGTAAAACAGAGTTGTTCGTTGTTGGTATGCTGCATTCCTAATTGATGCTTCTTCTCTAACTTCCTCGAGCATATTCAGATCTAATCTTTTCATCAAATCACTGATAGGAGAATTAAAATTTAGTATTCTATGCGTGGGCAAACCCAATTTAGCTGGTATGATGGCTTCACTTCCAAATGCTAACATGTATGAAGATTCTCCTGTTGCTGCTCGTGGTGTTGTACGATAAGCCCACAGCACAGAATATAGCTCGTTAATCCAATTTGCCTTTGCATCGCCCAGTCGTTTTTTCAGACCATTCAGCAGCGTTCTGTTCATCACCTCGGTTTGTCCATTGCTCTGGGGATGGCCTGGTGCAGAATGGGTTTTTAATATGTTGGACTGATGACAATATGCAGCAAACTCCTCGTTGTCAAACTGAGTTCCATGATCTCTAATGAATGCATGGGGAAGACCATATCTATAAATGATATTCTTCCAAATAAATTAATACACCCTATCATAAGTCATATCAATAAGAGGCTCAGCTTCCACCCATTTAGTAAAATAATCCACAGCGACTACGAGGTACTTGAACCTTCCTCTGGTCGTTGGGAGTGGCCCGACCAAGTCTATCCCCCACATGGCAAATGGCAAAGGGGATGTTATGGGTGTCAACAATGCCTGGGGAGTTCTTCGGATAGAAGAGAAGCGTTGACTTTTGTCACATTTCTTGGCATAGGCTATACAATCAGCCCTCATCGTCGGCCAATAATATCCCTGCATCATTATTCTTTGCAAAAGCGTTCGACCTGCTATATGGACTGCGCAGGACCCTTCATGGACCTCTTAAATCAAATCTTTCACCTCGGAGGGATGCACACATCTTTGCGAACCTGCTATAATTCCTCGTCTATATAAAATGCCATTAGTCAATACATAACGAGCAACTTTAAACTTTAGTTTTTTAGCTGCGAGTTTATCAGTTGGTAAAGTCCCCTCCTCAATATAGGCCCTGATAAGATCCATCTAAGATGGTCCTAAATCAAGGGCGAAGAAGTTCATTGTCAGATCTTTGTCAATGCTCCGACTAGCCAAGATTTCTATTGGGATTATTCTTCGTAGCTTGGTGCGTGTGGCTGAGGCTAACCGGGCTAAGGCATCTGCTCTTGCATTCTCCAATCTTGGTATTCTAATCAACTGTACTGCACTAAATCTTGATACAATCTCCATTGCTTTCGCATGGTATTGGATCATTAATTCTCCTTTTGCTGCATACACTCCCAACATTTGGTTTACAATCAACTGTGAGTCACTGAATGCAACAACTTGCTCTGCTTTCATAGTTTTGGCTAGACTGAGACCCACGATCATAGCTTCATATTCAGCCTCATTATTTGAAGCCTTAAATTGAAAACGCAAAGCATACTCCACATCGATCTCATCGGGGCTGTTTAAAATAATTCCTGCTCCACTACCCGTTGTGCAAGAAGAGCCATCTACATATAAATTCCACACATGTATCTCATTATCAAACTCTTGGTCAGATATAGTTCCTCGGTGGAATATTTTATGCTTCCTCGTATCCTCCTCTAGCACTTCTTGCTGTTCGTCGACCATCTTCTCTTGCTCGTCTACCGACTTAAGTTGGTGGGGACTTGGATTTAATGATCCTGTAACATCCACAGGCTGGTCGATATTCAATTTCTGTTCTTCAGAGGTGTCAGGATAGGTGAACTCTGCTATAAAATCTGCCACAGCTTGACACTTAAGCTAGGATCTAGGCTCATAAATTATCATACTTACCAAGTTCCACTGCCCGGTACACCAATCTTCCTGATTTCTCTGGTTTGTGCAGAGGTTGCCTTAACGGCATGTCTGTATACCCAACTATAGTATGAGCTTGGAAGTATGGCCTCATCCTTCTACTTGCTTCGATCAATGGCAATGCTAACTTTTCCAGCCTTGGATATCTGATCTCTGCTCCTCGGAAGGCCTTGTTAGTGTAATAGATTGGTTTTTGCACTCCATCCTCCACTCTTATCAACGCCGAGCTTACTGTGTTTTCTGAAACTTCCAGATACAAGTATAGTCTTTCTCCCATCACTGGTCTGGACAATAATGGAGGTGCTCCCAGGTATTTCTTCAATTCTTGAAAGGCCTTCTCGCATTCATCATTCCACTCGAAAGTCTTTTGGAGTTTTTTGAAGAATGGTAGGCATCTGTCAGTTGCTCGTGATACAAACCGATTAAGTGCTACAACTCGCCCTGTGAGACTTTGCACTTCCTTCTTCGTCGATGGAGATCGTAGCTCCAATAGAGCTTTGATCTTTTCAGGATTCGCTTCAATTCCTCGTTGATTAACAATATATCCGAGAAACATGCCTTCTCGTACTCCGAATATGCATTTGGTGGGATTCAGCTTCATTTGATATTTTTCTAGTTGATCAAAGGTCTGGCCTAAATCAACTAGATGATCATCAACTTTCTTGCTATTCGTCAGCATATCGTCAACATAAACCTCCATGTTATGACTGATTTGCTCCGCAAACACCTTGTTCATCAGCCGCTGATATGTCGCACCAGCATTTTTAAGTCCAAAAGGCATAATATTATAACAATAAGTTCCCCCTTGGGGTAATAAAAGAGGTACTCTCCCTCTCTTCAGGTGTCATCTTAATCTGATTGTAACCAGAATAAGCATCCATGAAGCTCAGCAATTCGTGCCCCGAGGTAGCATCTACCAGTTGATCGATTCAGGGCAAAGGAAAATGATCCTTTAGGCATGCTTTATTGAGATCGGTGAAGTCTACACACATCCTCCATTTGCTATTTTTCTTCTTCACCATCACCACATTTGCTAGCCAGTCAGGATATTTAACATCCTCAATGAAAGAGGCTTTTTGTAGTTTTTCTACTTCCTCCTGTATAGCTTGATTTTTCTCAGGGCTGAACAATCTTCTTTGCTTCTTTACTGGCTTAATTTCCCTGTTCACATTGAGTTCGTGACACAGGAAATTTGGATCTATCCCAGGCATGTCTTCATGATTCCACGCGAAGGTCTGCTTTCTTTGCCTAAGGAATGCTATCACTTCTTGTTTTATTGATTTATCCAAGGATGCACCAATTTAAGTTATTCGTTCCGGATGCTCGTCGTCCAGAATGACATTCTCAGTAGCCTCCATAACCTGCCCTTTCACGAGTTGGGACTCGTCTCTAGGGTCTAATGTTTCGGTCTCCGCATCTTCTATTTGGTAGGTAGTAGTTTTCTTTTTGGATTCTTCATGCTTCTCCTGCTCGGCATATGAATAGTAGCGTTCCCGAGCTACTTTCTGTTCGCCTTTCACAACTCCCACCCCAAAATTGGTTGGGAATTTTAAGCACTGATGCACAGTAGATGGTACTACTTCAAATTTCTTTAGTCCTACCCTTCCCATGATGATGTTGTAAGCTGATTGGACATTTTTATCCATGACGAAGAAGCGGACTCTTTCTGTTCGACAAGCAGTCAATGTACCAATAAGCATATCCAACTTGATCGTCCCAAGTGGAAAAACCTTCTCGCCAGTGAAACCAATGAGGGGCCTATGATATGGCTCCAACTGGGATAACTTCAAATTCAAACTATCAAAGCATAGGTAGAACATGATATCTGCCGAGCTACCATTATCCACCAATACTCGTAAAATTACCACTTCCTTCATTCTCATCTTCATCACTAACGGGTCATCATGAGGATATAGTACACCTGTCAAGTCGTTCTTAGAAAAACCAATGACCAGCTTATCCTTATTCACCTTCCTCGAGCGACCATCTTCAGCCAGATTTATTCGCTGAATGTACGAGCAAGCTTGAGCTTCATTGAGGTAAGATTTTCTCTCGGCAGTCATATCTCCACCTCCTGCATCTCCACCTGTAATGACATTTACATTCAAATGATCCAAAATGGATAGAAAATACCTCACGTTCTGGCTGTTTTGGTCGTTTGGGGGAGATCGGGATCGTCTTGGTCATCATCCGGGTCTTCTTTATGACTTCTCTTCTTTTCTTTTTTTTTCTCGACGAGGAGATCTAGACCTCTGCCTTGCTCGATCGTTGCTCTTTCCACCATTCCAACGATCAACATACTTGGCCAGTTTTCCTCGCCCGATGAGCTCTTCAATTTCATTCTGGAGAGCTATGCAGTTTTTGGTCGTATGACCATGATCCTTATGGAACTCGCAATATTTGGACTTATTCCTCTTGTCAGGATCTGTCTTCATTTTCTCTGGCCAGTTTAACACCTCGTTGTTCTTGATTTCTTCTAGAACGTGGTTTATATCTACTTTCAAAGGAGTATAATTTCCAAATTTCTTCAACAGTTACCATGCTGGATTTGCTTTTGACTGCTTGTTTCCACCATTGTTCTTCTGCTCCTTCTTTTTAACCTTATCGACCTCAACCTTGGTCTCTTTGGTATCCATATTCTTCGTCGCAGCCATAGCTTCCTCGACGTTCATAATCTTTGCTTCTTTTGCCATTAGTTCTGCCATGGTTCTAGGCGGATCTTTGGCCAGAGTGTAGTACAATTTATCTGGCAACAATCCACTCATCAGAGCAGTAATTGATGTTTTCTCCTCGTAATCAATAACCTCGAGCTTCTTGTTATTGAAACGAGTAATATAATCCCTGGTGCTCTCACCTGATTTTTGTCTAACACTTAACAAGTGTGCTACTCATTTAACTGGTTTTGCTCCAAAATAGAAGTTTCCAATAAAGAGCTCGACCAGTTGAAAGAAAGTTGCAATCTTCCCCCGAGGAAGATTATTGTACCATATTTGAGCAGATCCAGTGAGAGTTCCTGAAAACTCCCGACATCGCATCTCGTCTGGAACATCATAATTATCAGCAGCTGCTTGGTATTGTTCTATATAGAAAACATGATCATTTTTTCCATCATATTTTGGTGTTACTACCGGGAATTTGAATTTTGACGGTGTGGGGAAGTCCAAAATTTCTTGTATGAATGGTGTTCCTTGGACAAAAGACCTTTGTAAAGGATTCTTGGCCTTAGCCATTTCCCCTAGTTTATCTTCCAACCTTTGAATAGAGCCTTTCCAAGCATCATTTCCTTCTTCGATCCTATTGGTTCGAGCAACAGACCGTGTTGAATTTGCCTCTTCCGATCTTTCACGACGAGCAGCTGGTCGTGACTGGGCAGAGCCTTCCTTTAAATCAGATGGTTGTTGAGAGTTCCTCGACACAATCCTAGGGGGACTTCTATTCCTCCTAGGACCCAAACGATCAAAGGGAGAAACTCTACTCAATCTTTCAAGAGCACTGGTCCTTTCTGGAGAGAGAGTAATGTCTTGTTGAGTGTCTGTAGCTCGTACTGGCGAAGTTCGACCAGGTTGATAAGAAAGATCATTAGATCTCTCAGTGCGATATAACTCAGTACGTCTGGATCGAGATTCCTCTGGGAATAACGTTCGCCTGGTACGCGAAGAAGGTAAACGGGTGTTTCTTTGAACGCTTCGTTGTCCTGAATGGGTAGGTGCCCCACCCTGGACAGTTTGTATGAGTCGTCGCATTGTTTCTTGCATGGCCGTCTGGCCTTGAGCCAGATTAGCCATTATACCAGCCAGATCTTGAACATTTGGGGGAGCAGATGGATTTGAGGGATTTCCAGCGTTCCGATTACTGGATTCAGGATTATCAGCCATTGATAATGAATTGTTTAGGTGAAAAAAATGCTAATTACAGTCGTTTTCCACAGACGGCGCCAACCTGTTGATGTAAAAAATTAGATTATCTCTAATTTATCAATCAAAAATAAAAATAAATAAGACAAAAGATTTTTAAAGTGGTTCAGCCTTGAAAGAATGACCTACGTCCACTGTATTTGTTATTGATGACTGTTTGCAGAATTCTCGATAATGGATTTACCAAGAAATTCCGAGTCCCCTGCTAATGAAGAGGTTACAATGTATTTATAGCCTTGAGGTTGTACAAATCAAAGGGACAATGCGCTGTTATCTAGTAGACATGTACATATGTATCATAATAATGAGCATTTAATGCGCAGTCGTCTCTTTGATTCCCTGATTTGAATGCTCTGTACGCTAAGTAGCTCGGACCGACTAAGCTGCTCGCACCGCTTAAGCTGCTCGGGGCCCTTGAGTTACTCGGGATAATAAAGTTCCTCGGAGAACACTTGTTGCTCGGAACACCTGAGTAGGTCGGGGATATTAAGCTCCTCGGGGTCAGTGTGTTTTTCATTAAAAGTGTTTTGTGGGTGCCATGTAGATTGACGCATGTCTCCACATAATTGGTCCACGTCAGCAGACTAAATTTGGTATCAACATATGTCTTTCATTTTTCCATAGGCCTAAGTCAAATATATGTCTTTCATTTCTTCATAGGCCATCTTCATTGCAATATCCTAGAGTAAATTCATGCAATTGTCCAACTCAATTTCCATGTACCTTATCCCCCTAGTGTTACGTCAATATTAGGGTCAATTAATATACACTCTCTAACATAAATATATATTTTATTGAAAAAAATTATTTCGATTTTAATTCATTTAGTCTTTTAAACACTAAATTATTCAATAGTCTTTTATTTTTAAAGGTCCGTACTAATGGCATCCCCCCCCCCCCCCCCCCCCCCCCCCCAAACCCAACCCACTGTCGGAGCTCTAAAAGCCCTCGCCAAAACTCCATGATCCTTGCGGGAGTTCCAGTGGAGGTCCTCGGAGCTATGGCGAAGGCTGCCGGAGCTTCAACAATGGGGTGGGGGAAGGAGGTGGGGGGAGGAAGGTGGGTAAATGGATTTGTGTGTATTTGTTTTGAATATTTTTATGTGGTGAAAGAATTTTTGAAACAAAATAAAAAGGCTTGAACTAAACGTTTATCAAAAAAATGTTCAAGAGACTATTTATCGATTGACCCAAAATGGACATCGTTTTTTATTTGACATGCACAAACCCTTTAAGTCAAATTTCTATCAAATTGAATTAATTCTATTATTTCGCTCGCATATTCATTTCTACTTTTATCACACATTCATTTTAATATTCACATCTTCATCACTTATTTTTAAATATGTTACTTTTTAGATATGCACTCTTGTTCTAATATAAAATCATATTACAGAATTATTTTTAAAACTTTATAATTGCATCCTTTATCATATAATATATCAATAACACTTCTCTATTTAAATTGACTTTCACTAATTATATAGTTAACTCCTCACCAATATCTTCAGCTATGATTCATATAGCATGATAACAAAAATGATTACTTGCAACTATCGCTCAACATTAGGATTCTACTAAAATTACACATAATTAAATAATAAGCATGATTGCTTTTTATCTGTTCACATACATTATTTCCTAGAGTTTAGTTATATATAATTTTTTCAAATAAAATTGTGAAGGTTCCACTTCAATCCGGGTGGACCCCAATACCAAGAGAAAATATAAGCAATTTTGGCAAATATCAAAAACCAAAACTTACATAAACATCACCTAAATTCAAATTTCAAAATATAATTATTCAGTCACGGATTTTTTAAGGTTTCTTTAAACTAAAGACACTAACGTGATTACAATGTTCTTTTTCTTCTCCTTTTGTTTCTGGAAGGTATAAATTGTTAATTAGCCTCCATGCTTGGGGAAGAAAGCATATGCGTTGGTTTTTTATTAAGAGAATCCAAAAGCATACTAGGACAGCTTTTTTAGGGACAAAAAGGACAGTTTTCCTCCATGCTTGGGGAAGAAAGCATATGCGTTGGTTTTTTATTAAGAGAATCCAAAGCATATTAGGACAACTTTTTTAGGGACAAAAAGGACAGTTTTCCTCCATGATTGGGGAAGAAAGCATATGCGTTTGCGGTTGAGTATAATGAACACAAAAAATTACTAAAAATAGCTTATTTATAAGGATCTGCGTTAATATTTTTTTTATGAATTTTTTAAAAATAGTTACAAAATGTATTTTTTCTTAATTTTTTGTATATGGGTTGATTGAAAGGTTAATTTCAAGAAAAAATATAAAATTTGAAAAAAAAAGTTTTCTAGAACCTAGAATTAAGTATGATGTACGGTGTGATGCATAGTGCATGATATAGGTGAACATCTCTCTCTCTCTCTCTCTCTCTCTCTCTATATATATATATATATATATATATATATATATATATATAGAGAGAGAGAGAGAGAGAGAGAGAGATTGGCTCAGGTGCGCACCATTTGGTGTGGATTTGGTGCGCACCATAATATCAGATATAGAAACGGCAGCCCTTCAATGTCGTTTGGCCTACATAGCAAATGTAAAACCCCAAAACCCATTTCTCAGGAAAGAGCCAACCAAATCCTCAAATCCTCCATTTCTCTTCCTCATAGAAAAACCCCAACACACCTCATAGAAAAACCCCAACACATCGATTTCTTTCATCTGCTACAAATCCATATCAGGTATGGGTTCAATCTCTTTCTTTCTAACTATTTTTTTGTCATTCTTTAACTAATTGTGCGAACAAACTCATTACTTAAGTTGTATTTCTGAATTCACATTTTAATATTTCTGTATTTTAGGGCTGCTTAACGAAAATACAGTTAATTTTTTTAGGGCTGTTTAACGAAAATATAGGGTTGCTTATTTTTTTATTTTTATACTTAATAGTTAGCTTCTATTGTATATTTTCGTTTTTTTTTGTTATGGATGAGTTAATGTTTTTTTTTATGGGTGAGTTATTGCATATAGGGTCAATTTTTTTTTTTGTTATGGTTGAGTTAATATATTTTTGTTATGGTTGAGTTATTGCATATAGGGTCAATTTTTTTTCTTGTTATGGTTGAGTTAATGTTTTTCAATTTTTTTACAGATAATGGATAGTTCGAGCATTAATAAAGAAATGTGGATCGGAGAGAATATGGCTTTTGAGTTTGAGATTGAGCAAAATGTCAATTTAGATATTGGGGGTGATAGAGGGGAACAATGTGTTACATTAAATTCAGATAACAGTGATAAAGATTTCAACCCTCAAGTGAGGGATGACCTAAAGCCAAAAATAGGTCAAGAGTTCCAAACCCTTGATGAAGTGAAGATTTTTGAGATCTCATCGGAGCATATCGAGTTCCCAAAAGTGCTTAACGCAACAACTTGGAATGATCAATATACCACCGCACCAACAATTCAACTTTCTTGGAGTGCAAGCGGGTGGATTTGAAAATATCGGGTTTATGCAAAAAGATTTATACAACCAAGAGAGGGATAGGCGCAATGAATTGAAGGGGCATGATGGAGATATGTTGCACGAGTTTCTTAAACTAAAAGAAGAAAATAATCCATCTTTCACTTACAAAATTGCAACAGATAGTGATCAACGAATTAAGCATTGTTTTTGGGCTGATGCAATTAGCAGACGAGATTATAAGTGTTTCGGTGATGTGGTAATATTTGATACCACATATAATACCAATCGGTATGGTATGATTTTTGCACCACTTATGGGAGTGAATAACCATGGGCAGACTATCTTATTCGGTTGTGCTTTTCTTAGTGATGAGACTGTAGATTCATTTATTTGGCTTTTCAATTGTTTTTTGGAAGCCATGCCGAGCGATGCACCGAAGATGATTATTACCGATCAAGATCCGACAATGACGAGAGCAATATCAGAAGCCCTCCCACACACCTATCACAGGTATTGCAGTTGGCACATATTAATGAAATTTCCTGAAAAAATTGATTCTTTGAAATTTAAGTCCTACTACAAAGACTTTTCTGATTGCATATGGAATTCTGAAATGAAGGAAGAGTTTGATGCTAAATGGATTGATCTTGTTGACAAGAGTGGTTTAACTGACAATAAATGGCTCCGTTCTATGTTTGAAATTCGTTCTCAATGGGTTCCGGCATATGTGAATCATATTTTCTCCGCTGGAATGTCAAGTAGCCAACGAGCTGAAAGTGCCCATTCATTTTTTAAAAAATATGTTTCAAAAAAGAACTCGCTTGTGGATTTTATGATCCAATTCGGTAGGGGGCTTAAGCGTCGACGTCATGAAGAGTTGTATGCCGATCATAAAGACTTGACCGAGAAGCCGAGACTAAAAGTGAGAGCAAAAGGATGTGGTAAAAGGCTTAAAGGAGGGAAAGAAAAAACAATGGGTAGAGTAAAAAAGTCTAATGTACGCTGCTGCAATGGGTGTGGCATGGTTGGACAGTCGCATGATAAAAGAAATTGTCCGTTGATCAATAACAGGTAAAGAAACATTTATTTAGCATTGTATTTATTCATTTTTTGAGTTAGTAAACATAACTAATTTATCAATTTTTTTTTTATTTTGTAGGACCGGCGATAGCCAAGGAGGAAGTGAATACGAAGAGAGTAGTTATTCAACGAGTTGATGCAGAGTTGTATTAAGTGGTCTTGTTTGTAATGAACTTCAGTTGTATTGAACTTCAAATATATCAGTTGTATTGAACTTCAAATATATCAGTTGTAATGAACTTCAGATGCCATTAAATCAGTTGTATTTCAGTTGCTATTTTAGTTATATCACTTAAGTTGATTTCAGTTGCTATTTCAGTTGTATCAGTTGAGGCAATTGCTATTTCAGTTGTATTAAATCATGTGTATCAGTTGTATTGAATCAGTTGTATCAGTTGTATTGAATCAGTTGTATCAGTTGTATTGAATCAGTTGTATCAGTTTGTGCTTTGAAACTAGTTTACAACATATTTCTTGCAAAAACTGTGTAGTTCAGTTTTTTCCCCTAAAAATTAGGAAAACATTGAAAAATATTATGGAAGTAGCCAAGTTGATTTATAGCATGTGTTAGGAACTTAAGATGGTGTGAGGCGGCTGCATGTTATGTTGTGTCATATATATAGTATTAGAAAGGGGGTAAAAAAAAGTTCCAATATGTTAAGAAGATGATGCTTACCACATAACTGTATCAGTTCCAATATGTTAAGAAGATGATACTTACCACATAACTGTATTAGAAAGGGGGTAAAAAAAAGTTCCAATATGTATCAGTCTTTTGAGTTGTATCAGTTGCCTCATAACTGTATTAAATTAGTTGTATCAGTTGTCTACTTAACATTATTCGGCAGTTGCTATTTTGGTTATACAACATATAATACCAAATGAGGGAGTTTTGGCAACATTGAATGCAGTAAAAAATTGAAATTTGGACATGTTGTAGAAGTGGTAACTGCAACATTGAATGCAACTGCAATAAATTGGTAGAAATTGCAACTGGAACTGCAAAAAATGGGAAGAAGTGGTAATAATAAATGCAAATTTCATAACATAATTGAAACTCGATATTCATTACATAACCCAAACTGGATGTACATTACATAAGACTGAAGTTTCACATTACATTGAGTAGTCAATTTCCTAAATCGACATCTTAAAAATAATATTTGCTACAATTACAACCAGAATACAATTGAAACGGAAATAAAAATTGTCAAACTTCGTCTCCCATCCATCAATTTTTTTGGCAATCTTCTTCTCTAATTTGTCGAATTTCTTCTCCACATCATCAATTTTTTTGCCCAACTTCTTCTCCATTTCGTCAATTTTATTGCCCACCTCCATTATTTTTGCTATAAGATCGCCATATTCAATTTCAACTGCATTCTTGTTGTCAACCGATTTTTGGGAATCCACTGATTTTTCGGTGTCAATCCAACGAAAAAACCCACAAGAATTGATTTTATAATTAGGGCACGCAACAAAACGTCGCCCCGGATTCCCCGACGTCTTTGATGTTCGCATTTCCGCACGATCTCCACAGTGACATAATATATGGGAGTTAGATGAACTTTTAGGCGACTCCATATCCTGAAAATTGAAGACATATTTATCAGAAAATAAATAACCCAAACATACAAATTAGCTGATCTCTATTTATACCATTTTAAAATTTTAATGACATAATATATGGGAGTTATACCATTCTAGGGTTATTTATACCATTTCATACAAATTACCTGCTTGCTCTTTACCTGATTTACTTGGGATACCATTCTAGGGTTTAGTTCGTTAAGAATGAGATCGAGTTCAAGAAGGAGAGTAAAGAAGGAACCACAATTAGTTAAAGAATGACAAAAAAATAGTTAAAAAGAAAGAGATTGAACCCATACCTGATATGGATTTGTAGCAGACGAAAGAAATGGGTGTGTTGGGGTTTTTCTATGAGGAAGAGAAATGGAGGATTTGAGGATTTGGTTGGCTCTTTCCTGAGAAATGGGTTTTGGGGTTTTACATTTGCTATGTAGGCCAAACGACATTGAAGGGCTGCCGTTTCTATATCTGATATTATGGTGCGCACCAAATCCGCACCAAATGGTGCGCACCTGAGCCAATCTCTCTCTCTCTCTCTCTCTATATATATATATAATAATGCTCTTGTGCGGACTAGTCTGCATTTTAAGAATGCGGTCCGAAATGTGTCACCTAATGGTACACCTAGAAATTATAGGCACTCTCTCTCTGTTTTCTAGGCTCACCGCCAAGTGACACATATTCGGTTCGCATTCTTAAAATGCGGAGTGGTCCGCACATACTATATCACTTGGCGGTGACCCTAGAAATTATCGGTTAAATTATAGGTACACTCGCTCTCCTTTTTGGGTTCACCACCAGGGGACACTTGTCCGGTTCGCACAAGAGCAGTATTTTATAGCGCTTGTGGGAACCAGTTCGCATTTTAACATATATATACGGTACAGCACAAGATCAGTACTATATATATATGTTAAAATGCGAATTGGTTCGCACAAAAGCAGTATTGTGTGTGTGTGTGTGTGTGTGTGTGTATATATATATATATATATATATAGTGCTGCTCTTGTGCGGAGTAGTCCGCATTTTAAGAATGCGGACCGGACATGTGTCACCTGGCGGTGACCCAGAAAAGAGAGAGAGCGTGCTTATAATTTAGGCGATAATTTCTAAGCGCACCGTTAGGTGATATATGTCTGGTCTGCATTTTTAAAATGCGGACTAGTTCGCACAGGAGTATTATTTTATATATATATATATATATATATATATATATATATATAGAGAGAGAGAGAGAGAGAGAGACACACACACACACACACACACACACACACATAGGAGAAGGTCATCTACATCATACTTTATACATCACTCATAAATTACACCAAGTTTTAGGCCCTTAAAACCTTTTTTTTTTCAAATTTTTTATTTTTCTTTTGAGATTAACCTTATAATTAACCCGTCTTCAAAAAATTAGGTCACAATATATTTTGTAGTTATTTTAAAAGAAATCAACAAAAAACTGCCGGAAATACTTTATTTATAAGACTCTTCGCCAGCAGAATTTTGTGAATTTTTTAAAAATAGCTACAAAAAACATTTTGAGCTAATTTTTTGATAATGGGTTGATTGAAATGTTAATTTCAAGAGAAAAATAAAAAATGAAAAAAAAAGTTTTTAGGTCCTAGAACTAGATGTGATGTATAGAGTGCGGTGCAGGTGAGTCTCTCTCTCTCTCTCTTACACACACACACACACATATATATATATGCTCTTGTTCGGACTAGTCCGCATTTTAAGAATGCGAACCGGACATGTGTCACCTAACGGTGCGCTTAGAAATTATCGCCTAAATTATAGGCATACTCTCTCTCTTTTCTGGGCGCACCGCTAGGTGACACATGTCCGGTCCGCATTCTTAAAATGCGGACTGGTCCGCACAAGAGCAGGACTGTATATATATATATATATATATATATATATATATATATATATATATATATATATATATATATATATATATATATATATATATATATATATATATATATATATATACAGTCCTGCTCTTGTGCGGACCAGTCCGTATTTTAAGAATGCGGACCGGACATGTGTCACCTAACGGTGCGCATAGAAATTATCGCCTAAATTATAGGCACACTCTCTCTCTTTTCTGGGCTCACCGCCAGGTGACACATGTCCGGTCCGCATTCTTAAAATGCGGACTAGTCCGCACAAGAGCATGACTGTATATATAAAATGCGGAATAGTCCGCACAAGAGCATTATTATATATATATAATCCTGAGCATTCACACGAACGAGCCACAATTGAATTCTTCCATGCCAGCTAAACATGGGAATGTTGTGTCGTGTTCATTTCAAATTTATGACACATGATAACTGTTTTTTTATTGTTAAATTTTGGTTTTCATTAAAAACTATATTTTTAATTTTTTTTTCTTTTTTGTTATAACTGTTTTTTTGGGCAAACAATAGTTTTTCACTAAAAATTATCTCTCATTAAAAAGCTATTTTATTTTTATCAAAACTAATTTTTATTGCTAAAATTTGTTTTTCATTAAAAACTATTTTTTGTTAATTTTTTTTATTTTTCAGTTAAAATTGTTTCACTTTTGGGCTAAAAACTGTTTTTTTTTTTATGTTAAAACTTTATTTTTTTAAAAAACTATTTTTTTGTGTTATAAAAATTGTTTCACTTTTGGGCTAATTTTTTTTTAATTGCTTTTTTTGTTTCAAACTGTTTTTCTTTAAAAAAAAAATTCCTTTTTTATAAACTGTTTTTATTATTAAAACCTATTTTTTAAGAACTGTTTTTTCGTTGTAAGTTGTTTTTTTGTTAAGAATTATTTTTTTGTTAAGAAATATTTCTTTTTTTGTTAAAAACCGTTTTTTTACATATCACTTTGTTTACATTTGTCACTTATACCATTAATTCTATCAAACATCCCACTTTTGCTACTTGAATAATTGATGTTATCAAACAACCCTAATCTTTTTGCCACATGATTTGCCGTGAAAATTTTTGTCATGCCATAGAAAAATTTGTCATATAGGTCATTTGCTCACTTTGCAACGAAACTAACGCTTAGCAGATTGGATATTAGTGTTCAAAGTTTAGTCGTTAATGCACTGACACATTATAATCAAATATGATTATAATCTTCGAAAAGTTCGATGCAAAAAAAGGAAAGGGAAGAAGTAGTCAATTTAATGTTTTATTTGTAATGAATCGTGTTATAAGGTTATTTTAGGTTTATTTTCTACTTCCGTTCTTTATCCTCCTTTGTGTGTCTTGGTGGTGAGCACACTCATCCATCATTTTCTTTTTTCTTTTCTTAATAAAACTCACCTTCTATGGTGTTATTTAATAAAAATTGACACTTCATTTACTATACATAATTATACAGATTGACAACTGAAACAGTTTATATAGATGATTACAATGCTGATGGGCGTGCGTGATGACGTACGAGAAACATGTAAGACACGACACGAAACTGGCATGCCCTACACATTGCCAAACCTATTTGGTTCGGGTCAGATTTATATGGAAATTGTCATGTTCAGTTGTCATCGAATTCACCTGAAACCATTTGTATTATTATTATTAGGTTCGGAATGAATCAACACACAATTTATTTCCTTATAGAGTTACACCACTGTAAATGACATGAAAATAACTATACACAATTATAATTTGGCTAAGTATGTTTTAAATCAATCTTGACATGAAACAACTAGGACACGATGTGAAATTGACACGCAGGACTCATTGCTTGTATGATCGCGATTACCTTTTATCGATTTCACATGAAAACCATTTCCATTCTTATCAAGTGTAGACTAAATGCATACACGACTTATTTCTTAAAGCATTTCTTTGACAAGATTGCCTCGTAGAGTTACACTATTATAAATTACATGAAACTTACTATGTATGCACGATTATATATGTGTTAGGTATGCGTGATGTCAAATCTTCACAAGATACAACTAAGACACGACATGAAATTGACACAAACGAATCATTGCCATACGGGTTTGTCCGGGTTATTTAAGTGTCGATTTTGTTCTGTCAGTCTCTTATTAATTTTTATGAAAATCATTTGTAACTCACATACGTTTTATTTCCTCATAGTGTTACACTTGAGTCACTTTTGTTTCACTCGCTAAACGCATCTCACCATGTCTTATTAGGTATTATTGTGCCATTAGCGGGTTTTATCAGATTTTTAGATTTTTATTAAATTTTATTTAATTACACAACGTGAATCACCAGATAATTAATTATTAGGTCTAATAGATAAAACAAAAATAATTTGCAAATTATTATTAATTTTGTATCGCATTATCGTATGGTGAGATTGACTAATTAAATGCATGATTGCATGCACAGACATGTGATGTGAGTAGGCCATAAAAGTTTCACGTGGTTAAATAACAGGGATATGCCAAATTATCATGCCACTTGTGTTTAAAATTTCTTGGATCTAACAACTAAAGTGAATAATATTAAGAATTTTGAAACAAAAGCAGAATCTGACATTATATATGCAGTACCAACACAAAGAATGAACAATGCCAGATTGCATCTAACCAAATCAACTAATCCCAATAATTAAGTGCCAACGAGAATCACAAGTTTATTTTTAAAGTTTCATGATCTCCAATTTTTAATTTGAATCTTTGTCCAACTTTGTCAATGCATGTAAGATCTAAAGTTTTACATTTTTCAAATTATAACATTTCTACGTATTATTTACTACTATAGTGTTGAATTAAGTTTTCATTTTACATATTAAGGGTGTCATTTCTTTACACGACCCATTAATATGACACAAAATTTAAGAGGCCCGTGTAGATACCGATTATACCAATAGGTGACACGAACTCGTTGTATATGAAACAAACCTATTAAAAGTTACGAAAAAATGGCCCGAACCTAATTGCCGGTTGAGCCACGATTTCTCTCCCATTTCTTTTGTTGTTTTGGGATCATTATATAATGTCTACTTAGTGTATTTTACTAACATGTTACTAATTGATATCTTAAGTGATTTTATTGAAAATTCATATTTTTGGTCATTAATAAAAGTACTTCAGATATTATAGTTGAGAAAATTTGAAATTCAAATTTTATTGAATTTCTAATATTATTCTATAGTTTTTTAATTGCAATATTTAACTTTTTTTCATAGTTCTAACATTTTCGTCTCGGCATAGGTTTAGTGCATCTGACCATTTTGAAATGGTTGGAAATATTATTTGATTTCAAAAGTAAATGGTTGCTTTTGGAGGTTAACTAATATTTAGTTCCGATAAAAATGTGTCATTTAATATTTAGTTAAACATTTTAAAAAATAATATGTAGTCCCTATAATGGCATTATTATACGAAAATGCTATTAACTCGACACATAATTAATGTCACTATCCGTGTGCCAATGTCACTAACGGAAACTAAAATTATTTTTAAAATATTTTAGACTCATAATTAAATATAAGAATATAAAAATTTACAAAGGGTTTAATTAAACTCCTGAAAATTATCATTCCAGTTCATTTCATCCTAAATACACTGGCGCTAGATGTGAGTTTATTCACCTTGGGAGAGTTTAGCTATTAAAAAACAGTTTATCAAATAATTACTTATGTTGATGCGACTAATTCTTTTTAACATTTATCTCAACAAAGCCTTTTTTAATTACTTGAAGTCAAATATATGTCTTTCATTTCTCCATAGGCTTTCTTCGCTGCACCTAGGCTAAACCACAAGAAATCATGCAATTTTCCAATTTGCATGTAGCTCATCCCTCCAGTGTTACGTCAATGTTAGGGTCAATTAATATGCAATTCTCTATATAAATAGATATTTTTATAATAAATATTTCTTTTTAATTTAATACATCAAATTTCTCAAACACATTTATTTAATATTTTATTATTTTTAAAGGTTCGTACTAAGAGCATTCTACCTCTAACCCACCCATCCCATTGTCAGAGCTCTGGCCGACACACCAGAGCTCCGAAAGCCCTCGCCAGAGTTTCGTGAGCCTCGCGGAAACTTCGGTGGAGTTCGTCAGAGCTTCAGCGAGAGCTGCTGGAGCTCCGCTAGTGAAGGGAGGGAGGTGGGTAAATGAATTTGTGTATATTTTGTTTTGAGTGTTTTTATATAATGAACGACTTTTACAAAAAAAAAAATTGCATTAAATGTTTGTTAAAAAATGTTCAAGGCATTATTCGTCGAATGACTCAAATTGAACATTTATCATTTTGTATTTGATTTGTACAAACCATTTAAATCAAATTTCTATCAAATTAAGTTAATTTTACTATTTCACTAGCATATATATTTCTATTTTTACCAGGCATCCATCTTCATCACTTATTTTTAAATGGGAGCGGCTATTGCCGCTCCTCCAAAATCTGCTGGCGCTCCAAAATTCATAAAAATGACAAAATTATCCCTCCTATAAAATGCAAACCTTCTTTTATATAGATTTTAAGTTATTTTTTTAAACGGTTCATTATCTAAAAATATATATCACAAAGCTTCAATCTTAATTTTTTTTATTTAACAAGACACAGACCAAATAAAAGTGACACGATACGTCCCGACACAAAATTTTATTTTTTTAAAAAACAATTTCCAAAAGTGACACGACATATTTTTTTTTTTAACTAACACGATCTAATTATATATCGTAACACGACACGGCATGAAATTTCATTTTTACATAACACGAATACGACTAAAATAAAAGTGACACGATACGAAATCTCATTTTTTTTACGTAACATAAATACAACTTAAAAAAAAAGTAACACGACATGACTTAGGAAGCAAAACTTCACAAGACTTTATTTCAACACTATTGTAAAAAATTTTATTTCTTTCGTGTCAGGTTACGTTTTAATTAGATCGTACCAGATAAAAAAAAAATTTGTGTCTGGGATTTATCGTATCGCTTTTATTTAGGTCGTGTCTTGTTGAAAAAAAGATTATGTATCGTGATATGTCGTGTCGCATTTTAATTGGATCGTGTATGGATTTGATTATAAAATAAGATTTTGCATTTTGTCATGTCGCTTTTATTTGAATCGTATTTGTGTTAGGAAAAAATTAAATTTCATATCATCTCGTATCGTGTAGTTTGTAATTAGATTGCGTTTATGTTGGATAAAAAAAATGAGTGAATACTAAAGGGTAAATCAATTAATGAGTAAATTATCAATTCATTGAATGAACTTGTACAAATATTAAAGAACATAATAAAATATATTTTATTCAACCCACAAATACAAACACGGTCGAATTAAAATGTGACACAATACGAAATCTTTTTTTTTACGAAACACAAATATGGCCAAGTAAAAGCGACACACCATGATTTTTTTTGTCATATTTGTGGAAAAAAATCATGTTGTTACGTTAAAATAATTAAAATATATTTGCGTTTTGTAAAAAAAAAAAAGATTTCGTATTGTGTCACATTTTTATCCAACATAAACGCAATCTAATTACAAAACTACACGATACGAGATGATATGAAATTTAATTTTGACCTAACACAAATACGACTCAAATAAAAGCGACACGACAAAATGCAAAATCTTATTTTTATAATCAAATTCATACATGATCCAATTAAAATGCGACACGACACATCACGATACATAATCTTTTTTTTAACAAGACACGACCTAAATAAAAGCGATACGATAAACCCCTGACACAAAATTTTATTTTTTTATCTAGTATGATCTAATTAAAACGTAACACGACACGAAAGAAATAAAGTTTTTACAATAGTGTTGAAATAAAGTCTTGTGAAGTTTTGCTTCCTCGGTCATGTCGTGTTACTTTTTTTTTAAGTCGTGTTTATGTTACGTAAAAAAATGAGATTTCGTATCGTGTCACTTTTATTTTAGTCGTATTCGTGTTATGTAAAAATGAAATTTCATGCCGTGTCGTGTTATGTTAAAATTAGATCGTGTTAGTTAAAAAAAAAGATTATGTCGTGTCGTGTCACTTTTATTTGGTCTGTGTCTTGTTAAATAAAAAAAATAAGATTGGAGCTTTGTGATATATATTTTTAGATAATGAACCGTTTAAAAAAATAACTTAAAATCTATATAAAAGAAGGTTAGCATTTTATAGGAGGGATAATTTTGTCATTTTTATAAATTTTGGAGCGGCAACAGATTTGGAGGAGCGGCAATAGCCGCTCCCTTTTTAAATGTGTCACTTTTTAGATATGCACTCCTGCTCTAATATAAAATAGTATTATTCAAGATACGCATAACTGTCTGGACACCTGATAATAAACTATCAAAAAAAAAAATGTATTATGAAACTATTTTTCAAACTTCATAATTGCACGCTTTTTCACAGGATATGTCATGTCAATATCACTTCTCTACCGGACTAAAATCGTCTTGCACTAATTATATAGCTGACACATTTGAAATATCTCCATCTATGATTTGTATAGTAGAATAACAAAATGGTCATGTGTAACCACCGTTCTAAAACAATCTGTCTAGGGTCTGTCTAGGCACGTCTAGACTTGAGGCGTGGAAGAAACTCTCCGTCTTAAAATTTTGACGCCTTATACTTAGTAAAATCTTTAAGGCGTACTTTTTCTCTAAATACAACAATGCTTTAGTGAAACGATATCCCCTTCTAAAGATTTTTTTACAAACCGAACCATTATCTCTTCCAAAATAATCAAATCGTATTTTTATTTGCAAATATTCAGACATATTTTTATAATATGTATAATTTTAGTATTTTAATAGCCTTGTTATGGTTAAAAAATATTAAAATATATTAAAAAGACCTAAATGCCTTTTCACGCCTTTTTACGTTAAGACTCGCCTAGACTTCTAAGACTTAAGACTTGCCCTCCACGCCTCGATCACCCCGCGTTTTTTAAAACATCGCGTGTAACTATCGCTCAACATCACCATTCACTAAATTTACTGTTATTAAAATTGCACATTATAAAACAAAAAACATGATTGCTTTTTATCTGTTCACATGCATAGTAAGTTTATCTACCCTAAAATTGTGTTAATTTGACCTCTTTTGAAAATTGATCAGTTTATGCACAATAGATACTGTTGACAAAATAAAATCGTAATAGCATCTCATTGCTTATTGTACAAACCTTCCTCAACATCAAATCCATATTATATATATGTCACTAGCTTCAAAGACATTTAAACATTCTTCACACTAATCAGTCTAAGTTAATAAGATTTACTGCAGGAATGAAGAATACCATAGTAAACAGAGTTATATAATAGTGTTTCAACTGATGAAGATTTCACAATAAAATATTTCAAATTAGGATATGGACCAATGCTTGCATAATTAGGTAATTTCAGGCTTAGAAAACGTGCCAATGAAATTTGCACACAAAATAATAATAATTATTGTTAGTTGGTCTGGACACGTTAAATGTAGATCAATAGATGTTATAGAAGAAAGAGTGACTTAGATACTATTGATGGTAACGTGTAGACATAAATTGACTTGGTGTGGTATTGAAAAAAACACGAAATTATGTCGATTTGCATAGGATATTGCGTTGGAAAAATATGATTTATGTAGTCAACTCCAAATAGTAGGAAAAATTAGTTCCTTGAGTTTAGTTAGTATTGAAAAAAACACGAAATTATGTCGATTTGCATAGGATATTGCGTTGGAAAAATATGATTTATGTAGTCAACTCCAAATAGTAGGAAAAATTAGTTCCTTGAGTTTAGTTATATATAATTTTTTCAAATAAAATTGTGAAGGTTCCACTTCAACTCTGGTGCATCTCAATACCAAGAGAAAAAATAAGGGCCCGTTTGAGTATTCAGAAAATTCGATTTAAAAACTGTTTTTAAATACAATTTTAAAATTTAATTTTTTGTGTTTATAAATATTGATGCGCATTTGGTAAACTTATTTTTAGTATAATTTTTTAAAACTTTGACAAAATTGACAAACAGGGAGTGAGAGGAAGATTACCAAAATTGACAAACAGGGAGTGACAAAATTGACCATTGTCCCATATTTTATATATATATAGCCCAAATGGGGGATTGTTAGAGTAAAATTTTTAAATCGAATGGGGGATTGTTAGAGTAAAATTTAATATATGGGCTTATATATAAAATAAATATGAATTATAGCCTATCAAATAAAAGTTGGCCAATTAAAGTGATTAATTTAAGTTTTGGGGCCTTACTAATGTATTATTAAAGTGTGGATTTTATTGTGTAAAGACAATCGTAATTTTTATTTTTATGATGGGTTAAAATAGAAATATACGAAATATGAAAAGACACGATTGTGTTATAAATAGGGGACATGGTCCCCAGATCACACAACACCAATCTTCTGATTCCCATTGTCAGAGAGAAATTTAGAGAGGAAATAAAAGTGTTGATCTGGAAGAGCATAAGACCTCAGACTCAGATATTTTAACTTTCTGTCATGGATTCAGGTACGCTTCCGCAAAATCAATATTTATATTTCTTGATAATTCAATATGAATGTTCCTGTTTGTGATAGTTTTCACAAAATAGAAATTAATCCATCACACATTTGTTCTTTTAGTAGATTGAGTCCTCTGATTTTATACGAGCACATTTGTTCTTTTACAAAATGTGCTCTTTCGGTGTATCTATCCATTCGTGGACATCCATTCAATGCAATAAATCATGTGTAGCGATCTGTTCGTTTTGTAGTCATCTATTCATTTTGTAGTTATCTGTTCTCCCCTTCATTTTGTAGATACATGTTTGTATATCCCTGTTCGGACACTAACCAAAAACAAGTATTTTTATATATACCTGTTTGTTTACAATTATGTGTTGATTTGTCTATATAACAATTATGTCCAGTTCCTTATTTCATTGTTAGTTGTTCTCTTTATGCAGAAAAAATTATGGGTAATTTGGTGTTATATTGAAGGTGTGCACATGTGTTATATCCTTTTATTAGGGCATTTTCGTTCTTTGTTACTTCGATTATTTTTTTCATTTAGGTTTCAAATGCTTCTTTTCGATTCTATTAGGGCTTTTTTCAATAAATCATGTGTAACTATCTGTTCATTTTGTAGCTATCTGTTCTCCCCTTAATTTTGTAGATATCTATTTTTATATCCATGTTCGGACACTAACCAAAAACAAGTATTTTTAAATATACCTGTTTGTTTACAATTATGTGTTGATTTATCAATATAACAATTATGTCCAGTTACCTATTTTTTTTAACTAAATGTTCGTAGTGTTGATTTATCAGTTATAGTAGCTGAACCGTCAAAGTAATACAAAGCACTGAGGAGAGGTTATACACAAGTTCCCACCAGTCAAAGTAATACAAAGCACCATATGTTAGATGGTGGAGCAAATTTTTTATTGTTTGGTCCTTTGTTCTTGGGATTGAGACAACACTTGGGCATAATTAGTTCATAGGATGAAAATCAAGTTATCCAACACCGCTTCCCCGACCCCATCCCCACATCTCTTTCAGGAGATCAACGGGACCCCAGGGTGAGGAAAATGTTTGATGTATAATTAATGCCAAGTCTGTCTAATAGTTTTCTTATTTGTTGTACTAAGGAAATAAAAACTAAAAGGAGAAAACATAACCTTTTCATGTGCACTCTACCTGCTTTTATTTGAATTCACTACACCAAATCTGCCCATTTGTCAAGGTCATTGACCTTGACAAATCCAACTTGTCAAGGTCAATGACCGTGACATTTAGAGGCGAGACAACTTTTTTTGTTACGGTCGTGTCACGGTCATTGACCTTGACACAAAACTCGCGTTTTGTGTCACGGTCGTGTCGCGGTCAATGACCGTGACACGTTTGTCACGGTTTATAACCGTGACAAAGACGTGACCCTTTTTAAAAAAATGTCACGGTCAATGACCGTGACAATTCTGGGCAGAATTTAAAAAAAATATGCTGGGCAGTATGGCCACTGCCACTGCCCAACAGTATATTTGTACTTGTTATAACAACGTTGTATCTGTTCCAAACATCATATATCCAAACAAACTAAAGATAATGCAAATATATATTCAAAATAGAAACTATTTAAGAAGAAACAACATCACCATCAATTATCTCAAATCTACAAACTATTTGCATGGAAAAGAGATTTTGTACCGCGACGCTCGGGAACACCTCGTTATCCTTCCCTTCTCGTCCGAATAGCCACATAAGTATAGAGCATATGTGGCCTACCCTTAGGGCCACTCCCTGTCCCCTGAATTGAAATAAAGTAAAATTAGTATCCGCCCCTCAAATATAGATAAATATAAATCGTAATTGAAATCGAAATCGAAATTGACATATAAATATAAATACATTACTTGTAGTGTCAGTCAAACATCTAACTTGAGCTCATATGGCACCTCCTTCCAACTAATATACCCCGGGCAATCGTGTCAAATATAATTCTCTTCATATCTAAACACTAAGAAATACCATAATCCTATGGAGTTATGCGTTGCAAATTACTTCCAACCATTGTGTAGCCAAAAATCAGCAGTTGAAGTTGTCAATTCCACCTTTCAATGGTCTCCCATGTTTTGCTAGAAGTTCCAAGTGGTGGGGTATGGAAAGTGGAATTGACAACTTAAACTGGTGATGTTTGGCTACATAACGGTTGGGAGGAATTTGCAGAGCATCGCTCCATAGGATTATGGCATTTCTTAGTGTTCGGATAGACGAAGAGATTCAGTCTCCTCTCCACAAATAAGACACCCCAAATATGTACTAATCACCTATTAAAGGTAAGAAGCGTATATTCATGGATTAGTATAAACAAAACTTAGATGTAGTTGGAATATTTATGTATTAATCTCCTCTCCACACACGCACACTACACAAGAGTGAAAATGATAAAGTGCAGATCAATTAAAAGCATTAAAAATGGATGTTTCGGTACAAATTGAAATATTTATTACAAATTAAAAAATTATTTCAAATTCGGGTTATCATAAAAAATGGATTGATATTCGGTAGGAGCAGCCAAGTCATCCACACTACTATTTAGACGCCTTGGCGCGTGTTGGACAATTGACCACGGCTCGTTGTTGATATACTCCGAGTAAAACACTTGCTTAACGTTTTGAAATGCACAAACAAATGGCTCATCGCTCACGTGGTCGTTGCTCTTCAACTTGGACAAGTTAACCATGATCAAATTGGTGACAGGATCAACTTTACAAGCATTTTTATCCTTAACTCTTACCCATTCACAGTAAAATACAACCTCTTTGAAGCTTATATAATCCAATTCAAATATATTTTGGATTACACCATAGTAAGTCATTTCAGCTTCAACGAGGTTTTTATCTTTTGCGCTCGCTCGAAAGAAAGTAAGAGCCTTGTATGAAATTCCCGAGTTCTGTACATTTGTACTTTCCTCGTACACTTTAGCGCCGAAAATGTAACCGTTCAATCGATACTTTTTGTACTCTTGTGCCACGAACAAGGGTCCAGTGGCTAGACGAGCAAGCCTTGATGTCGCATCACCCATCTTTAGGAGCTGAGAATATAGATAAATTAATTATATTAGTGGTAAAATTTGAGTGTAATGTAACGTTATATAACGTCTGTTTTCATTATAATTACCTCTTGTGTCAACCATAGCCTAAATTCGCTGTCTGATTGTACCATTGTTTTTCGTCTTTTATTATTCTCACAGGCTTCATATTTACTGCATATTACAAAATTAATCATGTATAAAATAATCTAAAATAATGTTAAACATTATAATATTCGAAACTTACTTTTTCCATTCTTCGACATCTTCATGTGTGTCAAATAGATAACGAGCTACTTGTTCATGTTGCAAACTCGTTAATTTCACTCGTTTTCCCATCACATTACCACCATCATCGAGGAATTCATCAGTGTCATCAACGCTGGTCGAGTCAGGCATATATTCCCGAGTATATATTGATGACTCCACGGTGATGTATTCCTCTGCAATTGATCCTGCAATATATCGCGTATTCTTGACGTAATCTTTAAAAACTTTCATCAATCTTTCCAACGGATACATCCACCGATATCTAACTGGACCACAAAGAAGTGCCTCGTCGCATAGGTGTACCAACAAGTGAACACTTATGTCAAAGAATGCTGGCGGAAAGTACTTCTCCAATACACAAATCGCTTCGTTCACAGCCAATTTTGCGGCCACTATGTGTTCTCGATTCACTACCTTCTCACACAAGAGGGAGAAGGTAATACTAATTTGCATAATAGCCCTACGCAAATCCTTGTGCTTGGAGAAACAGTGCTTAAACAATAGAGGAACCAATTGTATGATCACATGCCAATCGTGGGACTTACACTTATGTGAATCATGAGTAGCATAATTCACAATCCTTTGCAAGTTGGAAGAAAAAGTAGATGGGCCCTTCAAATTATATATTGTGTCTAGAAGCACCTTCCTTTCCCCACTCGTCAAAGTAAACGCACTAGGGGGAATTATTGTCCTTCCCCTACTATCTTCTTTCAACCATAGTTGTGGCTTAAGTTTTAACGTTTTAAGGTCTTTTCGTGCATTTTCTCCATCCTTCGAATGACTCCCCCCAAGGTAAGTACCCACAATATGTTCAACGAAGTTCTTCTCTGCATGCATCACATCCAATACATGGCGCACCGGGTTTTTCTTCCAATAAGGCAACTCAAATAAAATTGACCTCCGAGACCATGCCTTTCTTATCTCAGTTTCATTCCCAGTTGGGGTCTTCTTATGCTTGACATTCTTAAATTTGGGATTCTTACCTGGCATATTTGGGCCACATTCAGAAGATTTACTTTCAATTTTTGAACCCGAAAGTTGTCTCGGTGGTAGCCTATGTTCAACTCCGCCCAATAAAAAATTGGAACCTTTCTCAAATCTGAAACTATGAGCTGGGGGTAAAAACCTCCTGTGGCAATGGTATACATTTTTTAAGCTAGAGGATAGACGAAGAGATTCAGTCTCCTCTCCACAAATAGGACACCCCAAATAACCATGTACTACACATCCGAATAATGTCCCATAAGCTGGAAAATCATGAATTGCCCACATCAACATAGCTTTCAGCGTAAACTCTTCTTTTCTAAAAGAGTCAAATGATTGCACACCCTCTTCCCATAACTCATTTAATTCTTCTACCAAAGGAGCCATGTAGATATCAATGTCATCACTTGGTGCCTTTGCCCCAGGTATCAATAAAGCCATCATCGAAAATTCAGGTCTCATACACTGTGAAGGAGGGAGGTTGAGTGGGGCAAGGATCACTGGACATACACTCTGATTGCTGCTTAGATTTCCAAATGGATTGAAACCATCTGTTGATATAGCCAAACAAAAGTTGCTTTGTTCTCGAGCAAAATCGGGATACTCAAAATTCATCCTCCGCTAGGCAGTAGAATCAATAGGATGACGCATGATATTACCCCCTACTTCTGCCCTAGCATGCCAAGTCATTGCCTCTGTAATCCATAGTACTGTGAAAAATCGCTTTAATCTAGGCCCAACGGGAAAATATTTCAATACTTTTTGAGGCACTTTTGAGCTTGTGCCTTCCTTACTAGTAGATTGGACATATCTAGGTTCATCGCATACCGGACAACGATCAAGATTTTCATACTCCTTTCGGTATAGTATGCAGTCATACACACAAGCATGAATCGATTTATACTTCATTCCCAAACCTTTCAAACTGTTCTTCATAACAGGATAGCTATTTGGAAGTGTATTCACCTTGGGTAATAAGCCCTTCACCCATTTCAGAATTCCTGTCACGCTATTGCCAGACAAACCGTACTGCGTCTTCAAACTGTGCAAACCAACCATGGCATGTAAAGTTGTTTGATCTTTCTCACAGCCAGAGTATAACGGTTGGGTCGCCTTAAATTTTAAACTTTGGTAGTCATCGTCAATTTTTATCGTGTTATATTCACGAGCACTTGAATCTTCTACATCATCAGTAACCTCATTCTACTCAGCTTCATAAACTACGTACGCATCATCAACTAAATCCTCTAACATATTATGATCTACGTCATCCCCTTCTACATCTATTCTAGTTGTTGAAGGTTGTTGTGAAGGTTGGTCGGGGACAAAAGGAACTTTTAATTCACCGTGAAAACTCCAAAATCGATAACTATCTAGCATACCCAATCTTAACAAATGTAGTTCAACTGTTTTCCACTCAAACACCTTACCATTCTTACACCTAGCACACGGACACGGAAACTCTTCATCATTATGACATCTCTTTGCATATTTCACAAATTCGTTAGCACCTCTACGAAACACATCCCCCATTCTATTAGTCTCACCCATCCACTCTTTGTATTTCGGATATCCCATCACAGCTACCACAACTAAACACCTATTAAAGGTAAACAAAACTTAGATTTATAGTATGTTTTATTTAATTATCCCATCATTTAATTATCCTATTAAAGGGTAAGTGGTCCTATCCCATTCAAGACTGCATTTTTCTATAATATACTTAACAGCTCATGCACATTGTTACGATTTGAAAAAAATTCGACAGCATATCTCATTAGTTCTCCAAGTACATGACGTAGATTGGCAGGTGTGAGTGTTATTTCAATTGGTCAATTGAAATAACAGTCACACTTGTCAATCTAGTATGTACCCAGAGAACATTAAGATACGACTGCAGAACTTCCTCCAAAAGTAACAACTTTAAGCCAATAAGAATATTATAAAGAAATTATACAGTCTCAAACTGTCCAAACAGGATAATTCGAGAGATCTCATTACAGGGATAATAACTCTCGAACGGGTCTAAGGGCTATTGAATGCCAACGCATAAGAACTAGAAGGCTAGTATCTATGCGCACTATATTTAATTTCAAGTATGTTTCATATAATGGGTTAATTCAAATACAAAAATAAATTCATGGGTTAATTCAAATACAAAAATACATTCATGGGTTAATTCAAATACAAAAATACAAATTTATGGGTTAATTCAAATATATACACACACACACACACACACACACACACACCTCCCCCCACACCCCCCACTCACCACATACACACACACCCCCACCTCCTTCCACACCCCCCCACTCACCACATACACACACACCACCACCCCCACTCACCACACACACACACACACACACACACACACACAATAGCCCCCCACCCACCCACCCACCCACCACACACACACACACACACACACACAGTAGTGACTGTCTATTTAAAATAATCTCAATGTTAATTTCATGTATTGAATTTCTACTATTGTTTTGTGCTTTTTATAAATCATATTCAATGTTAGATATGTGTTTTGTTAAGATATCTAAGCTGTTCTATAGAATTATTTTTTGTATCTTGAAGTTTAAGTTCTAAAATAATCAACCTAAAGTTGTGGTTCATAAAGTATTATCACAAATATAAACTAAGAGTGATAAAATAACTTTGAGGGTAAGATTATGCACCAAAACCTAAAATTTAAAAAAAGTGTTTTTATTTAAACCCCACTTTTCTTTCTATAACTCCTATTTTATTAAACTTTAAATATAATTAAGGGTGTATAGAAAGAAAAGTTAAATAGGAATAAAAACAACATTTTTAAAATATGAAGGGCTCGCCAATTTGATCAAATTTTTCAACAAAATAGACTAAATGATCGTTATTATAAGACAATTACTACAAATTTATGCGCATCGCCCGAATTCAAAAAGTAATTTAATGACTAAAGTAATACTTTTTTTAACTTTAGTTATTCACCACAAATCTTAAAAAATATTTTATTTTTCATGCTTTTAGCAACTTCGGATGCCATTTTAACCCTTATTGTAGTTTTTTAGTTTTCATGCTTTTATTTGATGGATATAAAGTCATGTGATTATTTCACCATATAAAGTCAACAAAAAACGCCATATATGATTTTTTTTCTCCATTAGTATAAGTATATAGCGATTATTTCACACTTAAATCACATATTAAGCCGGCCTTCATTTTTGGATATTATTTACATTTACATTTTTGGATATTATAAAATTACTTATTTATTTACATTTTAACCCCCTACCCCCTACCCCCACCATGCCCCTCCCCCTACCCCCCACCCTGCCGCCACCCTACCTCCACCCTGCCCCACCCCCCACACACGCACACACACACGCACATATATACACACATACACACATATATATACACACAAACATATATATAAATGGAAGAGAGAGAGAGAGAGAGAGAGAGAGAGAGAGAGAGAGAGAATTAAACCTGGCAGCGTCGAGAGAGAGAGAGCAGCGTCGAGAGAGTGAGAGAGGGAGGGAACGGCGGGAGGGAAAAAAGATGGGGGAAATGGTTTTTACTGCAAACATTGTCACGGTCGTGTCAAGGTCATTGACCGTGACAATTATTTAAAGAATTGTCACGGCCATTGACCGTGACAAGTCCGTGACAAGTAAATTTGTCACGGCATTGTCACGGTCATTGACCGTGACAAGTTCTTGTCACGGTCGTGTCAAGGTCAATGACCGTGATACAAAACGCGTGTTTTTTGTCACGATCAATGACCTTGACAAGGGTGGCCGGCTGAAAGGTGACAATTTGGTCATTTTGGTGTAGTGATTCAGGTTTTGATTATTAGTGAAGGAATGAAGTTAGGGTCATTACCTAAGCTTTAGGGTTTTAGAATTTTATTTAACCCACACAATAACTGAACCATTTGTATTTTATTGCAGCTCCGACAATTTAAAATTTTGAAGGAACATCTAGATACAGCAGTGTGAATAATTTCATCAAGGTAGTCGATTGTGATAAGCATAGTAGTGGTGGATATGTCCGAGGTGTTGTTTCTACTATTCTAATAATTTCCCATTATCCATTCTGTCTGCAAGTGAATTTGAGCTACTATAAAATGCAGGCAGACATATGGTGTTTGTAATAAGTCCCCATAAGACTTTATCTGATCAACAGATGGCCTATAAAATAACAAGTTTACTTTTTTTAATTCTATTCTATGATGGTCAAGATGTTGCTTCACCTATGGTTGATAATGGTGGCATTTGTAATTCAATGGTGGTGACACAAGGATATGTTTTCCAAGAGCACAATGTACAATACTTGAAATTCTATTTTTCTTAATTAACAAATTTCTATTTCGATATATTTATCTTTAGCGAATTTTGAATTATAGATTAAAACAATGTACACATCGGTTTCGAACATATTTCTCAATTTAAATATTTTATATGATTTGAGGAGTTTATATGGTTTCTCATCAATATAAGGTTTAAATACAATTGTTTAAACCTTTTAGTTTCATTTTTTGCTTTAGTTGTTTATTGCCAGCATGGTAGTTGTTAGTGGACTATGCTGTTACCACTACTAAAATAACTTGCGTTGGAACGAAACACAAATTTTTATCACGTGTCACATTCAAAGAGTCTCAACTTATGATTTTTTTTTACTTTTCATACCCATAAAAGGTATAGTGTTCCACTCATTCTTAGAGGCTATAACTGAAATATGAGTATTCTGTTCACATGGTACTATGATTCGTTACATGGCACTCGGTTTCCTTGATTTCAAACATACCATTGATAAATATTTTAATTTAATTCTTAACAGAATTGGCACAATTGATTATATTGTCTAATTTATCTTTGATGGATTTCGAACTGTTCTGATAGTTCATTTACATTTTTTGCAGAGATAATTTGTATTTGATGCATCGACAACCGTACATTGGAACTAACAACCAGTGCAAATGGCGTTATCACGGCTAAATCAACGCATAATAGCTTTCCACTGGCGATCGACAACCATAGAACCACCACGATTAGTGCAGGAAACCAGTGTGAGAAACACAAATCCACCGGTATTAATGAAGAGAAGAGTTCTAACAAAGCATCTATATAACTCCTTTGTGTTAAAATTATTGTATTTTGTGTTTTTATTTTCATTCTAACATGTTACTTTTCGATGTCATTTTTTTTGCAGGATTCAACTTTTGTTGGATTTCTCTATGGTCGGATGTTACTTTAGAATTGATAAGGAAATTATGTTCTTTCAACAATGTTGACCTGTGCAATTTTATACATATATTGTGGCCTGACAATCTTGATTATTGATGGTTTATTGGTCTTCATAAAGACTTTTATACATATATTGTTACCTGTTCAAACAAATATTATGACCCGTTCAAACAGTTTTCTGTTAGTCTATATATTGTACTCTTTTTGTCTAAAATTATGAACAGGGAGTTGATTGGGTAACTATGTTACCGATCCTAATTTCACATACAATTATTGAACATATATGAATATGTCCCAAAATAGGTGCATATTCATGTCCAAATAGGTGCATGTTGTTCCAAATTTCAAATTTCATGGTTTAACTATGAAATTTATATTCATGTACTAATTTCATGAATAATCAATTTGGACATATCAAATTTCATAATCAATTTGGAGATAATCAGTTTGGACATCACAGGTGCATATTCATGTCCAAATAGGTGCTTGAAAGTTGAATAATGAAACTTAATAACTTCATGGTTCAACCATGAAATTTGAACAGCATGCACAATGAAACCACTATTTATATGTTGAACAAACAAAATAGGTGCATATTCATGTCCAATATAGAATTGTTGAACCGACATGAACCTAATTTCATATTCATGTCTGTTCAACATATATAAATCGCTTCATGCAGGTTAATTAATGGAGGGCTCACAGTTTTGTATTTTGTTTTTCAACTAATAGGTGGGGAATGAAGTGAAAATGGCCTTCAATCTTTGATTCATCATATTGCGATTCAAAATCAAATCACAGTTCAAATAAGGTATGCTCTTAGTTTTAATATAAAAAGTAATAACGGACATGTCTTACACAAGACACGTGGATGTTAGAGATGTACCCCTTCATAAATCTATTTTTTAGCAAGCTGAAAGTTGAAGAAATTTGGTAAGTTTATCGGCACGTTCTTGATTTTGTTCCTAGAAGTTATGAAAATGCTTCAATTATGTGCATACCGTAGGGACATTTGAATGACCAAAGAATTTTCATAAATTACCATATGAACATTTGAATACGATGTTGGTTAAGAAAGATCTGTTGCACTCTATTTGGTATATGACTAATAGCAAAAAAATAATTTTTTTCTCGTTTTACTTGCAACAGGTGTTAATGTTCATCGATGCTAAGAACACGCATTCAAACATATCGAACATATAATTTTTTTTCCTAAAAAATTACATACTAAATTTCATGTTCTATTCTAATTTTTCAGGAGATATGATTGACACGACAAAATTTCAGATACTACGTGTACTGGTACATATATCGGAAAATTTCAGATACTACATGGACAAGTACATATATCAGGTGTAATAGAAGGATGCAACTCGAGTGTTATAGAAGTTGTGGATTTGGATGTTATGAGGCGAGTAACTAAGATGTTGGGTGTCCACATCATTCATGATCCAAGCTTGAGGTATGAAGCCTGCAACAGTTGAGCAGAGCATGGCAGTGACAAGTCAGTGGCGTCGAGGGTGTTTAATGTTGAATACTGACTAAGATGTTGCAGAGCTAACCTCTCACTCCCGCAACTATAAGTACCTCACACTCATTGGTGATTAGTCATACACTCAAATCTATTTAAGGGCTCACTGGCAAATCTGTTTTAGGTCTCACTGACAAATCTGTTTTCCTCTCTCTCACCACTACAATTTGATGGGGATGGCACTACATTCATTAAGCAATGATGACTTCGCAGAATTTTTGGAGACTGAGTTAGAAGACAACCATGGCTCTCATCTCCACGGGTTTAAACGATGTAAGGTGGAGGTGCTTCAAGCTTCAATGCCATACGGAGAAATAAGAAAAACATTAGAATCATCTATGTTGAAGGATATATGTGTGCATCCTGGTGTTTTAGGAGGAATGTGTATACCATGTGGGAAAAAGCTGGATGATCAATCTGGCATTACATTTGGGTATATACACAAGGATTTAAGGCTTGCTAATGATGAAATTGCTCGATTACGCGACAATGACTTGAATAATTTGTTACGACATACAAAGCTTTATTTGCTTCTTGATCTAGATCACACACTGGTTAATTTAACCCGGTTTGTGGATATTACACCAAAAGAAGAATACTTAAAGAACCAAGCAGATTCTCTGCAAGATACATTAAATGGCAGCCTATTCAGACTGGACTTCATGCACTTGGTGTCGCATTAAATGGAAGCCTATTTAGATTGGAATTTATATATTTAGGATTCTAAGTTTGTAAGATTAATTTGTAAAACGTTACTCACATTTTTGGTGTCGGATATTGCAGAAATAAAATCCCAAGTGTTGGATATTCAAGTTGTTTTATATTTCATCCTTGCAACTGGTTTGGAATTTTAGGTACTTATTGGGTTTATATATGCATTCATATATTAATTAATATACAGTAAGGATACGTGTCTTAAAACACCACCAAAATACTAATTACATTTTGAGTTTGAATGAGTTGAAAATTTTGATATTTCCCCATGATATCCCAATTATTTTTCAAGTGGATTAGGCAGTATATCGATTGCGCACATGAGTTCTTATATAAACATTGGGTGAGGCTCACTTAAAAAATGGGTTTACTGGGGAAAAATATGATTGTGCCATCGACACTGGTACGAGTGTGTTACGATGGTGCCATCGACACGGGTTTATGCGTGTGTAGCAACAGGTGCAAGGGGGTGGGTACTACTGGGTAGAGGGTACGCGTGGGGGGTTATGGTAGATGGGGTTCGAGGTTATCTCGGTTTGATAATGGTAGGGGAAGTAGCAGGTGGGATCAGGGCAGTGGGTTTGGAAACAAGGGTGTGTGGATATGGTGTTCGATGTGTGCGTGTGCTAGGGTCAGAGTGATTGGGTCTATGTGTGTGTTACGATTTAGGCAGGGGGGAGATGAGTTAGTGCACAAGGGTTGGGGATGTATGATTTGGGAGAGGCTAGGGTGGTTTTATGGGTTCATGGGGTTGGGATTTTATTGGTTTTCAAATTATCAGTGTGCCTTCAGGCACGGGCATACCCTAGTGTGTATATATATATATATATATATATATATATATATACAAAATGTCTCCTTTAAGGACTCCTTATGGTGCAGACCCCGGTACATACTATTTTTTTAAAATAGTAAAAAAATGATTTTTTTGACGAAACATTATGGATATGATGTCCACAATTAGAAGACCATCTCCATTTTTTTTCATCAAAAGATTCAATAAAAAAAATGTTGAGATGAGGTGATATGTAAAAAAATGGTATCAATATTCATTTTCAACCGTTGCAATGTTGGGTCGGCGCTAGCCGCTTTATTGATTGCAGTTTTTTATGAAACTTAATGGATATGCTCTTCTCACTGTCGAGATCATATCCGTGAAGTTTCATCAAAAAGTTTAATAAAAAAGTTGGTGAGATGATTGCCGACATTTCAATGGTCGAAATGCATATCAATACCATTTTTTTGCTTATCACCTAATCTTAACGGGTTTTTTATTTAATTTTTTGATTAAAAAAATTAGAGATGATCTTCTTACTGTGGAGATCATATTCATGAAGTTTCATCAAGTAATTCATTTTTTTACTATTTAAAAAAAAATGGTATGAACCGAGGTCTGCTCCATAAGGAGTCTTTACAGGAGGAATTCCTTATAGTGCAAACCCCGGTACATACCATTTTTTTAAAATAGTAAAAAAATGATTTTTTTTAATACCTATGTCCGTGGACTGTCCTATCTTTACAAATGAGTTTGTATCCAGATGTGTTACTTGTTAGCTGGCGAAGGTGGATCATCAGCGTCCCGCAGGCACTTTGCAACCTTTGGAGATCCCGGTGTGGAAATGGGAAAGCATATCTATGGACTTTATTACAGGGCTACCGACTTCACGGAGAGGACATGATTCGATCTGGGTCATTTTCAATATATTGACAAAGGTGGATCATTTCATACTGGTCCAGACAGACTTTAGCTCCGAGCAGTATGCCAGAGTCTTTATTGCAGGAATCGTTAAGCTTCATGGGGTGTCGCTTAACATAGTATCAGATAGGGACAGGACGTTTGTGTCCCACTATTGGAGGAGTTTTTAGCAGGCCTTGGGGGCAAAGTTGAGACTAAGCACTTCATATCATTCTCAGACCGATGGATAGACGAAGAGGGTGAACCTGATAGTGGAGGACATGTTGCGTATGTGTATTTTGGACTTTAAAGGAAGCTAAGAGCAATATTTATCGTCGGTGGAGTTCGCCTACAACAATAACTACCAGTTTACTATCGGGATAACGCCATTTGAGGCACTCTACGAGAGGCCTTGTCGTTATCCCTCATGCTGGTTAGAAGTGGGAGAGAATAAATTTCTAGGCCCGTACTTCATTCAGGATACCTCAAAGAAGGTAGAGATGATTCGGGCCAGGATACAGATTGCCCAAGATAGGTAGAAGAGCTACTTAGATGCGGGACGGAGACACTTAGACTTCGACATTGGAGACCATGTGTTGATTAAAGTGTCTCCCATGAAAGGGGTGATGAGATTCGAGAAGAAGGGGAAGTTGGCACCTCGATATGTGGGGTCATTCCCTATTTTGGATAGGATTGAGCTCGTAGTATACTGATTGGGATTACCGGAGCACTTACAATGGATGCATTATATCTTTAATATATCCTCACTACGGAGATTCCTTAGAGATGAGGTGGTGTACCAGCACATTGATGTCGATGAGATTGAGCTCCAGCTAGATGATACTTGCGAAGAGAGACCGATAGCCATTTTGGATAAACGGGAGCGCCGATTGCGGTCCAAGACTGTTCCTTTAGTTTGGGTGCAGTGGCGGCACCACCAGGAGGACGAGTTGACTTGGGAGAGAGAGGATGACATTCGTGTAAAGTATCCAGAACTCTTTTAGCTAGGTACTTACTTTCTTGATTCCGAAGACAGAATCCGATTATTAGGGGTAAGAATGTAATACCCCACATTTTTCTCTCTTACATAATTAGTCGAAAATTATTATTTTTTGAATAAATGATTAACTTTGGAAATTTAATCTAAATAAATATTTTATTCGAATATATTAAGTGGAAACTTGTTATTTAGTGTGCTTGTGTATATTATTCAATTTTGTGCATGAATATGTCATTTGCATATAATAAAAAAAAAGAAATTTTAAAAATTTATGTGTGACACAAATAAAAAGTAATTATTTTGGCATAAATAATTCGGAGCACGTTTTGGGACTTATATGAACTTGTTTAAGTGGTTTAAACCTTTAAAAATAGTCTTGGGTCAATAACGTATGGGTTGGAAAAGTTTTGGGCTAATTAGATAATGGATTCGGGCTCATTTGGGGGTCCAAAATTTGGGCCCATAACCCAACTCGAGATTTAACACTTAATGAGTGGTTTAGTGGGGGGTAAAACACTTCCCCATTATCACATTAATCAAATGTAAATAGCAGCCACATGAGAGAGAAGTTAGAAACACCCAAGATGAGAAAAAAAGGAATCACAAGAGGGAGATCAGTAACTTTCATGGGTTTCTCCACTATAAATTTCAAGCTAGAATTTCTTACATAATTTATGTCTATAATTAATTTCTCAATCCAGAATTTTATTCCCTTAGATTTCTAGAAAATAGGGTTTATTAGATTTGATCTTATGATAGAATACCCACATGTAGAGGAATGATAAATCGAATTTGATGGTGATATACATGTAGAGGAATGATTCACATGTAGAAATTATTTTCAGAAATTAGGAATCTATAAATCTGAATAATTGGGGTTAGGTTTCCTTTAAACCAGCTCGAACCCATAGAGAAGAAAAAGAACTGATTCTATGTGGGTCGATTTTTTTAGTAAATATAGAACCGAATCGATAGAAATGAAAACAAACCGATCTGGTAGAGTGAAAACCTCCTGTAAATGGCGAACCGATGTATCTGGACCGGATCGGTTCGGCGGGGTAGAAATTTTGGGATGAGTGTACAGCTGTTGTGTAGGTTGTTGATGATGATTAGTGAACTGAAATGTATATAAACTTCTTGATAAATACAAATTTAAGTCTGAGGATTAACTAAAGGGCATCATTATGTATGTTTGAAATTAATTTGGGACTTAAAAATGCTATGGTTGGGTTAATTAAATTATGGAATAAAATTATACCCATATCCAAATTAATAATAATTACCTATGACTATATGGTTAAGTAATTATTTAGATGATAAATAATTGATGGATGAATGATGGTATGGGATTTGGATTGGAATTTTATGGTAATTTAGGAATAATTACCTTACCTATTATAGGAAAAATAATATGTATTATATTATATTTGTGTGTGGACATATCAGTGGACTTTCCTATTCAGGCCAGTGACCACAAGTGAGCACAGGTGGGCTTGATGATGTGTAGGCATATAGGTACTACGCTGAGGCTCCACCTACTAGAGGTAGGTGTGGCGCCGACTATTTATAATGACCTCACTTTTATATGTTCATATATAGTTTTAAATATTGTATTATTTCATATGTGATATGGATAATGTTAATTTATTATTTTTAGTCTAATCCTCCCTTCATAAATCATGAAATATCAAATTAGTTATAAACATAAAAATTTTAAAGTTTTATGTAGGAATGTTCATATTGGTGGCTAGTTTTTACCATTATAATATAACAATTGACTTGAGGTAAAAACTAAAAAGTTGTAGATATATGAATTAGGTTTGTAACACAATAATGGGTGTATTAAACAGAGGGCCAAGCAAGAAGTTATACTAAAATTACGAAATAAGGGCAAATCTGTCCATCCTTTAAGTTGTATTTTGTCTTATTACCACATCATGTGTTATATTTTGATTGGTTGGAAGGGGAGGTTGGTTTGGCCAACTTAAACACTTTGAAATAAACTCCTTCTTCATCAAAATGGATTAAATCAAAGTCTTATTGTATATCCTAAGCTAAATGATAAGTTTTGGGGTAAAAAATATAATTTTATAAAACTTTAGGGACTTAATTTTAAATAAAGAAAGTTTCAGGGACTAAAATGAAAATATAAAAGGACCATTTTGTAAATAAAATATTTTCAAGGACCTCTAAAAATATTGAAAATGTATGGTGTAAAATTACTAAAATACCCTTCATGTGTAAAATGATCCTTATACCCTTAATAACTTTACACATCATGCTTGACACCTCCACCATGCACGTGTCAGCTTTAAAGGAAGGAACAAAACACATGTCATGAAATTAGATAAAGTTAAAACACGTGCTACCATCTGATGAATTAAGATTGCAAGACTGCCCCGTTACGCGACACGCTAACGTCGACTCACCAAAATGAACGCTTAGTCATCGGGACATGTGCCATCACCCTGATAACTTTGGAAAATTATAAATAGAAGCCTTAGGATCAGTTCTTACACAAAATTCATTCCAAAGATCAGAGAGAAATACGGGAAAGTTTAAGAAGAAGTTTCATCTTAAGAATTAACGAGTGATCCAAGACTCGGTACCTGCAACTTTGAACTTCTGTTCTAGGTGAGTACTCTGTGACATTCCTTGCATATTTTTATTATATCATATTATACAAACTATATCTATTTTGTGAAATATTTTATCCTCAAAATACATCTGATACCGTGATTCCGTCATTTGTTATATGTGTATATCTCTCGATATATACATCTGATTTGAAGTCTGAAATTATTGATTCGGCCTATGAAAACTCTCTTACTATGTTGGCCTTGACTAGCGGGTGGAAGTATTTGGGTGGTACCTTCCTAGCTGGTTTATCGCTGGTGTGGCCTAAATAAGGCGTTGTTTTAGAGATCATGATTTTTTGTCTGTGTTGTTGTCGGGTGGAAACATTTGGTAACACTATTTATTTATTTGGGTATTAGAGCGTACATGGACATCAAAATAAAATTGAATAATTGACATAGTGATCAATTATTTTATCTGTTATGTTCTGAACTGTTTATTCTGAAAATATTTACTATCAATTACATATATATATATATTTCTGCAAATTCCTGCCTCTATATACATGCCTTCTGTTCGAAATTGAATAGGTATCAATTTTCTGAAGAAAAAAAACCTGGAATGTCTGCAGATTGAATCTCATTCGACTTTTAGTTGATGTTGTATAAATAATTATTTTTCAGGAAATAAGTAGACTCGTGGAGAGTACATACAAGGACTATGTTGAGGATTTAGCTTTTAGAGCTCCTTTTGTTATTATGTTTGTTTTATCATTTAGAGCATGTCTGGCTCTCTTGTAATAAGTTTTTAAATTTTATCTTAAGCTGTAATTCATCGTTACTTTTAATATAAATGAAGTTTCCTTTAGAAAGTTCTGATGAAGTAATTCCTTTTCTTTCAGTATTTTATGATTCATAACCATGTGATTGTATTTTCGTTGCGCTTATTTAAGGAAACAATTTAAGTCAGAATATATGTTGCCTTGGTGGCATGTCAAAACACTTGTTCCCTACTACTAATTTGGGTCAGGGTCGTGACAGAGGTGGTATCAGAGCATAGATTATGACCCCGTAGACTACTGAACGTCAGTTTTGAATGTTAAAGGGATAATATTAAGTATTCAACTTATATGATAACCCTCCATATGGGTTATATTTTGATCTCTTAATTTGGAATCTTGATATAGTATAATACATCTTATGATTGGCCATGATTGTAGAAAATGACTCAGACAAGATCAACTGCGGGAACTAGTGATTCGAATATGGAAGGACTGGAAGTTGAATACAAGGAGATTGAGAGTCAAGCAAGGATTGTGGAGCATAAGGTGAATAATGGAGCACCAAGGAATCTTGAACTAACTAGTTGTACTATTGAACAATTTAAGAAGTTGAATCTGCCTTCTTTTAAAGGTACTCCTAACCCCACTGAAGCAGAAAGTTGGGTAATGCAGATGGAAAAGATGCTCGATATTCTTAAGTGTACCGATGAATAAAGGGTTTCATTTGCAACATTTATGTTAGAAGGTGAAGCCGAACATTAATGGAGAATGACTAAGAGAATACACGAGGAGAGGGATACCTAAATAGGTTGGAATGACTTCCTAGTGATATTTTATGAGAAATATTTCCTTGAAATTGTAAAAGATGAAATGGAAGCTGAGTTCATGAGTCTCGTGCAATGGAATATGACGGTTAGTCAATAAGAGGCAAAGTTTACTAATTTATCCCGCTTTGCACCTTATGTTGTGGTAACTGATGTTTTAAAAGCCAAAAAGTTTGAACGTGGGTTAAGGTTAAGTATTCATAATTGAATTCATATCCTAAAGTTGACATCATATAGTGACGTTGTGATTAGGGCTACGATAGCTGAGAGGGATGGCGATGAGTAACAATGGAATTAGAGATGGTAAGAGGAAGTTTGGGGAACAAATAGGGAAGAACCTAAATAATAAAATTAATTTTAGGAGTACATGACAGTTTAATAACAAGATAGTTAGCGATGTGGGAAGATGCATGGAGGACGACCTTGTTACAAGGATACGGGAGCTTGTTTTAGATGTGGAGAGAAAGGGCATCAGATAAAAGACTACCCAACCCCAACAAGGATTCCGATACAACCTTTAGGTGAAAAGAAGGACCAAGGCAGATATGGTAGAGTTTTTACACTTTTTGATACCCAAGCTTCTAACCTAGTGGTATCAGGTACACTTCCTATATGTGCATAACCTTTTTAGGTTTTTACAGATCCTGGTTCTACCCATTCATTTATATTTGTGCATTTTGTTAACCGCTTTCCTAATATGCATGAACCCTTGAATCATAGCATACACATTTTTACTCCTTCGGGTGAGTTATTGGCCGGAACATTAGTATATAAGTCTTGCCCTATAGATGTTAGTAGTCATAAACTATTCGCCGATTTGATAGTTTTAGACATAAGATACTTTGAAGTCATTTTGGGGATGGATTGGTTAGCATCATATCATGCTAAGGTAGATTGTTTTGAGAAGATAGTTACTTTCCAAATCCCTAACCAACCAGAATTTAGTTTTGAAGGTATTAGCCTATTATCTCCCATGCGTATTATCTCTGCAATACAAGCTTGTAATTTTCTTAAGAAGGGATGTCAAGGATTCCTTGAAGGTTTTATTAATTTGCAAACAAAAGAGCCTAGTTTAGAATATATTCTTATAGCTAAACATTTTCCAGATGATTTACCCAGTCTTCCTCCTAGTAGAGAAACAGAGTTTACGATTGACCTTATTCTTTGAACTATACCAATCTTGAAACCAGCTTATCATATGGCACCTTTAGAATTAAGGGAATTAAAAGTTCAATTACAAGATTTGTTAGACAAGGGTTTTATTAGACCAAGTGTATCCCATTGGGGTGATTCAGTGTTATTTGTTAAAAAGAAGGATGCGACTATGAGGTTGTTTTGTTCTGAACTGTTTATTCTGAAAATATTTACTGTCAATTACTTATATATATATATTACTGCGAATTCCTACCTTTATATACATGCCTTCTGTTCTAAATTGAATAGGTATCAATTTTTTGAAAAAAAAACCTGGAATGTTTGGAGAATGAATCTCATTTGGCTTTTAGCTGATGTTGTGTTCAATTAGTTTTATTAAACACATCTTGTGTTCAATTAGTTTTGGTTTTTAAGAAAAGAGTTTCTTTAAAAAACTGTTCGGAGTTACTTAAATAGTTTAATTTTATTAAACGACTTTAGTAACAGATTTTCAGTATACACGTATCCTGCGTAGGGACCGCCTCCAACTTGTATGTGTTTTGTGAGGTTCACTTAGGATGTTTGGTTTCCTTTAGAGTGTTCGATTTGGATGTTAGTATTCCTTCGGACTTGCCGATAGAGCACGAATATGACACCAATGGTAGATGCCCTTATGTGCCACATATATGGAAGGACATATATTATTAGTTACCCCAATATTGTGGAAATAAATTTAATTGTCTATGAACAATGCATAATAGATGTTTATGCTTTATACTTGATAAAGGGGGAGACCAGAATTAATGTAAGTTTCTAAATTTTAATAATGAAGAGATTTCGTATAACTAAATCAATTGGGAAGGGATTTACTTTAAAATTTAAATGATGTCACAAATTTATTGTTTGGGATGCTTTGGGGTACGAATGCTATTTGGTTTGGATGATGGGCGAGGTGTCGTACGCATGTGAGTGTCGAAAAGGGGAAATATTTATTGTGCATCGACTGTATAATTACATTCATATTTTATTTAAGTTAATTCTTACAAACCTCGGGCTCTGACCCAAATTTAAATGTCCCCCCCCCCCCCCCCTCGGTGCCCATAGACAGGCATAGTTGGACTGGGCTTCGATTGTCCCGCGATATCATTTATTTTCCAGATTCACATTCATTCTCCTTCTAGCATAGGTGCTTTTCAGATTCAGTCATTTATTATTTGGAATATTTGTAAGGGCATAGCCCGATACTCTTTTATTTCTTGTCAATTGGGATTTATTATGTTAGCTTGATTTTCTTCTTATTATTATTATGGTGGTGTGGATCATTGTATATGTGTTCTTCATTTATAAATGCCGAAGTTTTGAAAAATAATTTATTTACAATTACTATGGTGCTAAGAATGGTATTAATGGACAAGCAAGACCTATCTTCATCGTATCGTGCCTGGTCAGCCTTTACATCTGAAAATAGGAGTTGTTACAAGATATATATATATATAGGGAAATGATCAAGTGAGGTCCGAGTTTGAGGACCCTGAATGAGGGCCATTTTTTTAAAATAGTAAAAAAAATATTTTTGGGCTGATTTTTTTATGATTTTTAAACATTTAAATAGGACCATAAAAAAATAATTAGCTCAAAATTAATTATTTTTCTATTTTAAAAAAATCGGTCAAACTTTGTCAGTTTTTAAGTTTGTAAAAGCTAACAAAGCTTGACCGATTTTTTTAAAATTGTAAAAAAATTCATTTTGAGTTGATTTTTTTTATATGGCCCTACTGAAATGTTTAAAAACTATATTAAAAAAATTAGCTCAAATTTTTTTTTTTTACTATTTTATCAAAATTGGTCCGCGCCAGCGGTATGCAAACAGAGGTCCTCATGAGATCCTCTCTCTCTCTCTCTCTCTCTATATATATATATATATATATATATATATATATATATATATCTATCTATCTATCTATCTATCTATCTATCTATCTATCTATCTATCTATCTATATATATATGGAAATAAATAAAATGAACTCCAAGTCTAATGTTATAGACTAATACAAGGGCCCATTACGGGAGAAATTTGGCAAATAGTAACTTGAATTAGTTAATGCTATTTCAACACATCCATATTGCTAGATGTATCTTTACATTGTCATTAGTATTCATTCATCATCTGTATCGGGACTTGGGTGGTTATACGTGTAGCACTGCTTTTAGATGAGGGGTAAGGTATGTTATGTATGTGAGTGGCGATGGGATGCATTCACTTTCAATTTACTGTACTTTTGCACAGATAAAATTCGTAAGTTAATTTTTTCACACTCTAGGGCGCTGACCCAAAGTTATAAATGTCCCCCCCCCCCCCCACGTGCTCCTAGACATGGATAATCAGACTATCGAGAGATCAACCTTGCAGTATCACCTTGCACATCGAACTTCATATTATTGGTTCTAGACTAGGTTACTCCTCTGTTTCAGTTTTATTATTTTTTGAAAATATTGTAAGGGCATAAGCCCAACATTTATTTTCTTTTTATTTAGATTGAGATGTTATATTACTGGGTTTTATTTCATTACTTAGACTGTGGATGTTGGAGTGGTTGGTATTCGGTTAATTATGAAACTTTAGTTGTTTCAATTGTGGCTATTAATAAATATTTTTATTATCGTGATACTGAGAATGAATTAAATTGACAAATAATCCCCATATTCGGCTTATCGTGTGTGGCCAACCTTTACGTGACAAAATGGGCGTTGTTATATGCAACGTGTCCAGACATATAAATTTTAGGACTCTCCATTATTGAAAAGATGATTTTAGTATTATCAATACCAATTAACCATCGATAGGAAAAAATTCTTTCTAAAAGAGGAACCCTTAATTGATTCACTCGGCAATATAAATCCCATTTTCAAATTTATGGCATGCTAATTTCAGTTAAAAATAATAGGGTAGAAAACCTTATAGGAACATAAATTTTTCCTCTAAGACTTGGATGAAATTGTATCCAAGGAAGAAAAATATATTCTTGAGAAATAGTTTGGGGAAAGAAATATATATTGGGACCAAATTTATCACATCATTGAAATACCTAGCCTGGATATTCAGCCTTAATTGACAGATGGCACAGTTTGAAAAACCAAGTATGTTTATGGTCAAAGTTTTGGTATTAAAAGGCTTAAACCATGCTTGCATATAATTTCAATTAATTATATAATCCTATTTAAGAAATCAATTTTCTAGATTTTAGTGGGTGTGTTCCACATTCTCTATCAGATAATTTTTTTTTTCAAGTCAGCCTTACTGTAAGCAATCGGTGATCTTGAGTTTTTACTATTTATATTAGTATGGGTAATTATAACATATTCAATCTCTATAAGGATAGCCTCATACACTGAATGGTATTTACCTTCTCGCACAACATAATTATCTATGTCAAAGTAAAGAGACTTAGTTTTCCATAGATTAGCCATAACCTTCGTATCCTCTTCATTAAGGATGAACACTAATTCAGATGTTCTTGTATTAGGAATGAATTCAGGTGCTTCTGGTTGCAAAATTTTCTTGGAAGTTTTATTTTTTCTAGGAGTTGGAGATCTTAATTTTCCCTGTTCTCTATATTGAAGAGGAGAAATTTTGCATAATCCTGTAGAGGAGGATATTGATCTTCATTAGTCAATATTTCTTTACTAGATATTTGGTGGGATTTTCCATGACCTCGAGAAGGGCCACTCATTAGTTCTGCAAAAAAAATCGAGTTAGAAAATCGGATAGTGAATTATTTTCACCTTTAATATGTTCATAGTAAATTTTTCTGATTTAATAAATCATCTTGAAAATTAGAAATAATTTTTACAACAAAAAGAATTTCCTTCTTTATTGTAGAATAATTTTTCTGAGCATCTTTTCAAGTGCCCTAAGTAAAATATACTAATTCTTCTTTTTTATTTGCATAATTAATTTGTTTTAGAATACCTCCAAAACTAATGTCTGAGGCACCAGTTTCAATAATTTTTGAATAAATTGAATTAGCTAAAACAAGACAAGGTAATTTCTTAACTTTTAGTTTTTGTTTTTTAAATGCTTTAGTGTGTTCATCAGTCCAGGGAGAAGGATTCTTCTTTAACCCAGTATACAATATTTTAGAATCTTGTACAAGATCTTTATAATAGTTTCCAATATAATTCATACTTTCAATACATCTTTAGAGTTGAGTTTTATCTTTTAACTCATTTATGAATTTAGAAGCAAATTTAACACTTCTATCAATTGGGAGAATTTTCCTTTCATCAATATTGTCACCGAGAAACCTAACATTAGTTTGGAAGAGTTTTATTTTTTGTGCTAAAAGTACCAAACCATTAGTTTTAACTACATCTTTTAAAATTCTAAGATGTTTGATATATTGATTAATTGATTGTGAAAAGATGAGGATATCATCAATATACAGAACAGAAAATTCTGAACATGGATTAAATATCTCATTCATGATATTTTGCAATTCAGAGGGGCATTTTTAAATTCAAAAGGCATAACATTCCATTGATAATGACCAAAAGGAACCACAAAAGTAGTTTTGTACCTATCTTGTGGGGCTATCTAGATTTTCCAATAGCCGGGTTCTAAATCAAAATTAAAAAAATATGATAGTAGAATTAAGTCTCTCAAGTAAATTCTTTTTATTAGGGATCAAATATCTTATCCATTATAAAATATTATTAAAGGTTTGTAATTAATTACAAGCCTAGGAAGACCTCATTACTTTTTAGCAGCTTTATTAACCTATTAAGTTGTACAACTCCAAGGAGAATAGCTTTTAGTTATTAATTTTTTTTCTCAAAAAGACCTTGTATTTATATTTTACATAATTCAAGAAATGCAGTCTTTATTTTACTTTGTATAGCTTTAGATGGTGTAGATTTTTTTATTAAACTTTATTTCATAAGTTAAAGAAACAATATATTTCTTTCTATTCCAAAAAGCTTTTGGAATATCACTGCAAACTTCAATTATTAATTGATTTTTAACGACATTAATTTTTTCACAACACTAGGTTGTTAAAGTTTTTATTTTATAGATAAAAGGATATTTCCTTTTGTAAAAAAATTGATTGATTTTCTTTAAAAACTATATTATCTCTTAAAGAGTTGATTTTCTTTATTTCTTATTTAGTTATAAATTCAAAAATAATTTTGTGACCTTTAATAGTAGTGTAAATACAACTAGAATCAATTTTATCCATAGGCATAAGTAAGGATAAAAAAGAAGTTCCTAAAAATAACTTGTGGGGACAAAATGATGATGAGCAAAAAGGCACTAGATAAACATAAACCATTACTACAAATATAAATTTTGGTACGATTATATTAAATATGCATATTATCACCACTAACATTAAATAATGCTTGAGTGATTTTCTCAAAATATTGAGTATGAACTAATCCTTCCTGAATATCGTTCATATTTGCACCATTGTCAAATAAAGCAACAACGTTTATTAAAACATATTCATTATCAATCACAAGATCAATAGAGATGCACCATTTTTTATTTGGTACCAGATTGATTAGAGTTAAATATTTTGTAAATTGTTCATTGTTTGAAGTTTCAGGATTTGAAGAATGTATTTCATTTGTCAAGATCATTGATCTCGATTTGCATGTTATACTATTCATTTGTAATTATCTTAACTCATTTTTAAAACTATTAACATCATGCTTTAAATCCGTTAAATTAGAAGGTTTGGAGGATTCTTGTTTATTCTCCAATCTATTAAGAATTTCTTTAAACTATAATATTGGATAGTGATTTGAGAAATTGCCAGATTTTTTTTAGAATTTAAATATCAAGTTTCAATTAACTTGAGTTTTACATCTGGATCAGTTACCTGATTTATGATATCAATCGTGGATTTTTATTCACTAATAAGCACATTGATTCTTAAACCATTCATTTGTAAAATGGCTTGTAAATAATTACACTTAATTTGTAATTGATTACATTGACAATTTCCTTTATTAAAAACACTAGAATTGCTAGAAGAAGTTTTAAAATCATTCTCTTCTTCGGGGGAAATCTCTTCTGAATTAGAAGGTCTAGAATTAATTAATAATTTACTTAACTATTTTTTTTAATTCTTTATCAATTTGAAGATTGCTTAATTTTTTGACGAGTTTTGCATTTATTAGTGTAATGACCAACTTTTCCACATTTATAGCATTTGGCATCAGATCTATTATATCTATTTGAGTGTTTCCTTCTTAAGTATTTTTTAAGAAGGTTTACAATTATTTTATATTTTGGAAGTTTTCTAATTTCTTCTTTATTTAATAAGAATGTTTTTTTTTCTGGATTCATGATTATGTTTAGATTTTTTGGAATTAGGAAAAGAAGTAGTAATGTTGTAAGTATATTGCTCCCAAAATTCTCCTAACTCATGTTTACAAGATAAATTCTATTTTTTTTAAGTTTGTATTTTAATTTAACATCATTACAAAGAGCAAGACCTTGAATAATAATAATAAATAATTGACCATAAGTATAGTTATGGTAGGGGATAAAGATACAATTATTATTATCTCTTAGTTTCTTACGAACCTTTTCTGCAGAAAAGGTAAGAAGGCCATCAATGAATTTAGTTTTTCAATGATCAGAGCTAGCATCACCTCTTTGAGTAACTCTGGATAAAAAGACACCCTTATACCATCTAAAATGGCTCAAAGTAGGACACCTAAGATTTTGTAATAATTCTTTATTCCTTTCCTAATGAGACTCAGAAGATCTAATAAAATGGTGGACAATAGCTAGGAATAAAGTGTAAATCATATCCGGTTGAGTAATATCTTGACGATTATTTTCATCTTTAACAATTTTTATAGGAATTATAATTTCTAATTGTCGATTCAAGATTATGATATTCTCCCACCATCCTTTTATAGTTCCTATAAAACTACAGGTGATCATTCGAGTAACATTTGTATTAGAATTATTATTCTGTTTACAGACAATAAAATATATAATCATTTTATGCAAAATTTCATATATTTAGTAGTCAGTCATACCATCAATGTTCCATTCATAAATATATTTACCATTAAAATTACTTTGGTCTCTCCACAAGATTTCTTCAAAAAACATATCTTGAGGAGCAGGGTGATAGACAGGGTTTTTCTACGGTGTCGTGTCACCGACGCTGGTCGTTTATTATATTCGGCTCACCAGCTCTATACAAAAACCTAAACTTATGACTACACTCAACAGGTGAGTATAGCGGCCAAGTCCGGGTATCGAAAATCCACAAAGACGAGTTGCTAGAATTTAATTGATTTAATACTTCTAAATAAAAGTGTAAAAGATAATTACAACAAAAAGAAAAAGATACAAAAAGGGAAAGATTAATCTAGGCGAGGGAAAATCAAACTAGATTAATAAAACGAATAAAAACTATAGGTTGCACCGAATACCCCTCACCCGAGTTAATTAGTATAAAATGGTTATATAGGTCGGCGAGTTATTAAGATTGCGTCTAATTTCGATAGTTAATTAAATCAAGAGTTGTCACACCCCTAAATTTGCATAAAAGTCTAATAAGAATTTAGCGTCAACAAATATCTCGAAAATTACGCACGCAAGGTCGTAAGCACGGAGCATAAATCAATTAAATTCTAGCAAGCATGGTAAAAACGCAGTAAATAAACGCAATAAAACTACACTAGAAAGCAACTAAAGAAAGCTTGTAAATCTAATTAACAAAGCAAGAGATAAAGAAATAGAAACTATATTAATGGAGAGGGAAGATGAATAGTTCAACTTACAATCCCAAATGGATGTCAAACTAAGAGCCAAACCTAACCTAAACTATCTAAAACTAACTATATTTGAAAATAGAAACCAAAATTGGTTTACATAGTAAGTGGAAAAGAAATAAAGGAAAAAGAAAAGAAAAGGAGAAAGTGGCAAAATATCTGGCATACGCGGTCGATCTGTGGCAGGGGTGCGATCGATCGCGCCTTTGGGTTAAAGCCCACTATCTCCTTTCCACGGAAAAAATCCAAACCGCGGTCGACCGGTACTCTGTTCCTCAGCCTTGTTTGATCCAACATGAAGGGAAAATGTCCATTACGGAAATGGCCCTAAAGTCCTCGTCCGAACTCAAAATGACGTGTCCTTTGTGGACATGCGATGATAACTCAATGAACTAAGCATTTGTGGAATTTCCATGAGCCGGAGATGAAATGTGAATTGACAAAAATGCCCTTGAAGTAGCGTCCGGTGATGAAACTTCTCCGAAATGCAACGGTTCCTCACTTTTAGCGTTCCAACACCTACAAAAGCACAATTAACCCCTGCAAAGCATGTATATATCCAAATACGAGGTTGTATGGCTAATGAGAATAAATATAGGCGTTAAGAACCGTAAAAGTGCTAGAATGCATAAAGATATAGGGCAAAAATATGCAATATTTGTGTCGTATCACACCCCCTAACTTAGACACACTACACCAAAATGGGCAAATTGGCACCCTATAGCTTCTTAGCCTTGTCACGATCATTGACCGTGACAACAAAGACGCGTTTTGTGTCATGGTCATTGACCGTGACAAGATCGTGACAAAGTCTTATCACGGTCATTGACCGTGACAAGCCCGCGATAAATTTAATTGTCACGGTCAAAGACCGTGATAATATTTTTAATATTGTCACGGTCAATGACCGTGACACGTCCGTGATAAATTGTTCAGTAAAAAAAACCCTACAGTTTCTTTTTTCCCACCGTTTTTTTGTTTTCCCTCTCTTCCTCTCTCTAAGTGATTTCCATCTCACTCTCTCTAAGGTATGTTTTTTTTCCTCTCTTTATCTTTCATTTCTATACGTGTGTATATATATGTATGTGGTGGTGTGTGGTGGGGGGAGGGGGCAGGGGGTGGGGTGGGTGTGTTTGTGTAGGTGTGTGGGTGTGGTGTGGTGTTGTGTGTGTGTGTGTGCAGGTGTGTGCATGTGTGTGTGGTGGGGTGGGGGGCAGGGGGGTGGTGGGGGTGTGGTGGTGGTGTGTGTGTGTGTGTGTGTACAGGTGTGTGCATATGTGTGTGGTGGGGTGAGGGGGGGCAGGGGGTGGGGTGGGGTGGGGTGTGTGTGTGTGTGTGTGGTGGGGTAATCTTAACAATTGTATAAATTTAATTAATAAATTCTATAGCTTTAATTGTATAGTTTTAGATGAAAGTAAATTAATAATTAGTGCCCATTTCATATGAAAGTAGGATTGCCCCTCATTGTAAATTAGTAAATTAATAATTGTATACTTCAATTGTTAGTTTAATTGATGAAATGAATTAATTGAGTAGATGAATTAGAAGGAGTACGGGATAGACATTTGTTGTTGACATTGCTGTTGGATTATTTTGTTTAGTAAATGTTGAGTTGGTTAGTTTTAAAAGTGGCATGACCACTGGATTATTGTCCATATGGGGGTGGGATTTTTCAACTTTTTTTGAAAATTACTTTGTATATCGAACAATATATATATAGTATGATAATTAAATGAAACATACTTGAAATTAAATATAGTGCGCATAGATACTAGCCTTCTAGTTCTTACGCGTACGCATTTCAATAGCCCTTAGACCCGTTCGAGAGTCATTACCCCTGTAATGAGATCTCTCGAATTGTCCTATTTGGACAGTTTGAGACTGTATAATTTCTGTATAATATTCTTAGTGGCTTAAAGTTGTTACTTTTGGAGGAAGTTCTGCAGTCGTATCTTAATATTCTCTGGGTACATACTAGATTGACAAGTGTGACTGTTATTTCAATTGATCAATTGAAATAACACTCAGACTTGCCAATCTACGTCGTGTACTTGGAGAACTCCGGGGATATACTGTCAAATTTTTTTCAAATCATGACAATGTGCATGAGCTGTTAAGTATATTACAGAAAAATGCGGTCTTGAATGGGATAGGACCACTCACCCTTTAGAGGAGATGGAGGAAATAGAAATTTCTATTATAAATTGAATTTGAATATAAATAAGACATAATTAAATGAAACATACTATAAACCTAAGTTTTGTTTACCTTTAATAGGTGATTAGTTGTGGTAGCTGTGATGGGATATCCAAAATACAAAGAGTGGATGGGTGACATAAATAGAATGGGGGATGTGTTTCGCAGAGGTGCTAACTAATTTGTGAAATATGCAAAGAGATGTCATAATGATGAAGAGTTTCCGTGTCCGTGTGCTAGGTGTAAGAATGGTAAGGTGTTTGAGTGGAAAACTGTTGAACTACATTTGTTAATATCGGGTATGCAAGATAGTTATCAATTTTGGAGTTTTCACGGTGAATTGAAAGTTCCTTTTGTCCCCGACCAACCTTCACAACAACCTTTAACAAGTAGAATGGATGTAGAAGAGGACGACGTAGATCATAATATGTTAGAGGATTTAGTTGATAATGCGTACAGAGTTTATGAAGCAGAGGAGAATGAGGTTACTGATGATGTAGAAGATTCAAGTGCTCGTGAAGATATCACGATAAAACTTGACGATGACTACCAAAGTTTAAAATTTAAGGCGACCCAACCGTTATACTCTGGCTGTGAGAAAGATCAAACAACTTTACATGCCATGGTTGGTTTGCACAGTTTGAAGACGCAGTACGATTTGTCTGGCAATAGCGTGACAGGAATTCTGAAATGGGTGAAGGGCTTATGACCCAAGGAGAATACACTTCCAAATAGCTATCATGTTATGAAGAACAGTTTGAAAGTTTTGGGAATGAAGTATAAATCGATTAATACTTATGTGTATGACTGCATACTATGATGAAAGGAGTATGAAAATCTTGGTCGTTGTCCGGTATGCGATGAACCTAGATATGTCCAATCTACTAGTAAGGAAGGAACAAGCTCAAAAGGGCCTAAAAAGTATTGAAATATTTTCCCATTGGGCCTATATTAAAGCGATTTTTCACAGTACCATGGATAGCAGAGGCAATGACTTGGCATGCTAGGGCAGAAGTAGGGGTAATATCATGCGTCATCCTATTGATTCTACTACCTGGAGGAGGATGAATTTTGAGTATCCCAATTTTTCTCGAGAACAACGCAACATTCATTTGGCTATATCAACAAATGGTTTCAATCCATTTGGAAATCTAGGTACGAATCAGAGTGTATGGACTGTGATCCTAGCCCCACTCAACCTCCCTCCTTCATAGTGTATGAGACCTGAATTTTCGATGATGGCTTTGTTGATACCTGAGCCAAAGGCACCAAGTGATGACATCGACATCTACCTGGATCCTTTGGTAGAAGAATTAAATGAGTTGTGGGAAGAGGGTGTGCAATCATTTGACTCTTTTAAAAAAGAAGAGTTTACGCTGAAAGCTATGTCGATGTGGGCAATTCATGATTTTCCAGCTTATGGGACATTATCCGGTTGTGTAGTATATGGTTATTTGGGGTGTCCTATTTATGGAGAGGATACTAAATATATTCGTCTATCCTTTAGCTCAAAAAATGTATACCATTGCCACGAGAGGTTTTTAACCCCCGGCTCATAGTTTCAGATCTAAGAAAGGTTCTAATTTTTTATTGGGCGGGGTTGAACATAGGCTACCGTCGAGACAACTTTCGGGTTCAGGAATTAAAAGTAAATATTTTGAATGTGGCCCTAATATGCCAGGTAAGAATCCCAAATTTAAGAACGTCAAGCATAAGAAGACCCCAACTGGGAATGAAACTGAGACAAGAAAGGCATAGTCTCAGAGGTAAATTTTATTTGACTTGCCTTATTGGAAGAATAACCCGGTGCGCCATGTATTGGATGTGATGTATGCAGAGAAGAACTTCGCTGAACATATTGTGGACACTTACCTTGGGGGGAGTCATTCGAAGGATGGAGAAAATGCACGAAAAGACATTAAATCGTTGAAACTTAAGCCACAACTATGGTTGAAAGAAGATAGTAGGGGAAGGACAATAATTCCCCCTGGTGCGTTTAATTTGACGAGTGGGGAAAGAAAGGTGCTTGTAGACACAATATATAATTTGAAGGGCCCATCTACTTTTTCGTCCAACTTGCAAAGGATTGTGAATTATGCTACTCATGATTTACATAAGTGTAAGTCCCACGATTGGCATGTGATCATGCAATTGGTTCCTCTATTATTTAAGCACTGTTTCTCCAAGCACAAGGATTTGCGTAGGGCTATTATGCAAATTAGTATTACCTTCTCCCTCTTGTGTGAGAAGGTAGTGAATCGAGAACACATAGTGGCCGCAAAATTGGCTGTGAACGAAGCGATTTGTGTATTGGAGAAGTACTTTCCGCCAGCATTCTTTGACATAAGTGTTCACTTGTTGGTACACCTATGCGACGAGGCACTTCTTTGTGGTCCAGTTAGATATCGATGGATGTATTCATTTGAAAGATTGATGAAAGTTTTTAAAGATCACGTCAAGAATATGCAATACATTGCAGGATTAATTGCAGAGGAATACATCACCGTGGAGTCATCAATAAATACTTGGGAATATATGCCTGACTCGACTAGCGTTGATGACACTGATGAGTTCGTTGATGATGGTGGTCATGTGATGGGAAAATGAGTGAAATTAACGGGTTTGCAACATGAACAAGTAGCTCGTTATCTATTTGACACACATGAAGATGTCGAAGAATGGAAAAAGTAAGTTTCGATTATTATAATATTTAACATTGTTTTAGATTATTTTATACATGATTAATTTTGTAATATGCAAAAAATATGAATCCTGTGAGAACAATAAAAGATGAAAAATAATGGTACAATCAGACAACGAATTTAGGCTGTGGTTGACACAAGAGGTAATTATAATGAAAATAGTTGTTATATAACCTTACATTACACTCAAATTTTACCTTTAATGTAATTAATTTATCTATATTCTCAGCTCTTAAAGACGGGTGATGCGACATCAAGGCTTGCTTTTCTTGCCACTGGACCATTGTTCGTGGCACAAGAGTACAAAAAGTATCGATTGAACGGTTACATTTTCGGTGCTAAAGTGTACGGGGAAAGTACAAATGTACAGAACTCGGGCATTTCATACAAGGCTCTTACTTTCTTTCGAGCAAGCGCAAAAGATAAAAATCTCGTTGAAGCTGAAATGACTTATTATGGTGTAATCCAAAATATATTTGAATTGGATTATATAAGATTCAAAGAGGTTGTATTTTACTGTGACTGGGTAAGATTTGAGGATAAAAATACTTGTAAAGTTGATCCTGTCACCAATTTGATCATGGTTGCCTTGTCCAAGTTGAAGAGCAACGACTACTTGAGCGATGAGCCGTTTTATTGTGCATTTCAAAAGGTTAACCAAGTGTTTTACTCAGAGTATATCAACTACGAGCCATGGTCAATTTTCCAACACGCGCCAAAACGTCTAAATAGTAGTGTGGATGACTTGGCTACTTCTACCGAAAATCAATCCATTTTTTATGATAACCCAAATTTTAAACAATTTTTTAATTTGTAATAAATATTCCAATGCGTTTGGACAGCTTGGGACTGCATAATTTCTATATAATATTCTTAGTGGCTTAAAGTTGTTACTTTTGGAGGAACTTTCTATTATAAATTGAATTTGAATTTGAAATTTAAGTTTTGTTTATACTAATCCATGAATATACGCTTCTTACCTTTAATAGGTGATTAGTACATAGTTATCCTATTTGTGGAGAGGAGACTGAATCTCTTCGTCTATCCTTTAGCTCAAAAAATGAAGCGAGAATTCCCTTCATATCCGAACACTAAGAAATGCCATAATCCTATGGAGTGATGCTCTACAAATTCCTTTCAACCATTGTGTAGCCAAACATCACCAGTTGAAGTTGTCAATTCCACTTTCCATACCCCACCACTTGGAACCTCTAGCAAAACATGGGAAAATATGGAAAGTGGAATTGACAACTTCAACTGGTGATGTTTGGCTGCACAACGGTTGGAAGGAATTTGCAGAGCATAACTCCATAGGATTATGGCATTTCTTAGTGTTCCGATATAAAGGGAATTATATTTGACACAATTACCCAGGGTACATTAGTTGGAAGGAGGTGCCATATGAGCTCAAGTTAGCTGTTTGGGTGGCACTACAGGTATTGTATTTATATGAATATGAATATTTAAATTTCGATTTCGATTTCGATTTCGATTTTTATGAATATATTCTTGTTGGGTGGCACTACACTCTTGTGCAGTATCTTGCAGTGGCTGATTCTTATAGTGGAACTGGAACTGGAAATTGGTGTTGGATTTTCTCAAAAGTTGTCATCTTCTAGAGGTTCTTATCTTTGAGGTACGTCAAGTCATAACATCACTTCCAGCTAAATAGTTTTTTAGATTTGAGATAATTGATGGTGATGTTGTTTCTTCTTATATTAGGGTTTTTCATTTTGTTGTGAACAAATCGGGACATCATGGTTGGAATGGTATGTACCTGATTGTTTGAGATCACACCTAAAGACAATCGAAATTACGGGATTGGGGTCGAACAATGGAGTTAAATAGTTGAGGTACTTTGTGGAGAATCCCAAAGTTTTGAACAGGTATGGGATTATTTCTATTTTGAATGTATATTTGCATTATCTCTATTTTATCTGGATATATAATGTTTGAACAGGTACAACGTTGCTATAACAAGTACATATATACTGCTGGGCAGTGGCAGTGGCCATACTACCCAGCAGATTTTTTTTCAATTCTGCCCAGAATTGTCATGGTCATTGATCGTGACAAGCCCGTGACAAAGTGAGTTGTCACGGTCTTGTCACCGTCAATGACCGTGATATTTTTTTAATCACTGTCACGACTTTGTCACATTCCTTAACTATGATAAAAATTATAACGGGAAAGGTCCGTGACAAGTCTAACGAACTTGTCACGGTCAAAAAGTTATCTCGCCTAGAATTGTCACGATCATTGACCTTGACAAGTCCAACTTGTCAAGGTCAATGACCGTGACAATTCGACAGATTTGGTGTAGTGACATTGCTAGTCCCTAGTGATGAAACAAACAAAACCAGTCCACAGAAGGTAGTACAAGACGTATATATGCATCGAAATATAAATGCCACTTTCTTAGGGAACACGATTGCATTTAGCATATGCAATAAGCCGTTAAACCCCAAGTTACCCTAATGGACGAGTGTCGTCTCGTGAGGGTTTTCAGGGATAAAACCCATAAACGTCATATGGTTTCCTCAAAATATGCCCAAACCAACATGCGACAAGACCAACAACAACGAAAAAGATTTCATACACATTATTAGTAAAGTGAATGAATTCACACAAAAATTCGTATTATTAACATTATGGAATGAACTTCGTTGACATGAAAACTTAAAATATGGGAAGGCACTACACCAAAAATAGGATTCTGGCAAGGTTTAAAACTGTGCCAAATCAAATCTGGCATGGTTTTGAACTGTGCCAGAATCAGGTGTTCTAAAATGGCCATTTTTTTTGCGCGGTTTAAAAGTGTGCCAGATTTGACCAAACAAGAACACTTCAGGGACACTTTTAAACCGTGCCAAAATTTGATCCTGTGTGAGGTGTTCATGCATCTTACGGGGTCGTTTGGGGGCTAGTTTGGGTTTTCACTGTCCAACAACTTATTTTTAAGCCTAATCTACGTATTTTGAAATTATCATAATATTCTCAAATTGGGTGACCCGCGAATATGCTATCAGTTCGTACAAGTTACATTGGTCCCATGCGAGGTTTCGTGCATCTTACCGGGCCGTTTAGGGGCTTGTTTGGGTTTTCACCGTCAAACAGCTTGTTTTTAAGCCTAATCTACATATTTTGAAATTATCATCATATTCTGAAACCGAGAGACCCACAGCTATGCGGTGAGTTCGTACAAGTAACATTGGTCCCGTACGAGGTGTTCGTGCCTCTTACGGGGGCGTTTAGGGGCTGGTTTGGGTTTTCACCCTCAAACGGATTATTTTTAAGCCTAATATACGTATTATGAAATTATCATCATATTCTCAAATCGGGTGACCCGTGACTACGCTGTCAGTTCGTACAAGTTACATAGGTCCCGTGCGAGGTGTTCGTGCCTCTTATGGGGCCGTTTGGGGCTGGTTTAGATTTTAACCGTCAAACGACTTGTTATTAAGCCTAATCTACATATTTTGAAATTATTGTCATATTCTCAAACCAAGAGACTCGCGACTACACGGTCAGTTCGTACAAATTCCATTGGTCCCGTACGAGGTGGTCGTGCCTCTTACGGGGCCATTTGGGGGCTGGTTTGAGTTTTCACCCTTTAAGGGCTTATTTCAAAGCGTAATCGATATATTTTGAAATTATCATAATATTCCCAAACTGAGAGGCCCGTGACTATGATGTCAGTTCTTACAAGTTACATTGGTCCGATACGAGGTGTTCATGCCTCTTACAGGGTCGTTTGGGGGCTGGTTTGAGTTTCCACCCTCAAACGGCTTATATTTAAGCCTAATCTACGTAATTTAAAATTATCCTCATATTCTCAAATTGAGAGACCTGTGACTACGCTGTCAGTTTGTACAAGTTACATTGGTCCCGTGCGAGGTGTTCGTGCCTCTTATGGGGCCGTTTGGGGACTGGTTTAGGTTTCACCCTCAAATGACTTGTTTTTAAGCCTAATCTATATATTTTGAAATTATCGTCATATTCTCAAATCGGGAGACCCACGACTACACGATCAGTTCGTACAAGTTACATTGGTCCCGTGCGAGGCGTTCGTGCCTGTTACGGGGCCGTTTGGGGGCTAGTTTGGGTTTTTACCCTTTAAGGGCTTGATTTAATGCTTAATCGATATATTTTGAAATTATCATCATATTCTCAAACCAGGAGACCCGCGACTACACGATCAGTTCGTACAAGTTACATTAGTCCCGTACGAGGGTTCGTGTCTCTAACGGTGGCGTTTGGGGGCTGGTTTGGGTTTTAACCCTCGAACGGCTTATTTTTAAGCCTATTCTACGTATTTTAAAAATATCGTCATATTCTCAAATTGGGTGACCCATGACTATGCTCTCAGTTCGTACATGTTACATTGGCCCCGCGTGAGGTGTTCGTGCCTCTTACGGGGCCATTAGGGGACTGGTTTGAGTTTTCACCCTCAAATGGCTTATTTTTAAGCCTAATCTACGTATTTTAAAATTATCGTCATATTCTCAAACTGGGAGACCCGCAACTACGCCGTAAGTTCGTATAAGTTAGACTGGTTCCTTGCGAGGTGTTCATGACTCTTACGGGGCCGTTTGGTGGCTGGTTTGGGTTTTCACCCTCAAGCAGCTTGTTTTTAAGCCTAATCTACATATTTTGAAATTATCATCATATTATCAAACCGGGAGACCCGTGACTACACGGTCAGTTCGTACAAGCTACATGGGTCCCTTGCGAGGTGTTCGTGCCTCTTACGGGGCCGTTTGGGAGTTGATTTGGATTTTTACCCTTTAAGTGCTTGTTTTAAAGTTAATATATATATTTTGAAATTATCATCATATTCTCAAACCGAGAGGCCCGTGACCACGCTGTCAGTTCGTACAAGTTACATTGGTTCCGTCCGAGGTATTCGTACCTCTTACAGGGGTCGTTTGGGTGGTGGTTTAAGTTTTCACCCTCAAACGACTTGTTTTTAAGCCTAATCTACGTAATTTGAAATCATCATCATATTCTCAAACCTAGAGACCCGTGACTATGCTGTCTGTTCGTACAAGTTACATTGGTCCCGTACGAGGTGTTCGTGCATTTTACAGGACCGTTTGGTGACTGGTTTAGGTTTTCACCCTCAAACGACTTATTTTAAGCCTAATCTATATATTTTGAAATTATCGTCATATTCTCAAACCGGGAGACCCGCGACTACACGGTCAGTTCGTACAAGTTACATTGGTCCTGTGCGAGGTGTTCGTGCCTGTTACGGGGGCATCTGGGGGCTGGTTTGGGTTTTCACCCTTTAAGGTCTTATTTTTAAGCATAATCTACATATTTTGAAATTATCATCATATTCTCAGGCCGGGAGACCCGCGGCTACACGGTGAGTTCGTACAATTAACATTTGTCCCGTATGAGGTGTTCGTGCCTCTTATGGGGGCGTTTGGGGGCTGGTTTGGGTTTCACCCTCAAACGGATTATTTTTAAGCCTAATCTACGTATTTTGAAATCATCATCATATTCTCAAACCGGGTGACCCGTGACTACGCTGTCAGTTCGTACAAGTTACATTAGTCCCATGCAAGGTGTTCGTGCATCTTACGGGGCCATTTGGGGACTGGTTTAGGTTTTCACCCTCAAACGACCTGTTTTTAAGCCTAATCTACATATTTTGAAATTATCGTCATATTCTCAAACCGGAAGACCCGTGACTACTCGGTCAGTTTGTACAAGTTACATTGGTCCCGTGCGAGGTGTTCGTGCCTGTTACGGGGGCGTCTGGGGGCTGGTTTGGGTTTTCACCCTTTAAGGGCTTGTTTTAACGCTTAATCGATATATTTTGAAATTATTGTCATATTCTCAAATCGGGAGACCCACGACTACACGATCAGTTCGTACAAGTTACATTGGTCCCGTGCGAGGCGTTCGTGCCTGTTACGGGGCCGTTTGGGGGCTGGTTTGGGTTTTCACACTCAAACGGTTTGTTTTTAAGACCAATCTACGTATTTTGAAATTATTATCATATTCTCAAACCGGGTGACCCACAAATACGCTGTCAATTTGTACAAGTTACGTTAGTCCCATGCGAGGTGTTCGTGCATCTTATGGGGCCGTTTAGGGGCTGATTTGGGTTTTCATCCTAAAACGGCTTATTCTTAAACCTAATCTACATATTTTGAAATTATCATCATATTCTCAAACCGGGAGACCCTCGGCTACGCGGTGACTTCATACAAGTAACATTGGTCCCGCACGAGGTAATCGTGCTTCTTATGGGGGCTAGTTTGGGTTTTCACCCTCAAACGGATTATTTTTAAGCCTAATCTATGTATTTTAAAATTATCATCATATTCTCAAATCGGGTGACCCGTGACTACGCTGTCAGTTTGTACAAGTTACATTGGTCCCGTGTGAGGTGTTCGTGCCTCTTATGGGGCCGTTTGGGGGCTGGTTTGGATTTTCACCCTAAAATGACTTATTTTTAAGCCTAATCCATATATTTTGAAATTATCATCATATTCTCAAACCGAGAGACCCACGACTACGCGATGAGTTCGTACAAGTTACATTGGTTCCGTACGAACTGTTCGTGCCTCTTACGGGGCCGCTTGGGGGCTAGTTTGAGTTTTCACCCTTTAAGGTCTTGTTTCAAAGCTTAATCGATATATTTTGAAACTATTGTCATATTATCAAACCGAGAGGCCCGTGACTACGCTGTCAGTTCCTACAAGCTACATTGGTCCAGTACGAGGTGTTCGTGCCTCTTACAGAGCCGTTTGGGGGCTAGTTTGAGTTTTCACCCTCAAACGGCTTGTTTTTAAGCCTAATCTACGTAATTTAAAATTATCATCATATTCTCAAGTCGAGAGACCCATGACTACGCTGTCAGTTCGTACAAGTTACATTCGTCCCGTGCGAGGTGTTCGTGCCTTTTACGGGGCCTTTTGGGGACTTATTTAGGTTTTCACCCTCAAACGACTTGTTTTTAAGCCTAATCTACATATTTTGAAATTATCATCATATTCTCAAATCGGGAGACCCGCGAGTACGCGATCAGTTCGTACAAGTTACATTGGTCCCATGCGAGGCGTTCGTGCCTGTTACGGGGCCGTTTAGGGGCTGGTTTGGGTTTTCACCCTTTAAGGGCTTTTTTTAATGCTTAATCGATATATTTTGAAATTATCTTTATATTATTAAACCGGGAGACCCGCGACTATGCGATCAGTTCGTACAAGTTACATTGGTCCAGTACGAGGTGTTTGTGCCTCTTTCCGGGCCTTTTGGGGGGCTGGTTTGGGTTTTTACCCTCAAACGGCTTATTTTTAAGCCTAATCTTCATGTTTTGAAATTATTGTAATATTCTCAAACCGAGAGATCCACGACTACGCGGTCAGTTCATACAAGTTACAATGGTCCTGTACGAGGTGTTGGTGCCTCTTGCGGGACTGTTTGAGGGTTAGTTGGGGTTTCCCCCCTCAAACGACTTGTTTTTTAACCTAATCTATGTATTTTGAAAGTATCGTCATATTCTCAAATTGGGTGACCCGTGACTATGCTGTCAGTTCATACAAGTTACATTTGCCCCGTACGAGGTGTTTATGCCTCTTACGGGGCCGTTTGGCGGCTGGTTTGGGTTTTCATCCTCAAACGACTTGTTTTTAAGCCCAATCTAAATATTTTGAAATTATCGTCATATTCTCAAACTGGGAGACCCGAGACTATGCGGTGCGTTCGTGTAAGTTACATGGGTCCCGTACGAGGTGTTCGTGCCTCTTACGGGTCCGTTGGGGGCTGGTTTTTGTTTCCACCCTTTAAGGGCTTATTTTAATGCTTAATCGATATATTTTGAAATTATCGTCATATTCTCAAACCGGGAGACCCGCGACTATACGATCAATTCATACATGTTACATTGGTCCCGTACGAGTTGTTCGTGCCTCTTAAGGGACGTTAGGGGGCTGGTTTGAGTTTTCTCCCTCAAACGGCTTGTTTTTAACCCTAATCTACGTATTTTGAAATTATCATCATATTCTCAAATCGGGTGACCCGTGACTATGTTGTCAGTTCGTACAAGTTACATTGGTCCCGTGCGAGGTGTTCGTGCCTCTTACGGGGTCGTGTGGGGGATGATTTGGGTTTTCACCCTCAAACGACTTGTTTTTAAGCCTAATCTACTTATTTTAAAATTATCGTCATATTCTCAAATCGAGAGACCCGCGACTATGCGCTCAATTAGTACAAGTTACATTGGTCCCGTGCGAGGTGTTTGTGCCTCTTATGGGGCCGTTTGTGGGTTGGTTTGGGTTTTCACCCTTTAAGGGCTTTTTTTAAAGCTTAATCGATATATTTTGAAATTATCATCATATTCTCAAACCGAGAGGCCTGTGACTACGCTGTTAGTTCGTACAAGTTACATTGGTCCCATGCGAGGTGTTTGTGCCTCTTACGGGGGCCGTTTGTGGGCTAGTTTGGGTTTTCACCCTTTAAGGGCTTTTTTAATCTTAATCGATATATTTTCAATTATTGTCATATTCTCAAACCGAGAGGCACGTGACTACACGGTCAGTTCCTACGTGTTACATTGATCCCGAACAAGGTGTTCGTGCCTCTTTGGGGTCGTTTGGGGGCTGGTTTGGGTTTTCACCCTCAAACGACATGTTTTTAATCAATTTAAAACGTTTACTGATTTTAGAAAATATTGACTTTGTTTCATTTGTTTATTCATTAAATCCAACCTGTTTTAACATTTAAAATAAACTCAACAGCAGCAGTAAATTCCAAAACCAAACCACTAGCAAATCCCTTCCACCAATTTAACTAAATAAGCTCATAAAGTAAGTCATTTTACGTTTGGCTACTTGTTGTCGCTATTTTAGACCATTATGAGACTGAGATTGTGCTATGACTATTGAAGTGTCAGAAGACTTATATTAGAAGGTTTGTCTTATAAAATACAAAAAGGATAAAAGGGGAAAAGAACTGAAACATAAATGTATATCCTTGCACTTATTATTCATCAAATCACCCTTTCTCTTACTCCAATGAGATGTCTTGAAGAATTCCACGATGCTAGGTTTCACATCAGTTTCATGCTCCTGAATTCAAAATCAATGCATGAAAGAATATAATCATACTAGTTGATGATGTGGTAAAACATGTCTAATATGCACAATGTCAAGAATATTATTGTGACACATAAATTAAAATCAAATTTAGCAAGGGTAAAATAAATTTGATAACTGTATAACAAATTACAAATTAATAAATGCATTACATGTATTGACATCGCGGCTACAAATGATTATGATTCGCATGCATGATTCCAAGGCAAATGTGCACGCACGCATGATTCAAGAACAAAGAAATGAGCAACAACAGGAAGTCAAGAAAACTTAAAGCAAAAACTTAAAGCATAAACTTTCTTTCATGTGATAATTCAAAAAAGCGAGCATAATAATGGATAATATACTCAACCATAATAAGGATAAAACTACTGCCATGACACAATGAGAAACAAAGGTGAGATTGTCCTTATCATTCTCCTGCAAAGTTAATTTCGGTCTATTTCTTTCTCTAGCGTAATTTAGGTCTACTTTTTCTCCCTAACATTGCCAAAATATTAAATAGTACTCATTCTTTATCCAATGCATAAAAACAATATGTATGACACATAGGTAGTAGTTAACTGAACTTGAACCTATGAGCCTCAAGTAGATTACCATCGGTTCCCTCATTTATGTAGTTCGTTGCAAGCAATCGATTTGGCAAGAAATGGTCAATTAAATACTTGTAAGACATATAATTGTAAATGATGCCCAAAAATTAACATTAGATAATTTTAAAAACTTTGTTATTTACGTTAAATATAGTAGTAGAGTGTAAATAACATTACCTAAAAAAAATACTAGAGTGTAAACTAACTTACCTAGATAGAGATCCGGAGATCCGGTCTTAGGAGAAATCTACTTTTGAGCATATTTGGGCATAACAGGAAGTAGATTTCTCAAAAAGTCAATATTAAACCATCAACTAAGTAAAGAAATGCAAATACAATAAACGCATAACAAAACTATTAATATATAATCAAAACTTTACCTCGATGAATGTAGTGGTTCAATTCAATCCAACATCTTAGTACTGAAGTTTGGAAACCCTACATTTAAATTAGTCAAAAGGATAATAAATAAAGACAAAAATTTATACTCAACTTCTTAATAGATAAAAGAATCAAAACCTCATGGCAATAATTGTATATTCATCTCCATCAAATCAATTATTCAATTCAAACTTTTATACTCATCCTAAGTACCATTAGGAACCCGAGAAACAACACATCATTTCAAAATCAAACTTCATAACAGTCACAGATACAAATTAATGCTAAAGTACAATTTTGAAACAAACCGAAGTCAAATAAATTAGGGGTCAAAACCTACTTTAGATTCGATACATGAGGTTAGTGGGTTGTGTTAGGGTTTCTACGGAGGTGGGTGGCTCGCGGCCTTGGCATTTGTTCAAAGAGATCCATCTCCATCCTCCACGCATCTCCGTCAAACCTAGACTCTTCACTTTCAATAAGACATGGCTACGCAGGTGGGTGGATGGTCGAGGATGGTGGAGGATGGCGACGGAGGTGCGTGGATGGTGGAGGATGGCGACGAATCGGGACTGAGCTAAAAAATTAAAATTAAAATATATGAGACATTGACAATATATTATGGTCATTGAATAGAGGTGTGAAAATTTTAGCTTAAAGCTTTAGAGATGATTAGCTTTATTGTCAATTTTTTTTATAACATACTCTCCCAAGTCCCAACTCTCTGAAGGAAAATATTTAATGTTTACCTACCTCTTTGAACCCATCTACAGTTGCAATACTTGAGCAAAAAGATAAATCAAAATCAAAACAAGGTTGTGTTTAATTACAGTAATTTTGCATCGTATTCACTAGAAATTTTGTTGTGTTTAATTACAGTAAGGAACTCCTTCTGATTGGAAAAAGGAAAAACTAGATAAGGGCAAAGCCACTGCACAAGGCTCAAATCAATATCCATCTGTTGGCCTAATAAGATTAAAGTTTACTATTGTTACCATGGCATTCAACGAGGCTCTCCTTGATAATGGAGTAATTTTGTATGTCCATCACCAAGTGTTATGCAAAAACAAGGTTAAAAGAAAAAATTATCACCATAAATAGAATCCATTTACCGCCAATAGGGTACAAATCTTCCTGCAGACCACCATTAGCCATAAACTGATAAACCAACAATTTATGGTTACCCTCTGAACAGTATTCGATCAATGCCAACAAATACGGTGAATGCAACCGACTCAGCAAATCCACCTAATATTCAATACAACCGACCAATCACGAGGGGGAGGGACTAAAATAGAACAAATCCCCAATTGTAAAATAACATACAAAATTATTACACAAGAATGTTTATAGTGATCAAACCTCCACTTTAAATTCCTCTTCTCCCTGATTTCAAGCCTGCTCCATCAATTTCACTGCAACCTTCCTCCCATCGTAAGCACACCTCGGTACATTGACCCAAACCCACCATGTCCTTAAAAATTAAGGGGGAGGATGGTTGTTAGCAAAAAGATCATCGGCTGATGAGAGCGATATTTCTTAAGTTATGCAGAAATCGAAATCAAAATTCGAGGTGGATCTGATCGGCGGTGGCGACATTCGACTGGGACAATATCTGATTGATTGAGATCGTGGGAAAATGAGATCCTAGGGCATACTAGTATTAGGTTTGAAATATCTGAGCATACATCGGCTTCCATGGTCTCAACAATGCGGACTGAGCTAAGAAATTAAGGGGGATAATTTCTTGAGCGTGTGAGAGGGAGAGAGAGATAGAGAGAGCGGGGGCTTCAGCGGGAGGCTAAAAAATTAAGGGGCTAATTTTTTTGGGGGGTTATTTATATTTTAATGAAGTGTACTTAATTTTGTCACTGTTTTAAAGTATGCTAGATTGTCATTAAACTGTTCCAGAATTTGGCACAGTTTTAAGCAGTGCCAGAATTTGGATATCAAGGTGTGCCAGATTGCTATTTTTGGTGTAGTAGGGGAGTGAGCACATGCAAAGTTTGATTTGGCAAAAACTTAAATAAATCGGATACTAAAATTAAAAAAAGCATATATTCAATCCTCATGGGCATTACACTCATCAAGTGAATTCACTCGAAACAGGGAGGTAACACACGGGACATGCAGGCATAAAGAGTAAATGTAAATGGAAACTAGGCTGCACACATGTCACAAATGAAGAACTCTATATATAAAATAAAAAATTGTAATCTCAATGAAAGATACCGCTCATATAAAAGAGGCAAAATGCATTTTCACAGATTATCAAAACTATTTTAACTTTTAAATAAAATGCAACCTAAGATCACATAGGACTTGTATAGGGTTGTAATGTAGGCTAGGCTAGGGTACGAAATGAAAGAAATGTATGTACGGATTTAAAGTGTTCGGAATGAAAACTTGGAATAATGGGAAGAATGCGGGCAATATCAAATTGGAAAAAAAGTTCCAAACACGCATTAGATATACAAATGGGAGAGTAATCAAAGCTTATTGAACTATATACACAACATATACAAATTTCTCTTTCTTTTTCTTTTCTTCTTTTTCTCATTTTTTTCTTTTGTTTTCTTTTGCTTTTCACTTTTCTTTTTCTTCTCTTTTTCACTTCTTTCTTTTCTTTACTTTTCTCACTCTCATATGCCTAAATTGCAACCACACAACAATAACATCATTCAATCCCAAGTAACATTCCAAACAAAGGTATGAAAGGTAATAAGTATGGTATATAACTCCAATGTGGAGTTGGTAATGGGACTGGGGTTATGAAACGAAAGGCTAATATTTAGGCTCAAAGGGGTTGACAAGGGAAAACATTTAAGGCGAGGTCAAGGCTAATATGGGTGATATAACAAAGATGTCCTATGATCATTTTCAAAAATTTACGTAATTCTTGAGTCAAAACAAATTTTAAAAATCATGCCCAAGTAATATATTTCATATATGAACTCAATTAATGAACGATCAATGAAAGAATAGAGAGATTACCAATGAATTCAATATTTTCGAAGAGGAAATAATAGTGTATACACTCACAAACGACGAAAGGTACAAAGCTTACTTGTTGTAAGTATATACAATGCAACAAAAGATTACCGAGTTATAAAAATATTAAACCAAATCAATAAAGCAAGAAAAGTGCATGTGCTCATGGGATCAAAGTTTAATTCATGAATTTATTCACAATATCAATAATTAGGACTAAAGAATAATAACTTCCAAAATCGAGAACATGCATCATTGAGTTGTCAATTGGATCGGGTAGTTATTGAAATTTATCATCGAAAATAAAGGCAAAATGCCCATTTGTGGCCACGCGACGCTAACTCAACGAACTACGTATCCATGGAATTTTATAAGCCGGAGATGAATTATGAATTGTCTAAAATGCCCTTGAAGTAGCATCCGATGACGGAACTTCTCCGAAATGCAACGGTTCCTCACTTTTAGAATTCTAACACCTACAAAAGCACAATTAACCCCTGCAAAGCATGTATATATCCAAATATGAGGTTGACTGGTTAATGAGCATAAATATAGGCATTAAAGACTGTAAAATTGCTAGAATGCATAAAGATTTAGGGCAAAAATATGCAATATTTGTGTCGTATCACAGGGCGAGGATAATAATTTCTCACAGGTCCTTGTAAACAGTGATGTGCTTCTCATTGGACAAATAAATTTTAATAATTTTGTTATACTTAAAGGAAGATTCAAAATTAGGAATTTCTTAAGGTGAGACCAAAGATTCTATTTTTTATTCAAAATCTTGATGGTATAAAATATTCAACTTTAATCCCTTGAGATTATTCTTAATTTTTTTCATTGAGTGATAAACTCTTCATTTCTATTACTGATCTTAAAACCTGTAATTTCAAGAGGAGGTTGAATTAAAGAGTTTTCAAGAACTATATCTTGAAGAGAAGTATTGGTATTTTTATTGAGAATTTTTTCAGTATTAGTCTTAATTAGGCTAAGTTATTTTCATATGGTATTTAGGATGAGATTGGTATAATTACCTTGTTTGTATAGGGTATTCAAATCAGAAGTTTTACACAAAGTTTTTCCATTTTTTTCAAGATCTAGAAAAGCATTGGCTTCTAAATTTTGATTACTATACTGATTCCAAGATAGAATGACAACGATTCAGTCGAAGGTTGTATTAAAGATATATTTTGATTATTAAATGTAGTCCAAATTCTATTGTGGTTCTTTTTCGTCTCAATAGGAAAGAGGTATTTTTCTTTGGAAAACATTAGAAATCAGGTGACAAATGAAGTAACATGTTGATTGTCTTGTATCCATTGACAGAATTCATTTTTATAATTGGTTAATTATGTTTTGTTAAATTTGAAAAAATACCAGGTACAAAATTTAGAGTAACTTGGGGGGTATAATTCTTTATTGATTTCTGATTTATTGATTGTAAAAGACATCAAAATTTTATGTTAATTTATGATGGCGTAGAAGAATTTTTACGCTTGATATATTTTTCTCATATACTCCATGGGGTATTTGACTATCATTAGTGAAAATACCTTGGAGATTTACATAATCAAGATATGAATTATTTTGAGAAATATGTGACACACCGCCTAAATAAAATACCGGGTGATCAGTCCTATATCAATTTAAACAGGAATCTCATTTCGTTCATTCTTAGCATCACTGCCGTAAATTCATTAATTACTAACCACCGAGTCTTTCGTTAAGATGACGTCAATTTTATCCTTATTAATCCAACCCAACAACTTACTAAAACATCAAATAAACCAAAACAAGAATGAAACTAATACATGCCCCAAAGTAAGTACAATAGTCTGTCGAACAACATTGACTACAAGCCATCCACAAATGCGAATATAAAAGTATCTCAATACATGCCAATACCCCAAAAAAATAGAAGCCCGAAAGTACAACTGACAAGATACCTATCTAAGATAGAAGGCGATAAACGACTATATCAAAGGAGCCGCAACACTCCACATAGCCGCAGCAATGTACCCTATAAGAAGGAGTCAAGCCTGGTGCCATTAATGAAAATATTTATCAAGTGAATTTAAATGCAAGAAGTAAATATGAAAATGCTCTTCATATTTAAATTAGCGTTGCGCACGCCCTTGAGTTTACCTCAACCCTCAACACTTGTGCACACCAATCGGATTAAACCTAATGTTCCTATCCACTTCTCTCGTAACTAGCCTTTCCTAAATACTATACTAATTACCCCAATAACACCCCAAGTGAGCATAGTATTTTATTTATTTATTAAGTTATTACTTGCATTAACTTATATGGATCATAGAACTTTCACTTTAGTTCGTATAACATCCCCACAAGTTATAATATCTATACATTTCATGGCATGTATATATGTAAATTCCCGTATATAATTCTACACTATATATACGTATCATATCTCAACATTCACACATATGTAGGATATACAATGCTATCACTGAACGCATAGGAGGCTACCATAGTTCCCGCCTAAAGTGTCTGCTCCATACCAACGGTCCACCTCTAAGGCACAGACGCTATGGCCTGGGGATTATACTCGCCCTGCTCCTCAAGTCAGGGGATTCACCCTCATCGTGTAACCTCTTATGATAGCATTTATATTGGTATGTCTTTACTCTATATATAATTCACACACACACACACACACACACACACACACACACACACACACACACACACACACACACACACACACACACACACTCCTCAAGTCAGGGGATTCACCCTCATCGTGTAACCTCTTATGATAGCATTTATATTGGTATGTCTTTACTCTATATATAATTCACACACACACACACACACACACACACACACACACACACACACACACACACACACACACACACACACACACACACACACACACACACACACACACACACACACACACACACACACACACACACACACACACACACACACACATATATATATATATATATATATATATATATATATATATATATATATATATATATATATATATATATAACTCATATATGTACTACACACCGACATATATAGAAATCTAGGCTATTGGGGTATTATTCCCACACCCAGGCCTAAAATATTTAAGTCTACGCCCCGAATTCATTATTGTTATTATTTACACATTAATTTCTCTTATCTTAATCTAACCCCTCATTAGGTATAACCGGACTCCCCATCTCTCGGCTCGAAGGTAAGTGTTTCTAGTCCACCCTTTAATTTTCTACAATCAAGTTTAATCCCTTTAAATAAGAAGATTATAATGTACTAAATCATGAACTTATATCTCTAACATCATGCAATTTATTCAGATAATTCCAAGGTTAAGAAATTCCAAATTAACCCTATTTTAATATTAAATTTCACAATTTTAGTTAGGGCAGAAACTATAAATTGCTAACATAACAGGTCTGAATCAGGGGATTTCAAAAATCTGACAATCATCAAATCTCGTTCGAATGAAGAGCCCTACCATTCGAACGACAGTGGATCTCGTTTGAACAAATTACCATGTCATTCGAACGACAGTGGATCTCGTTCGAATGACAGTGGTAATTCTTCCTCACTCTTGCTTTTGCATAAACCCAGTCCACCATTGATGAATTTAAAACCCCTATTTTGAACAGGTTTATGCAGAAACGTTTTCCCTAATTTATCCTAAGTCCCTTTTCTCCATTACAACATTACTAGCCCTAATAGTCTCATAAATTTTCAAATCCTCGATCATCCAATGCATCATTTAACAAATCATCTACAGATTTATGCGCCTTATAAGTAGAAAACCCCAATTTATGCAAGAACTAACCCCAGAATTTCAATTGGATTACACCTCTTTTGATATGAATAGCTAGATACAAATTAGTACTCAAAAATTTAAACCAACTGCCTTAACCAAGATGACTAGGGCTTTGAAAGATGAAGTTGAATTGCAATAGCCTCTTCAAGATGCCCAAATTCACTTTTCCTTTAGCTCTTCCTTTCTTCTCTCCCTTTAGTCTTCTATTATGAATTAATGATCCTAACCCCTTCACATCTTAGGGTAAAAACACTATTCAATTTTTGGGCCTATAGGCCCTAATTAAAATGGCCCAAACTCTCTTTATTAAGTTCACACATGGGTAATTGGACCCCTAATACCCAATATATGTATGTACCCACCTCTTTTGGACTAGTTCCACTCTATCGGACCCATCCGCGAACTAAAATTGCCATCCAGATTATATTTCTAAAATTAACTCCTCACTCGTTAACTTTATTTTAAATATACCGACTCTTAAATATTCCCATTAATTAATTATCATTAATTAAGGATCATAATTACCGAATTAGTTTGTTAGAATAATCACCCAGAATTTACGAGGTGTTACATACTTCCCCCCTTATGAGGGAATTTCGTCCTCAAAATTCGAACGTACCTGAAGTAAATAACTCTGGGTACTGTCCCTGTATGTCCTCCTCATGCTCCCAAGTGGACTCGTCAACACTATAATGAACCCACTGAACCCGAACAAGCGGTATTACTTTGGATCGTAACTTGCGCTCACTGCGATCTATGATTGCTACTGGCCTCTCCTCGTAAGAAATATCAAACTGTAAATCTATCTCTTCAAGTGGGACTTGCCAAAATACCCTTGGACTTCTCTTATATTTCTTCAACGATGCAACATGAAACACATCGTGGATACACTGCAAATGATTGGGCAAACCCAAACGGTACGCCACCGGTCCAACTCTCTCAATGATGGGAAAAGGGCCTACATACCTTGGCGCTAACTTCCCTTTTTTGCCAAATCTCATCACCCATTTCATAGGGGATACCCGTACTAACACCTGATCCCCGATCTCCAACTTTGCATGCTTTCGATTCGCATCCGCCTAGCTCTTTTGTCTATCTTGAGCTATACGAATACGTCCCCTCGAATTAACTCAATCTTCACGAAAGTATCCCGAATCATCTCCGACCCCAATTTTTTTTTATTCCCCACCTCCAACCAACAAGTTGGTCAATAATAAGGCCTACCATACAACGCCTCAAATGGGTCCATGCCAATGGTAAATTGGTACGAGTTATTATACTCGAACTCAACCAAAGGAGGGTATTGCTCCCCTCCTCCCTCACTTCTAATCACGAATTATCGGCAACAATCAGATTAATTAACAAGAGTGCCTTTACACCTCGTGTCCGTGTTTAAACACACAAAATGAAACCCGGTTTTTACCAACACTTAAATCATTGTATAACCTTAATCCCATAGTTATAACATTACCAATACCCCTTTCTCGTCACAATATTATACATATCCACTCTTATGTAAAAATACAACACATTTTATCATACATTACCATATATATAAGTTAGTCCCTCTCTTAGGTGATACCTAACAATGATAATTCATACCCTGGTACCGCTAACACCCAGTCTTACTATAGCTATCCATTATAGCTACACCTCTAAAACTTGGAAAGATTTCCACACTATTCCTATAATCCTTGAAATTGGAGATGTCTCGTATAATACAACCATCTTCCTAGTGTAACCCCCACCCTCACGTGGTTAACATCAAGGAATCCTCGCTATCCCATGGTACTTAGATATATAAATTATGGCTATTAGGGTCAACATCTCCACTAATATTCGCCGCACTCATAAATCCTAGTGATAGCACACCGTAGCTTACGATGCATCCACTGTCACTACTAAACATATTCATGCTTAATTATTCCATAATTCAGGGAATCACTTAATCCCATTCCTCCTGAATATTCCCAATCACCACCTCTGCGTTTTCTCCCCGAATATACTAAGTATTTGCATCGTAGAGATTCTGGTTCCTCCTAGGGTGCCCATATACCCTGTAACTCGAGCTTAAGTTTACCAACCTCCAATCATCACTTAAGTAACTGTATTTGTCTCAATTTGGCTCCCGCATTAACGACATGGCTATATCCTCCAAATATTTCCGATGCCTTACTCATTACCATGAGATTTTCCCCGCTATTACCCCACCTTTATAATCGATTTGAGGTCCTCAAATGTCTCCCTTAGTCCCATACCTATGGGTCCTTGAGATGGCAAAAGTGTCTAAAATAAATCACACAAAACACATATCTATACATAATATAGCACCTTATGGTGCCCATACTTCGCAGTGTTTCTTTCGCAACACCTTCAGGTTCCACTAGCCCCATCATTTAGTGGATTTTTGCTCAACGTATTTTCTCCACACGTTCATTAATTATCATTAAATTCAATGACCTAAAATCCAATTCCATCTTCACCTTTTGACATTTTATTAGGGCTCATACGTATAACACTTCCCAGCAAAGCCCAAAAGAACTTTTCCTAGTGTATTATTCCTCAGCCTCGTTGGTCCTTGATTTCCATCGAACCCAAAGCATAACCCCGGGACTCTCGAATCTAAGCCCTATTTTCATAAGTCAATCATGGACCCTCGCATCTCTAAGGACTCATATACTCTTACTCTCGTACTATCACTAAGCCAACAACACTAAACATTAACAACGAGCTAAGTCTCTCCGTTCCACAACAACCCTACATCCCTTAAATCTTCTCAGTAACAATCCTACGTACCGGGATCCAACATAACTAGACAACTGTACCCTATGAATCTTACTTCACATAATATTATCGCTATGGTATTTCTCAACTCTCTTCCAGGTGAGACATCTCAAGGGAATATACATCCAATACTGAAATAACGAACACGATAGCCTTGATATTATCGCCTCCCCCATCGCGATCTCATCCATACTCAAGATAAAACCATACCTTAATTATCACTTCACAGAGGATCTAGTCCTCAAGAAATACATCGTCTCAATGTACCCCACGCATTCCTCTTAGGTGGAACCAAATATTTCCCCATTACTTTATGCTAAAATACGCATACTAGTGACATTAACGATACTTCCACTAAATTCATTTCTAACGCGAATCTAGCATGAAAACATTACCGCGACTTGCTTGCATCACATAAAACATACCCCAATCATCTCGCAATAAGACTTCTCCAATAGATGCTCCTACTAGGCATCTAACTCCCATCCCCTGACTTGCTGCGAACAAAATCCATCCATGTGTTTCTACTCTTTTACACATGTCACACCATTTTGTGTCATCCCCCCCTTTTCTCCTTCCTCTCACCCCACTGGCTATGTTGAGGTTTTCCTTCTCACGGACCTGATAGTTTTGACCCTGTTGGTTACTCCAAATGTCCCTTTGGATCCGCTGATCCAATAGATGGGTTACTGGCCATGATGGTCCAAAGTAAACCCATCATCACTCGGTAGAGATTTTGTTGATCTTGATTATTAATTTGGGTCCTCTACCGATTATTCCTTCCCTTTGGATTTTAATAGCACTAAAAATTTAATCTTACTCTTTTGATGGATTTTTCAATTCCCTTATCTCCCCTCTCTTCAGAGCATTGATACGAATGTGAATATACAACTTGAGGACAATAACACCAGTCATCCTAGTGAGATCTCCTATCCATGGTTGTATATTCCACTCACGGGCTTACTATCCACTTACCAACCTTACTCGTTCTTCGTATTTCTCTCAATGGTTACAAAGTTTGCAAATTCTATCATCTTTCCTTACCATTCAGCCACTGCCCCGACCCTCATTGGAAAGATTTTTGAAATTTCCCTCGTCTCTCAATTTAACATCTAGTGAGAGTATTCATAGTAATTCGCACCTGCATGCTTTGTTCTTTACGGTATCACTCCATAGGTGTGGTGACTAGCTCTCGTCACTCCATACTATTTCTAAGAGCAACTTCCTTGCCTGAAATTTTGACTTGAGTGACACTACACTCCCCCACATGTGATCCCAAATGGATGTTATCTACCCATTGGTAAATCACTCTTTCGCACCTCCCTCGAATCATACCGGGTTGCTCTATTGAAACAAAAATTTTCTTCGACCCTCACCCCTTGTCGCCCACACTTAGGGTTTTAACTTTTCACCATCGTCCTTCCTAATGGTTCTTGGGGCAACTACTGCACCCCAGCGGTTTATCCAACTTCCATTATTCGAACAATTATCATGGTAACTCTTGCCGCGTCACTATTTCTAGAATTCCCCATGGCTCCTGTTGAGTCCTCCCTCCTATAATTCTTCAAACGTCTCACGTTGGTTATTCTATAATGTTCGATCTACCACACTGGACTGGAACTGTGTGTGAATCACATGAACTATACCGTATTATAGTAGAACGTAACTCGCATATATGAAGGAATACAATAGTCCTATAATAAGGCTTTATGTCAAAGAACGCTATGCTGAAATGTGAAAAACCACACAGATCCTAAGGACACTAGAACCTAATGCTCTGATACCATCTGTGACACCCCGCCTAATAAAATACTGGGTGATCAGTGTAACAACCCAAGACTTTCGGAACAGTAATTAATTTATTTTGGGAGAAATAAATAATATTTTTTTGGAGAAATAATTAAATTGGCAATTGAGGTCGAGATTTGAAGTTGTTAGAAAGTGTGTCGAATGTCGATTCTGAGGGTACCATAGTGTACGGAAGGGTCGAGAAAGTCGAAATGACTGTACTTGGGGTCTATTTAGGTTCCGAAATAATTTAGGACCGTTTGACTCGAATTAAAGATACCGAGTCATTTAAGGTGTGTATTATCATTTAAAGATGTGTACATTGGGAGACAAGGCTTAAAAAGCCTACGGGAGATATTTCTCCAAAAGAGAGAAAGAGAAATAGAAAGAAAGAAAGAGAGAAGAAGAAAGAAGACGAGAAAGAAGGAGAAAAAGAGAGAGAAAGTGGAGATTTCCGGTTTCTACACGATCTCAAGGCGGATTCAGACCCTACGAACCCGAGGCAAGTGATTAAACTTGCTAAATAATTGTTGTGTACCAATTATTGCATGATTTGTGGATTGATATTTTGGGTTTTAGGTTTAGTTTTACAAAACCTAACTTTTGGGTATAAATCTTAGATTTAATATGTAGATCTTGGATTTGATGATAGAAATTTGTTTATATGTATTCTAGGATGAATATTGATGATATAGATGTGATTGGGTTGAAGAGAAATGAAGAGAAAATGATTAAAATGAATTTTGGGTATTTTAAGCTTACAAAAAGTAGCCATTTTCGAGAGTTCTGAAGGGCCGAATCGATTCAGAAATATGCAGGTGCCCAGGTCTGAGTGACCGAATCGATTCGGACCCTAGCCAAATAAATTCGGCCTAAGACAGAATCCCAGGTGTGAAGACCCGAATCGATTCTCCTTCCTGGCCGAATCGATTCGCTGGGCCGAATCGATTCGGAATTGGCCCGAATCGATTTGGAAACAGGGCTTTTGAGGGATTGTTTTTCTAAAAAGGATTTCATCCCGTTTTGTTCGAGGTCATCGATTGGGAATCTCTATAGGAGATATTTGGAGTATGTTTTGGAGACTTTTAGAGAGTTTCCCTTATAAGAAATTATTAGAGTCATATTGACTAAATTTGAGGAATACCGATTAGAGATTTTGGTATTTTCTAAGTGGGGAAGCCCACTTTTATTGAAGATTCTAGTTGGAGATAAATAAATGCATATGAAATAATAAGAATAATTTAGAGATGATGGATCTTAGGATCCAATCGCAAATGGGACAATTTCAAAGGTTCATAAAATGAATTGAACCCTATCATGGTTGGAGAATTATGAATGCTAATTGAGGTGCATTAGGATATAGAATATCCTTAACTTAAATAGAATTGAGAGACAATTTATATTAGAAGCGACATGTAAGCTTCAAGTGAGAAATAGTATAGTGTATACTAAGTGGGGAAGATGTGTGAGATCTGACGGATAGTGAATAAAGATAAAATAAGAGAGACATAAACTAAACAAAGATGTTAATCAAATTGCGCCAAAGAGCGCAATATAAATATGAAAATGATGATGTAGGTATACCTTATATGATGGTATATCTTTATCATGTGATGATGTATGTATACCTTATATGATGGTATATATATATATATAGTTAAGCATACCCCCTCCTTGCTATCATTGGGAAGTTACGTGCGTAGAGGGTGAGCATCCTGACTAGAAAAGCAGGATGTAGATATTCCCCAGGTCATAGTCGTCCTTTGTGGTTAGCAAATGACATATGTGATATACATTTATTTATTTTGGGGGTGAGAGGTCGTGGGTATGTGTTGCTCTCACTTTCCGGATAGGAACTATGACCGCTTCCCGGACATTGTGTGCGAGTGTAGATCACGAGGTGGGTGTCGTTGAACCCCACCAGGTGGCCCCAGTTTGTTACGTATATGGGCAACTGGAAGATGATAGCATGTGAGCCTGCGTCCTTCGAGTTATAGCTCGGTTGGATGGTTATTATTTCTTGTGTATGTATTTGGGTGTCAAGGGCATAATGGACCTCAACGACCTACATTTCCAGGATTAGTGTATCGGGGGGGGGGGGGGTTCCTTGTTTGGATTTCGCTTCGGCGAGACGTCCCACGCACGAACCGCAGTGTAATGTTGGAACTTGGGGATAAGTTTAGTCCTTTATGCTCATAATTATATATATATATATTTCACCTATCCCGACAATCGACAGTGCCAGAAGTAGTGTAACTGGGAGGGTTCCTTGTTTGGATTTCGCCTCGGCGAGACGTCCCACGCATGAAACGCCGTGTACTGTTGAGAATTGGGAATATTAATTAATTAAAATTTGGAAAATAATATTTTGGGTTACATCCATCTTGCATTGAGGGCATAATGAGCCTCTAGGATCGATACGGTCAGGAGTAGTGTAACGGGGGGTTCCTTGTTTGGATTTCACCTTGGCGAGACGTCCCACGCACAAAACGCAGTGCCGTGTTGAGAATCGAGAGGAGTTTAGTCTTTAAATTCATGATGCTAATAATTCATATATAATTACTAATAATTATATATATGGTTTCATGCCTTATAAGGACATCACTAGAATACAAAATTCTAGCAAATGAGATTGTTGATGTATTGTGATGATGTGGACATGATTGGATCATGTAACTTTATATGTTCAACAAATGAACATTATAAAGATAATTATAACTATTACATTAAAGTTAATGTATATAACTTATAAATTTTAGAAATAAGTGTAGATTGGGGGATAGGTTAGATGGTTTCACTTAAATACTTTATTTGCGTTTAAGTTAGAATCCTCTTACCTAAATAGAATCGGACATCCATTTGGAGATCACGTGCATACGTTTAGTGCGCGCTTTAGATGAGAGGTAAGTTGAATTATTATGGAGAGTTCAATTCCAACTAAATCATGTAATAATGCATTTATAGTTATTATGCATTTTAATACACTTGCTATAAAATGTTTTTCAAACTCGGGCTCTGACCCGTTCATATTTTCTCCTCCATGTATATATTGTACTACTTCAGGTGTTCCTCCACAAGGACGCCTTTGATGTTCCTCCATTTAGGATTCGTGGATATGTGGCAGTAGCGGACTATTGCGGCACTTTGTTTTAGTCGATTCCTATCTTTGTATATATAGATTAGGATTCAACTGTATATGGAGTTAGTATTCAAGTGTTGTAGATTAACACTTTCTTATTTCATTTCTCAGAGTATTGTATTGTCTGTTACTCGACAGCATATTCGGGTATTTCATTGTTGAGACTTTGTTATACATTGTATTGTACTCTTATATATATCTTTAGAGTTTGCACATTTCACTCATCATAGTTAGATGTGTATTGTTGGTTGTGATTGCACTATTTGTTTTGTTGTTATTGTTAAATATAAAAAGTTTAAAATTTTTGACAATTCGCTTTTAATGATTATGGGTAGTTAGCCTTATATTATAGTGTTGTATGTTGATGTTGAGACTGTACCATCTGAGATACCTGATTTATGTAGTATAGGGCTGGCCTCCCGTTATTATTTAGAGCGGGTTGTCACAATCAGTCCTATAACAAATTAAACACGAATCTCATTTGGTTCATTCTTAGCATTACTGTCGTACATTCATTAATTACTAACCACCTACTCTTTCATTAAGCTCATACGTATAACGATTCCTAGCAAAGCCCAAAAGAACTTTTCCTAGTGTATTATTCCTCAGCCTCGTTGGTCCTTGATTTCCACCGAACCCAAAGCATAACCCCGGGACTCTCGAATCTAACCCCTATTTTCATAAGTCTATCATGGACCCTCGCATTTATAAGGAGTCATATACTCCTGCGCTCGTACTATCATTAAGACCTCAGCACTAAACATTAATAACCAGCTAAGTCTCTCCGTTCCACAACAACCCTATATCTCTTAAATCTCCTCAGTAACAATCCTACGTACCGGGATTCAACATAACTAGACAGCTGTACCATACGAATCCTACTTCACATAATATTATCGCTATGGTATTTCTCAACCCTCTTCCAGGTGAGACATCTCAAGAGAATATATATCCGGTACTAAAATAATGAACACGATAGACTTGATATGATCGCCTCCCCCATCGCGATCTCATTCGTACTCAAGATAAAACCATACCTCAATTATCACTTCACAGAGGAGCTAGTCCTCAATAAATACATCGTCTCAATGTACCCACGCATTCCTCTTAGGTGGAACCAAAGATTTCCCCGTTACTCTATGCTAAAATACGCATACTAGTGACATTATGATACTTCCACTAAATTCATTTCTAACGCGAATCTAGTATGAAAACATTACAGTGACTTGCTTGCGTCACATAAAACATACCCCAATCATCTCGCAATAAGAGTTCTCCAATAGATGCTCCTACTAGGCATATAGCTCTCGTCCCCTGACTCGCTGTGGACAAAATCTATCCATGTGTTTCTACTCTTTTACACATATCACACCTTTTTGTGTCATCCCCCCTTTTCTCCTTCCTCTCACCCCACCGGCTATGTTGATGTTTTCCTTCTCAAGGACCTGATAGTTTTGACCCTGTTGGTTACTCCAAATGTCCCTTTGGATCCGCTGATCCAATAGATGAGTTACCGGCCATGATGGTCCTAAGTAAACCCATCATCACTGGTAGAGATTTCGTTGATCTTGATTATTAATTTGGGTCCTCTACCAATTATTCCTTCCCTTTGGATTTTAATAGCACTAAAAATTTAATCTTACTCTTCTGATGGATTTTTCAATTCCCTTAACTCCCCTCTCTTCAGAGCATTGATACGAATGTGAATATACAACTTGAGGACAATAACACCAGTCATCCTAGTGAGATCTCCTATCCATGGTTGTATATTCCACTCACGGGCTTACTATCCACTTACCAACCTTACTCGTTCTTCGTATTTCTCTCAATGGTTACAAAGTTTGCAAATTCTATCATCTTTCCTTACCATTCAGCCACTGCCCCGACCCTCATTGGAAAGATTTTTGAAATTTCCCTCGTCTCTCAATTTAACATCTAGTGAGAGTATTCATAGTAATTCGCACCTGCATACTTTGTTCTTTACGGTATCACTCCATAGGTGTGGTGACTAGCTCTCGTCACTCCATATTATTTCTAAGAGCAACTTCCATGCCTGAAATTTTGACTTGAGTGACACTACACTCCCCCACATGTGATCCCAAATGGATGTTATCTACCCATTGGTAAATCACTCTTTCGCACCTCCCTCGAATCATACCGGGTTGCTCTATTGAAACAAAAATTTTCTTCGACCCTCACCCCTTGTCGCCCACACTTGGGGTTTTAACTTTGCACCATCGTCCTTCCTAATGGTTCTTGGGGCAACTACTACACCCCAGCGGTTTATCCAACTTCCATTATTCGAACGATTATCATGGTGACTCTTACCGAGTCACTATTTCTAGAATTCCCCATGGCTCTTGTTGAGTTCTCCCTCCTGCAATTCTTCAAACGTCTCACGTTGGTTGTTCTATAATGTTCGATCTACCATACTGGACCGGAACCATGTTCGAATCACATGAACTATACCCTATTATAGGAGAACGTAACTCGCATACATGAAGGAATACAATAATCCTATAATAAGGCTTTATGTCAAAGAACGCTACACTGAAATGTGAAAAACCACACAGATCCTAAGGACACTAGAACCTAATGCTCTGATACCATCTGTGACACCCCGCCTAATAAAATACTGGGTGATCAGTCCTATAACAAATTAAACAAGAACCTCATTTGGTTTATTCTTAGCATCACTGTCGTACATTCATTAATTACTAACCACCTACTCTTTCGTTAAGCTGATGTCAATTTTATCCTTATTAATCCAACCCAACAACTTCCTAAAAGAACAAATAAATCAAAACAAGAATGAAACTAATACATGCCACAAAGTAAGTACAATAGTCTGTCGAACAACGTCGACTACAAGCCATCCATAAATGCGAATATAAAAGTATCTCAATATATGCCAATACCCCAAAAAAATACAAGTACGAAAGTACAACTGACAAGATCCTTATCTAAGATAAAAGGATATAAACGACTATATCAAAGGACCCACAACACTCCACATAGTTGCAACCACGCACCCTGTAAGAAGGAGTCAAGCCTGGCGCCCTTGTGGGAGGACACCTAAAAGGTTTTTGAAATGATTTTATAGCATGGGTTATAACCGAAAACATTTCAAAATATTTACCAAGTGAATTTAAATGCAAGAAGTAAATATTCCAATGCTCTTCATATTTAAATTAATGTCGCGCACGCCCTTGAGTTTACCTCACCCCTCAACTAATGTGCACACCTATCAGATTAAATCTAATGTTCCTAGATACTTCTCTTGTAACTAGCCTTTCCCAAATACTATACTAATTACCCACCTAATACACCCTAAGTGAGCATAGTATTTTATTTATTTATTAAGTTATTACTCGCATTAACCTATATGGATCACAGATCTTTCACTTTAGTTCATATAACATTCCCACAAGTTATAATATCTATACATTTCACTCCATGTATATATGTAAATTCCCGTATATAATTATGCACTGTATATACCTATCATATTTCAACATTCACACATATGTCGGATATACAATGCTATCACCGAACGCATAGGAGGTGGCCATAGTTCCTGCCGAAAGTGTTCGCTCCATACCAACGGTCCACCTCTAAGTCACAGAAGCTATGGCATGGGGATTATACTCACCCTACTCCTCAAGTTAGGGGACTCACCCCCATCGCACAACCTCCTATGATAGCATTTATATTGGTATGGCTTTACTACTCAAGTCAAGGGATTCACCCTCATCGCGCAACCTCCTATAATAGCATTTATATTGGTATGGCTTTACTATGTATATAATTCACACACACACACACACACACACACACACACACATATATATATATATATATATAACTCATATATGTACTACACACCCACATATATAGAAATCTAGGCTATTGGGGTATTATTCCCACACCCAAGCCTAAAATATTTGAGTCTACACCCCAACTTCCTTATTGTTATTATTCACACATTAATTTCTCTTATCTTAATGCTACCCCTTGTTAGGTATAACCGGACTCCCCATCTCTCGGGCCGAAGGTAAGTGTTTCTAGTCCACCCTTTAATTTTCTACAATCAAGTTTAATCCCTTTAAATAACAAGATTATAATGTACTAAATCATGAACTTATATCTCTAACATCATGCAATTTAGTCAGATAATTCCAAGGTTAAGAAATTCCAAATTAACCCTTTTTCAATATTAAATTTCACAATTTCAGTTAGAGCAGAAACAATAAATTCCTAACATAGCAGGTCTGAATCAGGGGATTTCAAAAATCGGACAATCATCAAATCTTGTTCGAACGAAGAGCCCTATCATTCGAACGACAGTGGATATCGTTCGAACGAATTACCATGTCATTCGAACGACAGTGGTAATTCCTCCTCTCTCTTTCGTCTTCATAAACCCAATCCGCCATTAATGAATTTAAAACCCTTGTTTTGAACAGGTTTATGCAGAAAAGTTTTCCCCAATTAAACCTAAGTCCCTTTCTCCATTACAACATTATTAGCCCTAATAGTCTCATAAATTTTCAAATCCTCAATCATCTAATGCATCATTTAACAAACCATCTATAGATTTATACTCCTTAAAAGTAGAAAACCCTAATTTATGCAAGAACTAACCCCAGAATTTCAATTGGATTACACCTCATTTGATATGAATAGATAGATAGAAATTAGTACTAAAAAATTTAAACCACTTTCCTTAACCAAGATGATCTAGGGCTATGAAAAATGAAGTTGAATTGCAATAGCCTCTTCAAGAACCCCAAATTCACTTTTCCTTTGGCTCTTCCTTTCTTCTCTCCCTTTAGTCTTCTATTATGACTTAATGATCCTAACCCCTTACACATCTTAGGGTAAAAACACTATTCACATTTTGGGCCTATGGGCCCCTAATTAAAATGGCCCAAACTCTCTTTATTAAGTTCACGCATGGGTAATTGGACCCCCAATACCCAATATATGTATGTACCCACTTCTTTTGGACTAATTTCACTCCACCGGACCCAACCGCGCTAAAATTTCCATCCGGATTATATTTATAAAATTAACTCCTCACTCGTTAACTTTATTTTAAATATAACAACTCTTAAATATTCCCATTAATTAATTCTCATTAATTAAGGATCACAATTACCGAATTAGTTAGTTATAATAATTTCCTTGAATTTACGAGGTGCTACAAAATATTTTCTTCACAAACAGAGTTTCGTGAGGTTGAAGGAGGAAAAGTGACATTAGAAGTTTTGCAATTCCTCCAAGATTGACTCCTATTATATTTTCCAAAATTTAATATAATGTCTCCATCTTTAGCTTCAATAATTTCTCCAATATCCTCATTTTGACAAGGTTGAGGAATGGTATTTTAATTGCCTATGTTTTTGAAAATTCTATTTTTTCCAAGTAATAGTCATAGGTATGTGAACATTAGAATCTATTAAATGTATGTTAATTAACACAATCTTACCAAAAGAACTAAATTGTTTAATATTAGGTGTCATAGTGTTCATGACTTTATAGTATAATCTATAAATAATCTCAATAGTTTCAGATCCAGGAAGGTAATGATAACCTTTAGTGTGGACTCTAAGGCTTAGAGCCTTTCATATGTACATTTCAGATAAGAATAATGTAAGATTGGGAAAAATATCATAGTAAACCGGTCTATTACCTAGAATGGCTTCAATTGCTTCCATTAGAGATTGTCTAAAATTAATAAACCTAGCAACGCGTAGTGTAGCTTGCAAATAAGCATTCATGTCTGAAAGAGTTAAAGGTTTAAACAAAATTTATATTCAACCGATATGGATAAGATTTTATTTTTAATCTTTTATATGATCGTTAAGATCTTCTTGTTTGAAAAGCTCGATAGATTTATCTTGCTCATCTATACGTATTGTCTGCTTCATAGTTTTAATAGCTAATTTGCTATGAAAATTATACCAGTTGGTATTCTAAATAGTTTTTGCTTGGACTTTAGGAATTGTCCATTTGTTTAAATTATTTTGAACTTCAAATTCAACTAAAGCTGAGTTCTTAATTAGCTCGTTAGCATTTTAGGAATCTATGGTGAATAATTCAATAATACAAATGTTAATACATTGAATAGTAAAAGATTAGATCTAATCTAATTTAAAGAAAATAATATGCTCAATAAAATCTAAAGTTTTTAATGAGATATAATAAACTGAATTATAAATTAATAATGATACAAATCAATTAATGATTTATCGAAAAAAATGAGCCGACAATGCCATCTTAGCAACACAGCAACAACATATACACGACGAGGTGACATATCATATCAATACTTTGCTTCTAATTCTCTTCATTATCATTCATTAAAATATAAAATTTATTATGAATAGTAATTACCATTCACGTCGATGAATAGTAATTTACTATTCCGATATGATAATTATACCGTAATTTTTACTATTCACGTATTAACAAACAATTTAAGTCATCATAGCTCTGCTACCAATAAGAGAGGATCAATACAAAAATAAAATAGACTTATATTAAAAAGAAAAGGGGAATATAAACTTACAAAGAGTTTGTCAGATTGTCAAAAACTTATACAAAAAAGAGAAATGAGGTGAAAGATTTTGTGCTGAAATAAGGATTTAGCCATTCTATTTATATACAAATATTTTGAATTAATTATTCCAGAAAAGGACCACTGGGTCCTATATTTATTTTTATTTGAATTTTTTTTCCTTTTCAAATAAAAAAAACTTAATAACAATTTGTTGTTGGTTTTGTTTATAGTAAACAATCAAAAATTTAAAGATATATTGTATGTTTTTGTAATTAATAACGTTCATTTTTATATAAAAACAATTTTAAACTCACTTTATTTTTTTAAATGATAAAAAATTGTATCTTTTTGAAAAATTATTTATTAAAGGACGTATAGTGTTAAAACATTCATATAGAAACTATTTTAAAAAAAGTTATTGTAAACAAAAAAGTTAAAAATTATTTTTTCCTATGTTAAATAAAATTGTTAAAAAACGGTTTTTTTAGCGTTAAAAAAGCTATAGTAAATGTTTATCAAATATAAACTCTTTTTCAAAACTTCTACTCTGTGGAAACTCTTTTTTGAAAAATGTTTCTTGAATAAAAACTAATTTTTGACATTTTCATTTGTGAATTAAAAGCTTTTTGATAGAAACTGTTTTTAAAAACGTTATACAAACTGTTTTTAAAAAATATTTACTATAAATAAAGCTGTTAAAAACTATTCTTATTTGTGTTTTTATTAAACGTTAAAAAATTATTTAAAAAAATATTTTTTAAAACTTTTTTATAAAACAAATGGTTTTGTTATAAACTGTTTTTGAATTAAAGAGAGTTTAAATATTAATGTGTATTTTATCGTGTGTGTGTGTGTATATATACACACATAATAAAATACATTAATATTTAAAAAATTCTATTTGTTATTAAAAAATAGTTGAGGATTTGGGGTACTTTATTATTTTGTTAAATTGAAGGGTATTTTCGGTTTATACCAAAAAATGGTTAGAGTTAATGGTCAACTATGTTGACCAAATGGTTTCCATTCAAAATTGGTGTCAAAGCTACAAATATAAAATGAGTGGGTGTCAAACTGTCAAAGGCCAAATAACCGTAAATAAAAAGAGTAATGAAGAAAGATGAGTAGTATTTACAAGAAAAATATATTCTCAATAATTATATGGGCTAAATGGGTCGCGCTAGCAGGTAGACCTAACAGGCTTAATAAATAGGTCTAGTAGGCCAAGCTAAACAATTAGGGTGTTGGCCCATGGCCCTGCCTATTAGGGTACAAGTCTACCAATGACCCGTAACACTTTATATTTTTCATAAAAGTAACGGTACTGTTCCATTTTATTTTAAAAAATCAAAAGAAATTTTGAGGTTAATGAAAAGAATAGTTATTCCATTTATTTAATTTAGTACCACCTCTAAATTTTTGGGCGTTTACATTGTGCTTGTTACAATTTCATTGTGAATACATTAAAATATATTTAACATCAGTAAAATATGAACAACATAAAAAAATAAGTAAAATATCTCCGCACCATTTTTGGATTCGTATTTGAGCCTGACGTGACACGGTACAGGGGCGGACGAACGTTAGGACGAGCTGGGGTAGCCGCCCCGGTTCAGATTTTAAAAAAAAAATATTTAGGGTTATTGTCTAGTATTGATGGTGGGAGTTAGGGCGGAGGTTGGGGCAGTTTGGGTTGTGGGTGTACCGAAGAAATCTCACCTCCAGTGATGGCGTCAGGTGACTTCTTTTTATCCTCATTATTATCTATTGTGGGTTTCTCAGTGTAACAACCCGAGGTCTTGGAGGCGAATATTTATTTATTTTAGGAGAAATAAATATTATTTTATTGGAGAATAATCAAATTGGCAATTGAGGTCAAAATTTAGAGTTGTTAGAAAGTTTCTCGAATGGAAATTTTGAGGGTGCCATCATTTCTGGAAGGGTCAAGAAAGTCGAAATGACTGTACTTGGGGTCTATTTAGGTTCCGAAATAATTTAGGACCGTTTGACTCGAATTAAAGATACTGAGTCATTTAAAGTGTGTATTATCATTTAAAGATGTGTGTTTTGGGATTTAGGCTAAATCAGCCTACTGGAGAAACAATTCTCCAAAGAGAGAAATAGAAGAAAGAAGAGAGGAAGAAAGAAGAGAGAAAAGGAAGGAGAAAGAGGATTTCCGGGCCATTACGTGATCTCTAGGCGGATTCAGACCCTACGAACCCGAGGCAAGTGATTAAACTTGCTAAATAATTGTTGTGTATCAATTATTGCATGATTTGTGGATTGAATTTTGGGTTTTAGGTTTAAATTGACAAAACCTAACTTTTGGGAAAAAACCTTAGATTTGTAGTGTTTATAATGGATTTAAGGGTAGAAATTAGTTTATATGTATTCTAGGATGAATATTAATGTTATATATGTGATTGGGTTGGATGAAAATGGTTGGAAGATGATATAAATGATTTTTGGGTAATTTGGATTAAGAAGAAAACAACCCATTTCGTAGCTTGCTGCACTTGCCGAATCGATTCGCCCCTACCGAATCGATTCGATCTGTTGCAGATTGCCCAGGTCTTTAGGGCCTAATCTATTCGCCCCTTGCGAATCGATTCGGTATGTAGCAGACTCCCAGGTCCTTTGGACCGAATCGATTCGGATGGGCCGAATCGATTCGGAAACAGGGGATTTTGGAGATATTTTTCTAGGAAGAATTTCATCCCGTTTCGTGTAAAGTCATCGATTGGGAACTTCTATGGGAGTTATTTGGAGTATGTTTTGGAGACTTTTAGATAGTTTCCCTTATAGGAAATGATTGGAGTCATATTGACTAGATTCGAGGAATACCGATTAGTTATTTTGGTTTATTCTAAGTGGGGAAGCCCACCTTGACTTGGAGATAATACATTCAATTCATATGAAAGAATATGAATAATTTAGAGATACCGGATCTTAGGATCCAAATCCCGAAGGGGATAACTTTAAAAAGGTTCATAGAATGAATTGAACCCTATTATGAATGGAAAATAATAAATGTTAATTGATGTGTATGGATATAAAAATATCCTTATTGATGATTGATTTGGGAGATATCTCACACAATGAGAAATGCTAATTGAGGTGCATTAGGATATGGAATATCCTTAACTTAAATGGAATTGAAAGACAATTCATATTAGAAGCGACATGAGAGCTTCAAGCGAGAATTAGTATAGCATATACTAAGTGGGGTAAATGTGTGAGTATTGACGGTTAGTGTATCAAAAGAGAGGGATATACTAAACAATGATGTTAATCAATTTGCGCCAAAGAGCGTGTAATGGAAATGAATATGATGTTGCAGGTATACCTTATATAATGGTATATCTTTATTATGTGGGATGTATGTATACCTTATATGATGGTGTATATACATGTTACGCATACCCCCTCCTTGCTATCATTGGGAAGTGTCGTGCGTAGAGGGTGAGCATTCTGACTAGAAAAGCAGATAGTGGATATTCCCCAGGTCATAGTCGTCCTTTGTGGTCAACAAATGACATATATATATACATTTATTTATTTTGGGGGTGAGAGGTCGTGGGTATGTGTCGCTCTCACTTGCCGGTTAGGAACTCTGACCGCTTCCCGGGACGTTGTGTGCGTGAGTAGATCACGAGGTGAGTGTCGTTGAACCCCACCAGGTGGGCCCAGTTTGCTACGTATATGGGCTGCTGGAAGATGATAGCATGTGAGCCTGCGTACTTCGAGTTATAGCTCGGTTGGATGGTTATTATTTCTTGTGTTTGTATTTGGGTGTCAAGGGAATAATGGATCTCAACGACCCACATTGCCAGGATTAGTGTATCGGGGGGGTTCCTTGTTTGGATTTCGCTTCGGCGAGACGTCCCACGCACGAACCACAGTGTAATGTTGGAACTTGGGGATAAGTTTAGTCCTTAATGCTCATAATTATTTATATATATATATATCACCTATCCCGACAATCGACAGTGCGAGGAGTAGTGTAACGGGGGGGGGGGGGGGGGAGGGGTTCCTTGTTTGGATTTCGCTTCGGCGAGACGTCCCACGCATGAAACGCCGTATACTGTTGAGAATTGGGAATATTAATTAATTAAAATTGGACAATAATCATTGGGTTACATGCATCTTGCATTGAGGGCATAATGAGCCCCGAGGATCGATACGGTCAGGAGTAGTGTAACGGGGGGGTTCCTTGTTTGGATTTCGCTTCGGCGAGACGTCCCACGTATGAAACGCAGTACCGTGTTGAGAATTGGGAGGAGTTTAGTTCTTAACTCTTGATGCTAATAACTCATCTATAATAATTATATATATGGTTTCATGCCTTATGAGCATCACTAGAATATAAATTCTAGTAAATGAGATTGTGGATGTATTGTGATGATGTGGACATGATTGGATCATGTAACTTTATATGTTCAACAAATGAACATTATAAAGATAACTATAACTATTACATTAAAGTTAATATATTTGACTTATAAATTATGGGAACGAATGTAGTGGGAAATAGGTTAGATGATTTTGCTTAAATACTTTATTTGGGTTTAAGTTAGAATCCTCTTACCTAACTAGAATCGGACATCCATTTGGAGATCACGTGCATACGTTTAGTGCACGCTTTAGATGAGAGGTGAGTTGAATTATTATGGAGAGTTCGATTCCAACTAAATCATGTAATAATGCATTTATAATTATTATGCATTTTAATACACTTGTTATAAACTATTTTTCAAAATTCGGGCTCTGAACCGTTTATATTTCCTCATCCATGTACATATATTGTATTACTTCAGGTGTTCCCCCGCAAGGACGCCTTTGATGTTCATCCATTCAGGATTCGTGGAGCTGTGGAAGTAGCGGACTGTTGCGGCACTTTGCTTAGTCAATTCCTATTTTTGTATATCTAGATCAGGATTCAGTTGTATTGAGTTAGTATTCAAGTGTTGTAGATTAACACTTTCATATTTTATTTATCAGATTATTGTACTGTCTGTTACCCGACAGCATATTCGGGTATTTTATTGTTGAGATTTTGTTGTACAATGTATTGTACTCTTTCATATTTGGTGCATGCACATTTCACTCATCATAGTTTGATGTATATTGTTGGTTATGTGCATTGTAGGTTTTGTTGTTGTTGTTAAAAATAAAAGTTTATAAATTTTTGACAATTCGCAGTTTATGATTTCGGGTAGTTAGCCTTATATTATAGTGTTTAGTTGTTGATGTTGAGACTGTACCATCTGAGATACCTGATTTATGTAGTATAGGGCTGGCCACCCGTTATTATTTGGAGCGGGTTATCACACTCAGCTGAGTTGGCTAAATTTATTTCTTTATTGCCATTACCAAAAGATTTTGCTTCATCTTTTGGACCATTTTGTTTCTTATTTTTTTTCCTTTGAGTTGCCGGTATTTTTGGGAGAACTCTGGGGCCAAATCTCAACAATTTTGCCAGATTTCATCAACTTCTTGACCAGTGTGTCAGGGTCCATGCTTCCTCTGACTATAAACTTATGTTGCTGAGAATACATTGTAACAATAAAAATACCCAAAAATTGGGTATTGTGAATATTTATTAAGCATTATTTAATTCTTGAAATTAATTAGGTATTATTAATAATGATTGAGAGTAGTTGTTTGGGCATTATAAAGCTATAATTTGTATAAAACTGGAAATAACCCAAAACAAGATCGCCTCGGGAGCTCACGCCCCCGAACCCCCTACACCACATGAAACTTTCGCCCCTCTTGACTAAACATTCTGAATCCGCCACTGACACAGTATGACAAAAACAATTTATACACGAACATGATACAACCCAAATTTACGTCTTTTTACCTAACATGAACCCTGACAATTGAAAATAAAAATCATCGCTATTAATAATTTGTACACCGAACAAAATACAAAAACATGAGTAAAATCTTGAAATACGTAATATAACGCCATAATCTGATTAACTCATGTCACACAGTTGAAATGCATATCTTTCAAATTTCAAATTAATTTCCCATTTTAAGAGATGTCTAAAATTTATTAGACCCCAGACACAGAACCAGTTGTTTCCTTTTCTTTGATTTTTCCTTGTGTTCATCATAGTCAAACGCATATGATTTCTACCTCAAACATGGAGAAAACATATTCCTTTTTGTCCCCAAAAAGCCTGTCCTGATATTCTTTGGAGGCTTGAAAAAAACAAGTTAATAATTTGATAATTCTAAGGTCTTAATTGACTAAAATTTTAAATTAAGGATTGGAATATAATTAGGCTTGGAAGATTAATGGATTTGATCTCTTTCCCAAGTGTACAACACCACATAAGAGGGTCTCCATAATGGGTATCAAAATGCGGTACCATGTAGAAACACTCTAACAATTTATACCTTCTAGAAACAAAAAGCGAAAAAAAGAACATTTAAATCATGTTAGTGTAATCCTTATCTTTAGTTTAAAGAAGCCTTAAAAAATCCGTGACTGAATAATTTTATGGGTCATTTACTGTTTGGGGACATTTGTTCATAATAATTAAGGCTTAGGGTATACTAGTTTGCATTATAGTTGCTTGGGTATTATTTTGACGATTTCTGTTAGTTATCGTCTAACTGATGTCACCCTTATTGTCAACTACCATAAATACCCCTGACATTTAAAAATACCCATTAAAACAGATTAAAATACCTCTGTCGTCTAACGTTTTTTTAGACTAATGTAACAATTCCCATTTTCTCATGTAAAGGTTGCTACACACGATACGTCGAAGATGGAGTTTATCAACAATTTATACCATTCTCGGCACTGAAAAAAATAAAAGTTTCTTTCATTGTATACCAAAATTAACAATTTATAAAAAAAACATCCGAACAAAACTGATTTAATACATGAATACAAAGCTGAATCATCATACAATACCTATAATGCAATGGCAAGTACAAACTGAAATAAATAAACTCTTGGTCTTAAACCCATACAATCTCTATATGGAATAAAATAATCAAATGAATATGTACAACCTATACTAGAATCAATGGAACAGTATCTGTTACATCCAAAGCAACTACAAGACTGATCCATCATTAGTCTTGCAATTCCTATTTATGAGAAAATCTGAGGGAAAAAACATTTATAATTTTGGGTCAGAGCCCTAAAGTTTCAAGGATTCTTCACCAATAAATATGCAAAATGTAACTAACTCATACTTCACGTGTCTCCATCGATGCTTGCATGTATCGATTATCTCACCTCTCATCTAAAATAAATCATACTTGCGTCCTTAAACAAATACCCATTATGAATTTCGTTGTCAAATATGACATGTATGTAATACCCCATAATTTTATTAATTTTTATTTATTGGGTTAATTGAATTAAATGAGAATTAATTGGAAATTAATCCGGATATAAATACTAATGAGATGTGAGTTGGTATTTGATTGTGATGATAAATATGGTATTGAAGATATTTAAATTGTCAAGAGGCAGAAATACGGCAATTTGGAAAATTTAATTGGAACGCGCGTGTCAGTCGCGTCAGGAATGAATTTATTTAAATTAAAAAGTAAAATATATTTTTATCAACCGAATGATCATTTTGAGTGCGCCAACGTGTTCGGAAGGGTCGAAATAGTCAGAAAACACTAGCCGGGGGTTTAGTTTGGGTCCCGGGATATTTTTAGGCCAAACCGGCTACCTAGAGGGGTATTTTGGTAATTTTAAAAATTAGGGAATTAAAACCCACGAAAATTAGAGTTAATATTTATTATATTAAAGGGGCCACTAAGGCCATTACCAGCCAAAAGCATTATAAGTGGGCTACGGGAGTTAGAGAGGAGTTATCATAGGGTTCCAAACCAAAACCATCTCCCCACCATCATTTTTGGAAGAGACTGTGACCAAAAAGAGAGAAGAATCAACCTTGAAACACCGACAACAAATCTGAAGAACAAATCTAAGGCAAGTGATTTGATATTTTTAAGTGCATTGAATATTTCTTCCATGTTTAGTGTAAGAACTATTTTGTCTTGAAAGTTTTGAGGAAAACTAATGAAATTTGTTGGAGAAACTCTAAATTTGGGATAGGATTTGCATGTAGAATAACTATGGACGAATTTAGTATTCGAAGACTTAAATATGATGATTTAAAAATGGATTTATGATGAGTAATTAGGCATAATAAAATTCTGGGTTCATGTTCATAGGGTTTGGGAGTAATATTTGGGGATTAATGATATATACATGTTGATGAGGAGGATTTGACCCCAAAAATATGTTAAGAAACGATCTAAGAGGATTTAGTGAAGTTTAAGAATATTAAAATGTAATTTTGATGGACTTAGGGTGGATTTAGAGAAGAGAAGAATGAAGAAAAATGAATTTGGAGATTTCTGGGCGGAGTCTGCCATCTCGTTAGAAGACCTGTCCAGGTCGTTCGAACGACCTTCTAACGATGTTACAGTACCCCTTCTAACGAGTTGGTAGTTCGTTCGAAGCCATTCGTTCGAACGACATCGTTCGAACGAGAATTCTAGCGAGTTGACAGAATGCCTTTTTGGCCTGATTTTTATTTTGAACCTCCAGTAGACTTATATAATTAAGTGTTAACCTTCCTTTGTTGATTAGTGGATATAGTTGAGAGATTGGAAGTACGTCGAGGATTAAAATTGGAATTTTGAAGTAAATCGGATGGCATTTATGTGTTAGGATATAAGTATCTAGAATTACGACGTGAGAAGGGTTGATAACATTTAATGTATATTATTCGCGAATTTGTAATCGTGTAACACTTACTGACGGTATAGAAATGTAGAATATACCTCTAATAATATTGAGATATCTAAGAAGTGTGAATGCTTAGTATATTTGGTTAACTGTGTATAACATACCTACTATACTTGCTATCACGGGAGGTCGGCGTTCGACCAGGGCCATCTAATCTTTGTGTGCCTACGGGGGGATTTAGATTGGTACCTCGAGGACATAGGTCAGAGAAGGACTTATTGAGAAGTTAATAAGTCTGTTGATCATATGAACGTAGGTATGTGCGTGACCCATGTGATGTGAACTATGTTCGCCTCCATTATGTGTGATTGTTGTTTAGTGAAAACGATTCTTGAGAGATTCGAAATACGTGGTCCTTATGTACGTGATGTACCGGGATTGGATAGCAGAGTATGTGTGCACCGCAACTTAGTCTCGGGGTGCCAGAATTGTATATTTATGATGAGAATAATATACTGCTAATTGAAATGAACTGTCATGAATAAATGAAAGTGTGAATAATAGCAATATTCTAGTAGAGTTAAAAATGGAAAATCTCTAGTGATTAGCATGACTAATATGGGAACTAAGAAGGAAAGTAAAACTCTATGTTTAAATTAAGATGTCGGGACTTAAATTGTGAATTGTATAGAAACGTTAGATTGTGTATTGGACTAGTTAGATATGGGAATAACTAGAGTGGGTATGGGTACGATAGTAGTGCATAATTAGTTGAGAGGTGAGGAACTTAAGTGAGTGCACGCACTATCATGTACTTTATATTCACTGTTTAATTATATTAAACCCTTGCTGTATATTAAACTATTTTTCACAATCGGGCTCTGACCCGTTTGCTTTCAAATCTATTTTCTTGTAAAAACATTTTAGGTGCCCAGCCACAAGGACACCAAGCGTAGGAGTTCCATTCCAGTGATGTGCTGTAGCTGGTGTGGAAGTTATAGGACCTCGATATTAGACACCTTCACTTTCTATCTTGACTCTATTTAGATTTACTCATCTGTAGGGCATGTCTCCCCTTCCTTTTAGAGACATCTTACTTACTCAGTTTTATTTCAGATTTTGGGTTGTAATTAATTTATGATTCAGACTTTGTATTTGGTTGTATTTAGTATTTGGATTATTAGAGGAGTATTCCTGCAGATTTATTGTCATTTCTTTAATATTGTATTGTGGCTATAATGTGGTTGTGATATTAGTGTTTCATAATTTAAATGGATTGTATGTTAATCAGATTTAATTAAAATTGACAGCTAACTTTTTAAATATTAGGTGGCTAGTAATTATTAAAACGTTTTCCGACAGTGATGCTATGAACTGAACCAACTTGACATTTTGTATTAATTTTAATAAAGGAGTAGTTACCCGGTATTTAATTAGTCGGGGTGTCACAGGTGGTATCATAGCATCAGGTTCTGGTGTCCTTAGGATCTGTACAGCCTGTTTGTTTCCGCTGAACTTTTTTTGATGTAGAGCCCTATATTTTAGGATTGTTGTATTCTTTTGTGTATGTTTCGCTCTTCAACTATTTTAAGATAATAACTGCGAACTTATAAGACTTTACTCCCATTTCAGATGCCTCCACAACGTGCACAGTGAGTTCCCAGGGATGCTCAGCCCGAGCCACAGCCTGTGCCAGTTCAGGGATCCTTGAATGCCGCAGAGGTTGCAGCTATTGTAGCCCAAGCGGTAAATGCCACCCTCGCAGTTGTGCAGCAGGCACCACCCCAGGCGCCGGCAGCAGTGCCAGTACATGCTCATGTATTCCCGTCGGCTTGGGAACGTGTTCGTGATGCTTTTCAGAAAGCACACCCTCCGGAGTTTGCGGGTAACTCCGATGTCGTTGTGTCCAGCCTGTGGAAGAAGGACATCTAAAGACATTTGAGGATGTATGAGTGCACGTAGGTACAAAAATAGATACTGGCTACTTTTAAGCTAGTAGGATCAGCGTTGTAGTGGTGGGAGTCCATTACCACCCCGAAGGAGAGAGATGTCCTTTCTATACAGGAGTTTTGGGTGCGGTTCGATCGCAAGTATTTTCCATCAGCCGTTCACACCAAAAGGAGGAGGAAGTTAATGAACCTCAACAGGAGGGGAAGACTGTGGCCGAGTATGAGGCTGAGTTCACTAATCTCTTGAACATCGTTCCTAAAGAGATTCCAACCGAGGAGAAGAAGATTCAGAAGTTCATGGATGGGTTGACTTGGAGGATTCGTCAGCACTTGTTGGGTAATCTCTTGTTGTCCACTTATTTTGATGTGGTTAACGCAACACTGCTTCACTGCCAGGACCACCGCTTTCACGTGTTCGAGAGTAAGCGATCAGGAGAGTTCAACCATCATGGCAGGACAGGGGGAAATGGTGCCAGCGGGGCACAATCTGCTCAGGGTCAGCATAGGCAGGGAGATCAGAGTTCCCAGCAAGGATATTTTAAGAGGTTCAGATCTGGGGGTTTCAGAAATGGTCAGGGAGGTTTTCGTTAGGGCCAGCAAGGTCAGTACGACCAGCAGGGCCAATAGCAGCAGTTTCATCATGGCCAGCATGGCCAGGGGAGGAATGGCAATGGCCACCAAGGCCGTGGGCAACAGGGTCAGAGAGGGGGGAACTTTCCGGGGAAATGCTTCATTTGTGGAAAGATTGGCCACAAGCGCCAGGAGTGTCCTGATAGGGGTCGGGCCCCACAGCAGCAGCAGCAGGGTGCTCGACATGAGCAACATAGACCTATGTTTCCCGTCGCCCTCCCAGCAGCACCATAGATGCCAGCTTTGCCACCCATCCCAGCAGTCCCAATTCAGCAGGGATAGCTACAGTACAGACAAGTTTATCAACTTCAGCATGCCGCAGTCCCATAGAATCCACCTGCTATTGAGGGTATGTTCTCTATTCAGGGGACTATGGGGCGTATTTTATTTGATACGGGAGCCACACATTATTTCATTGCCACGAGATTTGCACGCACTTTGGGGTTTTTAGACACTGCAGAGAGCACGATTACTTGCATAGATTCACCGTTGAGTAGGGGTTCCATGATTTCCCTTATTTGTAGAGGTGTGGGTATAGAGATAGGGAGATTTACTTTACCCGCTGATATGTTAGTATTAGAGATGACTGAGTACGATGCGATTGTTGGTATGGATTGCTAGTTGCGTACCGAGCCATGATTGATTATTTCAGTAGGAGTATCATTTTTTCCATTCCCGGGCAGGAGATGTTTTTAGTGGCGATGCCTCGCCCTGAGGGAGGATCGTCCACTCACTTGTACTATATAGAGGAGGAGACCTCTAAGGAAGTGGTGTTACCACTCGATCTGATTCCAGTTGTTAGGGAGTTTGCTGATGTGTTTCAGGATATACCTAGACTAACTCCGAGTAGAGAGATAGATTTTGTGATCAATTTGACGTCGAGCACTCGGCCCATTGCCCGCGCACCTTACTGTATGGCTCCAGCGGAGATGAGAGATCTAAGGGATCAGATAGAGCAGTTGTTGGGTTAGGGGTTTATCCGAAGGAGTACTTCACCATGGGGTGCCCCTATGTTGTTCGTAAAGAAGAATGATAGATCGTTGAGATTGTGTGTAGATTATCGGGAGTTGAATAAAGTAACGATACAGAATAAGTATCCGCTGCCCCGAATCGATGACTTATTCGACCAGCTGAGAGGAGCTTCCTTCTTCTCAAAGATTGATTTGTGATCGGGATACCATTAGTTACGTATCAGGGAACAGGACGTCTCGAAGACTGCTTTCTTGACGAGATATGGTTCCTACGAGTTTCGGGTTATGCCTTTTGGCTTGACCAATGCTCCATCAATGTTTATGGACTTGATGAATAGGGTGTTCAGAGAGTTCTTAAACCAGTTTGTCATTGTATTTATTGATGACATTCTGGTTTACTCACAGACAGAAGAGGAGCACGCCGAGCATTTGAGGAAGGTTTTGTAGACGTTGCGTCAGAACGAACTATATGCAAAGTATGAGAAGTGTGGGTTTTGGTTGAAGGAGGTTCAGTTTTTGAGGCATATCATTTCAGACCGGGGGATATCTGTTGATTCTGGGAAGGTATCCGCGGTGAGGGAGTGGGGACAACCCACGACACTGACTGAGATCCATAGTTTCTTGGGCCTAGCAGGATACTACATGAGGTTTATTCGGGGTTTCTCAAAGATAGCGGGTCCTTTGACACATCTGACTCGCAAAGGTGTGACATTCATCTGGAGCGATGCCTGTGAGTTGGCATTTGATGAGTTGAAGGACAAGTTGACCTCAGTGCCTATGTTAGCATTGCCCAGACCGAGAGTTAAGTATCTAGTCTACACCGATGCATCCTTATAATGACTTGGAGGTGTGATGCAACAGGAGTGTCAGGTTATAGTTGATGCTTCCCGTAAACTTAAGCCTCACGAGAAGAATTAACCCACCCATGACTTGGAGTTAGCGGCAGTCGTATTCGCTCTTCGGATTTGGAGACACTATCTCCTGGGGGAGAAATTTTGATTGTTCACAGACCACAAGTCCCTATAATACCTCTTCACGCAGAAGGAACTGAATATGCGTCAACGTCGGTGGCTTGAGTTTGTGAAGGATTATTAGTTTGATATCCAATATCACCCAGGGAAGGCTAACGTGGTAGCAGACACGTTGAGCCGTAAGCTAGTAAATGAGGTGGCCGATGTGTGGAAAGCTAAGTGGAAGGAGTTGGGACACCAGGATGCAGTGGCCCGATCATTCATGTCTGTGATGACTGGTACACCTCAAATTGTTACTAGAGTGATAAAGGCCCGGGCAAATGACTCGTTTTATCAGTAACATATAGTTCGATTACTAGCAGAGGGAGCCGAGTCCTATACCGTTAGTTAACACGGGGGATTATGCTTTAATGGGAGACTGGTCGTTCCAGAAGGGGAAGACTTGTGGCTTGAAGTAATGACAGAGTCGCACGGCTCATGGTTCGCGGTACACCCTGGTGGGGATAAGATGCACCAAGACATGAGACGATAATACTGGTGGAGCGGGATGAAAAGAGATATCGTCGTGTTCGTTTCTAAATACGCCACTTGCCAGCTAGTAAAGGTGGATCATCAGAAATCGACAGGACTTCTACAGCCGTTAGAGGTTTCGATGTGGATATGGGAGAGCGTATCCATGGACTTTATCATGGGGTTACCTACGTCACAGAGGGGTCACGACTCCATATGATAATTGTGGATAGGTTAACCAAAGTTGCTCTTTTTCTACCCGTGAGGACAGACTACACTACGGGACAGTATGCCCAGATTTTCATTACGGAGATAGTGAGACTTCACGGGTTGCCTCTAAATATCGTGTCAAACCGAGACAAGATATTTGTTTCACGATTTTAGGAGAGTTTCCAGGAGGCAATGGGTACGGAGTTGCGACTGAGTACGGCGTACCACCCGCAGACCGATGGGCAGGCAGAACGGACAAATAAGATGTTGGAGGACATGTGGCGTATGTGCATCCTAGATTTCGGAGGTGGTTGGGAGCAGTACCTTCCACTGGTGGAGTTTGCTTATAATAACTCCTACCAGTTCACCATTGGCATGGCTCCATTTGAGGCGTTGTATGGTAGATCTTGTCGTTCCCCAGAATGTTGGTTAGAGGTGGGGGATAACAAACTCCTTGGGCCGGAAGTGATTCAGGACACTTCGGCAAGGATAGAGCTGATACGGAGCCGTATTCGGGTAGCTCAGGACCGGCAGAAGAGCTATGCTGATGCCAAGAGATTCTTCAGAGAATTCAAGATGGGGGACCAAGTGTTACTCAGAGTATCTCCTATGAAGGGGATCATGCATTTTGGGAAGAAAGGGAAACTGGCACAAGATACGTGGGGCCATTTCCTATCATCGAGAGGATTGGGCCAGTTGCGTATAGACTCGGGTTACCGGAGCACTTGCATAGGATTCATGATGTGTTACATATTTCCTCGCTAAGGAAATATCTTAGGGACGATTTGGCCCATACTCACATTGCTTTAGAGGACATCGATCTTCAACCTGATAGTTCCTACGAGGAGGGGCCGATTGCTATTCTGGACCACAGCGAGAGGAAACTGAGGTAAAAAATAGTACCGTTAGTACGCGTTCAGTGGCGGCATCATAATGCCGAGGAGTCCACATGGGAGCGTGAGGATGAGATGCACGAGCGTTATCCAGAGTTATTCTTACCATGTACTCTTTAGTTCCGAATTTTGGGACGAAATTCTGTTATTAGGGGGGAAGTATGTAATAGCCCGCAATTTTATTAATTTTTATTTATTGGGTTAATTGAATTAAATGAGAATTAATTGGAAATTAATCCGGATATAAATACTAATGAGATGTGAGTTGGTATTTGATTGTGATGATAAATATGGTATTGAAGATATTTAAATTGTCAATAGACAGAATTACGACAATTTGAGAAATTTAATTGGAACGCGCGTGTCAGTCGCGTCAAGAATGAATTTATTTAAATTAAAAAGTAAATTATATTTTTATCAACCGAATGATCATTTTGAGTGAGTCAGCGTATCCGGAAGGGTCGAAATAGTTAGAAAACACTAGCCGGGGGTTTAGTTTGGGTCCCGAGGCATTTTTAGGCCAAACCGGCTACCTAGAGGGGTATTTTGATAATTTTAAAAATTAGGGAATTAAAACCCACGAAAATTAGAGTTAATATTTATTATATTAAAGGGGCCACTAAGGCCATTACCATCCAAAAGCATTAGAAGTGGGCTACGGAAGTTAGAGAGGAGTTATCATAGGGTTCCAAACCAAAACCATCTCCCCACCATCATTTTTAGAAGAGAATGTGACCAAAAAGAGAGAAGAATCAACCTTGAAACACCGAAAACAAATCTGAAGAACAAATCTAAGGCAAGTGATTTGATATTTTTAAGTGTATTGAATATTTCTTCAATGTTTAGTGTAAGAACTAATTTGTCTTGAAAGTTTTGAGGAAAACTAATGAAATTTGTTGGAGAAACTCTAAATTTGGGATAGGATTTGCATGTAGAATGACTATGGAAGAATTTAGTATTCGAAGACTTAAATATGATGATTTAAAAATGGATTTATGATGAGTAATTAGGCATAATAAAATTCTGGGTTCATGTTCATACGGTTTGGGATTAATATTTGGGGATTAATGATAATTACATGTTGATGAGGAGGATTTGACTCCAAAAGTGAAGTTTAAGAATATTAAAATGTAATTTGGATGGCCTTAGGGTGGATTTAGAGAAGAGAAGAATGAAGAAAAATGAATTTTGAGATTTCTGGGCGCAGTCTGCCATCTCGTTAGAAGACCTGCCCAGGTCGTTCGAACGACCTCGTTCGAACGAGATTCTAAAGAGATGACAGTACCCCTTCTAACGAGTTGATAGTTCGTTCGAAGCCATTTGTTCGAACGAGAATTTTAACGAGTTGACAGAATGCCTTTTTGGCCTGATTTTTATTTTGAACCTCCAGTAGACTTATATAATTGAGTGTTAACCTTCCTTTGTTGATTAGTGGATATAGTTGAGAGATTGGAAGTATGTCGACGATTAAAACTGGAATTTTGTAGAAAACAGATGTCATTTATGTGTTAGGATATAAGTATCTAGAATTACGACGTGAGAAGGGTTGATAACTTTTAATGTATATTATTCGGGAATTTGTAATCGTGTAACACTTAATGACGATATAGAAATGTAAAATATACCTCTGATAATATTGAGATATTTAAGAAGTGTGAATTCTTAGTATATGTGGTTATCTGTGTATAACATACCTACCATACTTGCTATCACGGGAGGTCGGCATTCGATCAGGGCCATCTAATCTTTGTGTGCGTACGGGGGGATTTAGATTGGTACCTCGAGGACATAGGTAAGAGAAGGACTTATTGAGAAGTTAATAAGTCTACTGATCATGGGAACGTAGGTATGTGCATGACCCATGTGATGTGAACTATGTTCGCCTCCATTTGTGTGATTGTTGTTTAGTGAAAATGATTCATGAGAGATTCGGAATACGTGGTCCTTATGTACGTGATGTACCGGGATTGGATAGTAGAGTATGTGTGCACCGCAGCTTAGTCTCGGGGTGCCAGAATTGTATATTTATGATGAGAATAATATACTGCTAATTGAAATGAACTATCATGAATAAATGAAAGTGTGAATAATAGCAATATTCTAGTAGAGTTAAAAATGGAAAATCTCTAGTGATTAGCATGACTAATATGGGAACTAAGAAGGAAAGTAAAACTCTCTGTTTAAATTAAGATGTCGGGACTTAAATTGTGAATTTTATAGAAACGTTAGATTGTGTATTGGACTAGTTAGATATGGGAATAACTAGAGCGGGTATGGGTACGATAGTAGTGCACAATTAGTTGAGAGGTGAGGAACTCAAGTGAGTGCACGCACTATCATGTACTTTATATTCATTGTTTAATTATATTAAACACTTGTTGTATCTTAAACTATTTTTCACAATCGGGCTCTGACCCATTTGCTTTCAAATCTATTTTCTTGTAAAAACATTTTAAGTGCCCAGCCACAAGGACACCAAGCGTAGGAGTTCCATTCCGGTGACGTGCTGTAGCTGCTGTGGAAGTTACATTACCTCGCTATTAGACGCCTCCACTTTCTATCTTGACTCTATTTCAGATTTACTCATCTGTAGGGCATGTCACCCCTTCCTTTTAGAGACATCTTACTTACTCAGTGTTATTTCAGATTTTGGGTTGTAATTAATTTGTGATTCAGACTTTGTATTTGGTTGTATTCATTATTTGGATTATTAGAGGAGTATTCCTGCAGATTCATTGTCATTTCTTTAATATTATATTGTGTCTATAATGTGGTTGTGATATTAGTATTTCATAATTTAAATGGATTGTATGTTAATCGAATTTAATTAAAATTGACAGCTAACTTTTTAAATATTAGGTGGCTAGTAATTATTAAAACGTTTTTCGACAGTGATGCTATGAACTGAACCAATTTGACATTTTGTAATAATTTGAATAAAGGAGTAGCTACTCGGTATTTAATTAGTCAGGGTGTCACAATGTAATGATAAAGCCATCTAGCTATGTGTCAACTAAATGTGAGTGTTTACACCTAACACCCTAGTTCCCGGATTAACTTCATAATGCTGACCACTAAATTCTTTATAAAATTCAGTACATATTTTTACGTCATAAAATATTCCTTAACCTTAGTCTACCTCGTCAAGCTATTTGATTTTTAATTCACACCAATTATTGTCTACACTATAAGACTATAAGTTTTGTTCTCTTCAATTACTGTCTACATTCTTACATTTCCCAATTACTATTCTTATTAATAGTTGTTTACCATAATAGACCATTACGACTTATTTTCATTATTAATTATCCCCATCGCTATGTTAATCCGTCTTGTTATCATTAAGTATTGCCTACATCTATAGACTATGAGAATGGATTCTCATATAAAGCGTACCACAATGTGTATATAGATAAAAATATATATATTCGCATATATATGTACGACATGCGAATACATCTATCTTCGGCGTCCTGTTCCTGCTCTATCGGTAATACTCGGAGGAGTCCCTCATACCAAAACGGGTAACAACAAAACACAAGCAAGTGGGGCGGTACCGACGCATTACACCAGCTCACGTCCCATACCTAACAGTGATAAAATATCTCAGCATCTACACCTACCTCTTGTAAGTGGCGTTGTTACGTAGTATCTATAATATGACATAACACTATGCCTAGCCCACATGTGCCTACGTGTGTTCCAGTCCCAAACTCGCGCACCCCAACCGATAGGACGGTCCACGAACCCAGGTATGTCCATATAAAATAATATAATACATAATATCATCCAATACATACAAGCGCTTACTCTATAACTACCTTTACCCAAGAAATCTCCATCCACATGAATATAGCCTTCTTGGCTTAGCCATAACATTATTACATGCCCCATATTAAGTCGTTATCCTCCTATTACTACTCCCCAATTAAATTTTAAGTCCCATATATGGTCTCCTAGGCTTAATAATCAAGTTTACTTCATCGTTTATTTCTCCATAAATATCTATAGGTATAGTTATCCCCAAACTGCCCTTACTAATACAATTAATGATTTTATCATGTTTCCCTCTTGGCTTAGAATTTGATCTTTCTAGAATATTAATAATGATTCACTTCTTGTTTCCTTTACAATAAGGTTTATATGTACATATATAAGGAGTCAACTAAAGTGAATAAAGGTTATATGTACATATATAAGAGATCCACTAATATGAACATGTAATTTCACCCCAACTACTATCGCAACCGATGCTAACCATTTAAATTTAGCCCACTAGGCTTAGGATATATTTCTACTTAGTATACTTATACGGTAATAATTTAATGAAGCTAACCATCATTTATATTCTCAAGCATTCGATGTTTCTCTAATAATAAACTCTTTTATTTAAACTTACCCGGTCTTAATCATAAAATTATCATTGTATCTTTTAGGGTCTTATTATTTATGTGTCCATAACAAAATTAACCAATCATCTTGGTATATCCCCGTCTTATAATATATTCATTTCATGTTGCTTTATTCAAGAATCCCATGTAAATCATCTTGTTCATATAGTTAACTTCTACTTTAAGTCATCACGTATGCACCCCCATATCACGAACCCATCCCGGTTTAACTACGTATACAAGTTCATAAATATATTCTTAATATGTTTTAATAACCATTGACCTTTACTTGGATCAACGACCAAAGCATAAACCATAATCAAGAAGCCAACTGAAAATTATGAACAGGTTCGAATCGATTCAACCTTTGAGCCGAATTGATTCTCTCCTGCCGAATCGATTCGCCTGGGAGGCCGAATCGATTCGGATCTGGATAGTCGCCCAGATCTGCTACTTTCTCATGATGGGATTTTTCCAACAAAATTAACATGTGTCTCTAATCTTCAAAGGGTGTAAGGACATATTTTCATAGGTCCGTTATCAATTTATTATGTCATATACCGCTACACCGTCGAAGAGCATTCAAGAGACATCTACATCAAAGACGGATCCGAACTACTCAAGTTTTTCATCATTCAAGACTCCGCGAAGTTTACTTTGGTGAGGTTATGTTTTAAATACCTTAACTTTTCACTTAGAGCTTTTGGGAGATTTTTACAAAATATTTTCTAAGTGTTGGAGCAGATTTTTTCGTCAAATATTGAGAATGAGTATTTTTTCTAAGTTTTGAAGCGAACCTCGATTTTGACGCCCATGTCGTTCGCGCGAGATAAGCATCTCGTTCAAACGAGATTGGAAGTCGCGCGATGTCATTTGAACGACATACGTCCTTCATTCGAGCGACATATGCTTCTCGTTCGAACGAGCTCGGATTTCGAGGCTGTGCATTTTTGTATAAATACTCATTAAATGGTAACGTTTTCATTAAGAAGTCCATACATTTTCCAGGACAGAAACACTGCCAAAGCAGTATTCTTTAGGCTTCTTCTTTTAGGGGTTTAATCCTCTCTTTTTTTACAATTCACAAAACTCCCATCTTGCTTTTGTGAATTGTGTTTGGTGTTTAAGAACAACTTTTCTTTTGTTTAACCTTGGTGGAGAAGGCATCTCCATAGTTTGATCGGTGGATACCGAGCGTAGTCATTCTGCGTGTGGACGAGCCGAAGACGACGAACCGACGCCTGGAGGGTATTTCGCTGTCTCTCGTATCTTTGAAGATTTGCTGAATGCACCGTGTATTACACACTTGTGGGCGATTATCAGGTTGTATGTAAGTCAAAGGTCTTGTGAATTTTTCAAAGTGTTTTTAAAAGGTTTTTACCCGAAAGGGGTTTTTTCTTATATCGGTCGTCTTTATTTTTCATGCATGGGTTGAATTTCTTATGATGTTTAGATGCATGTGTAGGGGATGAATTAGTTTGTTTAAAAATAGACTCTAATTAAATAAGTGTGCCAAATTATAAAATTGCGAATTTAATCAATAGGATGGATATGATCTTCAAAACGACATGGGATCATTTTAATCATGATTCAACATCTAAATCATTATTAAACCAACATTAAACATTCAAGAATTTCTAAGTATGAAAGTTTTAAAATTTCATCTTAAATCTTAACATTTTTTTTCCTTATAGAATATGATATCAATCTTACAACATGATTTCTATAATCAAATTAATAGATTACATAACATCAATTCATATCTAACATGGGATTTATGGATCTACATAACGATCATCCATTCTTGTACCATTTAAAGAACTTCTAGATATGCAGCCCTAGATCATGATTCAAATCCTATTCTATACATGGATTGAACATTAATACCATAAAGTTGATTTTTAATAATATTGACAAGAGAATCCTAGCCTGAAAATAATAGATGAGCCTCTATTTTCTTTCTCCTATAGTGGTTCTTCCTCTCTTTTAAAATGTGTGGCCTCTAAAAGTAGTGTGGGGTGGTTATGGAACCCTAGAGATGATCTAACCTCTTCTAAAAATCATTTTAATTGGGTTAAATTCGGAGTTACCTTTTGGGACAAAACTAAGACCCCTAAAAAGCTCTCTATTCATGCATGGTTTGACCCGAAACTCTACCCAAAGTCCTATCCGACCCACAGGTCCAACTTTAAACATTTAAAATGCATAATTAAGTCATTTAGTCACATTTAAAAGTCTATAAACACTTTATACCTTTATTTGTATGTTCATTAATTATCATATACGTATATCCTTAATACGACTTAATTAAATTAACGAGTCTTCAATTTATTCACGACTATCTCCATTATTCGCACTATACCGTCATACCATAACACTTATATCACATTTATGAAGTATTATATTTAAATTAAATACTCCAATATAATTTAACATACTCGTTTAATCATTATGCCAAATAAAAGATAAATACCTTCATTTCATTCGAATAGTAATTCCCATAATTTTAATTAAATCCGTATAACTTTAATTTAATACTCATAAATATACAGGGTATTACATTCAATCCCCCAATAATGGAATTCCATCAGCGGAATTCACTACGGTAAGAAATCACGTTTTAAATCTGTACCATTATCTTAAGTTTACTCATACCCCATGAAATAAATGAAAGGTTCATCCCTGCCTATCATAACACTACTGCAGCATCCTTATATTCCACATTACATGTTCACACATGTACTATTAACAAATATGAATGACACATATACATTCAATATGTACCATTCACACCAAGCATATCCATACCTTAAGTATACCGTCATATATGTATAAAAAAAGAAATAACTATCTTAGTATCCAACTTCTTCCAGCTTCGACTTATTCCAATTTCGTGTGTGGGATGTCTCGCAAGCGGAATCCAAACAAGGAACCCTCCTGATGCACTACTGCATAGCTTAGTCAGTTATTGAGATCCACCATCCTGTAATACCCCGTATTTTTATGCTATATTAATTTGGGGATTTATTAAATTTAATGTGAATGAATTATTTAATAAAAATCCGGAAATTAATTATGTTATAATTATTAACGTGGCGAGAGTTAGTAATTATGGGAAAATTGATGAATATTACTAATGAGCAAAGTAATATACTATATTGGTTATATTGTATGTCATGAGTGAGTTAAATGACAATTTCGGAAATTTAAGTCGGAACGTGCTCGTGTCGCGTCGGGACTAAATTTTGATAAATAAAAAGTGAATATTTTATTAGTTACCCGTATGGTCATTTTGAGTGCGCCATCGCTTCCGGAAGGGTCGAGATAGTCAGAAAGTGTACCCGGGGTGTAGTTTGGGTCTCGGAGCGTTTTTAGGCCTAATTAGTACCCCGAGAGGGCATTTTAGTCATTTTACATATTTAGGTAATTAAACCCACGAAATTTAGCAACCTATATCAGCCATTTAGGTTAACCATTTAGGGTTAGAATATTCAGAACCCTAGTACGGCCATTGGAGAAGAGAGGAGAAGGCTCTCAAGGCAATTCAAGGCCAAAAAGTCACTGGTTTGCACCGCCGCCACCACCAACGCCTAGATCGTGAGAAGGGGAACGCAACCACACCAAAATCAGCTGCAATCCAGACTTTCGAAAATCCCAGGCAAGTGTTTATCTTGCGTATTTTCGTTGGTGCAATTTTCATATTGGTTAGGAATGATTAGAGATGAAAAATATGGAAGAAAACCCAATTTGTGATAGGAAAACCCATGTAGAATTGATTTATGTGGAAATTCTGGAAACCTTGCCATGTAGAGGGATGTAACCACGAAATTTTGATAATTATAAGAAGGAATTTCTGAAGAAAATTGGTTTGAAACCTGTTTAAGAGAATTTTAGTGTTCTTGATAATTAATTAAGTTTTGGGGCTGTTAATCCTTGATTAAATGATAGAAATACCCATGCCTTACGTTGGAAACATCTGATATATTGTTATAATGTTAGTAGTAGCATTCTGGGACGATTAGAACTTGAAAATATGGATTTGGTGTAAATTTGTAGATGAAACCCCTAACTGCAATTCTGCAGATTTCGCAGACTTTCTTGATCGATCGATCGAGCCCAGAGCTTCGATCGATCGAAGGTTCGATGGATCGAGCCCCAAACCTCGATCGATCGACCCCTCCTAGAAGACTCTTATTTCCCTTTGTAAATGATTTAAAAATCTAATTGTTGTGATATAATTCTTGGGCATTCTTAGTATAATGATTTGGGAGACATGGAGGACCAGTAGGGCGTATGAATAAATGTTGGGATCATTAATATTCGACGAGAATGGTATTTATGGGATATTTACTTTAGGGATAGTGAATAGATATATTAAAGGGTGAGGCGCGTAAGAGAGTTGCGTTGAAACGTAATAACGACACCTACTGAATTTTCTACTTAGAAGAATAAAGTCCACGAGTGTCACGAAATAAGTGAGAAAACCCTTCGAGGTAAGGTTAGAGATGAAACCTTATACGTAATACTAATAATGTGAAATTAAGGATAAATCTTGTAATTATGGGTGACGAGAGGAACCTATATTAATATGATGAAAGTGGTATATTTATCTGATTGTGTGTACATATATTATATACATGTGAAAAACATACCGCGCTACTTGCTATCCTCAAGGTTACCGCGCTGGGACAATCTTATCTCGATGGGACCTTTATGGGGGATATTGACTTGTACCCTAGAAGATAGATATCCTTGGTACAGGCTATTGAATCGATAGTTCAGACGGTCCTAAGAGACGCGAGTATGTGCCATCCTCTTAGAGACTTGGAATCTATGCTTCGCCTCGATATTGTTTGTGTATGTGTTAATACAGTTCGAGAGTGATTCCGAACTTGTATTCCCCTTGATATGAGTGGTATGGGGTTTGGATAGTAGAAGTATGCACGCACCATAGTTTTATGTGGGGTGCTGTTATTTTATATATATTATACGAGTAGTTAATATATATATGAGAATTGGAAATTTGAAACTGCCTGCTGTGATTTGATAAGTAGGACATGGTTGATGACTCAAATGGTAAATACTTGTTTTGTGAAAGTATAATATGACATCGGGAAACTGTATAAGTTAATAAAGCTAAAACGAGAGTTGTGCTACTAATTGGAAGTATTCTTTTTAAACAATGACATTGTTCGATTTTAAAATCTTATGAGTAAGTTAAGATAAGCTAAATTATTGGGAAGGTTAGTATGATAAAATGATAAGATAAACCGTTGGTAAGGTTAGTACAATAGGCATGCACATTAGAAGAGAGGTGAGAATTTCTCAAGAGAGTGTCGCTCTAATATGTTGTTGCATTGGCCTGTATCAATTTAAATACTTGCTAAACGTATTTTAAATCAAACACACTTTCGGGCTCTGACCCGTTTTTCTCTCTCTCTCTCTCTCTCTCTCTCTCTTGTATATATATATATGTATGTATTACAGGTGCCCAGCCACAGGGGCGTCTTGCTTAGGATCTCTTGGAAGGAACGCGCTGCAGCTTAGGTGGGAGTTGCAGGTCTCTTGATTAGACGACTTCGTTCATTCGGATCCACTCTTAGTATTTTCATTTAGTTGAGCATGTGTAGCTCTTTCCATTATTCCATTATTATTGGGACATTTGTATTTCAGTAATTCCAGTATTGTTACTATGGGTTTTATTCATTTGATTGTGTTACTTTATATTTCGCATGTTGACATTCGGTTGACGAATGTTTTAAATTAATTGGACTATGTTGTAGATATTTAATGTGGTGTGATTCTTACTTATTGAATGTTGTTAATAAAATAAATGATTTTCTTTAAATAAAATTTGGAAAGTATGTATGAAAATGGTTTTGACACTTAGCTTAATTATTTAGGGTGTTAAATTGGAAAATTTATTTTTATCGACAGTGATGCTGAGAATGAACCAACTGTTTACCTTGATTTAATTTAATAAAGGAGTGATCTTCTGGTATTTAATTAAGCGGGGTGTCACAGGTGGTATCAGAGCATCAGGTTCTAGTGTCCATAGGATCTGTACGGCTTCTTTCGCTTTCAGCTTAACGTTATTGCTATTGAGCCCTATTTTTAGGATTGTTGTACTCTTGTTTTACATTTAAGTCTTCAGCTATTTGAGATTTGATAATAACTGTAGACTAATAAACTTGTTCACGTTTTAGATGCCTCTGAGACGTGCTCCAAAAGATAGGCGTGCCCAGGTCGAGCAGCCAGCAGCTCCGGCACCAGGCACAATGAATGCAAATGAAGTAGCCGCCATTGTTGCTCAGGCGGTGAATGCCGCGATAGCAATGATTCAGCAGGCTCCACCCCAGGTTTAGGTAGTGGCGCCAGTACCAGCAGAACTCCCATCTGCATGGGAGAGGGTTCGGGATGCTTTTCAGAAAGCGCATCCCCCTGAGTTCTCTGGTAGCTCCGATATTGTCACAGTTAGCCAATGGAAGAAAGACATCCAACGGCACCTCCGTATGTATGAGTGCACTGATGTGCAAAAGTAGTTATTGTCTTCCTTTAAGCTGGTGGGAGCCGCATTGTAGTGGTGGGAATCCACTACCACTTTGGAGGAGAGGGACACGATCCCTATTCAGTTGTTCTGGGAGCGGTTTGACCGCAAGTATTTTCCACCCGCCGTTCAGACTGAGATGAGGCGGAAATTACTAAATCTGAAGCAGGAGAATCTTACTGTAGCTGAGTATGAGGAGGAGTTCACGAGACTTCTCACCATTGTGCCAGATGAGGCACCTACTGAGAGTAAGAGGATTATGTTGTTTGTCGACGGGTTAGCTTGGAGGATCCGTCAGCACCTTATTGGGAATTTATCCCTGAGTACTTTCACTGATGTACTCAATGCCGCGTTGCTACATTGCCAGGATCACCGCTTCCATCTTCAGGGAAGCAAGAGAGCAGGAGAGTCCATCCAGCAGGGCAGGGCTGGGCGTAATAGTGCCAGTGGGGCACCATCTCATGGACAGACTCGTCAGCACGAGCAGAGTTCCCATCAGGGGGACCCTGCTAAGATATTCCGTTCAGGTGATTCTAGGCAGGGATATGGGGGCTATAGGCAGAGCCAGCCTAATCAGCAGGGCCAGCAGGGCCAACACCGACAACAGGGACAACAGCAGGGCCAGCAGGACCAGCAGCGTACTAATCAGGGCCAACAGGGCCAGTGGCGGGGAGGCAACGACCATCAGGGCCGTGGTCAGCAGGGACAAATGGGAGGCAACTTCAAGGGCCGATGTTTTGGGTGTGGTAAGCACGACCATAGGCGCCAGGATTGTTCGGAGGGAGATAGGGACCCTCAGCAGCAGGGTGCCCGTAATGAGCCACAGAGGCCACTATTTCCACCTGCCCTCCCAGCTCCAGCCCAGGTGCCATCCCTACCAGCCATTCCAGCAGCTCCAGTGCAACAGGGGCAATTACAGTATGGACGTGTCTATAACGTCCACCAGGCAGCAGCTCCACAGGCACCACCCGCGATTGAGGGTATGTTTCCTATCCATGGTACTATGGGTCGGTTTTTGTTTGATACGGGGGCAACACATTATTTTATAGCTACGCATTTTGCGAAGGCCTTAGGGTTGTTAGCCACAGCGGAGAGCACAGTGACGTGTGTGGACTCACCACTGGGGAGTGGGTCACTTATTTTCTTTATGTTCCAGGGAGTGGGGGTAGAGATCGGTAGTTTGGTATTACCTGCGGACATGTTAGTCGTAGACATGCACGAGGATGATGTGATTATTGGTATGGATTGGCTCGCACCTTATAGAGCCATGATTGATTGCTTCGGTGGGAGCATTGTTTTTGACATTCCGGGGCAAGAGATGTTTGTAGTGGCGATGCCTCGCCCAGAGGGAGGTTCGACCGCTCATTTGTATTACATAGAGGAGGATACCTCTAAGGAGGTTGTGATTCCCTTAGATTCGATCCCAGTTGTCAGGGAGTATTCCGATGTGTTCCAGGAGATACCAGGCCTAACCCCAGTCGAGAGATAGACATTGTTATAGATTTATTGCCAGATACGAGACCTATAGCGTGAGCACCGTACCGTATGGCTCTGGCAGAGATGCGAGAGCTACGAGATCAGATAGAGCATCTGTTAGGTCAGGGCTTCATTCGCAGGAGTACCTCACCTTGGGGCGCTCCAGTTTTGTTTGTAAAGACGAGATATGGTTCACTGAGATTGTGTGTGGACTACCGGGAGCTGAACAAGGTCACGATACGGAATAAGTTTCCGTTGCCTCGAATCGATGACCTGTTCGACCAGTTGAGGGGAGTAACTTTCTTTTCGAAGATAGATCTGAGGTCGGGGTACCATCAGTTACGTATTAGAGAGCAGGATGTTTCAAAGACTGCCTTCTTGTCGAGATATGGGTCCTATGAGTTCAGGGTGATGCCGTTTGGACTCACAAATGCTCTAGCCGTTTTCATGGACTTGATGAACCGAGTATTCAGAGAGTTCTTGGATCAGTTTTTCATCGTCTTCATAGATGACATCTTGATATATTCACACTCCGAGGAGGAGCATGCCGAGCACTTGAGGCAGGTTCTTCAGACTGTACGAGAGAATCAGTTGTATGCTAAGTACGAGAAGTGTGGATTCTGGTTGTGAGAGGTACAGTTCTTGGGGCATGTTGTTTCTGACCAGGGAATAGCAGTTGACCCGAGTAAAGTGTCAGCGGTGAGGAAGTGGGGACAGCCTAGGACACCGATGGAAGTGCGTAGTTTCTTGGGATTAGCTGGTTACTACAGGAGATTCATTCGGGGATTCTCCAAAATAGCGGGTCCATTGACGAATCTGACTCGCAAGGGGGTACCATATGTTTGGGATGACGCTTGTCAATTGGCTTTCGACGAGCTGAAAGACAAGCTTACTTCAGCGCCAGTCCTTGCGTTACTAAAGCCGGGTGTGGAGTACCTGGTCTACACCGATTCGTCCTTACGGGGACTTGGGGGAGTACTCCAGCAGGAAGAGAAGGCTATAGCTTTTGCTTCCCGCAAGCTTAAGCTACATGAGAAGAATTACCCCACCCACGACCTGGAGTTAGCAGCGGTCGTCTTTGCATTGAGGATATGGAGGCACTATTTGTTGGGAGAGAAATTTCGTTTGTTCACAGACCACAAGTCGTTGCAGTACCTATTCACTCAGCGAGAGCTGAATATGCGTCAGCGCAGATGGCTAGAGTTTGTGAAGGACTATCAGTTCGAAATACAGTATCACCCGGGGAAGGCCAACGTAGTTGCTGATGCGTTGAGCCGTAGACCGGTAGACGATGTAGCGGACGTCTGGAAAGCAAAGTGGAAGGAGTTGGGTCACCAGGACGCAGTAGCGCATTCTTTCATATCCATGATGTCAGTCACACCCGAGATTGTTACCAGGGTGATACAGGCACAGACCACAGACCCATTTTGCCAAGAGAAGATTGTGCGACTTCTAGCCGAGGGTGCTGAGTCCTATTATGTTAGTTCTGATGGAGGTTTACGGTTTAATGGGAGATTAATAGTTCCAGAAGGAGCAGAATTACATCATGCAGTGATGACTCATTCTCATGGGTCCCGATTTGCAGTACATCCGGGAGGCGATAAGATGTACTAGGATATGAGGAGGCAATACTGGTGGAGTGGGATGAAGAAGGACATTGCTGAGTTCATGTCCAAGTGCTCTACCTGCCAGCTGGTACAGGTGGACCATCATAAACCGTCAGGATTGCTTCAGCCATTGGAAGTACCCGCGTGGAAGTGGGAGAGTATTTCCATGGATGATATTACAGGGTTGCCTACATCACAGCGGGGCCACGATTCTATCTGGGTGATTGTGGACCGTTTGACCAAGGTGGCTCATTTTCTGCCGGTGCGGACAGATTATACCACGGGTCAGTATGCTCAGTTGTTCATCGCGGAGATTGTCAAATTACACGGGGTGCCCCTGAATATTGTGTCAGATAGGGACAAGATTTTCGTGTCACGTTTTTGGGAAAGCTTTCAGGAGGCTATGGGTACTGAGTTAAGGTTGAGTTCAGCTTACCACCCACAGACAGATGGACAGACATAGCGTACTAATCAGATATTAGAGGATATGCTACGCATGTGTGTTCTCGATTTTGGAGGAGGTTGGGAGCCACATCTTCCACTGGTAGAGTTTGCCTATAATAACTCTTATCAGTTTACGATTGGTATGGCTCCATTTGAGGCTTTGTACGGCAGGCCTTGTCGTTCCCCAACTTGTTGGCTCGAAGTGGGGGATAACAAGTTGCTAGGACCAGAGGTGATTCAGGAGACCTCCGCGAGGATCGAGATGATCAGGAGTCGCATTCGGGTAGCCCAAGACAGGCAAAAGAGCTACGCCGATGCGAAATGGTTCTTCCGGGAGTTTAGTGTGGGGGACCAAGTGTTATTGCGTGAATCTCCTATGAAGGGAGTGATGAGGTTCGGGAAGAAGGGGAAGTTGGCTCCGAGGTACGTGGGACCATTTCCCATCATCGAGAGAATTAGGACGGTTGCATACAGGTTGGGACTGTCAGAACATTTACATCGCATCCACGATGTATTCCACATCTCGTCGTTGAGACGATACCTTCGGGATGATATGGCCCATACCCACATTGCGATAGATGAGATCGACTTACATCCTGATAGCTCTTACGAGGAGAGACCTGTGGCTATCCTAGACTATAGTGAGAGGATATTGAGGTCGAAGATAGTTCCACTTGTGCGGGTCCAGTGGGAGCATCATAATGTGGAGGAATCCACTTGGGAGCGCGAGGCAAATATGCGCGAAAAATATCCAGAGTTGTTTTTACCAAGTATGCCTTATTTTCCGAATTTTGGGACGAAATTCCGTTATTAGGGGGTAAGTATGTAATACCCCGTATTTTTATGCTATATTAATTTGGGGATTTATTAAATTTAATGTGAATGAATTATTTAATAAAAATCCGGAAATTAATTATGTTATAATTATTAACGTGGCGAGAGTTAGTAATTATGGGAAAATTGTTGAATATTACTAATGAGCAAAGTAATATACTATATTGGTTATATTGTATGTCATGAGTGAGTTAAATGACAATTTCAGAAATTTAAGTCGGAACGTGCTCGTGTCGCGTCGGGACTAAATTTTGATAAATAAAAAGTGAATATTTTATTAGTTGCCCGTATGGTCGTTTTGAGTGCGCCAACGCGTCCGGAAGGGTCGATATAGTCAGAAAGTGTACCCGGGGGTGTAGTTTGGGTCTCGGGGCGTTTTTAGGCCTAATTAGTACCCCGGGAGGGCATTTTAGTCATTTTACATATTTGGGTAATTAAACCCCCGAAATTCAGCAACCTATATCAGCCATTTAGGTTAACCATTTAGGGTTAGAATATTCAGAACCTTAGTACGGCCATTGGAGAAGAGAGGAGAAGGCTCTCAAGGCAATTCAAGGCCAAAAAGTCACCGGTTTGCACCGCCGCCACCACCAACGCGTAGATCGTGAGAAGGGGAACGCAACCACACCAAAATCAGCCGCAATCCAGACTTCCAAAAATCCCAGGCAAGTATTTATCTTGCGCAATTTCGTTGGTGCAATTTTCATATTGGTTAGGAATGATTAGAGATGAAAAATATGGAAGAAAACCCAATTTGTGATAGGAAACCCCATGTAGAATTGATTTATGTTGAAATTCTGGAAACCTTGCCATGTAGAGGGATGTAACCACGAAATTTTGATAATTATAAGAAGGAATTTCTGAAGAAAATTGGTTAGAAACCTGTTTAAGAGAATTTTAGTGTTCTTGATAATTAATTAACTTTTGGGGCTGTTAATCCTTGATTAAATGATAGAAATACCCATGCCTTACGTTGGAAACATCTGATATATTGTTATAATGTTAGTAGTAGCATTCTGGGACGATTGGAACTTGAAAATATGGATTTGGTGTAAATTTGGAGATGAAACCCGTAACTGCAATTCTGCAGATTTCGCAGACCTGCTTGATCGATCGATCGAGCCCAGAGCTTCGATCGATCGAAGGTTCGATGGATCGAGCCCCAAAACTCGATCGATCGACCCCTCGTAGCAGACTCTTATTTCCCTTTGTAAATGATTTAAAAATCGAATTGTTGTGATATAATTCTTGGGCATTCTTAGTATAATGATTTGGGAGACATGGAGGACCAGTAGGGCGTATGAATAAATGTTGGGATCATTAATATTCGACGAGAATGGTATTTATGGGATATTTACTTTAGGGATAGTGAATTGATATATTAAAGGGTGAGGCGCGTAAGAGAGTTACGTTGAAACGTAATAACGACACCTACTGAATTTTCTACTTAGAAGAATAAAGTCCACGAGTGTCACGAAATAAGTGAGAAAACCCTTCGAGGTAAGGTTAGAGATGAAACCTTATACGTAATACTAATAATGTGAAATTAAGGATAAATGTTGTAATTATGGGTGACGAGAGGAACCTATATTAATATGATGAAAGTGGTATATTTATGTGATTGTGTGTACATATATTATATACATGTGAAAAACATACCGTGCTACTTTCTATCCTTGAGGTTACCGCGCTGGGACAGTCTTATCTCGATGGGACCTTTATGGGGGATATTGACTTGTACCCTAGAAGATAGATATCCTTGGTACAGGCTATCGAATCGATAGTTCAGACGGTCCTAAGAGACGCGAGTATGTGCCATTCTCTTAGAGACTTGGAATCTATGCTTCGCCTCGATATTGTTTATGTATGTGTTAATACAGTTCGAGAGTGATTTCGAACTTGTATCCCCCTTGATATGAGTGGTATGGGGTTTGGATAGTAGAAGTATGCACGCACCATAGTTTTATGTGGGGTGCTGTTATTTTATATATATTATACGAGTAGTTAATATATATATGAGAATTGGAAATTTGAAACTGCCTGCTGTGATTTGATAAGTAGGACATGGTTGATGACTCAAATGGTAAATACTTGTTTTGTGATAGTATAATATGACATCGGGAAACTGTATAAGTTAATAAAGCTAAAACGAGAGTTGTGCTACTAATTGGAAGTATTCTTTTTAAACAATGACATTGTTCGGTTCTGAAATCTTATGAGTAAGTTAAGATAAGCTAAATTATTGGGAAGGTTAGTATGATAAAATGATAAGATAAACCGTTGGGAAGGTTAGTACGATAGGCGTGCACATTAGAAGAGAGGTAAAAATTTCTCAAGAGAGTGTCGCTCTAATATATTATTGCATTGGCCTGTATCAATTTAAATACTTGCTAAACGTATTTTAAATCAAACACACTTTCGGGCTCTGAGCCGTTTCTCTCTCTCTCTCTCTCTCTCTCTCTCTCTCTCTCTCTCTCTTGTATATATATATGTATGTATTACAGGTGCCCAGCCACAGGGGCGTCTTGCTTAGGATCTCTTGGAAGGAACGCGCTGCAGCTTAGGTGGGAGTTGCAGGTCTCTTGATTAGACGACTTCGTTCATTCGGATCCACTCTTAGTATTTTCAGTTAGTTGAGCATGTGTAGCTCTTTCCATTATTCCATTATTATTGGGACATTTGTACTTCAGTAATTCCAGTATTGTTACTATGGGTTTTATTCAGTTGATTGTGTTACTTTATATTTCGCATGTTGACATTCGGTTGACGAATGTTTTAAATTAATTGGACTATGTTGTAGATATTTAATGTGGTGTGATTCTTACTTATTGAATGTTGTTAATAAAATAAATGATTTTCTTTAAATAAAATTTGGAAAGTATGTATGAAAATGGTTTTGACACTTAGCTTAATTATTTAGGGTGTTAAATTGGAAAATTTATTTTTATCGACAGTGATGCTGAGAATGAACCAACTGTTTACCTTGATTTAATTTAATAAAGGAGTGATCGCCCGGTATTTAATTAGGCGGGGTTTCACACATCCCAAGACTAAAAGGAAAATAAAATTTATAGTAATCATGTAAATTCAATTTTTTTCCCATTGCCAACGGAAGTCTTATCACGCCTAAGGAATACAATAAATCTCGATAAATAACCAATGTGATAACATCAAGAATAATAACCAAAATGTCCTAGAATCCAATATCTCTCAACTCCCTACATTTGCTGATTTCGTGCGTAGGACGTCTCTCAAACGAAATCCAAACAAGGAACCCTTTCGATACACTACTATATAGCTATGTCGGTTATTAAGATCTGTCGGTCCAGGACTTAAGTCCATTAATGTGTTTAATCAATTTATATGGCTCTATAGGCCTATTCATTTTGGTAAAGGCTATCTGTGATGACCCGAATATGATTATGATAAACCATGTTTAAATCATGCTTACCATATGGGATGTTGATAATGTGTTATTAGAATATATAATGTTAAGTTACTGTGTTTAGTCTAATCCTACCTTCATAACTTATGAAATATTGAATTAGTCACAAACACAAATTTATGATGTCTTCGGTAGGAATGTTAAAGTTCGGGACTAGTTTTGGCCACTATAATATGATAATTGAGTTGGGGAGAAAACTAGATATTTGTAGATATATGAGCTATGTTTGTAACACAATAAACGGGGTATAAAACAAAGGTCTGAGGAAGGAGTTATACTGAAGTTACGAACCGGGGTTAAAGTTGTCATTTAGCTTTAAATTATATTTTGTCTTATATGGCGACACATGCCATATTTTGATTGGACCAAGGGTAGGTGAATTATGCCGACTTTAAAGCCTTCAAAAGACCTCCTCCTTCAGCCAAAATCAGGTATGAGAGAGTTTGTCTTGAGAAGAGAAAATTGGGAAGCTCGGGAAGTAGAAAGTGAGGACAAAACTCTGTAGGAAATTATGAAAAAGTTCCTAAGGTAATTCTATGCATAAATCTTGTTATTATTTTTGTATTATTGATTAAAATGATAGAAATCATTGATTTGTTATTGAAATTTCATGACTTGGTGTATATGTACGGATAGATGCAAGTTTAAGCAAAGTTGAACGTGTAAATCATGTATATTGCTTCGATTAGAAACCTTGTATATTCAAACTCCTATAACTTTTTGTATATTTTTTCGAATTGAATAATTCAAGTTCTATATGAAAATAGACTCATATATGTATAACATATCCAAATATTATATGAAAATACCAAGAAAGGAATCTTTGGCGATAGTTTGAAATTCATGTATCAAATCTGCCCCAAAGGTGTAAGTATGCACACCAGGTGTTTGATGCTTTTTCTGACATAGTAAATGAACCTTAAAAATTATGAAACTTTAATTTTGTATTTTTAAATATGTTTATGGTTGTTGGGTGAAATATCAAAGGAATTTATGATGAAAAAAAATTATAAAAATTCTTCGAAGTTGACTAAACGATAAAAGAGTCTATAGGGAAAATTTGATTTGTAATAAAGAAATGGACACATCTTGCTCTAGGAAATTTGAAATGATGTGTTGTCTTTTATATTGGGAACCTAATATGATAAGAATTGGATTAACAAGAAGAAATTAAAGTATGTTTGGGCTGTGGATTGGATATGTTAAATATTTAACATGAAATTGGATGAGACTTCATTTATGATAAATGATTAGAATGGGTTGATATGATGCTTATGAATTCGGTTAAGGTTAAGTTACTATTTGGATTGTTAATATACTTATGATGATACTAATATTTTATGACTTTATATGTGAAAGGGAAGAAGAACCGGTTGAACAAGTGTCAGACAAAGGCAAGGGAAAAATACATGAAGTGGCCAAGGTGAGTGTACTCACTGTAAAAAGATGTATTATACATGGCTATGGAGAAGATTTGAATATCACTCATGGGTAAGATGTATTACACATGGTTATGGATAAGATCTGAATATCACTCACTTGTAAGAGGTATTATACATGGTCACGGATATGATCAGAATATTATTGATTATGAATTTGTTCATTTTGGTTTACCAAAATGGGAGGTTACTCCCCAACCTGGAATGGGGTGATTTGTCTATTAAAGACAAGGGGTTACTCCTCGACCAGAAATGGGGGAGAATTGTCTATTGCAGACAGGATATGTGAATCATGATTCGGATAAGTTGATCATTCTTTATGAATGATCCCGATAAGTATATAATTGGGCATTCGTTATGAATGAGCCGGATAAGTATATAATTGGTAATTCTTTATGAATGGGTCGGATAAGTAATACATAATTATGAATGGGTCGGATAAGTATACAAAAATTACCACATGGATATGATTTATTGCATTTAATTATATGCAATAGTTTAGTAGTGATGCATTCACTGGGCTATTTTTCTGCGGTAACTATGGTTATGTGTTTCAAGTAACGTGATGTCACTGGCAAATGTAGGAGGTCGAGTTGGGTTACCAATGGATGTATAAAACCATAATTTTGGTCAAATGAAAAAGGGGTAATTTAATCCTACTTATCCTTTAAGAAAGTTTGAATAAGCGTAATTACTTTAAAATTATGATAGGTTCTAGCTTTATTGCTTCATGTTAATAATTGAAGAAAGATACTCATGTTTATGGTTTGATTAAGGTAATTATGATTTGACTCACTTTGAATTTCAAACTTAATTATAAGTAATTGGGTTGGGGTGTGTCAACTTTGGTATCAGAGCCTGGGTTTTAGAGGTTCTGGGGTGAGGAACGCCTAGATTTGGCAGTGGAAGTAGAAATTGTTTTGAGTCATAAGTAAATTTGCTTTTGTTGACTAATATTTGTTAGATATACATACATACTGTTGTATGAGATGTGAAATGCAAGGATCTTGCAGGAAAGGAAATGAGATGTTAAGGTTTATTCGGGGATGACAGCGAATATAGGTGTTTTTGTATGAATTATTTCATTATTTTATTTATGGTATGGACAAACATGTCATTACAGGAAAATTTTTAAAGACAAAATGTGGTATATGAAAATTGTGAAGTATTGGAAGTAATCCCTTCATATACTGGAATATGTAAACATGAGTAGTGTCACTTATTAAGCCATGGTTTGGTGTGTGCCCATTTATGTGGGAGTGTGAGGTATAGGAACCCATATTCCATTAAAGGATGAGATGGTAAATTGTTAGAGTGTGAATCAAATGAAGATTCACATGGTAAAGGTGAAGTGAAAATATTAATAGTTGTATATGTTTAAATTTAATATGTGAAATGGTCTGAAATTCAATTACTAGTCAATATATCACAATTGATCCCAATATGGGTTCATATTGAATTATGATAAGTAGAAGAAAAGAGTAATAAGAGTTGAGATGTATTTTTTTATAGTATGCATATATGTAGTGAATATTACTCCTGGGATGTTTTGAAATGCTTATATGGATAGCAGAGTTGAGACGAAGTGTTAAAGAGTTGGAAGTTTAAAAATATTGGAGATCCCTTTTAAGAGTATGTGTTGTGTGTGAGTATAGGAAAGATGCTAATCGGGTTTGAATATCGACAACTGATTTGGGTGGATATTGAGTTATGTTTGTCATTGTACGTACGTGTTATCACTAAGAGTATGACATATAATGTATATGATTGACATTCGGAGTCACCAAGAAGTATGTCTAAGGATAATGTGCTATGTGAGATACCGTAAGGGGATATGTTAACGTATTTGTATAGGTTATTTGGAAGACATATATACGACATATAATAGCTAAAGAAGTATTACGGGGTTGGTAAGTATGGTTAAAGTTTTAAGTGGTGATGGTTCGTTTAACTTCCATGTTACTAAATGTGTAGGACGAGTGTATTAATGATATTGCATAAGAATATCATGTTAGTAAACATTGGGATAAGATTACGATTGTAAAGTTATTGTGTTGAATAAATGACTTATTAAGGTCATTGTGTGTTTAGTTAAAGAACAATCAAATGATACTGAAAAAGGGAATATAGTGAGAAGTTTGATTGAGTTCATAGTGCATGACTGCATAATATACATGAAGGTGAATATGAAATCTTGGTTAAAAATAAACATTGAGTGAATGATTGTTCAGTTTTGATATATGAATAGTAGTGAGGATATATTTAAATTATGAAATTTTAAGGATGATATTTAACATACTCTTAAACTCTAGAAACAATACAGAAAGTAGTTAAGGCCAAACACATGTATTTGGTGTTGAATGGAAGATGAGAAGATGGTATATAATAAGTTAGTCTTGTAATATGATAATTATGAATTGAAATATTGAATGGAAGTTGGAGAAAGGAAACATAGGAAGTTAGTCTTGTAATATAATATTTATTATTTGAAATATTACACGATAATAAGAATGAACCATAGGAATGAAGGTATGAAGTAATATATGAGTTGGGAATTGACTTCCATTTATAAGAAATCATTAAATGATTATTCTTATGTATAAGTGGTAAATAAAATGAAGATGATATGAGAGAATATTTATTGGGCATGAGGAAATAGTATTCCCAATTGGTTGGTAAGTGAAACTCCTCCTAAATTTCGGGGACAAAATTTTCTGGGGGGGGGGGGGGGGGGGGGGAGGTTGTGATGACCCAGATATGATTATGATAAACCATGTTTAAATCATGCTTACCATATGGGATGAGGATAATGCGTTATTAGAATATATAATGTTAATTTATTGTGTTTAGTCTAATCCTACCTTTATAACTTATGATATATTGAATTAGTCACAAACACAAATTTATGAAGTCTTCGGTAGGAATGTTAAAGTTCGGGACTAGTTTTGGCCACCATAATATGATAATTGAGTTGGGGATAAAACTAGAAATTTGTAGATATATGAGTTAAGTTTGTAACACAATAAATGGGGTATAAAACAAAGGTATGAGGAAGGAGTTATGCTAAAATTACGAATAGGGGGTAAAGTAGTCATTTAGCTTCAAAGGATATTTTATCTTATATGGCGACACGTGTCATATTTTGATTGGAGCAATGGGAGGCGACTTATGCAGATTTTAAAGCCTTCAAATGACCTCCTCCTTCATCCAAAATTAGGCATGAGAGAGTTTGGCTCGAGGAGAGAGAATCCGGAAGCTCGGGAAGTAGAAAGTGAGGAGAAAAATCCCTAGGAAATTACGAAAAAGTCCCTTAGGTGATTCTATGAATAAATCTTGTTATTATTTTGGTATTATTGATGGAAATGATATAAATCATTGATTTGTTATTGAAATTTCATGACTTGGTGTATATGTACGGATAGATGCAAGTTTAAGAAAAGTTAAACGTGTAAATCATGTATATTCCTTCGATTGGAAACCTTGTGTATTCAAACCCCTATAAATTTTTGTATATTTATTGGAATTGAATAATTCCAGTTGGATATGAAGATATGCTCATATATGTATAACATATCCAAATATTTTGTGAAAATACCAAGAAATGAATCTTTGGTGATAGTTTGAAGTTCATGTATCAAATTTGCCCCAAAGGTGTAAGTATGCACACCAGGTGTTCGATGTTTTTCTTGACATAGCAAATGAACCTTAAAAATTATGAAACTTTAATTTTGTATTTTTAAATATATTTATGGATGTTGGGTGAAATATCAAAGGAATTTATGATACAGATTTGATTTGTAATAAAGAAATGGACACATCTTACTTTAGGAAACTTGAAATGATGTGTTGTCTTTTATATTGGGAACCTAATATGATAAGAATTGGATTACCAAGAAGAAATTAAAGTATGTTTGGACTATGGATTGGATATATTAAATATTTTAACATGAAATTGGATGAGACTTCATTTGTGATAAATGATTAGAATGGGTTGATATGATGCTTATGAATTTGGTTAAGGTTAAGTTATTCTTTGGATTATTAATATCCTTATAATGATACTAATATTTTAAGACTTTATATGTGAAAGAGAAGAAGAACCGGTTGAACAAGTGCCAGACAAAGGCAAGGGAAAAATACATGAAGTGGCCAAGGTGAGTGTACTCACTGTAAAAATATGTATTATACATGGCTATGGAGATGATTTGAATATCACTCACGGGTAGGATGTATTACGCATGGTTATGGATAAGATCTGAATATCACTCACTTGTAAGAGGTATTATACATGGTTACGGATATGATCAGAATATTATTGATTATGAATTTGTTCATTTCGGTTTACCGAAATGGGATGTTACTCCCCGACCCAGAATGGGGGAGATTTGTCTATTAAAGACAAGGGGTTACTCCTCGACCAGGAATGGGGGAGAATTGTCTATTGCAGACATGATATGTGAATCTTGATTCAGATGAGTTGGTCATTCTTTTGAATGATCCCGATAAGTATATAATTGGCCAATCGTTATGAATGATCCAGATAAGTATATAATTGGTAATTCTTTATGAATGAATCGGATAAGTAATTCATAATTTTGAATGGGTCGGATAAGTATACAAAAATTACCACATGGATATGATTTATTGCATTTAATTATATGCAATAGTTTAGTAGTGATGCATTCACTGGGCTATTTTTCTCACGGTTACTATGGTTATATGTTTCAAGTAACGTGATGTCACTGCCAAATCAAGGAGGTCGAGTTGGGTTATCAAAGGATGCATAAAACCATAATTTTGGTCAAGTGAAAAAGGGTTAATTTAATCCTACTTATCCTGTAAGCAAGTTTGAATATGCATAATTACTTTAAAATTTTGAAAGGTTCTAGTTTTATTGCTTCATGTTAATAATTGAAAAAGGATACTCGTGTTTATGGTTTGATTAAGGTAATTATGATTTGACTCATTTTAACTTTCAAACTTAATTATAAGTAACTGGGTTGGGGTGTGTCACTATCACTGCCCATTTCCATTGACATCGTCATTATAATGATGTTATTTTGGATCGTACATATATTTATGTAATCGAGTCCATCATTAGTCCCAACATTCCTAAAATAACTAAAAATACTGGAAAAAAATACGATTTCTTTCCGCTTTGCATACTCTTAACATGAATAAGAGGGTCTCATCGCTGAATAATTATCGCACTCCGACATACCTAACAATTCGACCTAAAAAAACATAAGCCTCCTATTATACATTTCTATACATCTACACACTAGCGAACAATGCCCCTTCTCACCCATGGTCAACCAATGTAAAACACTGTCCCAAATGCGAAGTCCATCTTCTCCAATGTACCAAAAAAATCCAAGTGAACACTAAGTCCCAATATCAAACAAACATATCCTACATACTCCAAAGTATGAAAAATACATCATTTACCACCGATACTCTCACTAGTCCCTTTCTCCACAAATAAATTCATTTATAACTCGATGTCCATCTCGCTGTGGGTCCTGGCCTCGCTGTCCCGACTTGTTCCATCCACCAAAAATATTATATCTTTTACTTAGAATACCCCTTTGGAACCCCTCAAATTGTCGGGTCCCTTAACAAATGATATCACCTATCTTGCCATACCGGATCGACATTGAAAACGTTAAATTTCTTCTTCACCTTGTTCTTTATTTATGATTTGAAGAGAGAAAAAAATGTGCAGGAAAACTTCCCTTCAGACTTCATTCGAAACTAATAATTAATTAATTGGTCCCGCTCTTCCAGCGTGATGATGGGCCTCTACTATCATAACTCCACTCTTACTAGTTTAAATGAACTAACCTCTGCTTGCGCACTATCGTCATTATCACATCCTCAATCTATGTGAATGTCTTCCTCTCATTTACTAGGCACCAAATTGCCTGAACTTCTCATAATTCTAGTGAGTGACCCACACGAAGGCCTCTATGTATATCTCTCTAAAACTAACCCCTTGCCCAAACAGGTAGTAACTAATCGTAAAGAATGCAATGATTCCTAATCTTAGGGACGTACATCAAAATACGCAATAAAAAACATAACAAGCTCAAACACAGATCCTAAGAACACTAGAAACGTGCTCTAATACCAATAATAGCAACCTCTGTCTTCTCACGTAAATATTGTCCAAACAAGATGTGCCAAAGATGGGGCTCATCAACAATTTATACCATTTCGAGCACTGAAGAAAATAAAAATTGCTTTCATTGTATACCAAAATTCATAATTTATAAAAAACATCTGAACAAAACTGATTTCATACATGAATACAAAATTGAATCATCATACAATACTCATAATGCAATGGAAAGTAAAAACTGATATTAATAAACTCTTGGGATTATACCCCTATAATTTAGATATGGAATAAAATAACCAAATGAAGAAGTACAACCTATACTATAATCAATGAAACAGATGTCGCTACATCCAAAGCAACTGCAAGTCTGATCCATCATTAATCTTGTTATCCTTATTTATAAGAAAACCTGGGGGACAATATTTATAATTTTAGGCCAGAGCCCTAAAGTTGCAAGGATTCTTCACCAATAAATATACAAAATGTAACCAACTTGTAATCCCCTGTGACTAAATAATAAAATAATATTTTTGGAATAAATAAAAATTTGCAAAAATTGGACTTAATGGAAAATTTTAATTCAATAATCGCATGGGTTTAATTTGTTATTAAGTTATATTTGTGTGTGATTGATTTTCTACGTGTATAGTTATAGCATCACATGTATTGTAGAAAAATACATAATTAATGTGTGACACAATACAAAGTACCCAATGTTAACATAAAATAATTCGGGACATATTTCAAGGCACATATGGGATAGTTTAGGTGTTATAGACCCTTAGAAATATCCCCGGGTCAATGGTATATATGTTGTGAAACTTTTGGGATAGTTTGGATAAAAATTTGGGTGTCCAAAAATAGGGTTTTACGCCCAACTCAGGATTTAGGATTAATTAGTGTTTAAGTAGGGGTAAACCTTTTCCCTACTACTATTCAGAAAAAAACCTAAACGCAACTGTTAACGGGAGAGGAAAGAAGACGAATCAAAAGATGGAAAAAGGGAAAGGAATCAAGAAGAAGGAAATTGGCTTTCTTCCACGAATTACTAAGGCAAGAATTCTCTTGCTTAATTTAAATTTTCAATGTATTTTCTTGTTGCATTATGATAACCCTTAGAATTTCTGGGATTTAGGTTTGATATGAATGATTTGACAATGAATAAATATTCTATGCATGTATAGGATTGAATTTAATGTAGAATTAGTCCCAAAAATTTAGGTATCATATTTTTCAAATTGAGGTTACATCCCTTAGGGTTCGTGATAGTTAAATGGGGGCATCTTGACTATTAATGTAGAGGATATTAATGTTGATCTATGGACTGAAATTTTGATGTAAACACCAAGATAGATGCCCCACATTATGAATTATACCGTGTTGGAATTGGGATTGCAACCCGAGATGAAATATGTATTTAATGTTCATAAATTCTGGAAAAATTCGGCATGAAATTGGGATTGATTCATGTAATTAATGATTCTAAGAGTACTAATTAAGTTGTAGGGATTCAACTACATGGATATAAAGTGCACTAAACCTTTAGAAATGAATTTGAAAAGAAAAGTAAAAATCCCGTAATAGAACAAACAAGCAGATCTGGGTTTCCAGATAAAATCAATTCGGGTAAGAATCAAACCGATTCGGCCCTGGGGGCTAAGTGAGCTGGGCCTGGGGTTTGGTTAAGGGTATTTTTAGGAGTCCAAACGAGTTGGTAGGACTGTGTATGAGCCAATAGGAAATTTATAAAAAAATGTGAATGCACCCATATTTAATTGGGAAATTTCATTTAACTAGATGATTAAATAATTATTTAAGGGAATTGATTTAATAATTCACTAGATGGTAAATTATTAATAAATTGGAAATTTTCTACCTCATGTGGGACTTTACTATGGTAATTATCAAGTAATTACCTATACATATTATATGACATAATAATGTGCACTTATATGTGTTTGTGTGGACATACCAATATTCGTGAACTGTCCTATTGGCTTGGGTGTTTGTGCGTTTAGATCGGGGACCACACGTCGGCACATGTGGGCTTGACCCTTGTGTTGATAATATAGGTACTACGTAGAGGCACCATCTATGAGTGGTACGTGTTGACGCTTAAAAACCTTTGTCATCTCTAGGTATGGGCCGTGAACTGGTATCCTGTGTAAGGACCGCCCCTAACTTATGTGTGTTTTGTGATGTCTGCTTAGGATAAGAGATTTCCTCCGGACTTGCAGATAGAGTACGAACTAGACCCCAACGATAGACGCCTTTTGTGTCAAATATATGAAATGACATATATATAATTACCCGAACTTTAAATTAGATAAATTAAAATGTCATAGAATGTGGACATAAACTATAACCCTTATTCTGTAATGCATAATAAATGTGTATTTAATTTATGTGAGACTTATGAAACTGGAATATTAAGAGTATTGGCAATTAAATATAGTCGATACACTTAAGAATTAAATTATCGACAAATCCATTATTATTAATTTGACACATTGTCATAATTATTATTTGGGACTTATTGGGATGCGGATAATATCACACTTAGATGAAGGGTGAGGTGTTAAAAGCATGTGAGTGACGAGGGGGAATATTCATTTTTGCATCGACTATATTATTGCATCTTGAATTGATCAAGTTAATTCTTGCACACTTAGGGCTCTAACCTAAATTTAAATTCTTTCTCTTCCCCCCCAGGTGCTCCAAGACAGGGATAGCTGGATTGTGCTATGACAGTCTTGCAATCTCTCTTGATCATCAGTTTTCAGATTTATCAATTCTAGTATAGGTGCTTCTTCTGCCAAAGTTAGTTATTTTATTTTGGAACATTTATAAGGGCACAAGCCCGAGATTTCTTTACATTATGTTTGGTTTAGATTACTGATACACTTGTTGGATTTATCACTTAGATGGTGATGGTTTGGATTCATTTAATATTATGGATGTATTCATGACATTTCAATTACGGGGCTTTAAAATAATATTATATATATTACGTCTGTGCTGAGAATGGTATTAATTGACAAACAAGCCCTATTTTCGGTGTATCATGCCTGGCCATCCTTTACGCGACAAAATAGAGGTTGTTATAGTTGGTATCAGAGCACGGTTCTAGTGTCCTCAGGATCTGTGTTGCGTTCATTACATTCTGAATTGCGTTCTTTGATTTATAGATGCTATACTTGGGGTTCATTTTACTCTTACGTTAGTACTGAGTCGAACTTTGTTTGCTTTCAGATGGAAAACGGATAGAGGGGAAGACCGAGGTGAGTAGTCCCACCCGAAGCCACGGTAGCAGCCACAGGCCCCACTGGCCCCACAACTAATTACACATGCTGAGATAACCACCATTGTGTCTCAGGCGGTCTCTACTGCTACGGCATCCATGCTCCAGCATTTCCCACTTCCACAGACATATTAGCATCCACCACCACCACAACAGGAGGCTATGCCAGCTCAAGCATCAAGTTATATGTGGGGCGGAGCGAGGTAGGCCTTTGTTAAGGGTCAACCTCCAAAGTTCGCAGGTGGCTCAGTAATATTAGTGGCGAGTAGGTGGAAGAAGGATATTGAGAGGCACTTATGGGTGGTTGACTGCACACCGCTACAGAAGCAAATGCTAGCTTCGTTCAAATTAATGGGGGCCGCACTTCATTGGTGGGAGGTGGTTACGACAGTTTCTGAGAGGGACAACCTCACTATTGATGAGTTTGGGGAGAGGTTTGAGGGTAAATACTTTCCTCTAGCCATGCAGTCTGAGATGAGTAGCAGGTTCACGAAGCTTAAGTAGGAAGGGCTAACTATCGTCGAGTACGAAGGGGAATTCATCTCCCTCTTATACTTCGCAAAGGAGGAGACGGATGGATAGGTTCATTGTAGGATTGGCCTGACACATCCGAAAAGCTCTTTTGGGGAATCCACCCTTCATGACATTCAATCAGTAGGTTAATGCTGCACTTCTCCATTACTAGGATCACAGGGAATTTCTGAAAAACAAGGGAGAGAAACTTCACAGAGCGGAGTCATCGTTCTAATAGGGCAAGGCGAGTGGGGGGAGAGAATTCGAGACTCAGCAGCATAGGGGTACCTTATTCGCAGATCAGAATAAGAAATTTAGAGGTACAAATTACCGATAGAAGTAAGGCCAACAAGGCTAGGGATAGATGGGGAGGGGCTATCAGGGCCAGCAATACAAAGGCCATCAGGTCCAGGGACAATAGGGTAAAGGCCAGTAGGGCCGACGGTTTGAGCGGAGCCTATTCCAAGGGAATTGTTATACGTGTGGAGAGGGAAGACTTCGAAGTATTGTCCTCGGGGTGACCAGGTAGCCCAGGGGAAGGGAGATTATAGGGGACAACAGGCGCAACAGGGACAATGCCCAGTATTTTTCTGCTCAGGGATCCACTACACTAGCCGCTCTAGCACTCATCGCCCCACCTTAGGAGCAACAACCATGGCAGTATGGTCAGGTCTATCATGTCTCAGCCACAAACAGGCTTGCACCGGTACAGGTAGTCGAGGGTATGTTTCCCATTTTTGGTCATATTGGTCGCATTCTATTAGATACGGGTGCATCTCATTCTTTTGTTAGCACGGGTTTTGTGTGGGAGACGGATATGATATATTTGGCATTCGATACTATTTTGTACATAGACTCACCAGTGGGTAGAGGGGCACCCATACGGTCAGTATGTCGGGGCATCGGTATTAAGATAGGTCGACATACCTTTGTAACTGATTTATTAGTACTTGACTTGCACGAGTACAATGTTATTTTGGGTATGAACTGGCTATCGACGTATAGGGCATGTGTGGATTGTTATAGGAGGTCCATCGTCTTTGCCATTCCAAGGAAAGAGAAGTACCTAGTTACGATGCCGCACCCAGGGGGTGGATCGAGCACACATTTTTTTTACATCGATGAGGATACTTCTTCGGAGGTTGGGGTGATGATAGATTCTATCTCGGCGATGAGTAAGTTTTCTTATGTTTATGGGGAGATTCTAGGTTTGCCACCTGGTTAGGAGATCGACTTCGTGATAGACTTGATTCTGCACACGAGACTTATTGCCCGTACTCCGTATCAGATGGCTCCTTTGGAGACGAGGGAGTTATAAGAGTAGATTGAGTAGTTATTAGGTCAATCATTTATCAGGAGAATTACTTCTCCCTGGGGTTCTCCAATACTATTCGTTAAGAAGAAGGACGGATCTCTATAAGTTTGAATCTACTATCGAGAATTGAGCAAAGTCACTATTTTGAATAAATACCTATTGTCACGTATAGATGATTTATTTGGCTAGCTAAGGGGTGTTGTGTATTTTTTGAATATTGATTTGAGGTCGGGGTACCACCAGTTAAGAGTTCGGGAGAAGGACATATCAAAGAAATCCTTCCTTACTAGATATGGGTCATACGAGTTTTTGGTGATGTCATTTGGGCTAACCAATGCATCGATAGTATTTATGGACTTGATGAGCCAAGTGTTCAAGGATTATTTGGATCGATTTGTTATCGTGTTCATAGATGATATCTTGATTTATTCTTGAATTGGGGAGGAGCATGCACAAAATTTACGATGTTCTTACAGATGCTTCGAGATCATCAGTTGTATGTAAAGTTCAAAAAATGCGAGTTTTGGTCGAGAGATGTACAGTTCTTAGGCCAGATTATGTTCGAATGGGGGATATCCGTGGATCTAGGGAAAGTTTCTTTCATGATGGAGTGGGTACATTCCATTACACCCACCGAGGTGTGCAGCTTCTTGGTACTAGTCGGGTACTACCGTCGATTCATCCAGGGGTTCTTCAAGATAGTTGGGACCTTAACGAATTTGATGAGGAAGGGGGTACCATTTATTTGGGATGGGGTGTCCCAGCAAACAATTGAGGAGATGAATACTAGATTGACTATATCACCAGTTTTGGCGTTGCCTCGGGCAGGGGTTGACTATAGAGTCTTCACAGATGCTTCCCTGAGGGGACTTGGCGGGGTTTTGATGCAGGAGTAGAGGTCGATAGCTTATGCTTCCTGAAATCTTAAGCCTAGTGAGGAACATTAACTCACCCATGACTTGAAGTTAGCAGTCATGTTTTTTGCATTGCGAGTGTGGAGACACTATCTTTTAGGGGAGAAATTTCAGCTTTTTATAGACCACAAAAGCCTGCAGTATTTGTTCACACAGTGGGAGATAAACATGCGACAGAGGAGGTGGCTAGAGTTTGTGAAGGATTATCAGTTCGACATTCAATACCACTAGGGGAAGTCGAATGTCATGGCGAATGATTTGAGCCGCAAGACGATTTTGGATTTAGCGATAGTGTGGAAGGCGAAGTGGAAGTCACTTCATGGGGACGATGACCTGACCCGCATTTTTATGGCAGTTCTCACCATTACCCCTGAAATCATTATTCGGGTGGTGAAGGCACAGTCAGGAGATCATCTTTGCCAGGATAGAGTGAGACAGCTGCTAGCCGAGGGGGTAGAACAGTATTCCATTGGGTCGGATGGTGGTTTGAAATTCCAGGGGAAACTGGTTGTCCTAGATGATGAGGAGTTGAGGCGAGTCGTTATGTCTGAGACTCACTATTTACGGTACATTCTGGGGGGGATAATATGTACCACGATATGCGGCATCCGTATTGGTGGGCCGAAATGAAAAAGGACATAGCTAATTTTGTGTTCAGGTGTGCTACGTGTTAGCTAGTGAAGGTGGATCATCAGTGTACCCTAGGTGTTTTACAGCCTTTGGAGATCCCAGTGTGTAAATAGGAAAGAATCTCCATGGACTTCATTACTGGTCTACCTACATCATTGAGGGGGCATGATTAGATATGGGTGATTATCTATAAATTGACGAAGGTGGCTCATTTCTTATGGGTTTGGACAGATTATAACTGCGAGCAGTACGCTAAAATTTTCCTTACAGATATTTTTAGGCTGCATGGGTACGGCTCAATATTATATCAGACAGGGACAGGACGTTTATGTCCCACTTTTGGAGGAGCTTTCAGCAGGCCTTAGGGTTAAAGTTGAGATTGAGCACGTCATATCATCCTCAGACCGACGGGAAGATGGAAAGGGTGAACCTAATGTTAGAAGTCATGTTACGAATGTGCATTTTGGACTTTAAGAGGGGCTAGGAGCAATATTTGCCTTTAGTGGAGTTTGCATACAATAACAACTACCAGTTCACAATAGGGATGGAACCATTTGAGGCACTCTACGAGAGACCTTGTTGTTCACCATCATATTGGTTGGAGGTGGGGGACAAAAAGTTACTTGTGCTAGACTTCATTCAGGACACTTTAAAGAAGGTAGAGATGATTCGGTCTAGGATACGAATTGCCCAGGACAGGAAAAAGAGCAATGTGGACGAGGATCGGAGACACTTAGACTTCAATGTTAGAGATCATGTGTTGATTAAAGTGTCTCCCATGAAGGGGGTGATGAGATTTGGGAAGAAAGGTAACTTGGCTCCTCGATACGTGGGACCGTTTCTTATTTTGGAGAGGATTGGGCCTGTGGTATATCGGCCGGGATTACTGAACTATTTGTAGTGGATGCACGCCGTTTTCCACATATCTTCATTGCGGAGGTTCCTTAGAGATGAGATAGCATATCAGAACATTGATATTGATGAGATAGAGCTCGATTCAGACACTACTTACGAGGAGAGACCGATAGCCATTTTGGTTCGACGAGAGTGCCGAATCGATCCATGGTTGTTCCTTTAGTTCGGGTGCAGTGAGGACACCATCGGGAGGACGAGTTGACTTGAGAGAGGGAGGACGACATGTGCACAAAGTATCCCGGAATCTTCTAGCTAGGTATGTACTTTCCTTGATTTCGAGGACGAAATCCGGTTATTTGGGGGGAAGCATGTAATACCCCGTGATTTTTCTAAAATAAATAATAAAATAATATTTTTGGAATAAATAAAAATTTGCGAAAATTGGACTTAACTGAAAATTTTAATTTAATAATTGCATGGGTGAAATTTGTTATTAAGTTATATTTTTGTGTGATTGATTTTCTACGTATATCTATGTGTATAGTTATAGCATCGCATGTATTGTAGAAAAATACATAATTAATGTGTGACACAATTAAAAGTACCCAATGTTAACATAAAATAATTCGAGACATATTTTGGGGCACATATGGGCTCGTTTAGGTGTTTTAGATTAGACATAGTCCCAGGTCAATGGTATATAGGTTGGGGAACTTTTGGGCTAGTTTGGATATGAATTCGGGTCCATTAGGGGGTCCAAAAATTGGGTTTTAAGCCCAACTCGGGATTTAGAATTAATTAGTGGGTAAACCACTACCTCGCTACTATTTAGAAAAAGACCAAAACACAACTGTTAAATGGAGAGGAAAGGAGAATAATCAAAAGAGGAAAAAGGGCAAGGAATCAAGTATAAATCAAAGGGCTTTCTTACGCGAACTACCAAGGCAAGAATTCTCTTGCTTAGTTTAAGTTTTCAATGTATTTTCTTGATGCATTATGATAACCCTTAGAATTTCTAGGATTTAGGTTTGATATCAATGATTTAACAATGAATAAATATTCTATGCATGTAGAGGACCGAATTTAATGTAGAACTAGTCCCAGAAATTTAGGTATCGTATTCTTGAAATTGAGATTAGATCCCTTAGGGTTCTTGATAGTTAAATGGGGACATCTTGAATATATAATTTAGAGGATATTAATGTTGGTCTATGGACTGAAATTCTGATATACACCCCATCATAGATGACCCATATTATGAATTAAACAGTGTTGGAATTGGGATTGAAACTTGAGTTTAAAAATGTATTCATGTTCATAAATTTCGAAAACATTCAGCTTGAAATTGGGATTGATTCATGTAATTAATGATCATAAGAGGACTAATTAAGTTGTAGGGACTCAACTATATGGATATAAAGTGGACTAAACCTTTAGAAATAAATTTTGAAAGAAAAGTAGAAATCTCGTAATAAAACAAACAAGAAGATCAAGGCCTCTGCATAAAATCAAATCGATTCAATTTCAGGGAGAATCTATTCGATTTGGCTACGAATCGATTCGACTAAAAATTGAATCGATTCGACCTTAGGGGCTGAGTGAGCAGGGTCTAGGGTTTGGTTAAGGGTATTTTTAGGAGTCCAAACGAGTTGGTAGGACTGTGTATGAGCCAATAGGTAATTTATAAAAAATGCGAATGAGCCCATATTTAATTGGGAAATTTCATTTAACTAGATGATTAAATAATTATTTAAGGGAATTGAATTCATAATTCACTAGATGGTAAATTATTAATAAATGAGAAATTGTCTACCTCATGTGGGACTTTACTATGGTAATTATCGAGTAATTACCTGTACATATTATATGAGATAATACTACATACTTATATGTTTTTGTGTGGACATACCAATGTTTGTGGACTGTCCTATCGTCTTGGGGGTTCGTGTATTTGTACCAGGTACCGCACGTTGGCATAGGCAGACTTGACCCTTGGGTAGGTCATATGGGTACTATGTAGACGTGTCATCTTCAAGCGGTAGGTGTTGACGTTGACCAAACTTTGTCACCACTAGGTATGGTCCGTGAACTGGCATCTTGCGTAAGGACCTCCCCAAACTTATGTTTGTATACACACACACACACACACATACATACACACAGAAAGTATCCTGTAAGGACTCCTTATGGTGCTGACCTCGGTACATACTATTTTTTCCAAATAGTAAAAAAATGAATTTTTTTTATGAAACTTCATGGATATGACTTTCATGGTGAGAAGATCATATCAATTTTGGTATAGACCTTTAGAAATCGTTGATTGATATGTTAAAATATGGTATAAATATGCATTTTCGACTGTTGAAATTTTGGGTATGCGCCAGCCACTTGATTGATACAATTTTTTGATAAAACTTCATTGATATGACATTCTCACTGCCGATATCATATCCACGAAGTTTCTTTAAAAAAAATGAATCAAAAAGTGGGTGAGATGATCGTCAATATTTTTACGATCGAGAATGCAAATTTATACCATTTTTTACATATCACCTCATCTCAATGATTTTTTTATGGAATTTTTTGATGAAAAAAATTAGAGCTGATCTTCTCACCATGGAGATCATATCCATGAAGTTTCATCAAAAAAATTATTTTTTTACTATTTAAAAAAAATATTATGTACCGGAGTCCGAAACATTAGGAGTCCTTGTAGGAAGGGTCATATATATATATATATATATGTGTGTGTGTGTCTGTGTGTGTGTGTGTGTGTACATGCATTTGGTAAACTTGTTTTTAAATTCAATTTTCTCAAAAATTAAGAACTAACACGCACAAAATTGGTAAACCTGTTGGACACACAATACATCCATCCCTACACGATATATCAATGGATACTTACATACATAGCTGTATAAATATATAATGTGTTTTTTAGGTATATTTAATGAGGTATGTTGTATTAAATAGTATTATCTATTCATTATATTTTATATGTATATATATGTATATATTATACATACAAACATTGATAATATTATTTAATGCAATGTACTATATGTATATTTTATAGCTTTACATACATGTATAAAACTATATATAAGTATCATGTATGTATTGATAATATTATTTAACATATAAATCTTGGTATATTCTATAATTTAATAATACATACATATAAATAATTTTATGTACATGTAGATATATAATTTTTATTAAATATGATTACACACATAATAGTGTATTGTGTATGTATATTATATATTAAGGTATAGATGCATAAAAATATATAGATAATGAACGATTCTGAGTTGAAAAATAGAAAAAATAATTTAGAAAATAACCTTTTATTATTCTCTAAAACTAGATTCATCGTCATCATCATCATCATCATCATCATTTTCTTAATCCCATCACATGGGGTCAGTAACATAGATTTTCCTTTTTCATTCTAATCTATTATAATAAATATTATCATTTGAGTTTATTTTCTTAAGATCTCTGTTGATAATTTCCTCCCACGATAGCTTAGGGAAACCCCTTTCTCTTTTACCCTCTATTTTCAATCATCTTCCTCTTGTTATAAGTGCATCTATTGGTCTACGCAACACATGTCCATACTATCTAAGTCTACTTTCTATTAATTTATCGCTAATGGAAGCTACTCCTAACTTTTATCTTGCATAATGGTTTTTAATTTTGTCCTTTCTAGTAATTTTTATCATCCATCGGAGCATCCTCATCTCACTAACATGGAAACTTTGTTCATGTTTTTTCTTTAAATCCCAACATTTCTCTCCATATAGAGTCATGAGCGTAACAACTGTTGTATAAAATTTTCCTTTTAATTTATTAGTTATCCTCTTATCGCATAACACCCCATTTGATTGTCTCCATTTCATCCAATCAGTTGATATTCTACTCGTGACATCCTCAACAATATTGCCATTATTTTTTATCACTGAACCTAACTAACGAAATTTATTAATTTGTTTATCACTTTTTCTTTAATCTCCAACATTATGCTATTAGTCACCTCATTATTAAATTTACATTCCATAAATTCAGTTTTATGTCTACTAATTTTTGTCCCTTAGACTCTGAGGTATTTCTCCAAGTATCTAGTCACATTGATAAGGCCTCCTTTGAAGTGTCTACTGTAACACCCCGCCTATTTAATCTCAGTTGATCAATAATTTATCAAAATAAAATAGGATTCTCATAATAGATCATTCTGAGCATCACTATCGAACACCAAATTAATTACTAATAACCTATTAGGTCCGGTGTCAAATTTTAAACTTTCTATTCTTTTTAACTTAAACATACAATAAATCTATCCACACAATTAATATACACATTAATTAAATTAAATCAAACAATAATCGACAACTCTCGGTAAAACATCAATGCAACTATATCGAATGGCGCAACCGAAAAATCGGCAAATAACATAAATGACAATAGTTGAGCAACATGCCCGAATATAACTCACAATACCTCATATATAGATCACAAGGATATAAGCGTCCAATCAATCCATGCTAGCATCCACAGCTACTGCAGCATTGTCTGTCTCGAAAGAATAATATCATCCAGGCGTCCCTATGTGTGGACACCTAAAAGGTTTTTGAAAATATTTGCAAGCGGGTCAGAGCCCAAAACGTTTTGAAAAAATTTAGCAAGTGATTTAAAACACTTTAATATTTACAATATGATATCCTCCATATTTAAACTGGTGTCTCACTCACATGAGATACCCCTCACCTCTCATCTAACCGTGCACTCCTAACACATGTATTTTAAATACCCTAGTTACGTTACCCCATCCAACTATCATCTCACCAAACTTCTAAACACGCATACGCTATCTCATACCCCGCGTATACAATATCCTAAGCTTTTGCACGAGCTTATGCATTATAAATTCTTGCTTAAAATGTATTCGTTCATTAAAACAACTTTCACTAGTTATAATACAATATTCATGTTTTAGTGTTATTAGTCCCGTATATAATTTTCTCATCTTTATATATATATCTCACATTTTATTTCGGATTTTATTCTCCCAGATGTAACAATTTACTTCTTATTTTATCCTTTATTTTATCCCTTAGAGCTATAAGTTAATGGATGCAGTCTCTAGAATGCTATCACCTTTCAGGGAACACACACATCATCCTGGGTTCCATCGATCGGGATCTCACACCGATCAGATAAAAACATAACACAAACGTAAGGGAAGCGGTCATAGTTCTTCACCTGAAAGTGAGACTGAATCATACCCAAGACGTCTTACCCACGATACAGAGCCACAGTACATAAATAACTAGATGTTATGACCTGTGGACTATACTCTCCCTGCTTCTCAAGCCAGGGGATTCACCCACATCGCGTTACTTTCCATGAGAGCACTAGAGTCACATAAATATATCATTCACACACCGATATATTTATAATCATATCATATATAAATTGTCTCAACATCCGTATATATATCATCAAATTCGGCTATTCATGCCCATCTCCCGTGGCATTAGCCTATAATACTGAATATACCAATTCGTATTAATTCATAAGTATACACATACTTATTTGAATCCGATAAGTATACACTCACTTTTGGTACAAATATCACATTATTTCCTTCCGCATATTAGCTTATCCCGTATAGCTAGTATTCTAGTCTCATCCTACTCACACATTCGGATTCACTCATATACTATCGGCATATATATATATTCTACACACATAAATATATATCTACCCTCCGAAATAACTTTCCCGAGTGTCGTTCATCCCAAACACTCCTAAAATTTATAATCCGGATCTTATTCCCGCTAACCCAAGATTTAAATATCACTCATTAAATCTTTTAGAGGCCCTCACACTCTATCTAGGGTCCCCTAATATTTATCTCCAAAAGTAATTCTTCTCCAATCCTTTTAGTCCAAGAAACATTTCTCAAATTTAACTGTCATAAACGAACTGAACCGATGGCTAGAAAAACGTATCGGTCTGGCGACCAATAAATATACCACATTTCACCGGTTTGACATGTTCAGTTCAGGAGTTTATCATCTTCTTCAACTCCAAAGATTATGGTTTCTAACATCACCGACCATCACTATAAACATCTACCCAAGTATTTCTAACCAACACATCAATTTATTCATGAGATTCATCAATTTAACTAATATTTAAACCCTAACTTACTTAAACCCTCAATTTCTCACCAAAAATTACACCATTAACATGGATTTGAGCTCAGATTTCATATGGAGTTGTTATCACATCAGTTTATATGAAATCAATTCCAAAAAATCCCATTTTGGTTCAGGAATCCCAACCCAAAATCATATAGTTTACACCAACTATAATATGAATTATAAACACACATAAATAGTTAAAGAAAGTTAAACACTTGCCTAGTTGGATAAATCCGACGACCTCGTACCGAAATCTGCCGGAGCTTGGCTGGAATCTCCTCTTATTTTCCCTTTCTTTCCTTATTTCTCTTCTTTCTTTCTTTTCCTTCTTTTCTATTTCTCTCGTGGCCTTATAAGAGAGAAATAAGGGTTCTCCCCTTATTAAACCCAAAATTGACTCGTATACTCAAATGCGAGTCCCTACTAGTCCAAAAAGCCCCTGGAACCCAAACCCTATCACCGGGTACTCCATTTTGACTATTTAGACCTATTCGAGACCAACCGTGCACTTGAAATCTCCATCCGAGTCACTTATAAAAAATTCACAATTTTAAATCCAATAAAACTCCACACATATTTTTCGAGTAAAATATTATTACTTGTCGCTTTTCCCAACCGCGACATGATATAAAATAATTCAACTTCATTTACTTATTCTTGTAAGTAAGTATGGAACACATCGATACTAATTCGAAACTCGCCAATTAATATTTAACCCGCACTTCAAATTCTCTTTCACTTAAAATTCTCAAATTATTAAATTACACCCACTTATGTAATTTTAATATCAATAAACGTAGGGGGTATTACATAATCCCCCCACTTACAAGGGAATTTCATCCTCAAAATTCGGGTTCAACCGGTACTAAGACTCAGGATCTTTAATAACACAACATCTTCTAGAATCTGAAATCAATCTCAAAGTAACATAAGGGTTACTCTACTATACACCCGCTAGTGGTACCCACCTGTCTAAAGGCTTAATCACTATAGCCCTAGTTTCACAGCAAGCTTGTTAAATTTTCTTCATACTGATACACTCCATCAATCATAAGCTCTCACCTCAATAACGGCACATCACACATTGTGCTTCTACCAACGACATCCGAATAAGACGAGCCTATACATTACTGGCTCTTTTCGCCTTAATATTATTGGAGGAACGCACATGACCAAGTGTCATCTTCCCGTATCCATCCTAACACAAAACTCTTATCTAAAGAGAAATCATAAGAACATCTGACCACTCCTATCAGTCCTTCAAATCTCGTTTCATGACTACGTAACTCTTACAACGCTCAAACATCACCCAAAAATAGTTTTTAGTTAATTCCCTCTCGACAACGGACTCCAAATCACGTCCGATCCAAAAGTATGGTTATTCTCTCACCTTTAAACAACCAGAGGGGAATTGACAAAGATTTTCACGCAAAACCTTAAATGTCACCTTGTCCATAATAAATCGCTACGATTTATTACACACAACTCTAACAGTCGGTAATTTCCCTTCCCAATTACCGTACTGTTTATAATGCTCACCACTCGCATTATACAACATTGTAAATCACCTCCCGTATACTCATCGGTTATAGATCACACAACTTGCCTAAAACAAAATGTCATCCCCACTGCTTCTCGAAAATCCCTATTGGAGGTGGGGTTCAAGGATTTCATCCTCACAGAAAATAATATTGGGCAACACCTTACACCGGTGCAATCCTTCTTTACCAGCCCGTTTGCCCATTCCGTAACTAGAATCGTCGGCTTGACACAAAATTTCTGGTTGATCATCGCAAACCAACCTATTTCCATGTATGAGTGGTGCACCCGGAGATAATCTCACTATGTCTCACCTAACACCAATTCACACTTATAATATCTCACATTAAGTGGTACTTTATACTCCCCTTTTTTTCCCGAGTATACTAAAAATTACGACCCGTGCACTCTTTTTTATGCCACAATGCGCACTTTTGGGCCCTTCATACTATGACACCCCGCCTAATAAAATACCGGGTGATTACTCCTATATCAGATTAAATAGGAATCTCATATGGCTCATTCTTAGCATCACGATCGAAAACTTTTTAAAACTTACTAACCACCTCGTATTCAAAAGACATGGTGCCAAATTTTATCTCTTTATTTAACATCTCTAACAACATGTAAAAGAATATATAATTAACCATTCACACAATCAGTGAATCAGTAATACATAAAAGGAATAAATATAATCCTTGTCGTGACAACCACCGACTATAAATCAAATACAAAAAATAAACCATAAGAGGGATAACTGAATACATCATTTAACTGAAATAAAATGTCACAACTAGGGAGATATGCCCAAATGGAATACTGACTGCATCCTACTTTAGGAATTAATTGACTGAAGCGGCTAAGATAAAGTCCTGCAACATCCACATGTGCCGCAGCTGCGTAACCCTAGAATAGAAAAATATTGGCATCCCTGTGGCTGTACACCTAAAAGGTATTGAAAATATTTTATAGCAATGGTTAGAACCCAAAATATTTTGAAAATATTTAGCAAGTGAATTTAATTTCAGTAAATTAAAATGCATGAATGCTCTTCATATTTAAGTTAGTGGTGAACACTCTCTTGAGGACCACCTCACCCCTCCACTAATGTGCACACCTAACGTACCTCTAAATGATTATCTAGCTATTTACCTCGTAACTAGTCTTGTCATAAATATGTACATATCTTACTCTACCCATTACTCTATCCCGAATGAGTTTAGTATACATTTTTATAAGTTATTAATCACACTAACTTATTTAAGTCATTTGTTATTTGATATCATATAACAATATCTCAAGTTAAATAATTATACATTTCACATCATGTATTCACCCATATATAAATGTACACCATATATACGTATCATTATATTACAACAGTCACATACATGTCATAGATATATATTTATCCCCCTGAGTAGGCACTCATCGGGTATTCTCTAAATGCTGTTACAACTGAATAGGAGGCGACCATAGTTTCCCCCAAAAGTGATCGTCCCATACCAAAGATGACTCACCCCTATAAACAGACGCTATGGACTGGGAATTATACTCTCCCTGCATTCTCTAGCGAGGGGATTCACCCACATCGCGCAACCTCCTAAACAGCACCGTATATACATATATATTAAATCTAGGCTACCCGTTTACTATATCCGTAACACTAACCTAACCTTTCCAAGTCTACCTACCGACTTGATATTAAAATAATTTCACACAATTATTTACTTATTATTCAAGTTGTGTCACCCCACTAGATTACCCGGACTTGTACCATCAGCCTAAAATCTCATCATGTAGTACTTATTCCTCAATCCCATATATTACGATTAAAAACCTTTTTATATTCGAATATTCCTTAATTTATTATATATCCCTATAATAAATTAATTCGACCAAATACGTGCCTAAATCACGTAGCACAAGTCCAAATTTCGCCCGAGTCCATATCCCAACTTAAAATTTAATTAACCATACCTTAATTAATTTATTAAAAGGGTGATACTCAACCAAAATGCTCGAACTCACTGTTTTGACCCGTATTCCAATTTCATTCGAAATTTATATTTTAATTCGTTCATATCTTTTCGAGTGTTGTTCATCCTAAACACTCTAAATCCATACCCCGAGTTCCTTACCATCAAATTACAAGGTAGAAATAATATTGCTTAATATTTTGCAGTGTCCTACACTCACCTACGGACATCCCTAAGTAATCTAGATTTGATTCCTCACAAAGAATTTCAGTTTGGAACACCCTTCAATAATAAATTCATAACTAATTACAAAATATCAGTAAAATACAAAATTGGCGGCCACGCGTTCGTAACGAAAAATCTATCTCCGTGTCCAAAACCATGTTCATTTGAACGAGATAACCATCTCATTTGAATGATATACAATCTCATTTGAACGAGTTGTGATGTCGTTCAAATGAGACACTAGGTCGTTCGAATGACCGCAGTATTTTCTCTCCTCCATCGTTGCCCAGAAAACCCATTTTCGCCATTTTAGTTTTTAAACCTTTATTTCTGCACAGATTATACCCCCAAAACATTCCAAGATTCATCCTAAATCCACCGATTTTATTTACTCAATCTAAATACATCATATACACAAATTGGGGAATCAAAATCCACATATTCTTATTATCTCTACAGATTTTTAAATCACAACATGAAATCCCCAAATTCTAATATAGAACTAACCCTAACATATTAATCAATTCACAACTTCTATAATATGAATGGAAAAAATACAATTGATAAAACGCAAGTTAAACCACTTGCCTTAGGATTTGTAAAGTCAAATCCTTTGATGAAGGTGATGGGTTGATTCAAGGGTCTCCTCTCTTGTTCTTGGATTAATCTCCCAAAATCTCCTCTAGTTGATCTCTTATGTGTCTCTCCTCAATATATTCTTCTAAAAATGAATTAAAGTTCCCTCACCCTCTCACAATTAGGGTTATTAACTTCAATCCCGTTTTTGGGCTTATGAGCCTTCTAAAAAGGGCCCAAACACTTATTTGGGAGCACAAATGTGTCTATAAAGGTCCCGAAACCCATATTATACCTATGGACACTCCTTTCCAACTATTTCGACCCATTAGGACTCAAATGTGCACTCCGAATTGCCATCCAAATTAATCTATAACATTTTCTCAATTTTTGTCCTCAAATTGCGACGCAAAATAATCCAAAATATTAAACCTAAATTCGACAAATTAATAAATTCCTCAAATTTAAAAATTGCCCAAATCACGAATTTAATTCCTCCAAAAAAAAAAATTCTTTTTCCCGCAAATATAATTTAATTAAAGGTCCTTGAATTTACGGGGTGTTACATACTTCCCCCCTTACACTGGAATTTCATCCTCGAAATTCGAATGAGCCTAGTACTCCCAGTCTCAACTAGATCCCTAATCACTTACCATTAGAATTTCTACACATTGTTCTTAGGGGAATGTGATTAACTAGAGCGCTCATACACCTTGTACCCGTGCTTCACTGCACGAAATGAAACCCGACTTTTACCAGCCCTTAATCTATAATATAACTTCAATCCCACAGTTATAATATTCCAAATACCCTCCTCTCGGCATAAAGTATACATATCCACTCTTATGTTAAAAGACAACAACATTTTCCTTGAGCAAAAATAAAACCCAAGCTATATCTCCCCGCTCGACAATAACTCAACCAACCTATTTGCTCAACGTATTTTCTCCACACGCTCAGTAATTATCATTAAATCCGATGACCTTGAATCCAATGACATCTTCCCACTTCCGGAATTTTATCAATGCTGGTGCGTATAACACTTCTCAATAAAGTCTAAAAGAACTTTTCCTAATGCACTATTCCTTAGCATTGACGGTCCTTGATTTTCCTAGAACTCAAAGCATATCCCCGGGACCCTCAAACCTTGCCCCCATACTTACAAGTCTGTCATGGACTCCTGTGTCTCTAACAGAGTCACATTTTTCTGCGCTAGCATTATTCTAAGCCATTAGCGTTAAATATTAATAACGAGATAAATCTCTCCTCTCCACATCATCCCAACATACTCTGAATCTCATCTGAATAGTCCCTAAGCACCGGGCTCCAATATAACTAGACAATCGTACCCTCTAAAGTCTACTTCACAAAATATTATTGCGAGATCAACCCTATCTCGAATGGGTCATCATAGAAATATACATCCTACCTTGGAACAATGGTCATGATAGCCTTGCTATAACCTCCCACCATTGCGAATCCGTCTGTACCCAAGATAAAACATACCTTGAATACTACTTCTCAAATGAACTAATCCTCAGAAAAATATCATCCCAATGTACCCACCCATTCCTTTCAGGTGGAATGTAACAGTACCCCACTACTCAATGGTAAAAATACACATACTAGTGATATTAACGATACCTCCACTAAATCCATTTCTCATGCGAATATAGTTCTAATACATTACCGTGACCCGCTCACATCACACAAAACAAACCCCAATCATCTCGGAATAAAACTTGTAGTTTCAGTTTCCCATAACACTGTTGGCTCAATGGTTATTTGACATAACACCCTCATCCTAACAAAACCAAAAACTTCTCTAACTATTTCCCTTGCTATACATCCCTCTCCTATCCCCTGACTCGTCGTGGATGAGATCCACCCATGTGTTTCTACTCTTTTACACATAAGACACCTCTTTATGTCATTCCCCTTTCTCTGCACCCCCCCAGCCATGTCGGGGTTGTCCTTTTCACGAACCGGGAAGCCTTGGCCCTGATTACAACTCTTAATGTCCCTTTGTCTCCACTGGTCCCATGGGACTTATTGTGGGCCTTGACGGACTTAACTGAACCCACTATCACTTGGCAGAAATTCTATTAATCTCGATCATAAATCTGGGTTCTTTACTAGGTATCCCTTCCCTTGGTGACTCGCTAGCACTAAAACCTAGTCTCACTCTTCTGATAGAGTCTCCAACTCCCTTAGGTCCCCTCTCCCATGAGCATTGATACAAATTGTAAATGTACAACCTTGATAGCAACGACACCAGTCATCCTAGCCAGGTCTTATATCCACACTTGTATATTCTACCCACCGGTCTAATATCAACTTATAAACCCCATTTTATTCTTCGTATCCCTCTCATCGGTTATAATGTTTGCGAATTCTGTCAACTTTACTTACCATCCGTCCATTGTCCGTCCCTTTTGGAAAAGTACTGAAATCTCCCTTTCCTCTCAATTTAACCTCTAGTGAGAGGATTTATAATAATTCGCACCCCATATTCCTCATTATTCTCGGTATTTCCCCATGAATGTGGTGACAGGCTCCCATCCTCCATACTACTTCTAAGGGCAAACTTCTTTTCCCAAAATTTTGACTTGAGTGTTATTACACTCTCCCACATGTGATTCCAATTGGATGTTCCCCATTCATTTGTAAATCACCCTTATGCACCTCCCTCGAATTCTAGCAGAGTGTTCTTCTGAAATAAAATTTTCTTTGACCCTTACCCCTTGTCATATACATTTGGGGTTTTAACCTTGCACTGTCATCCCTTCACGACGGCTCCTTGGGAAACTACTGCACCCCAATGGTTTCTCCAACTTCAATTGTTCAAATAATATGATGACTTCTACCGCATCACTGGTTTCAGAATACTCTATGGATTATGAAGAGTCCTCCCTCCTGCCGTCCTTCTAACATCCCACGTTTTTCGTTCTAAAATATTCGATTTTTCACGCTCGATCGAAATCGTATATGAATCACATGACTATGCCCTATAGCAGGAGAACGTAAATCGAATACGTGAAGGAATAAAACAACCCTATAATAAGGCTCTATATCAAAGAATGCATCGCTGAAATGTGAAGATCCTAACGACACTAGAACCTAATGCTCTGATACCATTTGTGACACCTCTCCTAATAAAATACCGAGTGATCAGTCCTATATCAAATGAAATAAGAATCTCATATAGTTCATTCTTAGCATCACTGTCGAAAACTTTTTAAAACTTACTAACCACCTAGTATTCGAAAGACTTGGTGCTAAATTTTATCTCTTTATTTAACATCTCTAACAACATGCGAGAGAATATATAATTAACCATTCACATAATCACTGAATCAGTAATACAGAAAAGGAATAAATATAATCCTTATCGAGACAACCACCGGTTACAAATCAAATACCAAAAATAAACCATAAGAGGAATGACTAAATATATCATCTGACTGAAATAAAATGGCATAACTAGGGCGACATGCCCAAATGGAGAACTAAATGCATCCTACTCTAGGAATGAATTGACTGAAGCAGCTAAGTCAAAGTCCTGCAACATCGATATGAACCGCATCTGCGTAACCCTGGAGTAGAAAAGTACTAGTGTCCCTGTGGCTGGACACCTAAAAGGTTTTAAAAATATTTTATCGCAAGGGCTGGAACCCAAAACATTTTGAAAATATTTAGCAAGTGAATTTAATTGTTGTAAATTAAAATGCATGAATGATCTTCATATTTAAGTTAGTTCCACACACTCTCTTGAGGACCACCTCACCCCTCCACTAATGTGCACACTTAACATTCCTATATATGACACATCTAGATATCTACCCCGTAATTAGTCTTGTCATAAATATGTACATATCCTACTCTATCCGCTACTCTATCCCAAGTGAGTTTATTATACATTTCTCCTTTGTTATCATACAGCAATCTCTCAAGTTATATAATTATACATTTTACATCATGTATTCACCCGTATATAATCTGCACCATATATACGTATCATTATATTACAACATTCACACACATGTCGTAGATATATAATTATCCATCCTAGAAGGTACTCATCGGGTATTCTCTAAATGATGTTACAACCGAATAGGGGGCGGCCATAGTTCCCCTCAAAAGTGACCGTCCCATACTAAAGGCGACTCATCCCTATAAACAGATGCTATGACTTGGGGATTATATTCTCCCTGCATTCTCGCTATCCAGGGGATTCACCCACATCGCGCAACCTTATAAATAGCATTAGAGTGGTCATGATTTCTTATAAATATTATGCACACAAATATTTATAACTCATATATATATATATACTACACATCACCATATATAAATATATACATATATCAAATCCAGGCTACCCGTGTACTACATCCGTAACACTAGCCAAACCTTTCAAAGTCTACCTACCGACTTGATATTTAAATAATTTCACACAATTATTTATTTATTTATTACTCAAGTTACGTCACCCCACTAAATTACCCGGACTTGTACCGTCAGCTCGAAATCTCATCATGTAGAACTTAATCCTCAATCCAACATATTATGATTAACACCCTTTTTATATTCGAATATTCCTTAATTTATTATATATCCCTATAATAAATTAATTCGACCAAATACGTGCCTAAAATCACGTAGCACAAGTCCAAATTTCGCCCGAGTCCATATCCCAACTTAAAATTTAATTAACCATACCTTAATTAATTTATTAAAAGGGTGACACTCAACCAAAATGCTCGAACTCACTCCTTGGACCCATATTCCAATTCCATCCAAAAATTCCATTTGAATTCGTTCATATCTTTTCGAGTGTTGTTCATCCTAAACATTCTAAATCCATACCTCGAATTCCTTCCCATTAAATTACATGGTGGAAATAATGTTTCTTAATATTTTTCAGAGTACTACACTCACCTACGGGCATCCCTAAGTAATCCAGATTTGATTTCTCACAAAGAATTTCAGTTTCTAACACCCTTGAGTAATAAAATCATAACTAATTAAAAAAATTAGAAAAATATGAAACTGGCGGCCACGCGTTCGTAACGAAAAGATCTATCCGCATGTCCAAAACCATGGTCATTTGAACGAAATAACCATCTCATTCGTACGAGATACAATCTTATTTGAATGAGTTGTACTGTCGTTCAAACGAGACACCAGGTCGTTCGAACGACCCTGGTCTTCTCTCTCCTCCATCGTTGCCCAGAAAACCCATTTCCGCAATTATAGTTTTTAAACATTCATTTCTGCACATATTATACTCCCAAAGCCTTCCAAGATTCATCCTAAATCCACCAATTTGATTTACTCCATCTAACTACATCATATACACAAATTGGGGAATCAAAGTCCACATAATCTTATTATCTCTACAGATTTATAAATCACAACATGAAATCCTCAAATTCTAATATAGAACTAACCCTAACATATTAATCAATTCACACCTTCTATAATATGAATAGGGAAAATGCAATTAATCAAATTCAAGTTAAACCACTTGCCTTAGGGTTTGTAGAGTCAAATCCTTTTATGAATATGATGGGTTGATTCAAGGGTCTCCTCTCTTGTTCTTGGATTAATCTCCCAAAATCTCCTCTAGTTGCTCTCTTATTTGGCTCTCCTCTATTTAGTCTTCTAAATATGAATTAAAGTTCCTTCACTCTCTCACAATTAGGATTATTAACTTAAATCCCGTTTTGGGCTCATGGGCCTTTTAAAAAGGGCCCAAACACTTATTTGGAGGCTCAAATACGTCTAGAAAGGTCCCGAGACCCATATTATACCTATGGATACTCCTTTCCAACTACTTCAACCCATCCGGACTCAACCGTGCACTCTGAATTACTATCCGAATTAATCTATAACATTCTCTAAATTTTTTACCTCAATATGCGACACAAAATAATACAAAATATTAAACCTCAATTCGCCAAATTAATAAATTCCTCAAATTTAAAAATGTCCCAAATCCCAAATTTAATTCCTCCCAATAAAATAAATTCTTTTTCCCCCCAAATATAATTTAATTAAAGGTCCTTGAATTTATAGGGTATTACACATACCTTATGGACATCAACATTCTATTTACGAGCAAGCCACCCTCAACATTTGACTGAGTAGGACTCCGCTTCACTTTCCCACAACAGTTGGGTTTTCCTCTTCTCAAGAGATATCCTTTTAAATGGTTTCCCGCAGCCTTCCAACTCATCCCGAGTGTGATAGCTCTCGTTGCAAACATAAACTTGGATTATCATCTTTCTCACACGACGTTCAATCCATCATGCCATTCCAGCTTTGTTTATGACTACCCCATAGGCATAACTTCCACACATTCATTACCACGTCCCTTTAACTCGAATGATTTTGAAATCAACTGACCAGGGCACCCGTACTCCACACAACACTGGAAACGTCACACACTTAACACACTCTTCTCAAAACTAGCCTCGCATTCTCAATGTGGCTATAACACATGGGTATTCTCAATCACCCCATAAATCAAAATTTAATTCTCCTTAACATCATTCCACCCTTCAACTCGTGGTGAGGAAACAAAAATTCAGTGCTCTCTCATGGCACTACCAACTCTACTGGCCTTATACTATATAGTAGCTCTCAGCTCAGATGTGACACCCCGCCTAATTAAATATCAGGTGATCAGGCCTTGAGGCAAGTTAAAATAGGTTTCTCATATGGTTCATTCTTAAGATCACTGTCGAAAAACCAAATTATTTACTAAATACCTAATAATTAATTAAACCGATGCCATATTTTATCTTCAAATTAAACACAACAAAAATAGTTCAAAAACTAAACAACATTCACAATATATTAGAGTCTAAATCAACATGATATATATAAATGAAACAAAGTCATGCCGAATAAACCATTGGAAAAAAACCAAAACCATGTAATAAACCAAGTATAAACTGTAAGGTAAAACTGATACAAAACTAAAATAATAATAACGACAACGAATCACATGTCCTAATATGATATACAAGAGTGATATCCTATGCTAGATCTGAATGAAAGAATCGGCTACTCAAAGTCCTTTCAGCATCCACAGTGCTACAACTCCGAGTCTCTGGAATGAAACCATCAAGTATGACGTCCCTGTGGCTAGACACCTAAAAGGTTTTGAAAATATTTTTATAGCAAGAGTTAGTACTCAAAACATTTGAAAACATTTAACAAGTAATTTATTGCAATTAAAATCGATTATTGATTACACATGTTAGGTTCATGCACACTCTTTTGAGTTTCCTCACCTCCCATCTAATGTGCACACATAACGTTCTATACTTATCCCACCTAGATTTCATACCCAAGCTATCTCGACTAAAGTATATAACTGATCTTATCCACTCTACTCTCCAGTACCGCCCATATAGCACGATTCATTATTAACCTTTATCGCATGTGCTTCGGTTTTCATATAACATTCATATATGTTATGTTTAATAATCATAATAAAGTCTCCCTGCTTAATTCATAAGGCGTTTTAGATTTATCATACGACTACCATAATTAAGTTTCACTACTTAATTTATTATATATGTTCCTAATCTATTCTAAATCTTGAAATTAAGTTTCTCTCTACTTAATTTATCATTTAGATCTCTCTCTCTCTCTCTCTCTCTCTCTCTCTCTCTATATATATATATATATATATATATATATATATATATACACTATAAGGATATTGGTCCGGATAATAATCGACCCCAATCATCCTATCATTTACATTAGTCCGGATATCCCTTGACCCAAAGGTAAATTTTATGCATCTGTATATTGGTCCGGATACTCCTCGACCCCAAAATCATTTTTCTTTGATTTGGTCCAGATAATCATCGACCCCAAATCGAGCTTCCATGTATTGGTCCAAATAATCCTCGATCCCAATAGAAAATTAAGCACACTTTATGTATATATATTTTGCACACAATATATACTATAAAAACATACTATATGATCACCTCCCTGTATCACATTTTAGGGGCTGTTGGCTCGGAATTCTACCTCGATCACCAATAGTGATTTATATTTCTTGGCTCGGAATCATACCTCGATCACGAATATATAAAGTATACTTTAGGTATTCACACAACCTAAGTAGTACTGTGCATCAATAGGTATTCACACAACCCGATAATACATGTTAGTACGTAATATATATCTCTTGCATACTCGTCGTACTATTTACTTTACGATTTATCTCACTATCGTATATATAGGAGTGTTTATAGAACTCTAGGGTCCTACTTACCCCCTTGTTATATAAATACGATAATTACCATCTTTAACATACTAATATACATGTTGAATTGATGTCTACTCTCTCGCTGTAGATCAATTCCCAAATTGCCCGATCTATCTCTCCATCGGTTATCCCTTCCAGTCCATGCTCTAAGTCCTACACCCAATGACCTTAATGTACCTTAACCATAACCTACTGGTCTTTATCAAGTCCCTACGTAGGTATAATAGCACTACTAACATCCCCTCCCATCATTCGAAATCCTAGAAAATTCATCCAAGAAAAGAACCCAAAATTTGTCAGGGTCGATCGATCGAAGTGTTGGGTCGATCGATCGATCGAACATGTGCATCTTCATCTTCTTCGATTTTTCACCCTTTCTGATTTTCTCAAATCCTAAGAGTTTCACCAAATTCAAATTCGATTATTTTGAACTATTTCTATATGATTTCTAATGTTTCAAACACATTAAAACTTCACTGAAGTCAATCAAGAATGAAACAAACCCTCAAAACTCTTTCATAATCTAGTTTTGTGTTCATCCATTAAATTCAATTCAAACCCCAGATTTAAATCCGTAATAATAATAAAAACTCTTCTGATTTAAATTATCTACAGATATAAACCCTAACTACATGCAATTTTACCCAAACATGTAATCAATTGATACTTTTCAATAAAATCAATCTATTCATGAATAGCCTACACATGGACATTATAACATCAATTTAATTTTTAATAAACACTTGCCTTAAATTGATTGATCTAATTTCTTGGTTCTTTATTGATGATTGATTGTTTCCTTCTTCCTTTCCAATTGCCTTGGGATACAAGATTTCTTCACCATCTTCAAAATCCCTCTTTAAGCTTTGAAAATAGGTTCTTTCTCCTCTCTAATGGCCTCTATAACCTTTTTGTGTTACGAGCCCTAAGTCCAATCTCTAAATATCAGATATATGGCTCTAAATTTCGTAGGTCCCTTCACCTCTTTTTGGAAAATGACTGAAGCACCCTTAATAGGTGTCAGTTTAATCCACAATTGACCCGGGACCCAAACTATACCCACGGTTACCCTATTCCAACTATTTTGACCCATCCGGAATCACTTATGAACTCTAAATTATCATCCAAGTCACTTAAAATAACTTTATCACTTCTCACCTCAAAATAGTCTATACGTGACTCCGGGTGAGATAAAATAAAATACGCCCATATCATTCGCTATGCCGTATAACCAAAATTATCAATTATTTACTATTCACACTTAGTAAATATCACAATGCAATATTAATCAGTATCTATGTCTTTATTAATATTTAATAGTCACAATTATCATCTAATCACATTAAATTACTTAACCCGCATAATTTAATTAAAATATATTTTTCTTAATTAATTCATCAAATTAATTAAATAAAAATACACGAAAATACGGGGTATTACATCAGAGTGTTTCTCTACACTTTCATTGATTAACATTCAAAACTGATGCCCTATTATCCATCAATGTCTCTCTACTTTGGACGTTTATCAAGATTCGTGCATATTTCATCCCGCAATAACATCCAAATAAGGAACTTTCCCTAATGCACTATCACTCAGCATTGGAGGGAATCAAATTCCATAAACTTCAAACAAATAACCAGGACTCTAAAAAATCCTGTCTCCAGAGACATAAGTATAAATCTACACTCCCTCATCGCTAAAGGAGTGATATAATAATTCCCTCTCCCTATCATTAAGTCTTGAGCACTAAACATAATAATGAGGTAAAATTCTCCACTCGATAGTAAACCCAATACACCCCGAATCATATCGATAAACACATTGGGATCAATATCTCGAGACAATTATACTTTACAAAGTCTCTATCATAATATAATATGAAAGCAAACTCGACCCTATTTTAGGTGAGGCATCACCAAAACATAACAAACACGATAGCCTTGCAATATCATCCCTCTATTGTTCTAACCTGTCTATACTCAGGATAATATCATACTTATATAACACATCACTAAAATGAGTAATTCCTATAAAATATATACCACTGTGACTACATCCACACCCATGCAGATGAAACCAAAGATAACCCCGTTGCACAACGGAAAATATATAAACATAATAATGTTGTCGATAAAACCATTAAACTCGTCTCCCATGCGAATCTAGTGCAAATCAAAATACCGTGACTCGCTCATGTCACATAAGGCATGCCTCATTCACCCGAGGTTAAAACTCGTATTTCAACCTTGCCAATAGCCATGGCTACTCAAATGGTTTTCGGACATAACGCGCTTGTCCGAATTGAACCAAAAACTATCTTAATCAATGCCCCTACTAGGCACCATATTCGTTCCTTTACTCGCTTCGAGAAAAATCATTGCATGTGGTCCTACTCTCCACATAAAAATATTTCTCCATATAATCCCCTATTCCTGGCCATACTGACCGTATTAGGGTTGTGCTTCCCTCAGACCTTGGTAGCCTCGACCTTGATGCCCTCATTATTCCCTTGGTTCCACTGACCCTACGGAACACACTATCAGCTTTACCGGCCCTGGATGAATCCACCGTCACTCGGTAGGAATTAGACTATATGAATCCTTTAAATGGCCCCCTGATGGGTCTCCCCCCATGCAGTTTTTGCTAGCACCATTTCATCAAGTTTTACAAATGGGCCTCTATCTGCCCCCTATAATAAATTTAGAATTTCATTCACACCTCTTCCTGAACAATAGATGAAGGAACTCACGGTCAAACCGTACCTAATATCCTTTCATTGGCATCATATTTCACTTTTCAAATGTGGTGATCTACTCCCACCATTTCAACACTGCTCCCATGAGCTAAAAAAATATTTTACCCCAATTTTCACTTTCGGGTATACTACGCTCTGCTATATTCCAAAGCCTATGGACATACCACGTCCCTTGGCCAACACACACAATCTCTGCCTTTACTAAAATTCCAACGGGTGGTCCTCGTCAAAGACCCCTCTGACTTTCTCCCATTTTTACCACGCTGGGTTAGTCGAGTTTGGCACCACTTTCTGCTATAACGCTACTTACAAAAATGTACTACACCCTAGCAGTCCTTACAACCTCAATGTCCAGAGGAACAATAGGGGTGACCTAGACTACGGTCATTATCCCCGAAATATTCTACAACTCCAACTGAGCCCCGCCTCCCACTATTCTCCCAACGGCCCTCACTGGTCGACCTTCATTATTCGGCATAATAAGCACACTTGAACGCATATAAGATTGACTATAATTATATATTATATCAAGAGAACGAAATATCACCATAAGAATCAACAATCCTAAGCTTAGGGCTCTATATCAAATAGAAAGCAACGCTGAAAACGTAGTACGTCCTCCCAAATTCCTAAGGCACTAGAAACTGATGCTCGGATACCATATGTGACACCCCACCTATTTTAATCTCGACTGATCAATCCTTTATCAAAATAAAATAGGAATATCATAATGGATTATTCTCAACATCACTGTCGAAAACCAAATTAATTATTAATAACCTATTAGGCCCGGTGTCAAATTTTAAACTTTCTAATCTTGTTAACTTAAACACACAATAAATCCATCCACACAATTAATACACACATTAATTGAATTAAATCAAACCATAACTGATAACTCTCAGTAAAATATTAATACAACCATATCGAATAGGTGCAACCAAAAAGGAGAAAAATAAAATAAATGACAACAGTTGGAAAACATGACCGAATATAACTCATAGTACTTCCTATCTAGATCTCAAATAGAAGAGTCTAAACAATCCCTGCTAGCATCCACAACTACTACAAAATTGTCTGACTCGAAGGAATAATGTCATCTAGGCGTCCCTGTGTTTGGACACAAAAAAGGTTTTTGAAAATATTTGCAAGTGGGTCAGAGCCCAAAGCATTTTGAAAAAATTTAGCAAGTGTTACTTTAATATTTACAATATGATATCCTTCATATTTAAACTGGTTCACACTCACATGAGATACACCTCACCTCTCATTTAACTGTGCACACCTAACGCATGTATTTTAAACACCCTAGTTACGCTACACCGCCTAACTAGCATCTCACCAAACTTTAAAAAACCCATACACAATCTCATACCCGCGTATACAACATCCTAAGTTATTGCACGAGCCTATGCATTATAAATTCTCACTTATAATATATTTGTTCATTAAAATAACTTTCACTAGTTTTAATACACTATTCACGTTTTAGTGTTATTAGTCCCGTATATAATTTTCTCATCTTTATATACACATCTCACATTTTATTCCGGACTTTATTCTCCTCGATGTAACAATTTACTTTTTATTTTATCCTTTATTTTGTCTGTATATATATATATATATATATATATATCTTCGCATCTTCATATATATATACAATATACTATACACATGAAGTATATATATACTTATATATCACACACTATATAAGTATAGTAACTGATATGCCCATATGTAGTCTCGGCCAGGCCGACGGCGTCCTCCACCCAGACGAGGCCAAGAGGATCTCTCGGCCAATATCAGATGACCCTTTAGTGGGCCGACCCCTCATCAGGCCCAGGCGACCCTTCAGTGGGCCGAACCCTCATCAGGCCCAGATGACCCTTTAGTGGACCGACCCCTCATCAAGCCCGAACGACCCTACGAGGGTACGAACCCTCATCAGGCCCAAATGACCCTTCAGTGTGTCGACCCCTCATCAGGACCAAATGACCCTTCAGTGGGCCGACCCCCCATCAGGCCCAGACGACCCTTCAGTGGGCCGACCCCTCATCAAGCCCGGACGACCCTCCTAGGGCACGACCCCTCATCAAGCCCAGATGACCCTTCAGTGGGCCGACCCCTCATCATGTCTCGGACGACCCTGCAAGGGGCCGACCCCTCATCAGGCCAGACGACCCTTCAGTGGGCCGACCCCTCATCATATATCGGATGACCCTATGAGGGTACGACAGTACGAGTCCCAGAGTAGGCCTGGTTCATTTCCAACAGGAACTTTTCCCTCGGCCTCGCATCATAGGCCGAGGGTGACATCATCACAGCGCATGATTTGGGAGACGCGTGGAACAGTGAGCGTGGGACTCATATGGAACGTGGAAGATCGTTATAACAATATCAACCCCTCACGTGAGGGAATATTATGTCATCATTAATCACAGGTGGCACCCCCAGGTGTGAGCAGGGGATTGGCTAGATCATAGCTCACATGCACCATGCATGCTTGGGGGCACTACTCCCCCCAAGACCTATATATACTTGTCACCTACAACCCTACAAAGGGACGAATAATTGTAACCCTAGATAAAACGCTGCTTCTACACACAGTAGAGAAAGAGAGAGAGAGTGAGCTTATATGCATTGTATCCAAGGCCATTAGTGCCCATACTTATTGGATCACACACTCACACTAGATGTAGGCCTAATTGGATGAACCACTATACATCGTTATCTTATTCCTCTTATACTCATCCCCTTATATACACTTATACACATATATATATATATCTCCATGGTTGCTATTGTTATCACTGTTTGAGCTCATCATCACTTACCTGGTGGTGCTAAATCTTAGCATCATCAATTTGGCGCCGTCTGTGGGAACGAGAAGACATCTCTTCCTTTATACAGCTTGACCTCACGGGGAACTCTGGTGGTGAACCAGATCTCCCCCTTTGCGGAGCTGTGTCACCATTGAAAGAGACCCATTAGGGTTTCCAAGCTCTTCAGTCTTTTGAGCATTCAGCTCTCTATAGCTCAAACACATGGCACCGGAGATGCCACCACCACCTCTTCCTCCACCGGATAGTGGAGTAGGACCCAGTTCCAGTCAACCACCGCCTTAGTTTGAGATGGATGATGTGGCGGCCGCCTTGAAGTCTCTAGAAGCAAGCCAGCAAATTATGCAGGAGCAGTTCACAGCTCTTAGCCAAAATATACTATGACCACCGGGAGTCTCACCGGAGATGATTACTCCAGCGGCAGCTCCGGGGCAGCATGAGGCCAGGGGACCACCCCAGGCACCATACAAAGACTTACCGCCTCCTTAGCGTCGGAGGGATGTTACGGACCCCCCGCGTCTATGCCTGGGGAGGCCCAAAAGACAGGTATGATGATCTGGAGGGGGAGAAGCCCCCCATAGAATGCTGGGAGTCGTATGAGGTCTCCAACAATACTGTGTGACGTCTTCAGGAGAGCAGAGGGAAGTGTGGAAGGAAAAATCCTGACGATCGCCCGAGGGGCTCTGCTTTTGATCTCCTGAACAGAGAGTCGGACTTTGGAATACTGGGTCCAGTAAATGACCTGTGGGAAAAACTGTCTCGAACAAGGAGTATTACGAGGTCCCAAAGGGAGATAGCAGATAGCCGACTCCACGAGGGCTGAGCCCACAAATGGGACGACGATCAGGGAGAAGTAAACAGTCGACACAGACCTGTCGCAGCGAAACCTTTCGTTCACCTCAAGGAGGCGGTAGGGGATAAAATCGCCCAGGCCGACCCTACGAGGCCCTAGAACGACTCGATCCAAAGGTTAGAAGATAAGATTGGTGATATTCTAAAGAGCTGGGACCCTCTTCATAGAGGATACTCCATAGGCTCACCCTTTGTGGCGAAGATAGTTAACTTCCCCACGCTATCCAAGTTCATGCCACCAATAGTCGCCCCACGATATGACGGGAGTACCAAACCTGTCCATCATATTGAGATGTACCAATCAGCGGCATATATATACTCTATCTTAGATGAGATGAGGTGTCGAGCCTTTTCTGGCACTCTGACTGGGGCTTCACACGTCTGGTATATGCCTCTCCCTAAAAACTCTATTGAAAACTTTAAGCAGTTAGTAGACCAATTTATCCATAACTTTTTCTTTAGAGTGAGGCCACAGAAGAAGACCACACACCTGCTCTATGTTAAGCAGGGGAAGAATGAGAGCCTAAGAGGTTACATATCCAGATTCAACAAAGAAAATTTAGAGGTTAAAGACTATGAGGAGAGCATAGCCAAACTGATCTCATTGGAGGACTCCAGAAGGGGAAGCTACTATGGAAGCTTGCTGAAGACCCTCCAAGGACAATGACTGAATTGCTGTCGACAGTAGGAAAGGTGATGAACACTGAAGAGACGATGGTCACAAAATACGAGGATGAAAAAGGAGGCACTAGTGGGGGTAAGTACCATAAGAAGAATGAAGAGGGGAAGAAGAGGTTTACAGATGTCAAGTTTGCTGATTACACCCCCCGACAATCAGCTGCGAACATATTCTCAATGAGATAAATAGTGACCGATCCTTGAAGTGGCCTGAAAAGCTGAGGGTCGGCCCCCACAAGAGGAACAAAAACCTGTGGTATGAATTTCACCAAGACCATGTGATAGACAAATTCTTTGCTCTGAAAGATGAGATTAAAAAAATGTTAAAAGAAGGAAAGCTCAGGAAGTACGTTGACAAAGGTGTCGTCAAGAGGGGCTGAGGGGATGACCCCAGAAAGAAGAGAGGTGATACATATAGAGAAGATCCTCCAAAAAGAAGGGACGACCCTTCGAATGATGAGGAAGACCCTGACCTCCTTCCGAGAGATGACCACGGCCCTGTCAAGAGACTTAATATGATCTCGCTCGGTGTTGGAATGATCTCTGGGGGTCTAGCAGGAGGAGGGTCAGAGGTCGCCGATAGGAAGGCCCGTGTAGCTGAGGCCAAGGCAGTGATAAAAATTTTGCACTCAACCTCTCTAGAAGAAAAGTCAGAAAAGAGAAAGAAAGTTGACATGGACACCCTGATAGTGGAATTCTCAAGAATGGACTTCAAAGTTCTCTTAGCCCCACATGACGACCCTCTCATCATCATTACTAGGGTACACGGGTTCGAGGTACCGAGGATCCTGGTCGACGGGGGTAGTTTTGTAGATGTAATGTTTTGGCCATGCTTCAAAGCCTTGGGTCTCAACCGTGCCAGGCTCATCCCATACCATCACCCCTTAATTGGTTTCAGTGGGGAAAAGGTCATCCCTTAGGAATGTATGAGGCTGATGTTAGGATGGGGGACGAGTGGCCGAGATGGCTCACCAAGAAGGTCAACTTTTTCATGATGGATGAACAAGTCTTCTCTGCTTACAACATTATACTGAGGCGAGTGGCCCTCAAGGAATTCGAGGTCGTTCCATCCACGGCTCATCAGATGATAAAATTCCCAACCCCTTACGGGGTAGGGGAAGTCTAGGTAGACCAGACGATGGCACGGGAATGCTACTTCAATTCCGTTGAAGAAAGAGAGGCGCACAAGAAGGCTACAACCACCTATAATATTGACACCCTCGACCCTAGGGATAAAACAAATTTAAAGAAAGGAGAAGCCGCAGAAGAGGTAGAATCCATCATCCTCAATGACGATGAATCAAAAAAAATTGTCCAAATAGGCAAGGCTCTAAAGGCATATATCAAAGAAGACCTCATTAAGCTGTTAAGGAGAAGATAAAACATCTTCGCGTGGAGTCATGTAGATATGCCGGGGATTGACCCCGAAATCATGTTCCATAAGCTCAATGTGGTAGAGGGTGCAAAATCCAGTAAAGTAGAAGATGAGAATTTATTCTCGAGAAAAATATGAGGTCATAAGGGACGGGGTCAAGAATCTGGAAGATGTTGAGTTTATCAGAGAGGTCATCTATCCCGAATGGCTATCCAACGCGATCATAGTCCCAAAAGCCAACGGTAGTGGAGGATATGCGTAGACTTCACATACCTCAATAAACATTATCCCAAAGACAGCTTCCCTCTTCCCCGCATTAATCAGATGGTAGACGCTACCGTAGGCCATGAGCTCATGAGCTTCATGGATGCCTATTCAGGGTACAACTAAATCTTCATGGACCCTGAAGCTCAGAAAAAATGGCTTTCATTATCGATAAGGGGACATATTGTTATAGGGTCATGCCCTTTGGCCTAAAGAATGCTGGGGCAACATACCAACGCCTTATGAATAAAATGTTTGAAGACCAAATCGAGAAGTCCATGGAGGTCTATGTAGATGACATGCTGACCAAGATTTTGAAAGCAGAGGATCATGTGGCCGACCTTGAGAGGACCTTTAACACGATGGACAAGTACCAAATGAAGCTCAACCCAGCCAAATGTGTCTTCGGGGTTGGAGCAGGGAAGTTCTTGGGATTTATTGTCAGCCAAAGGGGCATCGAGGCCAATCCCGAAAAGATAAAGGCCCTTGTTGATACCAAATTTAGTCTGCTGACATGGCTCAATTGAGTGAAGATACGTGGCAATCTGCGTGGTAATAATAAACACTTTCGAGCAACACCTTAACCCAATCAGATACTCCGAGCAATAGATGATCTCCGAGGAACCATACTGCAACGAGGAACTCTGCTTCCCCGATCAACTCAGACGCTCCGACCAATAAGAGTTTTCCAAGGAACTTTAATACACCGAGCAACTTATGAGTACCGAGCAGCTTAGGCGGTCAGAGCTGTACCTCGAACTGAGCATTAATAATAAGATAACCAACAGACTAACTGCGTATTAAATGCTTATTATTATCATACAGATGTATACGCCTAATGGACAGCTATGTATTACCCTTTCACATGTACAGCCTGAGGGCTATAAATACATTACATCATCCTCATTGGAAGGGGACCGGGAATTTCTTGACAAAACTGGTGATCAAGAATTCCCAAACAGTCAGCAATAATAGAAACAGTGGACGTAGGCCATTCTTATAAGGCTGAACCACTTTAAAATTTCTTTGTCTCATTTTATTTTATCTGTGATTAAATAATTAGATATAATCTAATTTTTTACATTAACAGATTGGCGTCGTCTGTGGGAATCGACTGGTAATATCGTTTTTCATCAAAAACAATTCATTATAAATGACTGATAATCCAGAACCTAGCAATCGAAACGCTGAAAGCCCTCCAAATCCATCTGCCCCTCCAAACGTTCCAGATCTAGCTGGAATAATGATAAATCTGGCTCAGGGCCAGACAGCCATGCAAGAAACTATGCGATAACTCATACAAACCCTTCATGGCGGAGTACCGACCCATTCAGGACATCGAAGTGTTCAAAGAAATACCCGTTTACTTTCTTTGCGTACTAGGCGTACCGATTCATATCGTACTGAGGAGTTTGAAGATCTTTCTTATCAACCTGGATGAACTTCGTCAGTACGAGCCATAGATACTGAACAACATATCACTCTCTCTCCAGAAAGGACTAGTGCGCTAGAAAGATTAAGCAGGGTATCTCCTTTTGATCTATTAGGTCCTAGGAGGAACAAAAGTCCTCCTAAGGATGCGTCGAGGAGCCTTCGACGATCATTAGACGTAAGGGAAGGATCTGCCCAGTCGCGACCAGCTGCTCGTCAAGATAAATCACAGGAAGCCACCTCAACGCGATCAGTTGCTCGAACCAACAGGCCCGAGGACAGAAATTATGCGTGGAAAGGCTCTATTCAAAGGCTGGAAGACAGACTAGGGGAAATAGCTAAGGCTAAGAATCCCCTACAACGAACTTTTGTTCAAGGGAAACCCTTTGTCCATGCCATTATGGATTTTTCCCACACTGTCAAAGTTCAAAGCACCTGTTGTGACTCCCAAATATGATGGAAAGACCGACCCTGTTCTTCATGTAAAATAATACCAAGCTGCAGCCGACATCTATGTTGTTCTAGATGAGATGAGATGCAGAGCATTCTCAGGAACTCTTACCGGATCTGTTCAAATATGGTACAATAATCTTCCTCAGGGTAAGATCTCAACTTTCGTTCAACTGGCTGAGTTATTCATTGGAAATTTCTATTTTGGGTCAAAGCCAGTTAAACGAGTAGCGCATTTGTTAAGTGTTAGACAGAAAGCTGGTGAGAGTACCAGAGATTATATAACTCATTTTAATAATGAGAAACTCGAAGTCATTGATTATGAAGAAAAGACAGCGATTATCGCCTTGATGAGTGGGCTGTTGCCCAACAAGTTGTACTACACTTTGGCCAAAGATCCACTCAGAACCATGTCAGAACTGATGGTAAAAGCGGCCAAGATCATGAATGCCGAGGAGGCTATGGCTTCGAAGAAGAATATGGACGCCAAAGAAACCAAGGTGGAAGGTGATAAAGTTAAGAAGAAAGAGCATAAGAACAATTGTGGTGACAAACAATCAAAAATAAGGTCGTCATGGGAAGTATTGAAGAAATTTGATAATTACACTCCTTTGAAGATAGACATCAATCATGTTCTAGAAGAAATCAAGAACAACGAGGAATTAACCTGGCCAGAGAAAATGAAAGCAGACCCTGACAGGAAGAATAAGGTAAAATATTGCAATTTTCACAAAGATCATGGCCATATGACCAAAAATTGCATAGCTCTTCAGAATGAGATTGAAACACTTATTAGACGAGGAAAATTGGCAAAGTATGTTGATCATAGAAATGAAAGAAGAAACAGCGATCGAACAAGAGAGAGGTCTAGATCTCCTCATCGAGCAGAGGAGAACAAGAAAAGAGCCATGAAGTTGATCCATAAGACGACTCCGATCTTCCCAATAGACCAAGGCAGCCGTAACGTGAGGTATTTTCAATACGCTTTGGGTCATTTGATTGTAATGTTATTACAGGTGGAGAAGCAGGAGGAGGAGACCTTACTGCAGAGAGAAAATATTACCTCTGTGAGGCTCAAGCTTGCTCATACATTCAATGAATAAATTTAGCTGAGGAGGATCTCCCGAGAAAAGTAAACAAAGAGAAATTGGTCATTGGTTTCTCAAAGAACGACCTCGCAGGTGTTCTATATCCTCATGATGATCCATTGGTGATCAAAATGAGGATGAAGGAAATAATAATTTCAAGAGTACTGGTAGACAATGGTAGCTCAGCAGACATCATGTTCTACTCGTGCTTCGACAGTTTAAATCTAAAGCTATCTCAACTGGAGCCTTATCATAGACCCCTCCTCGGTTTTCCTGGCGAGAAAGTTTTTCCACTTGGGATGATCAAATTGGATATATTCATTGGTACATGGCCTGCTTGTCGAACAGAAAGAATACGCTTCTTCGTGATGGATAAAAATGTTCAATCAGCCTACAATATCATCATGGGAAGGGTAGGATTGAAGAAGTTCGAGGCAGTGCCATCTACGGTACATCAATGCCTAAAATTTCTAATAAATTTTGGAGTAGGAGTTGTGAAGGGTGATCAAAAAGTAGCTCGGGAATGTTACTATTCATCTGCCGAGCAAGAGGAACTGGAGGAATCAAGGAAAAAGACTACAACCTATCAAGTGGAGGAAGGTGCAGAAATTGAAACATTGGATTCTAGAGATGAATCCTAACTCGTGAAAGGCCAAGTGGTGGAAGCTACTGAAAACATCATTCTGGATGACGAGCACCCTGAACGAACAACTCAAATAGGTTCGTCGTTGGAGGCCTCACTAAAACAGAAATTGATAACTTTCCTAAGAAGCAGAAAGAAAACTTTTGCATGGAGTCATGAGGATTGCCTGGAATAAACCCAAATTTCTTATGTCACGAACTCAACGTGAATAAAGAGATCAAGCCAGTAAAGCAGAGAAGAAGAGTATTCAGTCCCGAGAAGAATCAAGCTATACAGGAAGAGGTCGAGAAGCTCCAGAAAGCTTGCTTTATTGAAGATGTTAAATATTCAAACTGGTTAGCAAATGTGGTGATGGTAAAGAAAAAGAACAAAAAATGGAGGATGTGTGTAGATTTCACCGACCTCAACAAAGCATGCCCAAAGGACCATTTTCCCTTGCCCCGAATTGATTAATTAGTAGATGCTACCTCGGGACATGACCTATTGAGCTTCATGGACGCTTATTATGGATGCAACCAGATTAAGATGAAACCTGAAGACAAGGAGAGTAATTCTTTCATTACCCCTAGGGGAACTTACTGTTATAATGTTATGCCTTTTGGTTTGAAAAATGCAGGTGCAACATATCAGCGGCTGATGAACAAGGTGTTTGTAGAACAAATCAGTTGCAATATGGAAGTCTATGTTGATGATATGCTGACAAAGAGCAAGAAACTTGTTGATCATCTAGTTGACTTAGGCCAGACCTTTGATCAATTAGATAAATATCAAATGAAGCTGAACCCGATGAAGTGCATATTTGGAGTACGAGAAGGAATGTTTCTCGGGTACATTGTCAATCAACGAGGCATTGAAGCAAACCCTAAAAAGATCAAAGTTCTGTTAGAGCTGCGATCTCCAATGACGAAGAAAGAAGTGCAAAGTCTTACCGGACGAGTAGCAGCACTCAACAGATTTGTATCGCGAGCAACTGATAGATGTCTCCCATTCTTCAAAACGCTCCGAAAGACTTTTGAGTGGAATGATGAATGTGAGAAGGCTTTTCAAGACCTGAAAAAATATCTGGGAGCACCTCCACTATTGTCCAGGCTAGTGATGGGAGAAAAATTATACTTGTATCTGGCAGTGTCAGAGAATACAGTTAGCTCGGCATTAATAAAAGAGCGAATGGAGTGCAAAAACTGATTTATTACACTAGCAAAGCCTTCCGAGGAGCAGAGATCAGATATCCAAAGATGGAAAAATTGACACTAGCATTGATCGAGGCAAGTAGAAGAATGAAGTCATACTTCCAGGCTCATACTATAGTCATATATATCGATATGCCATTGAGGCAAGCTCTTCATAAACTATAAAAATCAGGAAGATTGATGTATTGGGCAATAGAGCTCGGTGAATATGACATAATTTAAGAACCCAGATCATCGCTTAAAGGGCTAGCAGTAGCAAATTTTATAGAAGAGTTCACCTATCCTGATTCCACCGAAGAGCAAAAGCTGGTCACCGATCAACCTGTGGATGTTACAGAATCATCAAACCCAAGACCAGACCAACTTAGGTTGGTAAAAGGGCAAGTAGATGTTACAGAATCATCAAACTCAAGCCCAGACCAACTTAGGTTGGTAAAAGGGCAAGAAGTGATGATTGACGAACAACAAGAAATATTAGGAGAGGGTGAAAGGAAGCAATAAATTTTCCACTGAGGAACTCTGTCAGATCAGAAATTTGAAGACGAGTTACCTATATGGAATTTATATGTGGATGGTTCATCTTGCACAACAGGCTGTGGGGTAGGGATTGTTCTTAATAGTCCAGACGAGGTCGACATGGAATATTCCCTACACTTCCAATTCAAAGCTTCGAATAATGAGGCTGAATATGAAGCCATGATTGCAGGTCTTAGTTTGGCAAAAACCATGCGGGCAGAGCAGGTTATTGTCTTCAGTGACTCGCAGTTGATCATAAATCAAATGATGGGAGTATATGCAGCCAAAGGAGAACTAATGATCAGGTATCATGCAAAGGCAATGGAATTGGTATCAGAATTTGCTGCTGTTCAGCTGGTCAAAATACCAAGAATGGAGAATGCGAGGGTCGACGCCTTAGCTCGATTAGCATTAGCTACTCGTACCGAGCTACGAAGAACAATCCCAATTGAAGTTTTAGTTGGTTAGAGTATGGATGAAGATTTGACAATGAATTTTATTACCCCTAATTTAGGACCATCTTGGATGGATTCCATCAGGGCATATATTGAGGAGGGGGAATTACCAACTGACAAACTTTCAGCCAAAAAATTAAAGTTTAAAGCTGCTCTTTATGTACTGAATAATGGTATTCTGTACAGAGGAATTATAGTAGGTTTGCAAAGATGTGTGCATCCCACCGAGGTGAAAGACTTTATTAAAGAGATCCATGAAGGGTCCTGTGGAGCCCATGTAGCAGGTCAGACGCTTTTGCAAAGGGTTATGACGCAAGGATACTACTGGACAACGATGATGGCTGATTGTATAGCTTATGCCAAGAAATGTGACAAGTGTCAACGCTTCTCCACTATCCGAAGAACTCCCCAAGCGTTGTTGACACCCATTACTTCCCCTTGGCCATTTGCTATGTGGGGAATTGACTTGGTCGGACCATTTCCAACGACCAGAGGAAGATTTAAATATCTCGTCGTAGCAGTGGATTATTTTACTAAGTGGGTAGAAGCTGAGCCTCTTATCGACATGACGTACGAGAAGGTGTATCAATTTATTTGAAAAAATATCATCTGTAGATATGGTCTTCCCCATGCATTCATTACCGACCATGGAACACAATTTGACAACGAGGAGTTCGCTGCCTATTGTCATCAGTCAAATATCTTGAAAATCCACTCGGCACCAGGCCATCCCCAAAGCAATGGACAAACTGAAGTAACAAACAGAACGCTACTGAATGGCTTAAAGAAAAGACTGAATGACGCGAAAGCAAATTAGATCAACGAGCTACAATCAGTACTATGGGCTTACCGAACTACTCCCCGAGCAGCAACAGGGGAATCTCCATATATGCTGGCATTTGGAAGAGAAGCCGTTATACCTGCCGAGTTGGGTCTCCCGACACACAGAGTACTGAATTTCAATTCCCCTGTCAGCGACTTAATGAGAAGATTAGGTTTAGACATGCTCGAGGAAGTTAGAGAAGAAGCAGCCATCAGGAATGCTGCTTACCAACAGCAAATAGCTTTGTTCTACAACAAGAGAGTAAAGAAGTGCGACTTGAAAGAAGGAGACTATGTGCTAAAGAAAGTGATTCAAAAGCACAGCAAATTGGAAGCAAACTGGCATGGACCTTACCGAGTTACAGAAGTTGTTCGACCAGGAACCTATAGAATAGCAACTTTAGAAGGGCAGGAGTTTAAGAATACATAGAATGCAGAACACTTGCGCAAGTATTTTCAGTAATGTAAGCTCTCATGTAACACATTTTCATCAGTATGAATAAAGTGACAATGTTCTTCCCAGTTCTCTCCTTTTGTTGGAAATTTTTGCGGAATACTAGTGCTACACACTACTTAGGAAAACTTAGACTACTCAAAACTATTCCTAAAAATGCCAACTTAGGTTGGTTAGGAAGTAAAACTATTCCTAAAAATGCCAACTAAGGTTGGTTAGGAAGTAAAAATATTCCTAAAAATGCCAACTAAGGTTGGTTAGGAAGTAAAACTATTCCTAAAAATGCCAACTAAGGTTGGCTAGGAAGTAAAACTATTCCTAAAAATGCCAACTAAGGTTGGTTAGGAAGTAAAACTATTCCTAAAAATGCCAACTAAGGTTGGTTAGGAAGTAAAACTATTCCAGCTAAGGTTGGTTAGGAAGTAAAACTATTCCTAAAAATGCCAGCTAAGGTTGGTTAGGAAGTAAAACTATTCCTAAAAATGTCAACTAAGGTTGGTTAGGAAGTAAAACTATTCCTAAAAATGCCAGCTAAGGTTGGTTAGGAAGTAAAACTATTCCTAAAAATGCCAACTAAGGTTGGTTAGGAAGAAAAACTATTCCGAAAAGTGCCAAAGTTGGTCGGTAAAAAAAAATACACTAACTATGGTTGATCGGGAATAAAAACTCACTAACTGTAGTTAGTCGAGAAGGAAAATTTACCGACATTGGTTGGTCGGAAACATTTTATGAGTACGAGAAAGTGATCGAGGAAAATTTTTGATACTCGTAACTTTTTAAATTACTACCAAGTTGGTCGAGAAACAAAACATCATTAAGTTTGTTTAGTTGTCAAATGATTACCACTAATTCAAACTAGTCGACAATAAGTTTTAATCAACTCTAAGTTGATCGACAAATAACACAATGTTGTTATCTTTTTAACAGATATACATATATAAAGTGTTTTACAACCACAAGGCAATGGCAATCAAGACTGCGAACAAAAATAGAAGATTTTCATTAAATCCAAAAACAGAATACATTGAGAATGAAATACAAATTAATTATCACATCAAGATTCCTATTCTATTGGTTTCTTCCCCTCTGCTTTTGAAACAGGTTCCTCGCCAGCAGGAGGATCGTCTAAAGCATATGGGGAGTTTATGAAATTAAGATCTTTAAGCATCCTGATGTTCATCACAGATGGTCGATCGAGTAGGTGCTCGGGGCGAGATATTTCAGCATTGGAATGGAGACTATAATCGCCAAGGTATTTGGAAATCAAACACTGAGGGATTACCCGGGCAGGGATCCAGCTCATGTCGAGTTTGAAGGGTGGCACTGGCAAGTCGAGCAACCCAAGATTATGATAATCCCACAAGTAGTGACCTTATTCCAGTTGCAGTACACCCAGGGCATTCAACCACCCTTGTTTGTAATCTTCATTATTCGTATTTTGGATCCGATCATCCAAATGGTAAAGATCCTCATTGTAGCCAGCCATCCAAAATTCTCTGGGCTGATTGTGGAACTGATAAGTCAACCTTTCCAACTGCTCGTGAAGACTTTTTATAAAGAGTTCTTTATTCTCCAAGGCAGACTTCTGTGCAGAAAGCTGCTCGTCCAGATTCCTGATCTTCTTAGACATCTCAGCCAATGCCTGGTTCTTTGCCATCAGTTGGAAGGCCTGGTTCTCCAGAGCAGATTGAGTTCTCTATTCCTCAACAGTAATCCGAGAAGCTCTTGCTCGTCCCCGAGTAGATGTAGAAGGGCCAGCTCTCCTCAAGGTTTCTATTTCATCCCTCAGGTTGGCGTTTTCAACCTCCAAGAAAGAGAATCCCTCGTCGTTCACAGGGACCAAAGCGTTTGAGGTGGAAGCTGCAAACTTTAACTGAGACACCTCTCTTTGCAGGTTATTATTTTCCTGCTCTAACAACTCAGCTATCTGTCTGTGCTCTTCAACCTCACCCTTTAAAGTTCTCTCCCTCACATCGTAAGCAACAAACAATTTATCGTATCCCTTATCAGCAGTGAGTTGCTGATACTTCTTCTCATATCCTTCGTGAAAAAGGGCTGTAGATTCTTTATATTGTTGTTGAAGCTCTTCAAGAGTCCCGTGGAGATCTTCAATCATTTCATAATATGCTACATTGTTAGCCACTGCACGGTCAAGCAGGCACTTCAAATACTGGTAGGCTAAAATTGCTTGCTCTGAAGCACCTTGACCAAGGATGTCAATGATTTGTGCTGCACTCATATCTGTATGACTAGCTTTGAAGTACTCATTGCATTGCCTCAAAAATTTTGTATCATGAGCAGACAATAACTCCATCCTGGCCATAAACTAGTAAAGGAAGAGAAAGCAAGAATCAATAAGAATTCAAACAGAGCATGAAGAAGAGAAACAACAGTATGAATAGGCGAAACTTCAAATTTTATTACATCATAAAGGAGAAGTACAAAATTCAAAGTTACATTTGATAAATAAAAATAAACAGAGAGAAAAATCTGAACAACTCTACACCTTTTCCTTGTCTCCCAAAACTTTCTCGGGAGGCTGGGACGAGGAGGTAGGTTGCTCGGATGGTACAGATGGTTGCTCGGGGAGTGCTGGAAGTTGCTCGTTTGAAATAATAGATGGTTGAAGTTGCTCGCTGGTGGACTGGATAGCTGGGTAATGGGGAATTTGATCTCCCATCACCATGGAGGATTCCTCAGAGGCAGCTTCGTCCTCTTCATCTTCTTCAGGAGTTGAAGGGGGTCCCGGGATGTGTCGCTGAAACAGGTCAAAATTTTCATCGACCTTCATCTCTTGCAGAGCAGCGACCCAGCCATCCCTAAAGTATTTGTGGCTACCATATTCCACCTGCGACATCATGGCAGCCAGACCTTTATTCCACCCCTTATCCCAGCCAGTGCTGAAAGCTTTTTTATAGCCAACTTCCTTTTCGTTTTCTCCAAGGAAAGCTTCTCGGAAAGAAGATCCTCGGTAGCCTTCATCTTATTCTCTATTTTTTCCTTTTGACGACCTACTTCACGAAGTCAGCCCAACTCTTCTTCAGCATTTTTGAGCTTACTTTCGAGATCCCTAGCATTTTTGAGCTTCTCATCGAGCTCTTTATTCTTCTCTTCCAAGTTTTTATGTTCTTCTCCAAACCTTTGGAGACTTCAACAGCTTGGTTTCTATTGCTCGGTGGAATGAAGTTTCTCCTCCCAAACAGCCTTATCATCATCATACTTCTGACGAGAATCTTTCAAAGACTGCGTCAGGCCCACCAAGGCTTCCTCTACACCAGACGAGGATCTTGAAGCTTTAATAGCTTCATCTTTCTTTAAAATGGTATTAAAAAAGGTCACCAACTGAGAAAAGAAAATGATATCAAGTCAGTACACAGATGTAACAAGGGAAAAAATGAAAGTTGAGGACAATGATACTCACAGAAGCTATATGACAAGCACCTAATGAGGTAACCATGTCCCGAGAAAGATTTTCTTCCATACCTTGGATCTCGGGAATGATCCAAGACTTCACCGAGCTCATGGCAGAGCTCGGGGCTACAAAAGTGGGAACACCACTTCCACTAATCGGGGGCTGAGAGATGGATTCAGCCAAATTAACCGAGGAGCTCTTCTTCAGCTTCCTCAGGGGAACAGGAATGGTCTCGACTAACGATGTAGTCTTAGTCGGAGAGATAACAATCACGTCGCTTGGAACAGTGGCCTTGTTCGGAGTCACTGGGGGCTTCTCGGCAACCTTCGTAGTAGTAGCCGTAGGGGGTGCATCAATCTTCTTTATCCCCTCTGCTGGAACATCATGTTTACTTCTCTTTGCCTCTCCAGCAACAAAGGCAGATTTCTCGAAGATGGCAGGAGCTCTTCTTTTCTTCATTCTTTCACTCAAAGGGATATGAGACTCAGGTGAAGAACTTGTTGAAGCTGGTACTAGTTCTACCTCACTTATCACCGGACGAGCAGTAAAAGATGAGGTGTAACTCTTATACTGCAACAAATATGAAGTTGACCTGATATGCTCGTCAGCAACAGTCTGATGCAAACCCCAGATAAGTTATAGATGTTTTAAATTAACTTCTGTCTCTTTTGGAGACTTTCTTTTGCTGTCAACTGCAAATAAATGAAAATTAAAATATCAGTGACACATTTTATCAAACACAAAGGAAGCATAATTTCAAAAATAAAATAAAATAAAAACAACCTATCCCATTGCCATAGGGAGGACATCTAGGACCCTGGTACACATCATTTCCAGTCAATGGAGGGTGTTGCCAATTTTTCATAACAACCCCGTGCTCGAAGTAGTCCCTATTGGCATCTGGGAGATTGACCACTCAAGCCCTATTCAAAAACCTAGTTTTTAAATAAAAAGTATTGTCACCAACAGCCCATCTATAACAGAACATAATTTTTGGAATTCCTATACGAGTTCCATGAATTTGATTTATTCTATGAACTCCATTAACTATTCTCCACGTATTGGGGGCTATTCTTGTAGGAACCACGTCAAAATATTGACAGAATTCCAGACATAAAGGGTTTGGGGGAAAAGAAAAGCCACATTCAGCGACAAAGAGACTGGGGAACCAATGTCCCTCAGCCAAACGAAAATAATCTGAAGGCTCAGAAAGTTCCTCCAAAATAACCCATGAAGGAATAGAGAAATCAGAACGAAACTTATCAAGCGACTCTACAGAGAAAACCATGATGAGTAAAGGAAATCAAAGAGAAAGAAGAAGGTCTTACAGGAAAAATGATGAGTCTGTTGACAACGAATGATGAAAGGGATGAACGCACAGGAGAGAGAGATAATGGAAAACTCAAAGAGACAAATTTTGAAAAAGTAGAAGACGAGGGGATTTTCTGCAACGCTTAAATACCCTATCTTGGGAATGGGTAAAGATAATGATTACAAAAAGAGACGGTTACGTTACTAGCAGCTAAAAAGATAAAAAGGGCGCGGGAATTGAAGCGGTTATAAAAATTCAAAAAGTCCGATTCTACGAATTTGGAAGGAGAAATAAATACAAAAGAAAATACTCCTAAATTTCAGGATGACCATTTAAAACCGTCATATTTCGAGAAAGAATGTTCCACACTCCTCAAATTTTGAAATGTGAAACATTGGGGGCTTCTGTTGATACCAAATTTAGTCTGCTGACATGGCTCAATTGAGTGAAGACACATGGCAATCTACGTGGCAATAACAAACACTTCCGAGCAACACCTTAACCCAATCAGATACTCCGAGCAATAGATGCTCTCCGAGGAACCATACTGCAACGAGGAACTCTGCTTCCCCGATCAACTCAGATTCTCCGACCAATAAGATTTTTTCGAGGAACTTTAATACACCGAGCAAATTATGAGTACCGAGCTACTTAGGCGGTCAGAGCAGCTTAGGCGTTCCGAGCTGCACCTCGAACAGAGCATTAATAACAGGATAACCAACAGACTAACTGCGCATTAAATGCTTATTAATATCATACAGATGTATACTCCTAATGGACAGCTATGTATTACCCTTTCACATGTACAGCCTAAGGGCTATAAATACATTGTATCATCCTCATTGGAAGGGGACCGGGAATTTCTTGACAAAATTGGTGATCAAGAATTCCCAAACAGTCAGCAATAATAGAAACAGTGGACGTAGGCCATTCTTATAAGGCTGAACCACTTTAAAATTTCTTTGTCTCATTTTATTTTATCTGTGATTAAATAATTAGATATAATCTAATTTTTTACATCAACAGCCCTCATAGAAATGAAGACCCCCAAGGCCATTAAAGACGTTCAGAGGCTCATAGGGAGAGTTGCTGCTTTGAATAGGTTCATGTCTAGGGACACAGACAGGTGTTTACCATTCTTCAAAATTCTTAAAAAGGCATTTGAATGGAACGAAGAGTGTGACCAGGCTTTTAAATAATTGAAGTCATACCTAGGGTATCCCTTGTTGTTATCATGACTATACATGTGTACTTAGCCGTCTCAGAATCAGCCATCAGTGCAGCCATTATGAGAGAAGAGGATAGAGTACATAAGCCGGTGTATTTCAACAGTAAGGCACTCCAGGGTGCAGAGCAAAGGTACCCAAGGACGGAGAAGTTAGCCTATGCCTTGATCCATGCATCAAGAAAGATGAAGCCATACTTCCAGTCCCATATAATGGTCATCCTCACTGACTCTTCTCTTAGGCAAGTCTTATACAAGCCAGAAAAATTAGGGAGGCTAATGGTCTGGGCCATAGAGTTGGGAGAGTTTGACATTGTATATCAACCAAGGATGGCCATTAAGGGGTAAGCGTTAGCTGATTTTGTGGCTGAATTTACTTAGGAAGATGATGAGGCTGAAGAGGAAGGCCTCGATAAGACAAATACCCGGCAAGGTATAGTCATCGATACATCCATAGACAAGGCTGAGATAAGCATAGCTAGAGAAAAAGTGGCCGAAAATTAAGAGGGAAGATATCTCTTTAGACAGGGGTCCCTCACCGAGGGAAATTTCTCAAAAAAATAGACTGTGTGGAGCCTCTTCGTTGATGGGCCCTCCTGCGACAGCGAAAGTGGGGCTGGATTAATAGTATCAGCACCTGATGTCATAGACATTGAGTACGCCCTGAGGTTCAACTTTAAAGCCTCCAATAACGAATCTGAATATGAGTCCCTCATAGCAGGCCTCTCCTTGGCTAAGTCTCTTAGCGTCGGCCAGATCTTGGTCCATAGTGATTCAAGGCTAGTAGTGAATCAGATACTAGGAGCCTACGAGGCTAGGGACGAGAGAATGGCCAAATACCTTGAAAGAGTGAAGTCACTATTGAAAAGCTTCAGAGAAGTGAAATTGAAGAGGATACCTAGGCTCGATAATGGCTGAGCCGATGCACTTGCTAGGCAGGCCTCGGCAACTAGGACAGATATCAGGAGGACAGTATTAGTGGAAATTTTACTTCGACCAACTATTGAAGATGTTGAGGGAACACTTGGAACTTGCTTAAATATTTCTAGGGAAGCTTCATGGATAGACCCTCTAATCAGATACATTAAAGGGGGGGGGGGGGGGGGGAGGAGATGCCAGAAGCAAGGCAAGAAAGGAATAAGTTAAGATACAGAGCTGTGAAATTCACTGTTATCGGAGACACCTTATACAAAAAAGGGCTTTTGCTCCCCTTAATTAGGTGTGTGCACCCGTCTGAAGTCCCACACATCTTACAAGATGTGCACGAGGGGTCATGTTCAAGCCACATTGGGGGCAGGTCTTTGGCGAAAAGGGTAGTAACCCAGGGGTACTGGTGGCTGACCTTGGGGAAAAATGCCACGGCATATGTAAAAAAGTGTGATAAATGTCAAAGATTTTCCACCATCCCTCACCAGCCCCATCAACCTCTTACCTCCATTACATCCCCATGGCCATTTGTAGTGTTGGGGATCGACTTGGTAGGTCCCCTGCCTAGGGCCGTCAATAACTATCAGTTCCTCATTGTAGCAATTGACTATTTTTCAAAATGGGTGGAGGCGGAGCCGATGGTCACGATTACCGAGTAGAAGACCTTCTAGTTCATTTGGAAAAATATTATACGCAGATATGGTCTCCCCAATACCCTCATCTCAGATAACGGGACTCAATTCAAGAATACATCTCTGGAGAAGTACTGTGAAAGGGTGAGTATCAAACAATTCTTCTCTACCCCAGGCCGACCTCAAGCCAACAGGCAAACATAAGTTACAAATAGAATAATCCTAGATGGGATCAAGAAAAAACTCAAGGAGGCAAAAGGAAGATGGGTTGAGGAGTTGTAAGCTATATTGTGGGCCTACACGATGACGGTAAAGACACCTACCGGGGAAACCCCGTTCATGCTGGCGTATGGCTCAGAAGCCGTCATCCCCATCGATATTGGGTTTCCTACTCACAGGGTCCAAATGTATGACCCCCAGAGAAATATGGGAGAGCGGAGACTTGACTTAGACCTGATCGAGGAAATGAGGGAAGACGCCGAGATAAGGCAAGCTGCCAACCAGTAGAGGACTGCCAGGTTTTACAACCAGAGGGTGAAGCAAAGGCCAATCGCAGTGGGGGACTTAGTCCTCAAAAAGGCTTGGCAAAAGCCTAACAAACTCCACCTAAATTGGCATGGCCCATATAGGGTCATTGATGAAGTTGTCCCTGGAACGTATAGACTAGAGAACCTTGAGGGGGAACCCTTTTCCAACCCCTGGAACGCAGATCATTTAAAGAAATACTATCAGTAGTGTTGTAATGTCCTATCGGACCATAATTGTAATGGGTGTTGCTCCAACAAAAAAACTTGGAATGTTAATGAGAATATCATATTGGCCCCTCATCTTGTGTTTGTCAATTCTACTATGATTGGGATCATCTTCGCGAAACCACCCTCGGCTATGATGAGGGTAAATGGTGGGGACGACCCCTCATTCACCCTCAAGAAATACGAGGGGGGACTTAAAATATAAAACCATTAAGTTGGTGGGAAACCACCCTCGGCTATGATGAGGGCAAATGGTGGGGACGACCCCTCATTTACCCTCAAGAAGGACGGGGGGGGGGGGGGGGGGGACTTAAAATATAAAACTATTAAGTTGGTGGGAAGCCACCCTCAGCTATGATGAGGGTCAATAGTGGGGACGACCCCTCATTCACCCTCAAGAAAGACGAGGGAGGAGTTATAAACAATGTCACAAGATAAATCATACAAGAGACAAGCAGAGAAGACAGAAAGAGACATGATATTATAAACAAAGTGTTACAAATGCTTGTTCAACAGAAATAGCGTACAAGAATATTGGTTACATGAAGAGGGTATGGGCTACAGACAACCACCCTATTGAGCAACATCGAAGGGCAATGTTTCAACGTTAATTAAAGGAGTTTCTTCAGCGACCAATACAGGCCGATCCTCAGATGTGCCGATACCTTCTACGTGCACTTGAGACTCCACATGTGCTAAGGCCTCAGTAATAAGAGGGTCATCCAACTGAACTGCCTCAAGAGAGGGGCGGACAAATGATACAGCATCAGCAAACTTAAGGACGACCCACCGACAGGCCATCCTGATCCCCCTCTCTAAATATTAAAAACCGAAGCCTTGAAACATATCTGAGAGTTTGTAGGCCTCCACAGCATCGGCCTCGGCCTTCTTCACTGCCTCGACTAGCTCACTCTTGAACTGGGCGTTCAAGGCTTCCTTCTCCTTGAAGAGGTCATCCCTCGCCTTCAGATCTGCATCGTGCTGCTTCATCAGCTCATTAAGGACCCTTGCATGTTCGGTCATTGCACTCTCCAACTCGGCCTTTATGGTCTCAAGCTCGGTCTTCAGATCAGCCTCATGCTGAATATCCCTCTCGGCCTCATAGAACTTTTGTTGGTTCTCGGCCATCCATTTGGTAGCTGACGTAAAGGCACAAACAGACTGCACAAAAGAAGCCACATGTTAAGGGGCCGAGGAAATAGTTAGTGAAAAGTTTACTCAGGAAATGAACTAAAAATAAGCACATGGGGACAGAGTATGCAGACCATAATCATACACCTTAGTCGGGGGCATCTTTGATAAGAAGTCATAGTCAACGACCGAGGGAGCGGAAAATATCGAGGCCTTGGCTGCCCTCAGGTTGGCTATGAGGGAAGACGGTTCAGCCTTCAAGAATGTCAAGTTTTAGGACCAAAAGCCCCCATGCTGGAAGAGGATCCGATCCCCTCAGAAGCCTCCCCCCCTAGCCCTCACCCTAGAATCCGACCGAGGGTCGATAGGAACTTCTGGCCCCTTTCTTTTATGGTTGTCGGCGCTTGGTTCAACAGGGGTCGGCCTCCCGACCTTTGGCTTCCTCGGAGCCTGTTGAGGCTCTTTGCCTTTTTTCTTACCCAGACCAGACAGAAAACTTAGCGCAGTCATCTCCCAGAGCTGATCAGATATGTTTGGAGGACGACCTGAAAGGGAGACGATACATCAGAAAGATACAGTGGCAAAGAGGAAGCACTTGGAGAAAATTAAAAATTGAACAAAAATCTACTCACATAATTCTGTTAGGGGGCCAACCCTCAGGCCTGCTTCTTTGAGGAAGTGAGGGGTCATCAAGTCTTCGAATTTGGAAATCTCGCCCTCCTTCCCTTGCTCCCTCAGATAATCAACTATGTCCTTTTCATCCAAACTAAGTCCAGAGTCTAACCTAGCCTTCATAGAAGTGTTAGACCATCTCCTTGGGACTCTCGAATCGTCGTCCAAAGGCTGAACCCCAACGGCGAATTCCCAATCTCCGAAAATGAAGAAAAATCTCTTCTTCCAGTCATGGTTAGAGGTTTGTGCCACGTGGAGAATTTTTTTATCGAACTTCCTAACCCCCAGATGATAATACCCAGGCTGTTTGGACAAGGAAGTGATATTGTAGCAGGCTAAGAACACATCGATCGAGGGCTAATCGGTGAAGGTATTTTTCCACAGAGAGACATAACCAAGGATAGTCCTCCAGGAGTTGGGAGGAAGTTGAGAGGGGCAACACTGAGGGCAGAAAATATGTCGACTATAGCAGGGTGTAGAGGGAACCTCACCCCACCCTAAGCATCTGCTCATAAACGGCAACTTCCCCCTCGTCCCCCTAGAAGACCCTCTCATCTGAATTGGGGACCTACATAGTTACATTGGGCTGCACACCAAATGTATGCCTCCATAGCAAGAGGTCACGATCCCTTACAGTGGAAACATAAGCTGAGGCATGGGAAGTGTCAACTCGATCAGCGTAAGAATCCTCTCCATCTCCCTCGACCCCCTCTCCCTCAGATCCCTCGGCGTCATCAACTATCGGAGGCCCTCCTGGAAAGGCCATCTGGAAGGCATAAGGGGATAATGTTGTCACGAGAACAGCCTCGGAAAGGACCACTCCTTAGGCCTATCTGCATGGGCTAAGATCGGGCGTCTCTCTCCTTCCAGAGGGCCCAGCACCTGTTGGTGACGACGCTCTCTCATCCATCTCTCCTTTGTATGAATGACTCTCAGCTGGACGACAAGACGACCCACATGACTCAGATGGTATTATTATGGCTAAAGGAATGGGGAAAATGGGTCATACCCAATTAGGGTCGGCCCCTCGTCTCCTCTTGTCCTCTTCCTCTATTCGCCTAATATCTACGAATAACTTCTCTCTCAGGGATGGGAATTCCCCGGCTAAATCATAAAGCCTCATAATCATTAAGGGGAAGACCCTACACTTGAAGGAATTTGGCTAACCTAACTACAAACAAGTTTGCAGTTGACTAAGTTGGACTTTTGGATTAAAACCAAAGAAATAAAGGGTTTTGATCAAGAACACTCAAGAAAAGGAAGAACTCAGCTCGCTGGAGAAGACGCCGAAAAACACAAGGAAACCCTAGAAACACCACAAGGAGGCATTAACCCCAATGCAAGAAATGAAATTGAAGATTAAAAATGGAATCTATGGCAAAGAAAATTACCTGAAGACGAAAATAACGGCTGAATGAAGCTTGATACAAAAAGGTTGCAGAAATGGCTATGGAAGTTGTTGAGAATCTAGAGAGAGAGTTAAGGCGCGAAGAAGAAAGAAAATGACTTCAGAAAATCATTTAAATATCTCGCTAATAAGTGGGCCCATTAACCAAGGCAAAACACGGCCCACGAGGAGGGTATTATTAGGGCACAAAGTCCCAGGTTAAGTGTGCATCCGCCACATCCGGGAAACTGGAAAGATGATGAGTGTCTGCCTAGGTGTCAAATTAGCTTGATAGGTGTTACTCATCAAACTGATCATACACTTATCTCAAAAGCAGCATTATCCCTTAACCATCTCAACAACATCGATGGCTAAGGGCTGGGGGTGATTGATATGCCTAAATGTACTCTCGGCCAGGCTGAGGGCGTCCTCCACCTGGACGAGGCCAAGATAATCTCTCAGCCAAATTCAGATGACCCTTCAGTGGGTCGACCCCTCATCAGGCCCAAACGACCCTTCAGTGGGCCGACCCCTCATCAGGCCCAGACGACCCTTCAGTGGGTCGACCCCTCATCATTCCCAGACGACCCTTCAGTGGGTCGACCCCTCATCAGGCCTAGATGACCCTTCAGTGGGCCGACCCCTCATCAAGCCTGGATGACCCTATGAGGGTACGACCCCGAATCAGGCCCAAACAACCCTTCAGTGGGCCAACACCTCATCATGTCTTGGACGACCCTGCAAGGGGCCGACCCCTCATTAGGCCCAGACGACCCTTTAGTGGGTCGACCCCTCATCATATCTAAGACGACCCTATGAGGGTACAACAGTACGAGGCCCAGAGTAGGTCTGGTTCGCTGCCAGCAGGAACTTTTCCCTCGGCCTCACATCATAGGTCGAAGGTGACATCATTATAGCGCGTGAATTGGGAGACACGTGGAACAGTGCGTGTGGGACTCATATGGCACGTGGAAGACCGTTATAACAATATCAACCCCTCACGTGAGGGAATATTATGTCATCATTAATCACAGGTGACACCCCCAAGTGTCAGCAGGGGATTGGCTAGATCATATCTCACATGCACCATGCATGCTTGGGGGGTGCACTGCTCCCCCAAGACCTATATATACTTGTCACCTACAACCCTACAAAGGGATGAATAATTGTAACCCTAGCTAAAACTCTGCTGCTACACACAGTAGAGAGAGAGAGAGAGTGTGAGCTTATGTGCATTGTATCCAAGGCCATTAGTGCCCATACTTATTGGATCACACACTCACAGTGGATGTAGGCCTAATTGGCTGAACCACTATACATCGTTATCTTATTCCTATTATACTCATCCCCTTATATACACTTATACACATATATATCTCCATGGTTGCTATTGTTATCACTGTTTGAGCTCATCATCACTTACCTGGTGGTGCTAAATCTTAGCATCATTAGTTTGGCACCGTCTGTGGGAACGAGAAGACATCTCTTCCTTTATACAGCTTTGACCTCACTGGGCACTCTAGTGGTGAACCAGATCTCCCCCTTTGTGGAGCTGTGTCACCATTGAAAGAGACCCATTAGGGTTTCCAAGCTCTTCAGTCTTTTGAGCCTTCAGCTCTCTATAGCTCAAACACATGGCACCGGAGATGCCACCACCACCTCTTCCTCCACCGGATAGTGGAGTAGGACCCAGTTCCAGTCAACCACCGCCTTAGTCTGGGATGGATGATGTGGCGGCCACCTTGAAGTCTCTGGCAGCAAGCCAGCGAATTATGCAGGAGTAGTTCACAGCTCTTAGCCAAAATATACTAAGACCACCGGGAGTCTCACCGGAGATGATTACTCCAGCAGCAGCTCCGGGGCAGCATGAGGCCAGGGGACCACCCCAGGCACCATGCAAAGACTTACCGCCTCCTTAGCGTCGGAGGGATGTTGCGGACCCCATGCGTCTATGCCTGGGGAAGCAAGGAAACCCTTGCCCAAAAGACAGGTATAATGATCTGGAGGGGGAGGAGGCCCCCATAAATGCTGGGAGCCGTATGAGGTCTCCAACAATACTGTACAACCTCTCCATAAGAGCAGAGGGAAGTGTAGAAGGCAAAATCCTGACGATCCCCCGAGGGGCTCTACTTTTGATCGCTTGAGCAGGGGGTCAGCCTTTGGAAGGCTGGGTCCAGTATATGACCTGCGGGAAAAACTGTCCCGAACGAGTAGTATTGCAGTCTCTAGAATGCTATCATCTTCCAGGCAACACACACATCATCTTGGGTACCATTGGTCAGGATCTCATACCGACCTGATAAAAACATAACACAAATGTAGGGGAAGCGGTCATAATTCCTCACCTGAAAGTGGGATCGAATCATACCCAAGACTTATCACCCATGATAAAGAGCCACACTGCATAAATAAGTGGACGCTATGACCCGGGGACTATACTCTCCCTGCTCCTCAAGCTAGGGGATTCACCCACATCGCCCAACTTCCCATGATAGCACTAGAGGGGTATGTTTCACATAAATATATCATTCACGCACAGATATATTTATAATCATATCATATATATACTATCTCTTTACCCATATATATATAATCAAATCCAACTATTCATGCCTATCTCCAGTGGCATTAGCCTATAATCCCGAATATACCAATTCATATGAATACACACAGTTATTTTAATCCTATAAGTATACACTCACTTATAATACAAATATCACATTAATTCCTTCTAAAAATTAGCTTATCACGTCTAACTAGTATTCTTGTTTCATCCTACTCGCACATTCGGTTTCACTCATATACTATCGTCATATATATATTCTACATGCATAAATATATATGTACCCGCCGAAATGACTTTCCCGAGTGTCATTCATCCAAAAAACTCCTAAAATTTAGAACCTGGATCTTATTCCTGCTAAGTCGAGATTTATATATCACTCATTAAATCTTTTAGAGGCCCTCACACTTTATTTAGGGTCCCCTAATATTTATCTCCAAAAGTAATTCTTCTCCAATCCTTTTAGTCCAAGAAAAATTTCTCAAATTTAATTGTCATAAATTAACTGAACCGATGGCCAGAGAAACGAACCGATCGAGTGACCAATAAACAAACCGCATTTCACCGATTCGACATGTTCAATTTCGGGATTTTATCATCTTCTCCAACTCCAAAACTTATTGTTTCTAACCACACCAACCATCACTATAAACATCTACCCACTTATTTTTAACCAACACATCAATTTATTCATAAAATTCATTAATTTAACTAAGATTTAAACCCCAACTTAGTTAAGCCCTCAATTTCTCATCTTTCCAAATTTCTCACTAAAAATTACACCATTAACATGGATTTAAGCTCAAATATCATACGGAGTTGTTATCATATCAATTTATATGAAATCAATTCCAAAAAAATCAATTTTGGTTGAAGAATCCCAACAAAAAATCGTATACTTTACACCAACTATAATATGAATTATAAACACACATATATAGTTAAAGAAAGTTAAACACTTGCATCGTTGGATAAATCCGACGACCTCATACCGAAATCCGCTGGAGCTTGGCCGAAATCTCCTCTTCTTCTCCCTTTCTTTTCTTCTTTCTTTTCTTTATTTTTTCCCCTTCTTTTATCTTTATTTCGTAGCCTTATAAGAGAGAAATAAGGGTTATCCCCTTATTAAACCCAAAATTGAGTCATATACACAAATGCGAGTCTCTACTAGTCCATAAAGCCCCCAGAACCCAAACTCTACCCCCGGGTACTCCATTTTGACTATTTTGGCCCATCCGAGAACAACCGTGCACTCGAAATCCCCATCCAAATCACTTATAAAAAATTCACCTTTTTAAATTCAATACAACTCCACACGTATTTTTCGTGTAAAATATTATTACTTGTCGCTTTTTCCAACCGCGACATGATTTAAAATAATCCAACTTCATTTACTTATTCTTGTAAGTAAATATGGTATACATTGATAATAATCCAAAACTCGTCAATTAATATTTAACCCGCACTTCAAATTTCCTTTCACTTAAAATTCTCAAATTATTAAATTACACCCACTTATGTAATTTAAATATCCACAAAAGTACAGGGTATTACATTTACTAAAACTATATTTTTCGCAAACAACATACACCATGAGACATCTTCTTGTATGCTCTTAGTAATATCATCCAATACTACAACAAATAGGTAAGGACTTAAGGCCAATTATTAATGTAGACACACTTTAATCGTAAAATCACTAGTTTCTCCACAAATAGTTCTTACTCCATTCTTTGTGTTATCAGACATATCTTCAATAACTTTAATAAAACTCATAGGGATTCTTTCCTTCCATAAAGCCCACCATATTATATCCATGGGTACTCTATCATATGACTTTTCTAAGGCTACAAAGATCATGTGTAAATATTTATTCCTACTTCTACATTTCTCCATGTAATGTCTTAATAAGTAAATAACTTTCGTGGTGGATTGCCCTGGCATAAATCCAAATTGATTATCTGAAATAGTTAACTCATTTCCTAATCTTTATTTAATAGCATTTCCCCATAATTTCATAGTGTGATTTATCAGTTTAATTCCTCTATAAGTACCGCAATTTTGTATATCCCTTTAATTTTTATACAAATGTATTATAGTGCTTTTCCTCCACTCATCGGCCATGTTTTCTTCTTTTAACTTTTTATTAAATAAACATGTTAACCATTCTACCCCAATACTTCTAATGGTCCTCCATACCTCTATGGGTATTTAATCCGGTCCAACCGTATTATTCCTTCCCATTTTCTTATTAATATATCTACTTCTTCCACAGCAATCGGAAATACCATTCCTATATTCGATTATATGTTCTCGACATCTTTTTTGGGATATTCATCATTCAATAATCCTTGAAACTACTCTTCCCATCTATTTATAATTTCTTTATTATTAATTAATATATTTTGATTTATGCCTTTAATACACTTAACTGGACCCATGTCCCTTGTCAATCAATCTTTATTCTTTGTCAACTTATATATCTCGTTTTTACCTTCCTTTGTACCTAATTTACTATAAATATTATTTAGTGCATTTTGTTGCGCATTTCTAATAAAAAAAATTACTTCATTTTTTCATCTTCTTATACCTTTCTAAATCTTCTTAATTTTTACTCTTTTGCCACTCTTTGAAACTTACTCGTTTCTTTTGTATTGTATTTTTCACTTTCTCATTCCACTACCAAGTATCTTTTTTAATGAATTGTCTTCCTTTAATCTTAGCTAAAATTTGCTTACCTATTTTCCCAATGTCATTCTTTGTTCTTGACCAAATGTTGTTAGCATTGTCATCCCAATTCCACTTCATGTTTAACAGGAATTTCTGCCTAATTTCTATCTGTTTGTATCCTTTTAAATCCTAGATTTTATATTTTGATAACCTATTTTCTCTTTTCGGTACTTAAGTCCTTTAATGGCTAAAGCTATTACTAATCAGTGATGTTGATTTGTTAAGCTTGCACCCAGTATAACTTTACAGTCTTTGCATGTGTTCAATCTTCTTTTTCTAAGTAAACAATAATATATTTGAGTTTTATTCTCTCTTCTTTTAAATGTTATTAAATGGTCTTTCCTTTTTTTTAAATGTGTTTGTTAACGCTAGATCGTATACCTTAGTAAATTCTAAGATAGTTTTCCCTCATCCATTTCTCTTACCAAAACCACAACCTCTGTGTATCCTTGGATAACCATCCCATTCTACCCCTACATGTCCATTTAAGCCACCTCCTAAAAATATGTTTTTATGTATAGGAATCTATTGTAATACTTCATCCAATAATTCCTAAAATAGTTTCTTTACATTTTCATCTAACGCTTCTTTGGGGTGCGTAAGCACTTATAACATTCAATATGATTTTATTTAGGACGATCTTAATATTCATTAAATTCTCAACCCTTGACTAGATTATAACATATAAATATTATAATTCAGTATTTAAAAACAGGTGTGTCAAATGCAAATTCTTGCTAGAATTATATTTAAACGCAAAAATAGTATTATAATTTATAACCAAACAGGACCTAAAAAACTCGAGTTTGAAATTTGGAAATTGAAAATGCATTAAATAAAATTTAGAAATCGACTTTCAGTTTAAATATTTTAATTGGACTATATAAATTTAAATTGAAAATTGAGCTTTAATTATTAAAGTTGGAATTACATTGAGAATTTGAGCCTAATTATGAGTGGGCTAGGGTTAGGATGGAACTCACCCAAAGTATTTTGGGATTACTTTAGGAGAAATTGGAAGGTTAAATTATTTAAAAATGTGTGTATTTGTTGGAATTGAGTTTACATTGTTTGATGAGGAGTAAATTAGATTTAATTGGATATATCTTGTAATATAAGTGGAAGAGAAGGAGTTTTGCACCCCGCCATAGTGGGTAAATCATGAGTAAAGACCCATTATTGAGAAGAGTTTTAACCCACTATAGAGGGAGTGTTAAAGAGATATTCTTCCCATGATTATTTATTAATATTTTTACATGAAATTTTTAATTTGCGTATGAGTTAACACTCTGAAAAATCTTTGAACACTCCCCAACTCTCTTACGCACTTAAGCCAGCATAACCATCAATACTTGTAATCTTTCTATGACAATTTGGACATAACTCAAGAGGGAAAGTTTATTACAATGTAAATAGAGCAAGACAATACTTATAATTTAGGAATTTTATTTTTATAAAAGACAAGATTATATTACTTTTCTCCTTTAGGGTTTCTAAAATGAATTATCAATAAATATTTTTAATTAATTTAAAATCGACTAGAAAGATAATTAAGTTTGTCACTTAATTTATTTTGATAATGTAATCATGTTAAAGTAAAATGTTTAAATTGAGACTAGATTTCTATGTCTTAGACATAAATATTCATATAATTAATTCTCAAGATGTTTAAGGAAATTGTTACATAAGATTTTATAGAAAATTCTAGTAATTTACATGGTGATTTTAATTTACAGAATTAGACATCATTCTCCATGATATAGTTAGATATTAAAATTCAAGAACCTTGTTGTATACATGTGAGATTGGTCGTATAAGATTCTTCTTCACCTGAGGTTGAATTTCATACTTAAAAGTTATTCTTTAGTAGAAAGGTATTGGGTTAATGGTGACTTCAAATCTGACTAGTCAGATATGAATGCGAGCTAGATATCTATAACATTTGGCTTAGAACACTTTAGTTATCATTTATGATCCTAGGAGAAATCTAAATTATTTATATTGATACTTATGAAAATGGAGTAAATCATTTGAAAAGAGATATTATGATTTCAAAGAGCCTGTATATGTTATTGTTTGGGAAAATACGATAATAATGGAAGTTCGAGGAGTTTATGATAACAAGACCTAGCTTAGGAAAAAAATTGAACCTATGGCATATGAGATAGTTTTCTAATAATCTATAATATATATCTTATGACGACGTATGACCTAGAGTCATTTAGGACGTGTGAGTGATATATATATTATGTGTGCAATACCTAAGCATGCGTAGTGCACACTACACCATTTGGGCCTTTTTGTGACGATCAAGGACCTTGGCAAAAAGGAATTGTTGACAATTCTGAGGGTGACAAAGTCCTGTCTGTGTCATGTCATTGACCATGGCAATGACCATTTTGTTACGGTACTTTTTACACTGACAACATCAATAAAAAATGAAGGTGACCAAGACTTCTCATGGACATTGACCATGACAATATAATCATTGTTACGGTCATGTCACATCATTGATCGTGACAAGTATTGGTATTGTCATGATCAAAATATTTTTGTGTGCACACGACTGACTTTTTCCCGTGTGCACGATGAGAGGCAATGCTCAAATGTTTGATGACCTTGCGCATGAACCAAAATTAAGGTCGTGCAAACGGATTAGTTTTTTTTCTAGAGTATTATCACATTCCTTGACCATGAGAAATCCTGTTTGCAGCGGTTAAGGGCTGTGACAATAATATAGAACATAGAAAATATATTATTGGGCAGTAGCTACTGTCCACCAGTAAACCTATTTCAAATAAGCCATGTTTTTGTTCAAACCAACATCAACACAATCAATAATATAATATGACAATATAATACAAATCAAAACTAAAAAATAAAAAATTCATATATAATACCAAATTAATGTTTCAAGTTAATTCAAAATAAAAGGATTTCATATACACCAATTACTATAATAACTTAATAGCACTTGGGGAAAAAAGTTTGCCAAATGATGTACGCCCCCAAAGTGTCATCAATACGTCAGACACCAGCTTGCTGGTCCAACCAAAATACCTTATTCACTTTTTACACCACAATCTCATTAACCCAGGACTCAAATCTTACAGTGGATGGTTGTGCACCATGGTACCACGGGTGATGCTGATGTCCTTCATTGCCTTCAACGATATAGATTCTCTCCCTATATGGCTCAAATGAAGGCGGGATAGTTCTATTAGGGGTAGAGTACATGTCATACGAGAATGGTGAGTCGGTCTGAGTCGGTAAGGATGATAGATTAATGGTCCCCTCACCCACCTTCTCCTTGCCCTTTCCTTTATCATTCATCTCTGCCTTCCCCTTCCCTTTATCCGTGACATCGCGTTTGACCCTTTTGAACATATGGTTCATTTCTTATTGAAGAATTTCTAATTTTGAGCCAGTGTCTGATTTTGGCCTGGAGTTTAATTCAAACGAGGTAGACAATCTTATTTGAACGACTTTGAGTATTGTTTGAAAAAAATGCCTCATATTGGTGTGCCACATCTTTTGAATGAAAATCTATATATAGTACGTTTGACATATAATTTTTAAATTTAACGGTTTCAAAAATAGATTTCTATATCAAACTAAAAGCCTCTTGTAAGCCTAGTTTACACCCTAGGTTTGAGATCTATGAATTTACATAATATGCTTATTCGAGATCTCGAGTTTCTTGCACTAAGATCAAGTTTACTCTTGATTGAGTATTGTATTTGGCATGGTGGATTTCTTGTTATTACGATTGCAGTTTGTTTGCCAAAATTAATGGACATCGAGATATGTGAGGCGCATGCATTGTGGTGATCGTGGGTGGATTCTTGCGGTGTTGCTGTGAAGAAGGTTCAAGTAGTGAAGATTGCACCAATGCTTGAAGACGTCGAGTCATGTTTTGTAATTTTATCTATCACTATTTGATAAATCCTATATCATAGTGAATTTATGTAGTGTAGGTCGTCCGAGGTTTTCCCCATTGTGAATTTGCTCGTACATCACAACGTTGTGGGCTGGTCTTTATTTTATTGTTACAAATAACCTATATGCATGCTTAGGGAAAGATAAAATTAGTTTATTTTTTACAAAACATATGTTTAATTAGTTCTTCATTAAAATCGGATTAATTGATTATTCAGTTAATTTAATTAAAAATTAAAAATTGGTAGTTTTGATAATCCATACCTATGCTGATCCTTATTTTGTGCACTTTTAGAATTTTAGATGGATTTTAACCATGAGGGAAGTTCCATAAGATGGTATCCTATGTTTAATGGGTCAAACTATCCATATTGGAAGGCACAAATGAGATATTTCTTAAAATCTAATGATGTGAACGTTTAGAACTTTGTTGACCAAGGGTGATCTCCTCCTACTGAGAATGCTATGGTCAAAGCGTATTCCACTTGGAAAAAGTCTAAAATAGATGCCTCGATGTTTAATTCCAAAGTAGTGAATGCTATATTTTCATTTCCATTGTATAAGAGTTTATACGGATTATGACTTGTGAGAGTGCAGAAGATGCTTAGAAAGTCTTGAAATCTATACACGAGGGCACTGGCATGGTTAGGGTTTCCATGTTACAAAATTTGAAATGATAAAAATGGGAGATCATGAGTCATTTGATGAGATTTATGCCAAATTATCGAATATTTATAACTCCTTATTTAACTTATGTGGGATTATCCCTGAACTAACACTGGTGATAAAAACCTTAAGGTCATTGCCTAAATGATATAATGCCAAAGACAAGGTCTTAGATTCTCTTGGAGGTGTTGACACTATGAGAGTCCAATAACTTGTACGCGATCTCCAGACCTATGAGATCAATATGTGTCCTCCTAGGAAAAAAGATGAAAAGAAAAGTGTTGTTTTTAAAATTCATAAGGAGGATGTGTCGGATTCGGCCTCTCGAATTTTAAAAATGGAAAAACTAGATTTACTATTGACTACTAACACACAATCTTTCCTAAAACACTTCATACGCATACCATTTGCTCATAAGTACTTTCTTTTTCCTTAAGATTCCATCATAATTGACATCCTTGGGTTTCAATAACATCCTTTAAATATCTAAAACCATCCCTCCTCCATCAATGGAACAACACATGAACTGCCACTTCACCATATGGTGTTTAAATCAACCATAGGGTGAAGTAGAGTAAGATGATGGTGTAAGGACATTTTTGTCCATTACCATTTAGTATGTCATATACCTCTACACTGTCATTGAAGTTCAAGATCACACTCATGTCAAGACGGATCCGAATAATCAAGGATCTTCAATAAAGCCTCGAGGTGATTTATTTCGATAAAAGTTGAGTTTTAAATGCCTTAAAAGTTTCATTTTAGTATTGGGAATTTTTTTAAAATTTTATTAATAAATCGAGGTATTTTTATAAAAGATTTTTTTTTTGTTTTCCAGAACCGAACCGATCCTATTAAAAAAGGAAATGGACCGGTCCCCTTCGTAAAATCTTTCTGCTAAAGTTTCCTAACCTGATCGATCCTTTTAAAAAAGAAAACGGATCGATCCCTTTTTTCGAACCCGTCTGGTACTAGACCGGTCCCCTTCGTAGATTTTGTTCACCGCCTCAAATCTTTTATTTTTCTATAAAAAGCTATTTCGGTGGTGTATTTTCACAAGACTTTGAGAGACATATTTTAGAGACAAAATACATCAAGTCTTCATATTTTTCAGTCCTAAAACTCATGTTTGATTCACACCAAAATCACAATTACTTTTGTGAATCTTTTGGAACCCTAGAACACTACTTTGCTTTTGTTCATCCTTTGTGGGGAGATCTCTACAACCGAGAGTTCCGTACTATTGTGGAGGGAGTCTCTACGGAGTTTATGGGTTGCGGTCCTTGTGGTATAGCTGCGCGTGAACCACTATTGATTTCTAGTCGATTCTTTGAAGGTTTGAAGAAGACACCGTGCGTTACTCTTGTGAGCGATATCAAGATTATATGTACGTCAATGGTCTTGTAAACTTGTCAATGTTCTAGAAATAAAAAGGTTTTGCCCTTCTGGGATTTTTCCTGAATTATTGTGTCGCGTACTATATCTTATTTGTATTGACACGTAGTTGCATGTTTAGGGGCTGATTTAATTTGGTTTAACATAGATTCTAATTAAATAAGGTTAAATTGAAAATTTGCGAATTTAATCAATTATCACACACTGACTTTCTACAAATTGGTATCAGAGCCTGTTGCACTAATTTTCTCTGTAGATCCTGTAGTGCAATTTCTTTTGGTGGTTATTTGTGTTCCTCTCCTGATTTTGTTTTCTCGATGGATTGTCATATTGTTGATGTTGTTAGTCGAGATGAGTTTGATAAAGTTCACGACCATGCTGAAAAATTAACTCTTTTGAATTTGAAACTTTGCAAAAGAATTAAAATTTTGGAAGAAGAAAATTCTTTTTTTAAAAATAAGTTTGAATATTTACAAACATTTCAAACTCAAAGCGATATTTGCCATGAGCACTGTGGTAAATTGTGTATCGACTTTGATTCTTTAAATGTTGCCAAAAATGAGAGTGATTATAAAGTCCTTGTTTTAGAAAAGGAATTGGAGGACTTAAAAAATTATAGGGTTCCCATTTGTGCCGTCGAGGATAAAAAATTAATCGGTGATTTTAAGACACGTGAAAAGACTCTTAGGGATAAGGTTGTTTTAATTGAGGGGCAGCACGATAAACTATTAAGTTTAATTGATAATTTGAAAAGGAAATTCCTATCTTTGGAAGATTTTAATTGGTTGCTTGAATCGAATATTTTGAAGTTGAACAATGATTTAAATGATTCGATTATGTTTGATAGTGATGGTAATGGCTCGTCATGTGCTAATGCTTCCGTTGCTAAATCCAAAACCAATATTTATTTTAGAGGGTCAACTATTCCCAAGGACATTAGAAAAGGTCAACCCATAGGTTTCGTTCCACCCGTTTACAAATGTTCACATTGTGGTAAGAAAGGTCATCTGAGGAGATTTTATTTTGATCTTCGAAAAGGTCCTAAGAAGTTTATGCCTAGTGTTCCCTTAGTTCCCAAAGCCCCCACACGTTGTTTCACATCTGTTTGGGTTAGGAAATCACTTTTAGAGGCACTAGATGGTAGACTTGTTGATTCTCGTTTACTTGCACATGACTCTTCTCTTGCCATATCATATAGATGATTATGTTCGCATATTTGTCATACGCTAGTTTTTTTTCATGATATTTATGTTTGCTAGCGTTGTGACATGTACTTTTTGTATAAATTTTTTTGCTTTTAAAAATTTTGAAAAATACAAAAAGATTTTATCTTGATAAATTTTTTAAAAATCTAAAAAGAGTTTTGTATTTTGTTTTACACCTTTTATGGATAAACACTTAGGATGACCATGTCACAACATCATTCCATTTCCATGTGAATTTTTTATAGTGTTTTGAGACAATATATCATGTCATCCATGTGCTTTACATTGTTTGGAGTCATTGAGATGTAATTAAGTGTTATTACCTACATGATTGACTCACTTTGTCCTTTGCAGTACACGAGCACGAATTTATTTGATTATTAGTCTTGTCAAATCACATGTTGGTATGTTTTCATCTCAATTTTGTCTATTAAAACAAACCAAATGCGATAAATCAAGATAATAAAAGTTGGGCATGTTTTATCCGTTTTCCGTGAGTTTGTGTGATTTTTTACAAAATGGTGAAGGGATATGAAAGGTACACATTTATCCTTTGCAATTAAGCCTCTGTTTAATTAGACCTAAAAAAGTGAGGTATTTTATTATCCGGGGTCTAAAGAGGTTTAAAAGAGCCCGAAATGTTTTTTTAAAGGCAATAAAAAAGGGATATTATGCCAAAAAAGGGCCATTTAGGCTTTTCCTCTAATTCTCTAATGTTTGAGAATTTATATCACCTTAAAAAGAAGATATCTATGGGGGAGTTTGGTTGGAGAATTAAAACGGCTTTGCACATCCTTAAAAATTCTTGAACAAACGTTAAAAGGTTTTTAGACGTTATTAGTGTGAAAATCATGTAGACTTTGATTTATTGATTTTGATTTAAGACGATGTCACCTAAATTCAAATTTTTACACTTAAGGACAATTTTGATGCTCATTCGTTAGGAATTTGCAATATGCATCGTGCACATAAGCTTGATTGAGTTGATTTTCCAATCGAATTTTATCACACCCATTCATTCTATAATCACGATTTGGTCGACCTAGTAATAAATTCATGGTGTGATTTTTTTTGTATCGTTTTTTGTGTATGAAAAATTGAAAAATCAAAAATAATTGGTGGATGATTTGGAAGCCCTAGAGTTACTCCTTTGCATGCGTAGTTTGACCTATATTTTCTATGCTTTGTCGTGACACTCCATGTTTAGTTTGTTTCTTCTTATCTATTTATCTGGGGACATAATCAAAAGGGGGGGGACGAATTATGATTTTATGGGGGAATTTTTGCATTATGGGGGAGAATTGGAGTTTTTGCGTCATGGGGGAGATTTGAGTTTTGAATTGATTGATCTATGCTTATACCTCATTTCAAACTCGATGTGTCACGAAGGTATTTTGATTTATCTCATGTGTGTAGGTACAAAGTTGAGTATCATTTGACACACCCTGATGAGAAAAGTTTTGAGATTTGATGTTGAAGATTTTGAAGAAAAGTTTGAAGACTTACACGTTTTACCTTTTCTCTTACGAGTTCATGGGAGGGTAGATTTGTATAGGTCATATTTGAATTGATAATTTGGAGACTTTTATTTTGTACTGGCATAGACATATGGGGAGATTTGAAAGGATATTTTTGTCCATTACCATTTAGTATGTCGTATACCGCTACATCGTCATTGAAGTTCAAGATCACACTCATGTCAAGACGGATTCGAATAATCAAGGATCTTCAACAAAGCCTCGACGAGATTTATTTTGGTAAAAGTTGAGTTTTAAATTCCTTAAAAGTTTCATTTTAGTATTGGGAAATTTTTCCAAAATGTTTTTAATAAACCGAGGCATTTTTGTAAAAGATTTTTTTTTGTTTTCCAGAACTAGACCGATCCTATTAAAAAAGGAAACGGATCGGTCCACTTTGTAAAATCTTTCTTCCAAAATTTCCTAACATGATCGATCCTTTTAAAAAAGAAAATAGATTGATCCCCTTTTTCGGACCCGTCTGGTACTGAACCGGTCCCTTTGGCAGATTTTGTCCACCGCCTCAAATCTTTTATCTTTCTATAAAAAGCTATTTCGGTGGTGTATTTTCACAAGACTTTGAGAGACGTTTTTTGAGAGACAAAATACATCAAGTCTTCATATTTTTGAGTCCTAAAACTCATGTTTGATTCACAGCAAAAATCCCAATTACTTTTACGAATCTTTTGGAACCCTAGAACACTACTTTGCTTTTGTTCATCCTTTGTGGGGAGATCTCTGCAACCGAGAGCTGCGTGCTATTGTGGAGGGAGTCTCTACGGAGTTTTTGGGCTGCGGTCCTTGTGGTATAGCTGCGCATGAACCACTGCTGATTTCTAGTCGATGCTTTGAAGGTTTGACGAAGACACCGTGTGTTACTCTTGTGGGCGATATCCAAATTGTATGTAAGTCAATGGTTATGTAAACTTGTTAAAGTTCTAGAAATAAAAAAGTTTTTCCCTTCGGGGATTTTTCTTGAATTATTGTGTCGCATGCTATATCTTATTTGTATTGACATGTAGTTGTAAGTTAGAGGATGATTTAATTTGGTTTAAAATAGATTCTAATTAAATAAGGTTAAATTGGAAATTTGCGAATTTAATTAATTATCACACACCGACTTTCTACAGATGGTGCTTTATAATTGTTGGGTTGATCCACTTTCCATCACAATAACCACATGTCAAACACAAAATTGAGTTATATATATACTAGAATTCTATATATACATTATGGATAAATTAACTTACATGGTCATCCCATGTTTTTTCATTGTTGTAAACAACAGAATCACCAAAGCTCCTACCAGGGTTGATACCAGTACCAGTGTTGGGGATGGTTGCCAAATGAACCATGAACACTGCAAATCCAATAGGAAGAGGAGCCATAAACGTTAAGTATAAACGTTATATACTATGTGCAACGGAGTTAGCTTCACAACCCTACCTGTTGTAGTCGTGTTTCATGAAGGCCTTCTTTATCCCAACACCACAGATAGCACCTAAACATTTCGCTACCATGCAAGCCACCTTTTTTCCTTGATGGTGGCTTACATGGTAGTGAGTGATGGGGATGCTATAACATTTGGTTATCGTGATGTTGGTTATTGTAGCTTACATGATAATTTTTTACTGGAGACAATAATATAGAATATACATGGAGTCATCTAGGTTGATATTTAGGTACTTGCTAATATAATTCCTATTGCAGTCTTTACTATACTACTTGTTATATATCAGATTATATAACCAACATGATATTGGTAAATAAGATAATAAGTTAATTTACGGAAAAAATAATGCCCTGCTTAATGAGGTTGAATGCTAACTTTCTATTTTGTAGATTTAAAATCAAGATCTTCACCATGTCAGTATAAAAAGTAGTGAAGTCACTAATAACAAATAACCAAAAAAACATAGTAGTTTTCATTGATTAGTTGATAGCAACATCCAAAAGAAAACCTAATTGTATCTTGCGGGTTTTGAACTAATCAACTAGTGGAGACAAATACAAAGAATAACATTCCCGGAAACAATGCCTTAAATCATTAATCAATCACAAAACTTTTGCCAAATAACATCAATCATGTCCTATATGGGAGTCCAAAAGCAAAAAAAGCACATACAGACAAATCTACACAATAGGGGAGGATAAATTTTCATTCCAAATAAAGAAAAAACACATTTTAATGTCAATTAACATTAAGGAGCGGGAATTTTATTGTTTAGGACTACTCAAATGAAACATTCAACTAACAATGCAAAGTACCATTAGGTAAAACATCCATCAAGAATACAAGGGAAGGTGCAATTTACACAACAAATGCCATTAGAAAAAGTTAAAAGTGAGATTAAACCAAACGTTATAGCATCCCCATCACTCACTAGTCACACACTACCATGTAAGCCACCTTCCTTGCCAAGAACAACCCAAACGTTACAACCACCTGCAAGATTACAACACTCACTAGTCATTACATCGGTTAAAAAAATTATTTAATTATAATTTGTTATGAGAAATTAGTACCGAATATGTCACCAAAGGCCCAAGTGATACCGAGGAGGCTAACACTGGCACATGGGTCGGTTTGTTTCTTGTGGCTGGTGGCGGTGTCGACAGTGATTTGGAGACCAGAGCTTGAGGTCGGCCATAAATAAAAAAAACCATTCGCACCAATTAAGGGGAAAACGATTTGAGGGTTTAGAAGAATGGGTATCTGATAAGAATTTGTTATTTTTTTACTAATAAGTGAGGAATTTTTTTGTCACTAATTAATTTTTTTATGATAAATTTATAGGTGACTAAATATACTATAATTTTGTCACGAATCGATAAATCTAACATTGTTACGCGAGGGAACAATCGCACCAAAATTTTTATGACTATTTGGCGACAAATATTATTAGTTCGTCACCAATTTAACATCATCCCATACAATTCGTGACGAAATTATTTTTCCTCACAAAAAGGTAATTTTTAGTGACAAAATTACTTTTGTCCATATTTTTTTTATCACTAATAAAACATTATATTGTAGTGAAGATTTATATCCTGAAGAGATTGGTAGGTTTTCTAGGACGTTCACTGGTTTTTTAAGCTTAGAGAATGTAACAGTTGTGAAAAGAAATCCAATAACTTTAGCAATGATCGTGATAAGAAGTAGAGGAATAATCCTAAGAAAGTGGATGACCGGGATAAATGTTATGAATACCAAGGGTTTAGGTATCATGTATGTGTGTGTCCCACTAGACTAAGGAAAGAAGGTAAGAAGTCCTAAGCTTATAATGCCATCCTTTGTGATAGTGAGTCGAAAGAGGAGCCCAATTCTCCCATGGAGCATAATTTCTCTACTTTCATGACTAGTCATGTAAGTCTAGATAAGAACTCTTCCATCGTAAAGATGATCATGTTCATGACCGTTACGAGGTCCGATCTTGTGTTTCCCAAGTGTGTGATGAGGAAAAATAAGAGGAGATGAGTGAGGAGGACGATAATGAGCTTTAAGTTAACTTTCGTGAGTTATATGCAGAATCGTTGAAATTGAAAAAGGCTAACTTGAAGTTAGAGGCTATGTCAAAAGAGCTAGCCATAAAATGATAAAGATGAATTGATTAAGGATTTAAAGGCATGTGATAAGACTCTTAGGGATAAGCTGGCATATGTTGAGGAACAAAGAGATAACCATCGTGGATTGTTTAAAAATTTGAAGGAGTCGCTAAATTTTGAAGAGTCTAAGATTTTGGTTGAGTTTAGAATTGTGTAAGAGACTCAAGTTGTGTCAAATTTGATTTGAAATCTAGGTCGAAAAAGTTAAATAATATTTTAGGCGCTGTCCAAATTAAAAATGATAAGATTGGAATTAGCTATGATGATATGAATGCTTCCGCTCCTAAAGCCAAGACCAAAATTTTGAGAGAGTCAATAGTGCCCATGGACATTAGAAAAGGTCAACCTAAAGATAATATTACTCGTATTTACACTTGCACACATTGTGGTAGGAAAAGTCACCTTAGGAATTTTTGTTACGATCTTAAAAAGGGTCCTAGGAAGCCTAAATCTTGTGTCACCGTGGTTCGAAAAACTCAAGGCGTTAAAATTTCATCTATTTGGGTTAGGATATCGGATTTGGAGGCACTTAATATTAGACTTGTTAATTATCGCATGCTTTTACAAGTATCATTTCATACTTTATCTTACGAATGATTGTGCTTGCATATTTTTCATACTTTAATTTGTGTGATTTATGTCATAAGTGTTGACTAGTTGAATGATTTTTGTGTCTTTTGTCTTTTTATTTTTATTTTTTGTGTCTATGTGAAAAATACAAAAAGATTTTATTTGTCTTTTGAGTCATTTTTTGAAAAGCTCAAAAAGATATTTGATTTATTTTGTGTAGTTAGTTTTACATATTTTGTGTGGCATATAGATGTACTTGAATCTCATTTATCCCATGTTTTCCATATGGCTAGAACATTTGAGTATGTTCTTCAATGCTTTTGATTGTTTATTAATCATGCTTAATGGATACATCAAAGTATATGCCTCCGCACACACTCACATGAGTTTTTTTTTTATTTAACTTCTTATATTGCATGAGATAAGTGATTTGTTCTCCTATCAATCTTGTCATATATATCTAGTCGACTGGTGCATGTAAGAACCATTCCATGAGTTTGCTCTTAGGAATAAAAAAATAAGACAGTAAAATGGAACGCGCTATAAAGGGATTAAATATTGTTTGCATGAAAGGCCACCATTAGCAAGAGCCTTGAAAAAAAAAAGACAAAAGCAAAAGTGAAAAGATTTATCAAGGCCAACGTTTAGAAATTGATCATCAAAAGAGACATCTTCAAAATAAAGAGAGAGAAAAAATTGAATATTTATACTTTTGAGGGTGGTATAAGTTGAAGATTAATGAGTTTATGCAATGAGTCCTAGTTCTGTCACACCCGTATTTTTTAAATAATTAATTTTAGCATTTTTAATTACATGTGTGCTCGTAATAGTATTGCATATTTAATAAATATTAATTAGTGAGAATAAGATTTATATTTATGTGGAAATAAAAATTACTCACTGTGGTTTAGTAAATTAAATTCAGTCAATTATTAGTATGTAGTAGTGAATAGAAACGACAGGGATTGACGGTATCTTAGTCGGGGCATTCGGGTAGGTCATTTTTAGATTGAGATAGGATATTGATGTTTAGTGATTCGGACGAGGATTTCAAGTGCACCGTTGATCCGAAATGGGTCACAATAGTCAAAATCAAGTACCTTGGGTTTGGGATTGGATACCGGGGCTCTTTAGAATAGTCGGGACCCAATAGGGGAATTATGGGTCATATTAGACTAGAAGGTTAACCTAATTTCAGGATTAGGTGGTTAAATGGGGGGTTAAGGGTTAGGAGGCAGTAACTTTTAGTTTCCAAACATCTGAGATTCCTTTTGGGGTGAAAAAAAGGAGAAAAACACAAGGAAGATTGGAGAGGGATCACTCAGAGGCTAACTAGTAGAGTTCTTGACGTGATTCAACCCTACAAAGAAGAAGATTCACATCCATTCCTCATTCAAGGAAAGTGTTTAAACTATGTGTTTTATTAAGTTTATTATTCAAATCAAAATTTGGTAGACAAAGAAATAAATTTTGGGGTGGGATTTATATGGAAAAGGGGTTTTTTGAAAGATGAATATTGTGGCGTTTTTATGATCTTCGTTAGAGAAAAATCTTACATAAAAATTTGTTCTTGTTAGAGGAAATTAAGATTCAAAAGTATATATATTGATCTTGAATGTAAAAGTACAAACTTGAATTGAAAAGAAGAAATCTTGATTGTGCATTTATGAATTTTCATTAAAAATTATGAAATAAGTTATGCTGGAACAAGAATGATGTAAACCCCATGATTAAATATAGTTTTTTGATGATTTGAGACAATTAAATACATGTATTTATATTAGTAATTAATGGGGTGATAATATATATCCTTGGGATGAATTTTGAAACCACTTTGGGGAGGAAAATCTGGGTAAAAATCGTAATGATAATACGAGGCCCAACTTGGGCAGCGTTCAGAGGCGAACAAGTTCGAATGCCCTCTTCAGCCGAGGTTCGTTTGTTAATAGTTTAGTAATTTCATTTGGTTCTGGGAAATTTTGGGGTATCCGTAAATGAAAGTAAGACTTTTGGAAATATATTTTAGGGACCTCATTCACCTTTGGCGTAGCGAAAGAAAACTAGGGTGATGAATTAGGGGTGTTTAGTGTGAATAACATTGGGGAAAATAATGAATGAACTCGATTGGTGATTCAGATAAATTTGGATATGGGCTGGTCGGAGAAGACTTAATGCCTATGAATAATAATATATGCTTGAAATCCGTGAAATAAGGGTTGACCATATAATTAAGAGTCAGTGGTGGACTCGATACAATTAGCCTAGTGCTTCAGGAGATAGGCACGGGTTAGCCAAACTTAGTGAATATATATATATATATATATATACGGGTTTAGATACAGTATATATATGAATAAAATATAATATATGTGTGTATGATATTTTTGTAAAACATACCTCTCTAGTGCTATCAGTAGAGGTTTCACGATGTGGGTGATCTTCCCTAGTGAAAGACAACAAGTTAAGTATCAACCCCAGGTCAGAGAGCCATGTATATGGTTTATGTGATTGATATTCGAAGTGAGGTAATTTTGGGTATCGTTATGGATCACTGTCGAAGGACTATAATCACCTCCAATACGTTTGCAATTCTATCGAGTCGGTGTGAGAGTCTGACCTCCGGTAATCAGGATGAGGTGAGCATGCCCAGAAAGATGATAGCATTGTGGAGACCCGTATCCAATGAGTTATTACTTTGAGGGATGGAAACTATACGTGGCATGTGTATGTTTCTTGTAGTATATTGTTACATATGTGTATGTGCAGACAAATATACGGGGTTAAAATATTAAGTGTGTGCTATTTATATAGCTAGTTTCATTTATTGAATATAAAGTAATAAATTTATAATTGAGAAATATAATGGTTAAGAGGACGTGATAAGTAATCTTATAAAAGTATGTGGGCCAGGGTAACGTGTGAAACCTAGGATGTTATGGGACTAATTAGGCGGGTAGCATAACTAGGTGGTTAAGTTGCATACGTTAGGCACGCATTATAGTTGAGGGGTGAGTATTGTCTCATGTGAGTGCGCTACCAGTTTAAATATAAAAAATTGCTTTAAATTATTATTCCTGCATTTTATTCACTTGCAAAATATTTTCAAAGGTTTTGAGCTCCAATCTGCATGAAATATTTTCAAAAACGTTTAGGCGTCCATCCACAGGGATGCCAAGGATTATTCTTCGCTCCAACGATACACAGTTGTAGTTGATGCGAAGGCTTGCAGGATTTGGAGTAGTCGCTTTTATCATTGCTATCTTAGATTCGGTTCCATTGCAAACACTTTTGTGCATGTCGCCCCTTCTATTAGATTTATTTAGATTCGGTCTATTTAATTCCATTTGGATGATTGTATTAGATTATTTATAACCGATGGTTTATTTGGTACTGGGTTTTGTTTATTCGCGCATTTAGACTTCTTTATTGATGTGATCATATATACTAGTTATTTTGGATGGGATTGTGATGAATTGATTGTTTTTTGTATTGTAATTAAAGATTAAAATTTGACACATCTTGTTAAACTAATAGGTGGTTAGTAATTAATCTATTTTGGATGGGATTGTGATGAATTGATTGTTTTTGGTATTGTAATTAAAGATTAAAATTTGACACATCTTGTTAAACTAATAGGTGGTTAGTAATTAATCTAATTTGGACAGAGATACTAAGAATGAGCCATATGAGACTCTCGTTTTATTTTAGTACGGGCTAGCCACCCGTTATTTTAATAAGTGGGGTGTCACAGATGGTATCAAAGAATTAGATTCTAGTCTCTTTTAGGATTTGTGCAGCTTACCATGATTTTGGCGTAGCGTTATTTGATATAGAGCCCTGTTTTAGGACCGTTGCTTTCAGACTTATGCATTCATGTGCTTACGTTCGTCTGATATTATCTTGTATTTTACTATGAACTTATACAATTTTTAATACTGTTTCAGATGCCACCTAAGAGAGAACGACCATCTAAGGCCGCTAGGAAGGCTAATGAGGAAGTGTCTTAGCAAGAGTCACAGGGGACGGTCTTAAAGGTGGCCATTATAGTTGACCAGGTGGTTAATGCCACCATGACACATCATTTTCCTCAGACCCAACTTTAGCAACTAGTGGCACCAGTCGTCCAGGCCCACCTAGGGCCATCATCATGGGAAATAGTGAGGGAGGCCTTCCAGAAGGGGAATCCAGCAGAGTTCCAGGGCAATTCAGATGAGGTAGCTGCTAGTTAATGGAAGAAAGACATCACGCGATATCTTCGCTATGTCTAGTGCAGCGATACACAAAGACAGATATTGTCTACTTTAAAGCTAGTAGGTGTGGCATTGCAGTGGCAGGAATCGATTTCCACTACAAAGAAGAGGAATATTATGACTATAGCGAAGTTCTGGGTTCAGTTTGACCGCAAGTATTTTTTACCAGTAATCCAGACAAAGATACGGCAAAAATTTCCAGATGTCACTCAGTGGATCGGTCTGTGGTTGAATATGAGGAAGAGTTCACTCACCTAGAAAATTTTGTTACCGACGAGGTGAATACTGAGGAGAAAAAGATGCTAAAGTTTATGGACGGACTGACTTGGAGGTGTAATACCCCGTCTAATTAAATACCGGGTAGCTACTCCTTTATTAAATTAAAACAGAATATCAAGTTGGTTCAGTCTTAGCATCACTGTCGAAAAATATTTAGTTAATTACTAGCCACCTAATATTTAAAAAGAGAGATGTCAAATTTTATTAATTAACTTAACAAATAACCAAGAACTAAGTCATTAACCATTAATCTCATAAACAATCTCATATGAATAAATAGCGAAAATGAAATCAACTGAGTCTGGAGTAAACACTCCAATAATAAGAATATGCCAGAGTAAATAAAGTCCCAAATACAAGAGTCTGAATAAATAAACCAATAACTGAAGTGATGAAAGTCTACAACCACAACTTCTAAATAAGAATGGGCGACATGCCCTAACTGATACAAATGACTCTGAAGGATTCAAGGATAAATATGAAGGCGTCTACTACCAAGATCCTGTAGCTTCCACAGCAACTACAACACGTCATCAGAATGGAGCTCCTATGCTTGGCGTCCCTGTCGCTGGGCATGTAAAATGTTTTTATGAAACAAAAATAGATTTAGAGGAAAATGGGTCAGAGCCCGATGTGAAAAAAGTTTAAAGTTTAGCAAGTGTTTCAATTACAATTAAACAACACATATTATAAACATGTTAGTTGCGCACTCTCACATGAGTTTCTTACCTCTCAACTACTGTGCATGGTAACGAATGCCTTTAACTCATCTTAGTTATGCCGCTATCTAACTAGCTTGTACCACTACTACTTTCGCATTCTACCATAGGATGTCTACCCTTAATATTCAAACAAGTTATGTTCAGACCCCATATTCACATTCATTAAGTTACTTATCTCAAGTGTTAATTAAATTCTCATTCTTAACCCATTCAAATATCTTAGCTTATTCACATTTACTAAGCAACAATGAACCGGTCACAAGTACATAAGTATAGCACTTTCAGTACATAAGTACATATATGGCACCCCTAGGCTAAGCTGTGGTGCACGCATACTCTGCTATCAAATCCATGTACATCACGCATGTAAGGATCACATGTTCCGAATCACTCGGGAACCGTATAAATACAAATCACACATATTAGAGGCGAACATAGTTCACATACCCATGGGTCACGCACATACCTACGTTCCCATGGTCAACTGACTTATCCACTAACAAATAAGTCATTCACAACCCTGTGTTCTTAAGGTACCAGTCTAAATCCCCCCAAAGCACACAAGGATAAGAGGGTCCTTTTCCATAAAAATAACCTCCCACGATAGCAAGTATGGTAGGTATGTCATACACATAAGAAATCCATACACTAGGCATTCACACAACCAATATATATATATATATATATATATATATATATATATATATATAGGTACACTCCTCTCCTATATATTAAGTCTCACCCATAATATTTATGTCCCGGAGATTCTACATACTAATTATTTAACAACAAGTCTCGTTATACGGGTTCGGGTACCTATACCTATTCCAAGTGAATACTAAGTCTCCCATTTATTACTAAGGTTATCTCAGCAAATCTAAAATCCCTTAAGTTATCATTCATTCCACTTTTAGTCCCAAAATCGAAAGATCTCCAACTGTCCTCACTCGGTAACCATTCGTAATTACAACACTCAATCCCCTAAGTTATGATATTTTTCGAAAATAACTAAAACCCTACTGACCTTATCTAAGTTCCACAATATTATATTAATCACCCTAAAAATCAACCTCAGCTTTAGGATTTTCATTAAACCTTAAATGGAAATAATTGCCAAAACTCAACAGGGGTCGATCGATCGGAGAAAAGGGATCGATCGATCGATATTCTTGAGTCGATCGATCGATCAAGTAGGTATTTGCCCATAATGGCTTAAACAGTTACGGGATTCCTCTTTTTACACTTCAAATTCTTCATTTTAACGTCAACCAAGTATACTAATCATCATACCAACATGTTTACATAATTTCTAACATTATTAGAATCATTAAATCATCCTCAATCAATAGTTTCTTGGATCAAAAGTCATAATTATTCTTCTAACCCTAGTTCTTCCTAATTTCTTCAAGAACATCATAAATTCTAATTTTAATTTCGTAATTACCTACACATGGAACATGATTTCGTACCTAATATCTGTCCAGAAGCTTTAACTATATGCAACCCTACCCGATTTCAATATTTAATGCTCCCATTTTACAATTTATATCATTGTTCATAATAAATCTTCAAATCCACACTATCATGTAAAATATATGCTTTGAATCTTTGCAAGATAAATCACTTTCCTGTAGAATACCGATTCTGATCCGTTCATGACGTTGTTGGTTGGTTTCCCCCTCTTTCCGGTCACAAATCCGGCGGTGGTGGTGGTATGTGGTGGTTATGGGCATGGAAACCCTTCTGTAACTTCTCTTCTATCTCACGTAGCCCACTTCTTACTTTTTGGCTGATAATGGCCCTAATGGCCTTCCCAATAACAATTAAATAAACTCTAAAATTCGTGGGTCTAATTTCCTTAAAATCTAAAATGAAAAAAATACTATCCCGGGTTGCCGATTAAGCCTAAAAATATCCCGAGACCCAAACTAAACTCCCGACTAGTATTTTTTTTATCTATTTCGACCCTTCTGGACACGTTGACGCACTCAAAATGTTCATACGGATGACATAAAAATAAAATACTTTTAAATCCATTAAATTGGGTCCTGACACGAAGGACACACGCGTCCCACTTAATTACCGAAACTGCCGTATTTTCAACGCACGGCAATTTTTAATAAATACAATAATCATATTTTACCATAATCACTCGGTAAGATTCAACATCATTATAATAATCAAATACTAACTCTCGTCTCGCTAGCATTTAAATTCGAATAAATTTCCAATTAATTAACACAAATTAATTATAATAAATCTCATAATTCAAGGCAATTTAATTTATTAAATCACATAATTAAAAGCCATAAAAATACGGGGTATTATAAGAGGATCCAACAACATTTGTTGGGTAACGTGACATTGACCACCTACTCTGAGGTCGTCAATGCGGTATTACTTCATAGCCACAACCATCACTTCCATCTGAAGGGAAGAAATTGAGTAGGGGATACTATCCAGGAAGGCAAAGCAGGTGGGAATGGTGGCAGTGGGTCACCAGATCAGCACATGGGTAGACAGCATGAGAGAAATTCCCGATAGGGGGATCCAGATAAAATATTTTGATCAAGAGGTTTTCAACCAGAGGGTAGTGGATTCAGATAGGGACTATAGATACCTCAACACCATCAGCCATAGTATGTTCCTCAGGGATGCCAAGGCCAAGGGAAAAATGGGGGCGACCAGCAGGGCCAGGACCAACAAGGCCAGAGATCGGGACTAGGCCTATAAACGGATCGAATTCAGATCAGATCATGAAAATCCAAATCCATATCCGTTTATGTTAAGTGGATTCGGATCCGATATGTTTATTAATCGCATCGGATCAGGCAAATCCAAATCCAAATCCATATTTGTTTATGTTAAACGGATTCGGATCCGATCCGATTATCCGTTTATGTTCAACTTGATTTGCAACATTTTTATTTTCAACTCTTATTTCATAAATCTATTTTGCAAATGTTCCAAAAAACAGATGAACTATTATAATAAATATTTAAAATATTATTAAATATAATATATATTAATTAAAAATATATTATACACAATTTATATATATATATATATATATATATATATATATATATATATATATATATATATATATATATATATATATATATATATATATATGTTAAAAATATTAATCGGATCAGATTATTAACGAATCGGAGTATATGAATCCAAATCCGCTCCATTTAATAAACGGGTGACCGGGCAATCGAGTAATCGAATAATCGAATTTTAGGCATGATCCATATCCGCTTAAATGGATTGGATTCGAATTAAGCTAAAATCCAATCCATTGACAGGCCTAATCGAGACAGCCCTAACAGGGCTATTAAGTCCAGAGGAAGGGGAATTTCCCTCGCTGTTGTTACACTTGTAGAGAGATTGGCCATCGAAAGAAAGATTGCCTTCAGCCGCGTCGAGGACCACAGTAGGGTGCCTAGCAGAGGCAGTAGGTGCATCTACCACCTATGACACCAGCTCCACCATCCCCACAATACCAGGGGCAACTACAGTATGAGTATATCTATAATATCCAGGATGCATTCATATCACTGGTGCAACAGGCACTGCCAGCACTTGAGGATACATTTTTTAGTCATAAGCATAGGGGTAGCGTGTTATTTGATACGGGAGCCTCATACTAGTTCATAGCTATAAAATTTACATGCACAGCTAACCTACTAGTGATAGCCGGCAGTACCGTTATATGTGTAAACTCACCTTTGGGTAGTGGATCTCTTGTACACTTCATTTATAGGCGAGTAGATATAGACGTAAGGAGATTATGTTTAGCGACCTACTTGCTTGTTTTAGATATGGTGGGGTACGATGTCATTTTGTGTGTGGATTGGTTGCCAGGGTATCGAGCAATGGTGGGTTTCTTCGGTAGGACCATTGTGTTCTCTTTCCCAAGACGGGATATGTTTCTCGCGGTGATGCTCTTCCCAAGGGAGGGTCGAGCACACATCTATATTATATTGAGGAGGAGACCTCACAGGAGGTGCTTCTTTCCTTACATTCGATTTCAATAGTAAGGAGTTTGTAAATGTTTTATAGGAGATACCTGGATTACCACCCAGTTAGGATATAGAGTTTGTTATTAATTTATCGACTAGGACTAGGTCGGTTTCACGAGCATCGTATCGCATGGCCCCATTAGAGATTCGGGAATTGAGAGATCAAATTTAGCAACTCCTGGGGCAGGGTCTTATTTGGCTGAGCACATCATCATGGGGTGCGCCTATGCTGTTTGTAAAGAAGAATGATGGGTCACTTCATCTTTGCATTGACTAAAATGAGTTGAATAAAGTCACGATCTGGAATAAATACCCTATGCCTTGCATCGATGACTTGTTCGACCAGTTGAGAGGAGCAGTGTACTTCTCTAAGATAAACTTGAGATCACGGTATCACCAGTTATGCATTAGGGAGGAGGACATTCCTAAGATCTCATTCCTAACACGGTACGGGCCGTATAAGTTCAGGGTTATGCCATTTGGGCTAACCAATGCACTAGCGGTGTTCATGGATCTCTTAAGCAAGGTGTTTTGAGAATTTTTAGATAGTTTGTGATAGTGTTCATAGACGACATCTTGGTGTATTATCGGACGGAGGGCGAGCATGCATAGCACCTGCATATGATTTTACAGACATTACGGGACCATCAATTATACACAAAATACTAGAATTATGGGTTCTGATTACGTGGGATGCAATTCTTGAGTCATATCGTATCTGATAGAGGAATTTTTGTGGTCTCAAGTAAGGTATCAGAGGTGAAGGAATGGGGACCATCCCACGACACCGACAGAGGGCCGTAGCTTCTTGGGGTTAGTTGGGTATTACCGCCACTTTATAAAGGGATTTTCGAAGATTGTGGGTCCACTGAAAAATCTAACTCACAAGGTGATAACATTTGTTTGGAATGACTGCTGTCAGTTAGATTTTAATGAGCTAAAGGAAAAATTGACTTGAGCACACATACTTTCCCTGCCTAGGGGATGAGTGGAGTATAGTGTTTTCACTAATGCGCCCTTATAGGGACTTAGGGTGTGCTTTGGCAGGAGGATCAGGCTATTCTTATGCTTCTCGCAAGCTTATGCCCTATAAGAGGAATTTCCCCACACATGACATGGAGTTAGTAGCAGTTGTGTTTGCCTTGAGGATTTGGAGGCACTACCTTTTATTAGAGCTATTCAATTTGTTTATAGATCATTAATCGTTGCAGTATCTATTCATATAAAATAATCTTAATATGTGTCAATGGAGATGGTCAGAGTTCGTGAAGGATTACCAGTTTCGTATTCAGTGTCATCATGGGAAGGCTAAAGTGGTGGCAGACGTGTTGAGCCAACGGCCTGCAGGGGAGATAGCGGAGATTTAAAAGGTGAAGTGGGGTGAGCGTCGACATAAGGACGAGATCTCCAGAGCATGTATTGTGGTATTAGCTATCACTCTTGAGATCATTATGCGGGTGGTGAAATACAAGTCGGAGATTATTTCTTTCAGGATAGGATGCATTAATTATTGGCAAATTGGGTGGAGTCATACTCGATTAGTTCTAAGGGAGACTTATGCTTCAATGGGAGACTCATTATTTCAAAGGATGAGGACTTGAGGCACGCAGTGAAGATAGAGTCTCGTGGGTCGAGGTTTGGGATACATCCCGATAGGGATAAGATGTACCAGGATATGCATAGACAGTACTATAGTCGCAAATGAAGCGAGACATAGCAAAGTTTGTCTCAAAGTGCACTACTTACCAGTTAGTGAAGATAGACCACCAGAGAACGACAGTGATGTTGTAGCCGTTGGATGTTGCAGTTTGATAATAGGAGAGCATCTCGATGTACTTCATCACTAGGTTACTGACATTACAGAGGGGTCACGATTCCATTTAGGTTATCATGGATCGTATGACCAAAATGGCCCACTTTTTGCCGATTTGGATGGATTTTACGATGGAACAGTACACCCAGCTGTTTATTGTCGAAATAGTGAGACTACATGGGGTGTCGATTAACATCATGTCCGATAGGGACAAATTTTTATCTCCCACTTTTGGCAGAACTTTCAGGAGGCGATGAGCACTGATTTATGTTTGAGTACGGCTTACCATCTGTGGATTTATGGGTAGGCTGAGCAGGTTAATCAAATGTTAGATGACATGATCATGATGTGTATTCTCAACTTTGGGGGAAGTTGGGAGCCGCGCCTTCCACTGATGGAGTTTTCTTACAATAAATCTTACCAATTCACCATTGGCATGGCCCGCTTGAGGCACTTTATGGACGATCTTATCGTTCTCCCACTTGTTGGTTAGAGGTGGGGGACAACATGCTATTGGTACCGGAGATGATTCAGGATACTACTTATAAGGTTGAGATCATTTAAGGACGTATGAGGATACCTCAGAATAGGCAGAAGAGTTACATTGATGTCGATTATAGACATGTAGAGTTGGATGTAGAGGACCAGGTTTTGGTACGAGTGTTTCCCATGAAGGGAGTCATGAGGTTCGAAAAGAAGGGGAAGTTAGTGGCGAGATATGTAGGGCCTTTCCCGGTTATTGAGAGGGTAGGGCCAGTTGCTTATAAACTGGGATTATCGGAGTATCTATAGAGGATTCACGACGTACTACATGTCTTATCGCTGAAGAGATATCAGAGGAGTGAGAGGTCTTTTTGGCATATTCCACTGGAGGAGATTGATTTGCATCCTCTTACGAGAAGAGACCGATTGATATTCTTGATCGTAGGGAGCAAAAGTTGTTGTCAAAGGTGGTGCCCCTCGTTAGAGTTTAGTGAGGGCACCATAATATAGACAAGTCAACGTGGGAGTGGGAGGATGACATACGAGAGAAATATCAATATCTTTTTATTGCAGGTAAGTCCTAATTTTGGGGACAAAATTCCTTTGTAAGGGGGGAAGTACATAACACCCCTTATTTTTTAAACAATTAATTTTAGCATTTACAATTACACGTGTGCTCATAATAGTATTGCATATGTAATAAATATTAATTAGTGAGAATAAAACTTATATTTATGTGGAAATAAAATTTACTCAGTGTGATTTAGTAAATTGAATTTAGTCAACTTTAAGTACGTCGTAGTGAATAGAAATGACGGGGATTAACAGTATCTCAGCCGAGGCATTCAAGTAGGAAATTTTTGGGTTGAGATAGGATTTTGATGTTTAGTTACTCATACGAGGATTTCGAGTGCACGGTTCATCCGAAATGGGTCAAAATAGTCAAAATCAAGTACCCATGGGTTGAGATTGGATACCAGAGAATTTTTAGACTAGTAGGGACCCAATTGGGGGCTTATGGATCATTTTATACTATAAGGTTAACCTAATTTTGGTATTAGGGATTTAAATTGGGGTGTGTTAAAGGGTTAGGAGGCAACCACTTTTAGTTTCTAAACAACTCAGGGTCCTTTTGGGGTGAAAAGAGGGAGAAAAACATAAAGAAGATTGGAGAGGGCTCACTAGGAGGCTAATTGGTAGAGATTTTTACGTGATTCAACCCTACAAAGAAGAAGATTCACATTCATTCCTCATTCAAGGAAAGTTTTTAAACTTTCTATGTAGTTTTTTAAGTTTATGATTCATATCCAAATTTGGTAGATGAAGAAACAAATTTTGGGGTGGGATTTATATGGAAAAAGGACATTTTTGAAAGATGTAATATCATGGTGTTTTTAGGATCTTTGTTTGAAGAAAATCCTACATGAAGATTAGTTCTTGTGAGAGGAAATTAAGAAAGAGAATTATATATATTGATGTTGAATGGAAAGATACAAACTTGAATTGAAAAGATGGAATATTGATTGTGGATTTATGGATTTTCATTACGAATTACGAAATAAGTCATGCTGAAAAAAGAATGATGTAAAACCCATGATTAAATTTAATTTTTGATGATCTGAGACAATTAAATACATTTATTCATGTTAGTAATTGATGGGGTGATAATAAATATCCCTGAGATGAATTTTGGAACCACTTTGGGGAGGAAAATCTCGGTAAAAATCGTAATGATGGTAGTATCCCCAACTTGGGCAGCGTTTGGGGCGAACCAGTTCGTCTCTTGGCCGAACCGATTTAGAAGCGATGTTCAGTCTAGGTTTGTTTGTTAATAGTTTAATAACTTCCTTTGGTTCCGGGATATTTTAGGGTGTCTATAAATGAAAGTAGGACTTCTGGAAAAATATTTTAGAGACCTTATTTACCTTGGGGTAGCGGAATAAAGCCAGGGTGGTGAATTGGGGGTGTTTATTGAGAAAAAAACTCGGGGAAAATAAATGAATGAATTCAGTTGGGAATTAGGATGACTTAGGATACGGGCTGGTCGAAGAAGACTTAACTCCAAGGAATAATAATATATGCATGAAATCCATGAAATAAGGGTTAACTAAATAATTAAGAGTCAGTGGTGGACTCGATACAGTTAGGCTAGTACTTCAGGTGATAGGCACGGGTTAGTCGAACTTGGTGAACATATATATACGGGTAGAGGGATAGTATATACATGAATAGAAAATAATATCTGCGTATATGATATTTATATGAAACATACCCCTCTAGTGCTATCAGTGGAGGTTGCGCAATGTGAGTGATCTTTCGTGGCGAAATAAAATAGGCTAAGTATCGACCCCAGGTCATAGCACCATGTATATGCCTTGTGTGATTGATATTCGACGTGAGGTAATTTTGGGTATGGTTATGGCTTAGTGTTGAAGGACTATAATTACCTCTAATACATTTGCGATTTTATCGAGTCAGTGTGAGAGTCTGACCTCCGGTAACCAGAATGAAGTGAGCATGCCCTAAAAGATGATAACATTGTAGGGACCTGCATCCAATGAGTTATTATTCTGAGTTATGGCGACTATACGTGACATATGTATGTTTATTGTAGAATATTATTACGTATGTGTATGTGCCAACAAATATACGGGTTAAAATATTTTGTGTGTGCTATTTATATAGCTAGTTTTAGTCATTGGAAATAAAGTAATAAATTTATAATTAAGAATTATCATAGTTAAGCGGATGTGATAAGTAATCTTACAAAAATATGTGGGACAAGGTAATGTGTGAAATCTAGGATGTTATGGGACTAATTAGGAGGGTAGCCTAACTAGGTGGTTAAGATGCATACGTTAGGCGCGCACTATAGTTGAGGGGTGAGTATTGTCTCATGTGAGTGCACTAAATAGGGAAAATTGCTTTAAATTGTAATTACTACATTTTATTCCCTTGGAAAATATTTTCAAAGGTTTTGAGCTCTGACCCGCAACAAATATTTTTTAAAACTTTTAGGTGTCCAGCCACAGGGGTGCCAAGAATGATTCTTCTCTCCAGCGATACGTAGTTTCATATGATGTGGAGGCTTGCAGGATTTTGAGTAGTCGCCTTTATCATTTGCATCTTTGATTAGGTTCCATTACGAACATTGTTGTGCATGTCGCCCATTCTATCACATTAATTTACATTCAGTAAATTTAATTCCATTTGGATGATTGTATTGGATTATTTGTAACCTATGGTTTATTCGGTACTAAGTTTTACTTATTCTCGCATTTAGACTTCTTTATTGATGTGATCATCTATACTAGTTATTTTGGATGGGATTGTGATGAATGGATTTCTTTCGGTATTGTAATTAAAGATTAAAATTTGACAAAACTTGTGAATCTAATAGGTGGTTAGTAATTAATCAAATTTCGATAGTGATGCTAAGAATGAGCCATATGAGACCTTCGTTTTATTTTAATAGGGGGCTAGCCACCCGTTATTTTAATAAGTTGGGTGCCACAAGTTCATCATTAATGTTTGACAATATTGATTTGGAATCATCAATATTTTCTAGGCTTATGTGCATTTAGTTCATTTATCCATTTTAAGTTCACTTTATTTGTCACATGAGGCTAAATCTATATCTGATAAGTTAATATGATCAAATAGAACTCCTTACACTATCTTAAGTGTTTGAAACATATTTCTTTTATTTTTTTAGTTCACGCCCCTTCATTCCGTATGACATTTGGTTTTGACACATTTATGTCATACGAGCATGAAAAGCTTTTTTTTGTCGTTCGTGGTGTTATAACTATATATTCATACGTGTTCTTGTTATATATATATAGGGGATAATTTATTTCATATTATGCACCTTGCCATTGTCTATTTTCGAACAATAAGAGGGAGAAGTGTTAGCTAGGGGGATTTGTGTAATACCCCGTATATTTTTGGAATAAAATAAACTTTAATAGGGATTATTTAATTTCATAAAATTAAATAAATCAAGTTTGTGAGTTACTAGACTCGGTATTATCTATAAACTTTAGAGTTTGACTTTAATGATTTGGAATAAATCAAAAGGGATTTCATTTTTTTTGAATAAAAATTATTGGAGTGTGTCACGTCACAATTAGATATATTTTGGGGATAAAAATATTTTGGAATACACTTCGATAGGTATTACGAGATCATTTGGGAATTTAAACCCTTAGGAATGGTCCTAGGATATATATATATATATATATATATATATATATATATATATATATATATATATATATATATATATATGAGTTGGGTAGTTATCGGGCAAATTAGATTATGTATTTGGGCTCATTTGGGGTCCAAAGTTGGGGCCTAAAGTTCAACTCGAGAATGGGGTAAAATTGAAGATTAGTAGGAAGAGAAATAACTCCCCACTACTAATCATAACCTAACCATAGTTGCCCCACTTTAATATAGAGATGAACAAAGGTCTAAAAGGGGAAAGAACACCCTAGGAGGAGGAAAAGAGGTTTCTCTACACAATTTCAGGCAAGGATTCTCTTGCCATTCTTATTCAGTTCGTGTTATTCTTATATAAATGTTAACTCCATGCTTAGATTTAAAGTTGAATCATGTTTTGAGACTGCACAATTGAGATCTTTAAATTAGTGTAAAATTTGATAATATTACAAGATCCATGCGTAGAGGAATTATCCTTTGTATCAAATCTGTATACATGTGATTTAAATTGAGGAATTATTTGGAAGACATGTTGTAGGAATCTTTCAACAAATCTGAAAGTTAGTGGAGTAAAAAAAATAGAAAACATGAAAACCCAAAAAGATGTTTACTGTTAAGATTATTAATCGTTGGTATTTAGGGATAAATTCATGAATTAAATGCGTTAAAGGGAGAGATTTGGGTTGGGACTTCTGAAAAGAATTGTGGGTATTAAAAGCTTGAAGAAGGTTGTCAATGGCGAAAAAATCAGGAGAAGGATGAAGGGCTAGAAAATGAAGAAGATCGTTGGAACGACACTGAAAGTCGTTCAAATGACCATGGCCTTTGACATGGATATAAATCTTTTCATTACGAATGCGTGGCCGCCCGTTTAATATTTTTCTGATTTTTTTTAAATTAGTTATGAATTTATTACTGAAGGGTGTCTGAAACTGAAATCCTTTGTGAAAAATCAAATCTGGATTACTTAGGATGTTCGTAGATGAGTGTAGGACTCGAAACAATATTAAGGAATGTTATTTTGACCTTGGAATTCGATGGGAATGAACTTGGGGTATGGAATTAGAGTGTTTAGGAAGAACAACACTCGTAAATATATGAGCGAATTTGAATGGAAATTTCGAATGAAATTATGATACGGGCTGGATTGAGATGTTCTTAATATCTTGAATAAAAACATGAATGTAAGTTAATATTTATGGGAATTTGAGTGATTAATTCTAAAAGGTTAGGATACAGGTCAAGTTAGTGATTCCGGGCATTTTGGTTAAGTGACACCATTTTAATAAATTAATTGAGGTGAATTTAATCAAATTTAGAGTTGAGGCAATTGACTCGGGTATTAAGGGTTGGGGCTACAGGAGCTACGCATGGGTTAGCCAGTTTAATTTATTATATATATAATAAATTATCAAATATCGAATTTATTAAAGAGTGTTTGACCAAATAATGGGATTTTGTGTAATGAATTAGGAAGGGTGAAGATACAGACCAAATGAGTGAGTCAGGGTGTTGTAGTTGGGTGATACTACTTAACCATATTAGAGGATTCCTTATATATGTACATATAACCCTTTTTCCACGTTAGTTTACTTATTATATATGTACATGTCAACTTTATTGAAAAGGTATCAAGAAGTGAACAATTATTAATAATCTGTAATGATTAAAGTTTGTGTCAAGGGGACAACCTGCTAAGATTATTAAATGTATGGGTACGAGTAGTTGGGAATAACTATACCTATAATGTTTTGGTAAGGTTAGTTTCAGAATAACTATACCGATAATGTTTTGGTACGGTTAGTTTGGGAATAACTATACCTATATTGTTTTGGGAAGGTTTGTTTGGGAATAACTATGCCTATAGTATTTTGGGAAAGGTTAGTTAGGAATAGCTCTACCAATGCCTTTAAAGAAGTAATAAATTATGAAGAAAATGTTATTTAAGTCCAAAAATAATTTTATGAGACTTAATATTTAATTGGGAAGTAGTAGTAAGATAACGTCTTAAAATGAGTTATGGAATAATTTACTAAAATGTTATAGCTAAGCCAAGAGGGATGTAACTTATATGGAGTGAGATATCCTTGGATTAAAGTAGTTATAGAGTAACAACTTATACATATGGAATGATAATATGTATTTATAAGGACGTACCAATGTTCGTGGACCGTCTTATCGACTCAGGGGTTCGTGTAGGTCATATAGGTACTACGTGGGCTTGGCACAAGTGGGCTTAGCGATTGTGTAGGTCATATAGGTACTACGTGGAGGCACCACCTACGGGGAGGTAGGTATTGACGTTGACCCATCCCGTATCATCGTTGGGTATGGGTCGTGTACGTGTATCCTGCGTAGGGACCGCCCCCAACTTGTGTGTGTTTTGTGGTGTCCGCTTAGGATAAGAGATTCCTCCAAACTTATCGATAGAGCACGAACGAGACACCAATGGTAGATGTGTTTGTGCGTCGTATATATATATACACTTACACATTGTGGTGTACCCTATATGGAAATGTGCCCTTTTAGTCTAAAGATGTAGACAATGCTTAATGATAATAAAGTTGAACTAATAAAATGATGTGAATAATTAAGGACGAAGATGAGTTCTAATGAATAATGGGGTAGATAATTATTAATAAGAATAATAATTGGGTACTCTAAGAAAGTATGAGTAATGGTGTAGCCAATTATTAATGAGAATAATAATTTGCTAATCTAAGAGAATGAAACTTATAGTCTAATGGGGTAGATGACAAGGAATATGAATTAAAACATTAAATGATCTTAAGAGACAGACAAGGGTTACTGGATATTATGACCTGATAAAATGCACCTAGTTTATGTAAATTATGAAATATATATTATGAAATCGATTTTGGGATTGGGGTGTCAGACATGAGTACCCACTCTTAGTTATTGCATAGCTGAATGGATTATTCTTTATATGACTAATTAAATAATGGAAGTTACAATTAGCATTTTTATTGAGAATACGAGTAAGACTGCTTCTAAATGAGATGTGAGTTACTCATTCTATGTAAGTGTCGATGGGAAGACGTGAAGTATGAGTTTATAACAAATTTCATATTTACTGGTGAATAATCCTTGCACACCTTGGGATCTGACCCAAATTATAAATGTTTCCCCCCCCCCCCCCATGTATTCTTTATGACGGGGATGGCAGGACTGACGATGGATCAGACTTGTAGTTGCATTGGACGTAGTGGATTTCGCTCCACTGATTCTAGTGTAGGTTGTACTTTAGCATTTTGTCATTTTATTTCATACTGGGTTTTGTACGGGATGATCCCAAGTGTTTATTTATATTAGTTGTACTTAGCTTTACGTTATGGACATTATATGGTGATTCAGTTTTTAGTTTTCACGTATTAAAGCAATTTTAATCAGATATTTTTATTCATTGTGGGTTTTGATATAAAATAAAGAAATTTTTTATTTCTTCAATGCTGAGAATGGTATAAATTATTGTTAAACCCCATTTTCGGCATATTGAGGCCAACCATCATTTAAGTTAGAAAATGGGGATTGTTATAGTTGGTATCAGAGCACGATTATAGTGTCCTTAGGATCTGTGTTTGATCTTATTACATTATGTGTTGCGTCCTTTGATGTAGAGCCCTATGATTAGGAATCACTGTATTTTTTGCGATTGGTTACTATTCATTTAGGCAAGGGGTTAGTTTTGGAAAGAGAACCATAGAGACCTTCGTGTGAGTCACTTACTAGAATTTTGAGGAATTTGGGTACTCTAGTGCCTATAATTTAAGGGAAGACATTTAAAGAAATTGAGGATATGGTAATGTAAACTAATGCATCAGCTGAGGTTAGTTCGTTTAGGCCAGGACCCACAATGACATGAGCATCGAATTATAGATAAAACATTTAGCGGAGGAAGAGACAAATGATAACATCAGTGGTAAATAAGGTATTTACCTACTTTGGAGTATATATGATATGTTTTGTTTGATATTGGGACTTAGTGTTCACTTAGGCTTTGTTAATACATTGGAAGGGATAGACTTTGAATTTGGGAAGCTTATATTATTTTAGGCCTATTTGCTAGCTATGTCGAAGTGTGATATTTTTGCTGGGAATGGAATTTTAGTTACTTGGATTATGTTAATTTTACGTGGGTTGCTAAGAGTTGTGGTCATATCTAAAAAACAAGATTGGTTAGAAATGGGTATTCCCCATAGTCATGTGGATTATTGTGAGAAATTTTTTATGGGTGAGCCTAGTTTCAAAATAATAATTTTCGATGGGAACTTAAGTCGTACAAGTATGCTTTGTGAAGCAACATATGAGTGTGACTTAATTTTTTTCAAATAACTCAAGGAGGTAGATACGCGTGAATAAACTCAAATTTCTGGAATAAATCGGGCGATGCTCAGGTGGGAGCAAGAGTATTTTATGAGGGGAAAAATCATTTGCGAGATAACATGATGATATAATTTGGAAAAGTATTACCTTAGCGAGTATAGGCAACAAAGTAAAACTAAGGCTATTGATAGCCTCGATTATTGAGATTGTATATGACCGTGTTTAATGTTTTTATAGTGACGCTGTCATTGAAGTGGTAATGGTAGACCTGATTAGCATTGGTATGCCTTTGGAGACTTGAAAATGACTAAGTGCTTTATAGAGTAAATACGGGCGAAGAATGTCCTACCTAGATTGTGGTAATTTCGATATCGGGTATGGTAGAGTGGTTGATTCTAAAGGAGTTTGGTATAACTCTTATAACGGGATAAGTAATTGATTTGACAAATAGAAAATATTGAAATTTATATGATTAGCATAAATGGTTATTTTCATTTTCCTTTGCCTTGGGCTGATGGACCTCGATAACTGACTAAGCCGTGTAGTAGCGTATCGGGAGGGCTCCTTGTTTGGAACCACGCACGAAAATTTGGTAAAAGTCGGGAGTTGAGGGAAGTCGGATACTTGGATGGTTATTTTTATGTACGGTCTGGTGTATACTTGTTGTAAGGATATGCTTGGTATTAATGGTACATATTAGATGTATGTGTCATTCATATTTGTTAATGGTACGTGTGTGAATGTATGTAATGTGAAATATATGGGCACCTTAGTGATGTTATGATAGGCACAGATGAGCCGTTTCATTTATCTCAGAAGATATAAGTATGGGCTAATTGGGTATAAACATAATTTAACAATGCAAAATAAAATATGACTTTATGCTACTTTGTATTCCGAGCAAGGAATTTAGTTATAGGGGGGAGAATGTAATACCCCATATATTTTTGGAATAAAATAAAATTTAATAGGGATTATTTAATTTGGTAAAATTAAATAAATCAAATTTGTGAGTAACTAGACTCGGTATTATCTATAAACTTTAGAGTTGGACTTTAATGATTTGGGATAAATCAAAAGGGAATTCATTTTCTTTGAATAAAAAGTATTGGGGTGTATCACGTCACAATTAAATATATTTTTGGGATAAAAACATTTTGGAACACACTTTGAGAGGTATTACGGGCTCGTTTGGGCATTTTAGACCCTTAGTAATGGTCCCAGGGTATGTACATATGAGTTGGGTAGTTATCGAAATAATTAGATTATGTATTTGGGCTCATTTAGGGGTCCAAAGTTGGGGCCTAAAGTTCAACTAGGGAATGGGGTAAAATATAAGATTTGGAGGAAGAGAAATAACTCCCCACTACTAATCATAACCTAACCTTAGCTGCCCCACTTCAAGAGAGAGAGAGGAACAAAGGCCTAAGAGGAGAGAGAACACCCTAGGAGGAGGAAAATAGGCTTATTTGCACAATTTCGGGCAAGGATTCTCTTGCCATTCTTATTCAATTTGTGTTATTCTTATATAGATGTAAACTTCATGCTTAGATTTAAAGTTGAATCATGTTTTGAGACTGCACAATTAGATATCTTTGAATTAGTGTAAAATTTGATGGTTATTACATGATCCATGTGTAGAGCCATAATCCTTTGTATCGAATCTGTATATATGTGATTTAAATTGAGGAATTATTTGGAAGAGATGTTGTAAGAATCTTTCCACAAATCTGAAAGTTAATGGAGTAAAACAAAAAGAAATCGTGAAAACCCAACTAGATGTTTGTTGTTAAGATTACTAATCGTCGGTATATATAGATAAATTCATGAATTAAATGCGTTAAAAGGGAGAGATTTTTGTTGGGACTGCTGAACAAAATTCTGGGTATTAAAAGATTGAAGAAGGTTGTCAATGGCGGAAATAACAGGAGAAGGACGAAGGGCTGAAAAATGAAGAAGGTCATTCAAACGATACTAAAAGTCAATTAAACGAGAGTAGTATCTCATTCAAATGATATTGTTATCTCGTTTAAACGATCATGGCTTTGGACATACAGATAGATCTTTTAGTTACGAACGCGTGGCCGCCAATTTCTTATTTTTATGATTTTTTTAATTAGTAATGAATTTATTACTGAAGGGTGTCTGAAACTGGAATCCTTTGTGAGAAATCAAATCTGGATTACTTAGGGATGTCCGTAGATGAGTGTAGGACTCGAAAAATATTAAGGAACATTATTTTTACCTTAGAATTGCATGGGAAAGAATTCGGGGTATGGAATTAGAGTGTTTAGGATGAACAATACTCGAAAATATATTAACGAATTTGAATGAAAATTTTGAATGAAATTACGATACGGGATGGATTGAGATTTGCTTAGTATCTTGAATAAAGATATGAATATAAATTAATACTTATGGGAATTTGAGTAATAAATTTTAAAAGGTTAGGATATGTGCCAAGTGAGTGAGTCCGGACAATTTGGTTGAATGACACCATTTTAATAAATTAATTGAGGTGAAATTAATCAAATCTAGAGTCGGGGCAATAGACTCGGGTATTAAGGGTTAGTGCTACGGGAGCAAGGTATGGTGTAGCCGATTTAATTTATTATATATATAATAAATTATCAAATATCGTATTTATTAAACGGTGTTTGACCAAATAGTGGGATTTTGTGTAATGAATTCTAAAGGGTGAAGATACGGACCAAATGAGTGAGTCTGGGTGTTGTAATTGGGTGATACTACTTAAATGTATTAGAGGATTCCTTATATATGTACATATAACCCTTTTTCCACGTTAGTTAACTCCTTGTATATGTACATATAAACCTTATTGAAAAGGTATCGAGAAGTGAATAGTTATTAATAATCTCGAATGATTAAAGTTTGAGTCAAGAGGACAACCTGCTAAGATTATTAAATGTATGGGTAAGAGTAGTTGTTTTTTTAAGGTTAGTTTGGGAATAACTATACCTATAACATCTTCGTAAGGTTAGTTTGGGAATATATATACCTATATTGTTTTAGGAAGGTTAGTTTGGGAATAACTATGCCTATAATATTTTGGGAAAGGTTAGTTGGGAATAGCTGTACCAATACCTTTAAAGATGTAATAAATTATAAAGAAAATGTGATTTGAGTCCAAAAAGAATTTTATGAGACTTAATATTTAATCGGGAAGTAGTCGTAAGATAAAGGCTTAAAATGAATTATGGAATAATTGACTAAAATTTTATAGTTAAGCCAAGAGGGTTGTAACTTATATAGATTGGGATAGCATTGGATTAAAATAGTCATAGAGTAACTACTTATACATATTGGATGATAATATGTATTTATATGTACTTATGTGGACATACTAATGTTCGTGGACCGTGTTATCGGCTTGGGGGTTCGTGCGTTCGGATCGGGTACCACACCCCGGCATAGGTGGGCTTGGCAATTGTGTAGGTTGTGTAAGTACTACTAGGAGGCACCACCTACGGGGAGGTTGGTGTTGACGCTGACCCATCCCGTATCACCACTGGGTATGAGCCGTGTACGGGTATCCTGTGTAGGGACCGCCCCCAACTTGTGTGTGTGTTTGTGATGTCTGCTTAGGATAAGAGATTCCTCTGGACTTGTCGATATAGCACAAATGAGACACCAACGGTAGATGCCTTTGTGTGTCGCATATATATATATATATATATATATATATATATATATATATATATATATATATATATATATATATATATATATATATTTCCACATAGTGGTGTACCTTATATGGGAATGTGCCCTTTTAATCTAAAGATGTAGACAATGCTTAATGATAATAAAGTTGGGCTAGTAAAATGATGCGAATAATTAAGGACGAAGATGAGTCATAATGAATAATGTGGCAGACGGTTATTAATAAGAATAATAATTGGGTAGTCTAAGAAAGTAGACAAAAATTAAAGAGAATGAGTAATGGTGTAGCCAATTATTAATGAGAATAATAATTTGGTTAGCTAAGAGAATGAAACTTATAGTCTAACGGGGTGGACGATAAGGAATATGCATTACACCATTAAATGATCTGAAGATACAGACAAGGGTTACAAGATATTATGACGTAAGAAAATGCACCTGGTTTATGTAAATTGTGAAATTTATATTATGAAATCTATTTGGGGATTGGGGTGTCAGACATGAGTATCCACTCTTAGTTATTGCATAGCTGAATGGATTATTCATTATATGAGTGATTAAATAATGGAAGTTACAATTGGCATTTTTATTGAGAATACGAGTAGGACTGCTTCTAAATGAGATGTGAGGTACTCATTATATGTGAGCATCGATGGGAAGACGTGAAGTATGAGTTTATAAAAAATTGCATATTTACTAGTAAGAATCCTTGCACACCTCGGGCTCTGACCCAAATTATAAATGTTTTCCCTCCAAGTATTCTTAATGACATGGATGGCAGGACTGATGATGGATCAGGCTTTCAATTGCATTGGACGTAGTGGATTTCGCTCCACTGATTCTAGTGTAGGTTGTACTTCAGCATTTTGTCATTTTATTCCACACTGGGTTTTGTACGGGATGAGCCCAAGTGTTTATTTATATTAGTTGGACTTAGCTTTACATTATGGACGTTGCATGGTGATTCAGTCTTTATTACTCTTGTGTTAAAACAATTTTAATCAGATATTTTTATTCATTGTGGACTTTGATATAAAAGAAATAATTTATTTTTCTTTAGTGCAGAGAAAGGTATAAATTGTTGATAAGCACCATCTTGGGCGTATCGAGTTTGGCCTGCCTTTACGTGAGAAAATGGGAGTTGTTACAAGATGCTTTTACAAAGGGGGAGTTTTTTTTCAAATGCGTATTTTATGTTTTCTTTTCATTTTAGAGGTGTGTTAAGTGTGCAGGTTTTTACAACGATGCGATAAAGTTTCACAAGACCAAGGATACTCAAGATTTAGTGTCGATCAAGTGTCATTTTTTACTTTTTCATTTTGGGGTTGTGGATTTGGTATTAGAGAGATTGACAACCTAGTAGTATTTTATTTTGGGGGTTTTCCCTAAATATCCAAAGAGGGAGATTTGTAAGGATAAATTTTCAATGCGTCCTTGTTTATTGTAAAAAATAATAAGATTGTCCTTATTCCATTTAGATAAAACTACTTGAGTCATATGTTAGGATTGTGTTCAGTTCGTACTTCAAGCATATGCATATAGAAGACCGTAGAGGCCGAGCTAAAGAGACATAAACTTTCATGCCTAATTTCGTCTTCATCCATGGGATTCCGAAAAAGGTCTGAATAGTGTACTATATTGATCCCTGGATTTATTTTTGGGTATTTATGTTTCTAAAGGTTTTATTAAGGAGATTTTTGAAAAAGGGTTTTAAAGGAAAATATTTTTCATTTTGAAAAGTCGTTCAAACGACTTATTATTTTTGTTCAAATGAATTGTTAGTTTTTGTTTAAACAACATGTTTGTTCTGATTGAATGAGGGGTTTGATTTTATTCAAATGTGGTTTTAATCTCGTTGAAACGAGATGGTAGCTTTTATTCAAATAAGTTTTGAACGAGCATAAAGAGATCATTCTGTCTTGGCAGAAATATTTCGTTGGAAGATCGATCGACACTCGTTCAAATGAGATTATGGGTCTTATGCAAATGACTTGGAGTTTGTTTGAATGAGGAAGTCAATCTCGTTCGAATAACTTTGAGTTTTGTTCGAATGAAATTCCTCATAATGCGTGTCACCATTTTTGATAAAAATCTATATATATAAGGTTTCATTAGAGTTTTTGAGGGGTTAAAAAATAAGTTTCTATATCAAACCAAAGGCCTCTTGTAACCCTAGTTTACACCTTAAGTTTGAGATCCAAGAATCTATATAATATTCTTGTTTAAGATCTCGAGTTTCTTGCACCAAGATCAGGTGTACTCTTTATTGAGTGTTGCATTTAGCACGATGGATTTTGTATTGTCTTGGTGAAAGTTTGCTAGCCAATATTGGTGGACACCGCGATGTGTGAGGCGCAGGCGTTGTGGCGATCGTGGGTGGATTACTGCAGTATTAATGTGAATAAGGTTCAAATAGTGAAGACTTCACCGAGGCTAAGGCATTGATTCAAGTGGAGTAAGGTTGTCTATCACTATTGTATAAATATCATAGTGAATATGCATAGACTAAGTCGTCTGAGGTGTTTACCATTATGGGTTTTACTCGTACATCGCGGCGTTATGGATTGATATGTATTTTATTCTTTCAAATCATCTAGATGCATGATTAGTGCAAGATAAAATTGGTTAATTTTTTACACAACGTTTGTTTAATTTGCGCCTAATTAAAATTGGATTAATTGCTTAATCGGTTAATTGAAATAAAAATTAAAGATAATCCATACCCTGACAATAGCATTTTCAAATCCTCAATGATTGTTGTTGGTATCTTCTCTTTAGTAGCAAAACCATTTTTTCAAAGAACAATTAATAATGGAATGTGCAATAATTCCATAGCGGTTAGAAATTGCACCCTTTAATTCATTCAATAGAGAGCAAACAAGTCCACCAATTTTAACACCCAAAGGTAGTGGTTTATTGATGTTAAATTCAACACACAATTTGGCATATCTAGTCGTGGCATTGTGAACATCCATTTTAATGGGAGTTCCAAGAGCTTTTACAGTAGCATGTAAAGTTTGAGTATTATAAAACTCTATTGCCAATTCTATAATTTGAACCTATAAACTTATGTTACCAACATGATTATGAGACGGTCTAAAATTTATTTCCAATGAAGACTGGTTAGTAGTAGTTACAAATAAACCAAGGACCACCCGTAAGACGAGAAATAATCATTCGTTGATTAAAAACGTGTTATTAAAAACCCAGTCCCTATATCATTTACTTGTATATTATTATTGGTTGTCCATAACCACTGTAATCTAGTCGATAAGTTTAGGAAGTTTAAATGAAAACCTACCAGTTTAATAACCAAGGTTTTTCATCATGGACTTTGTATATGGTAAAATTCCTCGATAGAAATAATAAGCTCGACAATATTTACGGAACTTTCTTCTTCAAAGGCATTATCCTATATATTATCATCCCGTAAACTATCCAACAAATAAAGGAAAAAGTATTATTTGAAGAATAAATAATCTTGTCTTTGTAAGAGATAAGTTCCTACATAGGTTTAGTTAGAGGATTAATATCTAAAGGAATATGGTTAAAAAAATGTGAAATGGGAGTAAGGGCTGACAATAATATAACAGGAGGTTTAAGTAATAAAAAAGGAGAAAGAGATGAAGTGTAAGAGGAAAGATGACAAGAAATAGGAGAGAGGGAAGAAAGAATAATAAGGTTTGTTTTTTTTCTTATTTTTATCTCTCTTTTTTCTATTGATAGTGGCTATACGCAAAGGTTTTGTAACGCTCAATGAATAGGATCCTTCATTAGAGGGAAATGGCAAACTATTGAATATGAAGGTGGGCTTGGTTGAAGATTTTTATATTTCTTTTCTTTCCCTAGATACAATTTTGAAAGGTGTATGAGAAAGAAAAATTAAGTTTTTAAAACCATGTAAAACATAGTTTGTCTCATGAATATATGTTTCATTTAATTTTGTTATTAGTTTCCTTTGGGTGGATCTAAGTTATAGGCTTCCTTTATTCAATAATTAAGCACATTCCCGTAATATAATTTATTATTTATGGAGATCGATCCAAATTCATGGGTGATTGTAATACTCCGTACTTTTATGTCATTTAATTAGTGAGAGAATATATTAAAGAATAATTAATAATTAATTAAAAATAAATAATTACTTAGGATACTGGAAAATTTACATTATGCATGATTATGTGATTTAATTATACCGCATGTGTTGCATAGTTAGAAATAATTAAATATATGCATGTTATATGAATTTTTTATACTGCATAATAGTGTAATTAACAAAATGGGCTATAAACGGTTAATGCGTAAAATAATTAATTATGCCATTTTATTCCGCGCCGAGAGGCTTTACCGTGCGATTTGAGGTACACATATTTTGAGTAGAATCCAGAGTTATTTAGAGACCCATTTGTGTGTTTTAAACATCTTAAGTTGGACCTGAGGGTAGGTATACCTTAGGGGAGATTTTGGGGGTATTTCAGGTAGTATTTTGGGCTCTTTTAATTGCCCAAATTCCGGTCTCATTAAGAGGTGCGGGAATTAAAAGTTTATAAGGGACTTAAACTATATCAATTAGGTTATACTTTCCATTAAACATAACTTTATCGGCCATAAACACCTGTGAGAAGTTAAGAAGGCTTGAAGAGGAGATATTGTTCCTCGAGTTAATCGAGGCCCTCAATAACCGACTTCACGTCTGGTATGATAATTTCCAATCATATGTTGATTGAGCCACACTGATTAATGCAGTTTGCACTGCCATACCGTCTTACTTTATGACGGCCTACCCACTTCTTACGCTTATTCTCAAGTCGTTGTCGACGAAAATAAAGGATTTCTTCTGGAACACTTCTCATTTGTCCTGAAAAACCATCACCATTCCTTGGTTGACGATTAATTTTCCACGTCATATAGGAGGACTGGGAATAAAAAACTTACACACATTAAACACGACTTTCATGTTTAAACTCCCGTGGCAGGTGTTCCACCAACCACAAAACCTCTGGTGTCGTACCATTAAACATAAATTTTATCTACAACACATTCTTCTAACAGCTCCAAGGCATGTATTTGCCTCGTGGTTTTGGACTAAGATATCCAAGTTGTTGCCCATATTCCACAAGGAGTTCAAATGGCCAGTGGGTTCGAAAAATATCTCATTTGGACACCACCTATGGGTGTTAAATGACACATTAGCGAGTAAGTTTTCCTTCCCTTCCACATGTGGTGCTTAATGCGCCACTTAACTTGTTTTTTCTATAATTCCAATTGGAATTTACTCCTCCTAGCCACTTGGCTGCCTATGGAGTTCCTTCCATATATTCAGTCCATTTACATACTTGATCGTCCGGTGGATGACAAATCTTACTGGTGGCCAAGCCCCGATGGAATCTTCTCCATTAGATCTGCCCACTACTGGCTTAATACCCCTCTTTATGCCCAGCACTGCCCGACACTTACCTGGAAATAGCTATGGCAAACTAAAATCCCCCCGAAGATGCATATGTTTCTCTAGTTCCTGATTCATGATGCCCTGCCCACGGCAGATCGTTTGTTCTACTAGCACAAACTTCCTTCACCACTTTGTTCATTATATGAACTGGAGGATAACAATTCTCACATCTATATTAATTTCCCTGCCTTCTTCCAGCTTCATACTCGGGAAATGTTAGTTGATATATTGGCTATCCCTTTACTTAGGCGATTAACTGGTTTACATGAACCTTCTTCGGTTCACTTTCATTCCCTTCGGCCCATATTCATACTGCGAACACTCTAGCTTACCAGGAATTAATCCATCTTTCGAAATCATCCCGTTATTCGAACAATAGTACTACATTCACTCTCCCAACAACTTTCCCAATTTCTGCAAGCACGTCCGACTCTAAATCTGGTGGTGTGGGCACTACTCCAGCCTTTTCTTATTAGTTGGACCTGTTATGCACTATTAATTTTTAAATGTAACACAGATATGGCAAAGTCCCATGAGACATGACCCGCGTCCACACGTGTAATTATCAGAAATGTTGTTTGATATTTCGTTGCAGCCTTTTCATATAAAATTAAATATGTGTCCTCAATCCTTGCAAAAATTTGGACAATGAAACTTGGATTAGACCTAGCTTCTCATATGGGGGTCTAATATATTGAACTGTAAACCGACTGCCAACTGGTTTATAATATGATCTCCAGGAACACAACCCATATCCCAACTCACCGGGAGTTGATTTAGGAGGTTCGGGATGGATTTCATAGATTCTTGCATGTTACTCTGTGTTTGTGTTTAAGAGAAGCAAATATGTATGCTGATGTCCTAGCTGTTGCCGCAGTGTTGCGTCGTTTTTTCTTCTTGTTGTTATTACTCTCAAATCCCATCCTTTTTGGTTCCTGTATTTACCAGCGATGTGAATAGTAATCCTAGAGTAAGGCTAGCAGGCAAGGACATTACTTGTAAAATAAGTTTATTTTGAATAAAGCTTCTCCTTTTCTAATTAAAAAAAAGCATTTGCTCAAACTTAAGCCCAAGAACCCTTTTATATGTGGTGGAAAAGTAAAATGTAATTAAAAAACTATTTCCTATTTTTTTAAACACAATTGTGGTAACAATTTATTTTTTGCACGTTTGTTTTAAAAATCTTGTTATTAAAAGCCTATTATTTGGAAAAACAAAATGTTTTTTTGAAAACAGTTGTTTTTAATTTAAAATCATTCTTTCTCGCATTTTCATGCATAAAAAAAATCAACTCAAACTTTTTTTTTATTATTTTAAAAAAATTGGTCCGTTTTTTGGGTTCGTTGGAGATCGTCTCTGAGATTGTAATGTACTGTGTATTTTATATACATAATTATGTGTTCATGTACATATATAATATATTATATATTAAATATAATTTTTTTTCTAATTAAAAAATGGCCAGAGTATGTGAGTTTTTAAGTTGCTAAAAATCACTGTTCTAAAAAACCCGTTTAGGCTCCGCCTAGGCACACCTAGGCTTGAGGCTTGGGAGAAACGTTCCGCCTTAAGATTTTGGCGCCTTATGCTTGGTAAAACCCTTAAGGCATACTTTTTCTCTAAAAACAACAATGCTTTAGTGAAACGATATTGCCTTTTAAAGATTTTTTTTACAAATCGGACCATTATCGCATCCAAAATAATCAAATAGTATTTTTATTTGCAAATACTCAGACATATTTTTATGATATGTACAATTTTAGTATTTTAATAGCCTAGTTATGGTTAAGAATTATTAAAATATATTAAAAAGACCTAAACGCCTTTTTACGCCAAGGCCCGCCTAGGCTTTTAAGGCTTAAGGCTTGGCCTCCACGCCTCGATCACGCCCCGCGTTTTTTAGAACCGTGCTAAAAACGGACATATATTTGATCAATTTTTTTTAAAAAGCAAAAAAATTATTTTGAGTTAATTATTTTAGGGGGATCCTGTTTAAATACCCCACAAAAAATTCAACTCATTTTTTTTACTATTTTAAAAAAATTGATCCTTTTTTGGGGTCTGTTGAGAAACGACTCTTATCTATAGTTAAAATAGCATTATCAATACATACATGATATTTCTCTCTCTCTCTCTCTCTCTCTCTCTCTCTATATATATATATATATATATATATATATATATATATATATATATATATATATATATATATATATATATATATATATATATATATATATATGTGTGTGTGTGTGTGTGTGTGTGTGTGTGTTATACATTTATGCATATATAATTTTATTGTGTATTATACAAGCAATTATAATATTACATCAAATTAAAAACATTGAGGTTAACAATGCAAAAATTCGAAAAAATTGGCGTGACATTGGTCCAGAACCTCTGGGGGCAAAAATGCAATTTACCGTTCACCTTTCTAAACATTTTTAAATTTATGTTTATCAAAAGCTTGAAAATGTTGAAAACACATAAATTGATTTAATAAATTATTCAAAAACTAATTTTTAAACCCAATTTTTTTAAAAAAAGTTACCAAGTGAACCCTTAATTTTTATTTTTTTCGATCAAACTCATTCGTGAGACTAACTCTTTTGTCCTTTATTGTATTTTTTTTTTTTACTTTTCTCATTGGTACGATATTGTGCTTTATTATAATTTTTTACTTGCACATGGGCTCGTTGGACCAATTGCATGACGATCATGTTTCTCGTGCTTAAATTAAATAAACCATAGTTTATAAAGTTGTCATAAAGATCCAAAGAATGCCAGGTGGTTTAAAAAAAATTCACTTACGACAAAAGAAATTAACATATTTTAAATTCGACACAAAATTGACACGTTCAACTCGTTGGCAAATCTAATAGGTTTCGATAAGATTTTGCGATTCTTATTGGGTTCGTGTGATAATTATATGTATTTTTATTAAGTTTATAATAACCCTGTACATGACTTATTTTCTTATGTATATGAAACAAATTATACACATGGCCAACCCTAAGGATTTGGGGGCCCAAAGCAAACTTGTAAAATGAGCCCTTTAATATAATGATTTTTTGCAGAAAATATATTTCGTATTTTTACGAGATAATAATGAATGTTTTTATTAATTACTGAAACGAACAAATAATTTGTAAGTTGATAGAGTACCAATGATCAAGTAGTATTCTTTGTAATCAATCCGCTATCGCTAAAAGCCCTGCAATTAGCACTCGAGTACTCTCCCCCTCCCCACCCTCCCCCAACATATACTAAAATAAAAAGTAAGGATAATAAATTTAAAATAGTAATTAAATAGGAACTTCTCATGTTTTTAGATGTAAAAACACTAATTATGCTAGGATAATCAAGTTTTTTCACCACATTAAGAGTTCAATTTAGCAAAAAAATAATAATAACCAAAAAACAATAACAAAAAATAACATGAACAAGAATAACTTAACAAAAAAAAAATTAACAGCATTTTCGATTTGTTGTTAAAGTTTAGATAAATAAGAAAGCCTAGACTAAAACATTTTTTTTAAAAAAAGGAATACAAACCCATTTATTAAAATAATTCTATTAAAGACTAGATTAATAAAAAAATACAAACACAGTTATACTTGTATATAGCTGTATTTTCTTTTTTGCATTCTATGGCATATACTTGTATATAGCTATAAAATATTTGAGGCCTATAAAATCATACTAGATTTGGGGGCGTAAAGCGGTTGCCTCATTGACCTATCCCTTGGGTCGACACTGCTCATTACACAACATGAATCACCCAATAATTATTAGGTCCAACTATTTCCTAGCTAATCACCCCATAAATATTGTGAAAATGGGTTAGTACTTAAATCAATTCACAATTAGCGCATCTTGGCTGGCAAGTGTACCTAAAACAATAACGATTTACTCATTAACTGATAATTTTGTGTCAAACTACTCTATCACATATAAATTTGTGATATCTACTAAGCGCATTACATATGCATATAATACATATTCATTCGTAGGATATATTTGGGATACCAACTCCAAAAAATATTTTAAAAAAATGTGGTGTTTAAACTTTATTCCGTGGGAGAATTAAATTCACATTCTCAAACGGAACAATGTGTTTCGTGGGAGAATTATGGGTTAATTGCGATGCCGTTTTGACTACTTTTACTATGATTTTTCGTGCTGATAAAAATTGGGGAGTGAATTTATTATCAACGTAATATCATACTAGCCTTTAAATTTTACTCATTTACCCTGTGGCACTGCAAAAATTATATCGTAAATATACCCTATTAATTATTGTACCGGGAATTCTCTAAGCAAATTTACGAGGAATATGCATGTGAGTGGGGCATACAAATTAATTGATAGGTATTGGGAATTCTCAAAACAAATTTACGAGGAATACTCGTAAATATACCAAAGTTGATAATGTTTGGGGTTTTTGAATAAAACCACATTCTGACATTTAAACAATTGTACTACATTGCAGTACCAGCACATTGAACAAAGCCAGATTGCATCCACCAAATCAACAAATCCCAATAATTTAGGGCAAAGCGTATTGTAAATGACAAGAGTCACATGTTATTGGTGAAATTTCAAGATCTTGAATTTTTAATTCGATTTTTTGTACTACTTTGTCAATGCATATAAATTTAAATTCTTTAAATATTTCAAAAGATAGCATATTTATTATATAATAACATTATCATGTGAGGGAGAGACTCTTATACATACCAAGTATACATGTTAACACAAATTTATTTTTCTAAAATATTAAAAAAAAATTGAGTAGAATTTTTTATATTGTATTTAAACATTTCAAGGGACTCGTATAAATAAAATCCGCTCAAAATAATTTTTTTTACTATTTTTAAAACATCAGTCAAACTTTCACAGTTTTTAAAGAGCTATAAAGAGTATAAAAGTTTGACCATGTTTTTAAAATAGCGAAAAATGTTATTTGGAGCTAAAAAAAATTTTATGGTTCCCTTGAATTGTTTAAAACCACGCAAAAAAAACTCAACTCAAAAATATTTTTTTTACTATTTTAAAAAAATCGGTATATATACTTAGTATGTTCCATAACCCCTCTCTCTCTCTCTCTCTCTCTCCATATATATATATATATATATATATATATATATATATATATATATATATATATATATATATATATAAGAGAGGGGTGTTTGAATAGTGCCAATAAATTAACGGTTGTGATCGAATTTTTTGGGACGATTCAAGGGTCTTACATCGTGACACGTCACAATTTAACCATTGTGACATGGCAACTTTAGGAGATGAGTATGATGTCATCTTTATGAATTTTTCTTCACTACCTATTTTGCCCCTTACAAATTTGATTTCCCCTTCTTCTCACACACTCCAACTTATTCCCCCTTCTTTTTAAAATTCAAAACCAAGGGTACAATAGTATTTGCACCGTTTTCTCACTTTCTCACTTACCATCATTTTCCAAACCTACCCGTCTATTCTTCTTTATCATTTCTACTCTTCAGCCTCCCATTAAAACAACAACAATCAACAATAGGAGAGAGAAACCACAGTCCTACCCCCGTTGCCCTAATCCCCCCGTTAATTTCGGCCCCTCATTCTCTCATGCCCCGCTGCTCTCCCCTCGCCCCTCATTCTCCCCTCCCACGCTGCTCTCCCCTCCCCCCTCATTCTCTCCATCACCCCTTCTCAGCCCATCTCCGCCGACTTCTCAAACCACATTGTTTTCTCTACATTTTCATTTTTATTTTTGTTTTTGTTTGCAGTTGGAGCAGAGGTCTTGGTTTCAAGTTGATGGAGGTTTCGAGTCTGGCCGAAAACGGTGGTTTGTAGTTTGAGGCGGTTGTTCAGTTCTTGACGGTATTCTCTTTGCTTTTTACTAAGATTTTTCATAAATTTTTAGAATTGATGTTGGGTATGTCAATTGATGTTGGGTATTTTTAGAATTGATTTTTAGAATTGATGTTGGGTATGTTTCTTCTAATGTTACTTATTTTTTATATTATGTTTGTTTTGGGTTTGAAAATATTTTCTCAGTGTTCTGTTCGGATCCAACTGTTGCAAGATAAATTAAGCCGTCGAGCGGAGATAAGAGCTTGGATGGTCCGATTGAAAAGTAGCTGGTTTTGAGAAATTTAAAGAAACTTTTTGGTGTTCTGTTTGGATCCAACTGTTGCAACAAAAATTTTCTCAAGTGTTCTCAGTGTTCAGTGTTCTGTTTGGATCCACCTATAAGGTATGTAGATACACAAATGGGTTTATATGTAAATGGTGTCTAAGACGTACAAATCCATTTATATCTTTCAAAACCCCCTTTTTTAATCTAAACCCTCACTTATTTTTAATTCAATTTATTTCACAGGTTTCGAGTGATTCAAGTGATTCACAGAGGCGGGCAGTTTATGATCAATACGGAGAGGAAGGGTTGAAGGGGCCTGTGCCACCCCCGGTGTTGGTGGATTTTTCGGCATATCACCGGAAGCCGGTGGTTCGACGAGTCATCGAGAAATGTGAATTCCGATGTTTCTCTGCAAATATTCCATTTCAGGGAGAGAGAACGTATGCTTCTTTTTTGAAGGTGTTCGTCTCTTTTTGTATGATTCTTTTTTTTTCATTTTCAATTCTTCTTTTTATTATTCTTTATCCGGTTTTGACATGTACAAAATGCACCATCGTTAGATCGACTTTGAGTCGAATAAAATATTAACGGTGCCCTTATAACATCTGATTTTGGTTAAATGTTGATTTTGGTTGATTTATTATTTTTCTTCCCTTTTTTTGCTTATTGCAGTTGGATCTCTCTCCCCTTCATCTTCATTAAAATTACTTGAATCTAAAGGGGACGGTTGCGTCAGATCTGCTCTGACTGGGCAGTTCCTTCATCTCATCATTTTATTATGTTTGGTTGATTTTATTATGTTTTTCTTTATTGGTATTGTAACACATACTTGATGATCTAATTACAGTCATAACAATAGTTGGAAAGATTGTTAATTTTTTTACTTTTTTTGTTACATAAAGAAAGGACATGGTTGAGGTTGTATAAGGGAGCAACCATGACATGTTGGACATGGCTGAGGTTGACGGATAATGCGGGAAGTGGGTATAAAGGAGATATTGACAGCTAATTTTTTTGTTTGTACTGTAGAAGCGAATTTTTCTTTTCCATTTTGTTGTTCTGAATCAGATCTAAATTTTTTTGTTTTTCTCTTTCATTGTAGTTGAGGTTTTGTAGTGGTGACAATCTTTTATTTTCCTCTTTCTCATGTGGGTTATAAAAAAATTTCTAAATCTTTCAAAAGCAACTGAAAAAATCAACTTGGACGTGGGTGATTAAGCGTGAAAAGTAGCGTCACGTCAAAACGTTAATCGTTGAATTCGTTTCACCGCGTTAATACAAAAACCTAAATTACGACTGTACTTGCGATACAAGTATAGCGGTAAGTCGGGTATCAAATCCACAGGGAGTGTTCGACAAATTTTAATCGATTTATTATTTCAAGAATAAAATTGTAAAAGGTGATGGGTGGTTATAAATAAAAGGAAAAAATAAGAAGTTAAGTCTAAACAATATTAAATAAAATGAGGGTCGGGATTGCGTACCCGCCATGGGCTAAACACGTGGAATTAGAATTTCGGTTCGAAAATATTTAATCGAGCATTTTTAATTAATCATAAACATCACACATGAAGGAATTTAAGCCAACGATGCGAGATTAAATATTTAATTAAAAATGGTGACACGCGTCTTAAAATTGGATTATCGCTTTAAATACTAACATTGCGTGACAAAGAAAGTTAAACGCATAATAATCCCATTTTAATAAGCAAGCTTTCAATTAAAATGTGATTTTACACAAAAACTAATTGTCGGAGCTCAACCCCCATTAATAGCGGGCACACGACCCAAACACTATTTAACTACTCACACAACATGATTAAAGTAATAAAACAACTAATTAATAAATTAAAGTAAGAAATAAATTAATTTAACTAATTAACTAAGCATGGACATAATTAACAAAGAATGGAAATAGAACAAAGCTAGAATAATAAAGGAACTTACATTATTGGTGGATTACATAGAAAATGGAGGAGAGGGGTGGTCTCACAAATAAACCCCAATGTTTTCAAACCCTAAAACTAACCTAAACTAATTAAGAGAAGAGAAAATGAGCTCCTAAATTAATTCCCTTTACAAAATAAAGAAAGTTCCCTTTTATACTAAGTGGGAAAAATCAAGAAAAGAAAAAGGAAAAAATAAATAAATAAATCGATAAATCTCTTATTTAAGAGAGAAAAAAATAGAAAAATAAAATGAAATAAGGAAAAAAAGCAAAGCAGCAAAAAGAAGTCGGCTCAAAACAAGGTACCGGTCGACTGCGTCATAAGGGGGAGGCATACTGGTTGTGTCGCACAGCAAAAACGAAAAACCCGATCGATCGCGTGTCGGAAGCCGGTCGACCGGTCCTCCAGTCCCACACCACCACGCAGTAACTGTACAAAACTAAAGATCTCCAATGGAGGTCAGCTTCCATGGCAACACAACCCGAGACCCACATCGCAAAACCAACAAAAAAAACAAAACCCATCATTGTTGTGGTAATACAAACCAAGACCAAAATGAAATCTCCATTAAATTTGAGCCAAGAGCACCTATGGAGGAGACCCATTTCCAAAAATTCCAACAAGCTCCATTAATGGCCAAAGCCATGAAATCCAAGCTCCAAAAGTGGCCCAAGAGATCCATTTGCGTGTGGGGTCCCAAATCAAGCTTCAATTTAGGATGAAAGGCTCGAATTTCAGACGAAACCAAAACTCGAGCCAAGGACAAAAATCGCCATTTTATTTCCTGTAAAAACGATTTTGGGACATGGATGTAATTAATGAATTTGTTAATAAAAGAGAAAGAAGGATATAAGGGGAATTAATAAAATTGTTAATGAATCTCTTTTAATTCTTTTCGATTAAAGGTTTGTGTTTCCTTCGTTCGAACTCCGATTCGGGCACCGTTTGCGGCCACGCGAAGCTTGGTCCAAGGGCTACAACTTCCGTGAAGACTTCGGGCAAAAACTCCGAAATATAAAATTACCAAAATGCCCCCGAACGTGCGAATCGCAACGAAACTTAGTCGGAACGTGCCCAAACTTCATACTGAGCACTTTAATACCTATCATAGCTCAATTATATCTCAAATAATATTTTAGTATATAAAAAAGAGGTTGTCTGAATAACGAGCATAATTATAGGCAATAAAGTACTCGAGAGGGCTAAAAAGCCTAAGTTCGAAGGTAATTAAATGCATAATTCGATACGAATCGGTGTGTCCAATGGTTATTGTGGGGCCCGAGAGTCTAGGGTCTATCCGGTCAAATCTGTCCAATTATGTCAGCTTTAATCCAAAGCCCAAAGGAAGTTTTTGATAACTTTAATCCAAAACCCAAAGAATCCAATTATGACACCTTTCGCTCAATTCTAAAGGAAGTTTTTTCTTCTTTTTTTTTAAATTCTAAAGGAAGTGGAATCCTATGGCTAAATAACAAATGATTTTATCCAGTTACTATAAGTACAAATTATAACATGCTCCTACTCTCAAATATCGAACCAACTGTTAACCCTACAATACCTATCTGTTTTTTTCCATTATGTTTCATTTGATGGACAGGAGATCATGGCACGGGGCCCTAGAAGATTAATTATTTGTAGAAAAAGAGAATATATGTATAATATAACAAAGGCCTAAAATATAGTTTTTAAATTTATTTTTAAATACCATACAAAATAAACTGTACTTGATATTTTTACTGTTTTTAATAAATTTTTAAATACTATACTTTCTCTATATATAAAATAGTTAAAAGGGTCATTTTTTTAAAAGTAAAACACTTTTAAACATCAAAGTTAAAATAAACTTAGAAGTGTACTTTAAAAACAACTAAATAAATTAGCTTACATTTCAATAATGAAACGTGACTTTAATGATAGAAGGGATATAGATTTTTTTATTGGATTTTGATTTATGCATATACATAAGTGGTGTTTGCATTACTCTCATTTTTCATTTTTTTTTTGTTTTACATATATTTAAAGTGACATATACATGGGAGTGTGATTCTTCTATAATCATATATACTCGAGAGCAAATATATCATCGTGCCATTTTGCAATTGTTTACTTTAATTTTTTTTTGCCATTTTGCGATTATGTATTTTGAAAAAAATTCACTGTGCCTTCAAGCACGAACATATACTAGTATATATATATAAAATAAAGGAGGAGGGGGTTTTGCCATATCATATAACTTTGGATACAAAATCTATGTATGAGTGTTACGGTTTGAACTATCCAAGAAGATTTTGGGGGCCGAGGTAAAAAGAGAATGTGCCAAAAAAGTTGAATAAACGTACACAGCACACGTGGCTCGATGTGTTAGAACAGGTCGGTCAGGGAGTTTTTACTAAAACTTTTTAGAGTAATGCTACAAACACCAACCCTTAGTACCAATCCAGTACCGATTATGCTTTAAATGCATTTTACCATAATGGGACCCATGCTTTATTACATGGGGACCGCACTTTGGTACAATCATTTAAAGCACATTCGGTACTGAATTAATACTAAGATTAGGTGTATGTATCATTATTCAACTTTTTACCGAGCACCAGGCTCTTGAAAATCTCTGATCAAATCTTTCTCTATGTTTCTTTAAGATCATCACTGGTCCTCCCATTCTCTCTGTTGATACCAAAATTAATATGCTGATATAGACGAATGATATGAAGACACGTGTCAATCTACTAGGCATAATAGCAACGAGGAAGTTCATTTCCCCGACCAACTCATGTTCTCTCCGAGCAACGAGGATACACCGAGGAGCTTCAGCACTCCGAGGTACTCTAGCGCTCCGAGGAACTAAGGCGGTCCGAGCTGCATCTCGACCGTAGCATAAACTGCCAGATAATCAACAGTTCAATTATTCATTGAATGTTTATCATCTTGACGCACACGCTACATTAAATGTATTACCATTTCATATGTATATCATTTAATGTATCAACCCTTTCATGTACAGCCTAAGGGCTATAAATACCTTGTATCACCCTCATTCAAAGGGATGGGAATTTCTTGAAAGAACATATACTCGAGAATTCCCAAACACTCAGCAATAACATAACAGTGGACGTAGGCCATTCTTATAAGGCTGAACCACTTTAAAAATCTTTGTCTCATTTTATTTATCTGTGATTAAATAATTAGAGTGATCTAATTTTTTACATCAACAGATTGGCGCCGTCTGTGGTAAAATAGCGAGAACAAATTATACTCCTTTGGTTAGGAGGTGTACACTTGCGTGATCAACTTCGGTTGGTAAAAGAGCTTGTGGACAAGATAGTTCGAAAGAACCTGATAGTTCGAGCGTGATCAACTTCGGTTGGTAAAATAGCGAGAACAAATTATACTCCTTTGGTTAGGAGGCGTACACTTGCATGATCAACTTCGGTTGGTAAAAGAGCTTGTGGACAAGATAGTTCGAAAGAACCCGATAGTTCAAACCCATGACCTACTCCGGTTGGTAAAAGGGCGAGAACAACATTCTTAAAAATGCCAATTTTGGCTAGTTAAGAAACAAAATATGCCAACAAGTTGGTCGGAAGGTAAAATCATTCCAGAAAATACAAAAAATTACAAACTGAACCAAGTATAGTTGGTCGGTGATCAATTATACTTGGTCGACGAGGATAAATTATCAACCTTGGTTGGTCGGACACATTTTATGAAAAAAATTTACCAAGTATGGCTGATTGGAGATAAAAACCCATCAACTGTAGTTGGTCGACAAACACAATTTAACAACCTTGGTTGGTTGGAAACATTTTAAACGTTTTATACTCATTACTTTATTATTAAGTGATTGAGCAACATTGATACTTGTAATTTTTATTACTAAGTTGGTTGATGAACAGCACAATATTGTTATCTTTTTAAACAGATACATATGCACAAATGTAAAAATGTTTGATAAACACAAAACAATAGCAATACTGATTTGCAAACAAAGATGAAAATCTTTCATTAAATTCAAAATAAATTACAAGCTACATATATGTGCTAACTGTTACATTGAAAAACCTATTATATTGGTTTCTTTCCTTTAGCTTTTGAAACAGGCTCCTCGCCAGCAGGAGGATCCTCCAGGCAAAGAGGAGAATTAATGAAATTAATATCTCTGAGCATTCTGACGTTCATCACAGAAGGGGTATCCAAGAGATGCTCAGGACGAGATAATTCAATCTGAGAATGAAGACTATAGTCGCCAAGGTATTTTGAAATTAGGCTTCGAGGAATGGCACGAGCTGGGATCCACTCCATGTCTAGTTTATAAGGCGGTACAGGCAAGTCTAGTAGCCCAGGAGCATGATAATCCCATAAGAAATGGCCCTGCTCTAGCTTTAACACACCCAGGGCATTCAACCATCCTTGTTTATAACCTTCGTTATTGGCACTTTCAAGACGAGCATCCAAGTGACAAAGGGCTTCATTGTAGCCTGCCATCCAAAACTCACGAGGTTGTTTGTGAAATTGGAAAGTTATTCTCTCTAGTTGCTCGTGAAGGTTCCTGGCAAAAACATCTTTATCATTCAAGGCAGACTTCGTCGCAGTAAGTTGATCTTCCAAAGATAGATTTTTCTTGGACATTTCAAATAAATCCAGATCTTTGGCGTTCAATTGGTATGCTTGAGTTTCCAATGTTGACAAAGTACGAGATTCTTCAACATTACGGCTGAGAACTCTTGATCGACTCCGAGCAGGTGGAGAATTTTTCTCCTCGACAACATTTTGAACAGCTCTTCCTCGCCCCCGAGAACCTCTTCCTTGTCCCCGAGCAGTAACAGGAGTACCAGATCTTCTTAAGTTATCCAGTTCTTGCCTTAATTTGGCATTCTCAACCTCTAAGAACGAGAAACCTTCATCGGTAACCGGTACTAAAGTAGTGGAAGATGACGCTGCAGATTCATACTGTGCCAACTTTTTCTGCAGATTATTGTTCTCTTGTTCCAGCAACTCAGCAATCTGCCTGCAGGCCTCAACTTCACCTTTTAGAGTTTTCTCCCTAACATCGTATCCAACAAGGATCTTTTTATGGCCTGTTTCAGAAGAAAGCTGTTGATATCTAGTTTCATACTCCTTGTGCAGCAAAGCAGTTGATTCATTGTGTTGATGTTGTAGATATTCTAAGGTACAATGAAGTTCCTCGATCAATTCATAGTAGGCCACGTTGTTGGCCACAGCTCGGTCAAGTAAATCCTTCAAGTACCGATAAGCCTCAATTGCTTGTTCTGAGGCATCATGGCCAAGGATGTCAGTAATTTCTGATACACTCAAATTTGTATGACCTGCTTTATAATATTCATGGCATTGCTGCATCAGCTTTGTGTCATGTGCAGATATCAGTTCCATTCTAGCCACAAACTAATGATGAAAAGAAGACAACAGCCAACAAAAACAAATCATCAACAACAGAGATGAACAAAGATGTATTTTATTAGATCACAAAAATATTACATTGTTTGATTACAAATAATGAAAGATAGAAATGATACCGAACAACTTCACACCTTTTCCTTGTCTCCCAAGACTTTCTCGGGAGGCTGGGATGAGGAGCTTGGTTGCTCGGTGGTAACGGCAGCTTGATCAGTAGGAGTTGAAATTTTCTCAGGAGGAGGAGGCATGGAAGAAATGTCCTCATTTGCAGAAGGTAGAGAGGCAGGGACTTGATCACCTATGGCCATGGAAGATTCATCAGAGATAGGCTCATCTTCTTCTTCTTCTACAATTGGTGGGGGAGGACCAGGGAGGTGTAACTGAAATAGGTTAGAGTCCTCTTTGATCTTCAATTCCTGCAGGGCAGCTACCCAGCCATCTCGGAAGTATTTCAACTTCCCGTATTGTACTTGGGATGTCATCGCAGCAATCCCTTTGTCCCATCCTTTATCCCAGCCAGCGCTGAAGGATTTTTTAACTGCGAGCTTTCTTTTCAGTTTCTCCGAGTAGAGCTTCTCGGATAGAAGATCCTCGGCAGTCTTTAACTTCGCTTCCAATTCTTCTTTTTGGCGATTGATATCTCGCAGAACGGTCAACTCTTCCTCTACCTTTTTCATCCTACCTTCAAGCTCTCCAAAGTTCTTGAGCTTGTCGTCATATTTTTGATGCTCAATCTCTAAACTTTTCACCTTATTCTCCAAACTCTTGGAGGTCTTAGCCAACTTCACCTTCTCAGCTTCAACTATTGACAACTTCTTCTCCCAGACAGCTTTGTCCTCACTATACTGCTGACGAGAATCCTTCAAGGATTGGGTCAAACCCAGCAGAGCATCCTCTACCCCCGACGAGGAGCTGGAAGCTTTAATGGCTTCGTCTTTCTTCACGATGTTGTTAAAATAATTCACCAGCTAAACAAAGGAAAAAGTAACAGGTCAGTACAAAAATACAAGTATTCAAAGAAAGAAAGGAAATTCAGAGTGTGAGAAATTTACTGAAGCAAGGTGACGGGTAGCTAGGGATGTCAGCATATCCCTAGAAATCTTTTCATCAATTCCTTGGACCTCGGGTATGATCCAAGTTTTTACCGAGCTCATGGCAGAGCTCGGAGGAATGATGGTTGGAACACCAACACCACCAGCTGGTATGGTTTCAGTCAGATTGGCAGTTTCATCCAAATTGACTGAGGACGATTTCCTCAATCTCCTCAAAGGAACTTCAGCAATTTCAACCAAGGAAGAGCTTTTGGTCGGAAAGATAGCAGTCATCTCCACAGGAGCAACCTTCTTGCTCGGAGCCACTGGGGGCTTCTCGGTAGCTTTGGAAGGCGCAACATCCACCTTCTTAGTCCCCTCTGGGACATCAATTTTGCTTTTCTTGGCTTCAGCAGCAGAAGTAGTGTCATCAAATAGAGCAGGGGGAGCTCTTTTCCTGCCCATTCTTTGACTTAAAGGGATGTGAGAATCTGAAGAAGAATCCTCTGGAGTTGAGGCTGGCTCAACAGGACGAGCAGTATAAGAAGTCGTATAGCTCCTATACTGCAGCAAATATGATGCAGACCTGATGTGCTCATCTGCAACGTTCTTATGCAAACCCCAGATAAGTTTCAGATGCTTAATATTAACCTCTGATTCTTTTGGAGTTTTTCTTTTGCTATCAACTGCAAATAAATACATAATGAGATATCAGTCATACATTTTGTCAAACATGATAAAAGCATAATTTCATAAGTAAAGGAAAATGAGAATAAACCTATCCCATTTCCATATGGGGGGCATTTAGGACCCTGGTATACTGCATCTCCAACCAAGGGGGCATATTGCCAATTTTTAATCACCACCCCATGTTCAAAATAATCTTTATTTGCATCAGGGAGGTTAACTACAAGAGCCCTATTTAAAAACCTAGTTTGTAAGTAATACACATTATCTAAAATAGCCCATCTATAGCAATACATAATCTCAGGAATCCCTATACGAGTTCCATGAGCTAGATTTAATTTATACATCCCATTAATTATTCTCCATGAATTGGGGGCTATTTTTGTAGGAACAACGTCAAAGTACTGACAGAACTCTAAGCATAAGGGGTTTGGCGGAATAGAAAATCCACATTCAGCAATGAATAGACTGGGGAACCAATGTCCCTCAGCCAATCGAAAATAATCTAAAGGCTCAGAAAGAACCTCCAGAGTTACCCAGGAAGGAATGGAAAAATCGAAACGAAATTTCTCAACAGACTCCACAATATAAACCATACTGAATAAAAGAAATACAGAAGAAAAGAAGAGAATCTTACAGGAAAAAGGAAGAGCTGACAACTAGCAAAGGAAAAGATGAACGCACGAGAGAGAGAGAGAACAAAAAGCTTGAATGCAGAAAATTGGAAAAGGTAGAAGACGATATGGTTACCTAAGAAGTTTAAATACTTTACCTTGGGAAGCTGCGAAGGAAATGATTACACAAAAGAAACTAATACGCCACTGGCGGCTAAAAGGACAAAAATGCACGAAGATCGAAGCACTCATAAAAATTCGAAAAAGGCGGATTCTGTGAATTTGAAAGAAATTCAAATATGAAGAAAAGGCTCCTAGAACCCAGGAAAGTCATTTAATATCGCCTTATACCGAGAAAGAATGTTCCATACTCCTCAAAGTTCGAAATATGAAATATTGGGGGCTTCTGTTGATACCAAAATTAATATGCTGATATAGACGAATGATATGAAGACACGTGTCAATCTACTAGGCATAATAGCAACGAGGAAGTTCATTTCCTCGACCAACTCATGTTCTCTCCGAGCAACGAGGATACATCGAGGAGCTTCAGCACTCCGAGGTACTCTAGCGCTCCGAGGAACTAAGGCGATCCGAGCTGCATCTCGGCCGTAGCATAAACTGCCAGATAATCAACAGTTCAATTATTCATTGAATGTTTATCATCTTGACGCACACGCTGCATTAAATGTATTACCATTTCATATGTATATCATTTAATGTATCAACCCTTTCATGTACAGCCTAAGGGCTATAAATACCTTGTATCACCCTCATTCAAAGGGACGGGAATTTCTTGAAAGAACATATACTCGAGAATTCCCAAACACTCAGCAATAACATAACAGTGGACGTAGGCCATTCTTATAAGGCTGAACCACTTTAAAAATCTTTGTCTCATTTTATTTATCTGTGATTAAATAATTAGAGTGATCTAATTTTTTACATCAACACTCTCTCTCTCTCTCTCATTTTTCAAACACAAATCTTCCCCTAGGCCTCCCTCACCCTCCGAGCCTTCCTCATAGATGTTCGCCTCTTGAATTTATTTGGGGTTTCTATGTTTGATTTTCAGATCTTAAATTTACAATTCTTGAATCTTAGGGGGTTTTCACTTATATATCGAGCATAAGCAGTGGGTTCCATTTTTTTCACTGATTATGGATGGATATCACTACGCGGATTTAGAGCTTTCATCCAAAGCAGTTAATTTTTTTAGTGTTCAAAATAAGCAATTATAGTTCCTTTTATGTTTATGTGCTGAAATAAGCGGTTATAGTTCCCTTAATTTTTTGGTAGGGATGAGCCCTGTATTTTTTACAGGGATGAGCTCTAGATCAGTTATCCACAGCCATGAGAGAGCTGTATGTTTTGCACGGGGAGGTAATTTAGAAAAACCCTCATGCTCTCTCATTTCTGCCACACGGAACACCACCGCCATAAGTCTCGAATCTATCGTGCGATTGTCTAAGAACGAAAGAAATTACTTTGCATGGTAAGTTTCTCGTTCGTCATTTTGTTTTGGAAAATGCTATGTCTCCCAAACAACTCTCTCAAATCGTTCCTCAAATAGCTTTAAATGTTACACCTTGTGGTATGGATCCGGCCGGAACACAACTCATTAATGCTATTTGGGGGAGATTTTGAAAAGTTATTTGGTACCCATTGTACACTCATTTGTTTTGGGTCATACTTTTATTGCAGGTTATCCTGTTATTGTGGGTATTGTATGCTACTTTTATTGCAGGTTATTTGCTACATGGGTCGAACTTTTGTTTTGGGTATTATGCTACGTGAGTTTTTTCCCGATGATTTTTTGTAGGTTATACTTTCTGGATATTATATACTACATGCGTGGTAACATTGGAGGATCCAGAAATATTTACTAAGGTGGGCGGTTGGGTTAAAAAAAAAAAATCTATAATATAAAAAAAAAATCAACAAGTACAAGAGAAAATGTTAGATAGTAACGGTGTTTAGAATTTCATTAGAATAACACCACTAGAGGGGTTGCACTCATTTACATATAAAGTTAAACAAAAAGCAACAACATACAAAAAGTTATCCTAAAAAACGACCATCATCTACAAAAATAACTACAATTGCCCTCGACGAGATTTCATTTTCTGAAAACGTTGCATGATCATCTCATTGTCAATTCCATTAAATATCTCTCTCTCAATATATGTGACTAAAGTATCAGCCATCCATTGATCTCCCATTTGATTGCGCAATCAATTTTTCCCTATCTTCATAGCAGAAAAAGCTCTCTCAACAGTTGTTGTAGCAACAGGTAATATTAGTGCCAAATTCAGAAGCTAGTAAACTAATGGATACAATATATCCTTTTTCCCCTTCACTATTTGCTTAGCTAAATCTCCAATTCCATTGACCTCTAAAAATTGAGCATTTGATGTTACATCAAGGATATATGTTTAAAGTTGATTGTCAAGTGCTACAAGTTGTGTAGAAGAAAATTCAAGAGGATAAAAATGAGCTAGACGAATCAATTTTTCCTTATCAAAGGCAGAGAATGTATCATTAGGCTTCAAGCATGCCACACATATAAGCAACTCAGTGTTAATTTCATTTAAACGATTATTGAGTTCTTGCAATTGCAAATCTATAACGGGATAAAACACCTCAACTCGAAAATGATGCAATTTCGTTGTTTTCTCTATATTGCGCCGTGATCGTCCAGGAATAACAAATGCTTCTTCCATGCTAGGGACATCTATGTTGTGTTTAGAACTAAATGATGACACTTCATTCGACGAGTCCTATCCATTATCGTGCATCAATTGTAATATTTGCTTCGATATTCTAACCAAGGACATTGCATTGACAATATCTTAGTCTTTCCTTTGTAGTGCTTATGACAATTCATTTGTAATTCCCATTATGTTTCTCATCAAAAGTATATAGAATGCGAAACTAAAATATTGAAATGAATCTAACAATTTATGTTCTTCAACCCTCCTTTGGTCAGACTTCTCATCCTTCGCAATAAACTCAAGCACATAAATGACAGAAGTGAATATAGCAATCAAGATAATCAACGTATTATAATGCGACCCCCATCGTGTATCACCAACTCCCTTGAGGTTAGTCTCTTGATTTAGACCCTGTCCACTTGAAAGTTCGCCACTTTCAAGTTCTTTCATTATATTGATAGCTTGAGTCATTTGCAGAATGTCGTTGCGTTTGCAAGATCCCCCAACAACATTGACCACATTGTTGACCAATGTAAAGAGTAAATCAACATACTCATTTTTAGTAGCAAGGACAACAAGTGCCAATTGAAGTTGGTGTGTAAAGAAATGGACAGAATAAGCATATGGATTATCCCTCAAAATTAGAGCTTTGAGTCCATTAAATTTCCCTTGCATATTACTAGCGCCATCATACCCTTGTCCACGTAGACTTGATATGCTCAAATTGTGTTTGGAAAATATATTATCAATTGCCACCTTCAACGATAAAGACGTGGTGTTCACAAGATGAATAATACCCAAAAAATGCTCAATCACATTTCCACGTTTATCTACATAACGTATAACAACTGCTCACGAGATTCACCAACTAAAATAGAAAAGAATGTATTTCCAATATCTTTAATGATTATGCTAGACGTTTCAATTGCACAAGCACTCACTATATCCTTTTGAATTTTCGGTGCAATCATTTTGAGGTTTTCGGGATTTTTTTAAAAGTAACCCTATTGATATCCTCATTGTGCTCACCAATAAACTTCAATGACTCAAGAAAGTTTCCTTGCTTAGCCGAGTCATCGAATTCATCATGAGCACGAAAAGCAAGTCCTTGATTCAAAAGAAATTGAATACAACAAATAGAATCATTCAAGCGAATTCGCTAATCATATCGAGCTTGGTCAGTTTGCCTATTCAATAATGTTTCGATGTGTTGTTTTTGCTTCAATAAAGCTTCTCAAAGCATTGTTATGAGTGTCGGTGGGCAACCCAATATGTAATTGAATTTTTTCTTTCCTTTTCCAATTGGTAAACCCCACCACAACAAATGCATCACAACTACCTACATGCTCCGTACCATACACTTTGAAAATATAACAACATAAATAATATGCCGCCTCTTTGTGGACACTATATTCTGACAAACTTGGGTGATCATCAAACCAAGAAGGATTAAATCGCCTTAATCCGGCTTGATCTCTTTGAAGAAATTTATGATCACGAGGTTGACAAGGCCCTTTTTGCCAATATATCCTCTGAACCTCATTTTGAACATCCGGGTGATAACTTAAGACAAGGGGTCGTAGGCCGGGTGATCGAGTCAAAAATCGAGCGTCCGTGTAAATACGCTAGTCGTTGTTGTCGGCTTCCAACCACAATACAAAAAAAAACTAAACTTTAACTACACTCTTACGGAGTATAGTGGCGAGTCTGGGTATCGAATCCTCAGGGAACTAGGACGAGTGAACGTGACGACGTTGGATAGACAGAGAAATCCTAACTCTAACTCTAAACAAAAAGGAAAATTGATTTGGTTTTTGAGAATGATTAAACTAGGTGCAATTATGAAATTATGAAAAAATGCAATTATACTAATTTACCTAAAATACTGATGAAAAAATGATTTGAAACTTTTGAACTAAGTATGAGAAAAATAGGACGGGAATACAATCCCCCAACCCTAATGTAGTTCGGATATAATACTAATCTCAAATTTATCTGATTGATTTGACCCAGAATTTCGTACTCCCAAGTATTATATATACGATGTTCAAGCCCGCGTCATACCTAATCTGAGGATGAGTAAATCAGTATCGCGATAGTAGCACTCGAATTGCACTCTAAATCATCACGAGTACCCAGAGGCAAACGAGATATAAAGATCTACAATCGTTGTGCAACTACGCAATACGATCAAGGTCAATCATTAAATTTAGTGGATTAATTTTATACACACGCATTAACACATCAGGCTGGGTTCATGCATCCCGGCCTTGGGAAATCTAGCCTAACATGTTGAAAAGAATGGAAACAAGGATCAATGTGCAGGAACTCATAATTACTCTAAGGAAAATAGTAATTAGATGCAGAAAAGAATTAGAACTAAAAATTACTCACTAAAATTATCCAAGCAATAAGTGAAACAATGAAAGAAACAGATACTCACAGAAATCACAGAATAAAATCTTCAATCCTTAAAATAAATCTGAAATCATTAACTAAGCTAGGTTTTCTGGAAAAGAAGAGGAAAAACCTACTAATTCCCCGTGTCTCTAACAACACTAAATCGGGTCTTTTATACCCTACAACAATATCGGAAGTCAGCTGCACTAGGAGTCTTTTTAGGAAGAGAAAAGATTTTCAAATCTCGAAGACCGGACCGGTCCGGGGCTTAGGCTGACCGGTCTGCCCCCAAGGCGGATCGATTATTTTTATTTTGTAGCCGGTTCTTTTTATTTTTGCATTTTTCGGTTTGCACGGGATCCGGGGTCTTCTGGAGTTTGGCAAGGCGGACCGGTCCGGTGTAGTGGCGGACCGGTCTGGCTATTTAACTTTTTGGTTCCTCTTTGACTGCTCATAACTTTTGTTCCGGGATTCCGATTGAGGTGTCGTTTCTTCTTTTGTGCTCATGAATGAGATGTCTTCAACTTCTCTTAAGGTACTTCATCCGAATTCCGAGTGGAAATTACGCTTTTGCCCTTGAGACTTTTCCTTCTTTCTTTCTTGATTCTACCGATTTCCTTATTTCGTTTCTTGACATCAAATACCTGGAAAATTACTAAAAAATACAAGAAACTCGGTGTACTCATTAGGATCAGTCAGTAGCACAGTTATGAGATAAATCCAACTCAATTACGTTGTTCGAGGTGCTAAAAGTAACTAAATCAAGGGATAAATTAGGAAGAATTTATGCCTAATCAACCCCCCTAACATAGAACTTTGCGCGTCCCGAGCAATGTAAAAGAATCCTAGCGTGGCTCAACTCTTTGAAAATCATTTTATTGGGATAAAATACCTTTTTCGTGGGTAAGCGATTGCATTTAGCGTATGCAACAAGCCGTTAAACCCCTAGGTTACCCTAGTAGGACGAGTGTTGTCTCGTGAGGGTTTCCAGAGAATATACCCACAAAATTTGACTCAAAGAGAATTCAAAATATGCAAAAATTGTGCAATTCAAACTTTTCCAGAAAATAGTCATCATCAAGTCATATTTACAAGTCTCAAACCATAGTGTGTGTGTGTGCGTAGCCAGAAATATAACCGCCAATTTCCACTGATTGATCATTACGCTACTCATCCGAAAATTCATTTTGATTTCAAGTTCTCACGGAATACTCTCACAAACGAATCTCTCGGATTATTTCTATTCTCTCGGTATGCGTGATATAAAGAGTAAATATAATGGAAGCAAAATCACGCATACAATTAGAAAGACGGAACTTTTATGGTGAAAGGACCTCATCAAAGGATTACGATTTTAAAAACGGTAACATTGCCTTTATTTCGCGCACTTCATCTCTTTTATTATCTTTTGGTGTCTTAACTCTCCATGCGGTAATCAGTTTTCGCAATTTGGACTCGGTTAGGACTTTTTCGGATTTTTAGGGTATATCGGGTAAAGTGAAGGAGGTATGGACAGTTGGAATTGGAAAAGTCATTAATGATGTCCATTTGTGCTTTTTCCGGGCTATTGCTCATTTTCGTTTTTTTTCTTTTTTTTTCACTACTTTTCTTTTCTTGCTATTTTTGTTGAGCATATTTATTTTTTTCTTGCCCCTTTTTATGCACTTTCCGGATTTAAATTCTGAATTTTCTCATTTTTCACAATTCCGGCTATTTGGGTTTTTTGGGTTATCAAACAAAAGGGACAATTTGTTTGGCTCAAATTGGGTTACAAAAGGGGTAATTTTTCGCTACTTTTTCTGGCCAATATTTTTGGGTGACAAACGAGGGCCTACTTCATTGCCCAAAATGCCAATTGCGTTACCATATGCACTTCGAGATGAATTTAAGTTTAGAGATCAATTTGGCACGTTTTTTCAAAGCAATATTACACACATTTTTCAAAACCGATCAAAATGAAAGGATTGAGATCCTTGACAACTTTTTAGGCGCTGAAAAGAACTTTGAGTTAACAATTAACTCGGATTGATTTAAAAACTCGCAAAAAGTGATAGGCTCGAATCTCACCGGGTTTGTTAATCTCCACACTTATTCGTTAGGTCGTCAATTTTCGCTCAATTTCCATCTTTGGTCAATTTTGGCTTTGTGTACGTTGAATTTTACAACTTGAGACTTCAATTCGACTTTCAATGATATTTTTGAAAATTTTGAATTCCAATTTTTATTTATTTTGAACAAAAATATTTTTGGGTTTTCAAAATTTTATGATTTTTTTGGAAATTTCTAGGCATTTTGGCAAATTTGTGAAGTTTTAGAAATACGCACTTGTGACCCCCCCTAACTTAGACTTTTGCATTGTCCTCAAGCAAAAAGGACTAAAATCTAAATAAGACAAAATAATAAGTGCGATAAATAAAACAAACAAATGGAAAAATGCAGCAAGACACTATATGACACTCATGTATGACTCAAAAATACACTAACAATCACCCCATACGCGTCGAGGGTGCAACGACCTCTCATCTCTCCACGAACTCACCTGACCCCACTCGTGAGGTTCGATGCTCTCCTCGTTTCTCCCGTCCTAGGATTATAATCCAACAATCGAAACAAATTGGGACCTCGCCCATAGATAAAGGATAGACCGGGAGACTCATTGTGACTAATTGGAAAGGGATCCTCGTGATGCTGGCTCAAAGTGTGGTCTGCGTGCGCTGACTCGGAGGGAACACCTAGGTTTCGTTCAATTTTTAAGATGCATGGGTCGGGCTCTAAGTCAGATGAACCATAACTTTTCTCCTCACTTGCCTTCGGGGCCTCTAGTGTTGTGGGTGAATTGTCACAACGAAGGAATTCATCAATTTTTGCTTTCAATTCACTTTCGTCTAAGTGACTACATGAATCCAATAGGGATTGGCCTTCAATAGTAATACTTTCATCCACATTCCCGAATTCTCTTTCAAATTCTTCCATTCTTATGTCTCCTAGTTCTATCTCTCGAGTAGTGCCTACATCCTCTCTTACTTGCTCGATCTCCAACTCCACCAGCTTTCTCTCTTCTAACCCCTCTCTCTCTCTTTCAATTGCGGTCACTACACACCTCTCCCCCACTTTTATCTCATTGTCATAACTACCACTATTACTTGATGAAATAGGGCACACCCCTAACTGCTCTCTCTTGTGGGACCCCTCATTCTCATGGCTCGACACTAAGCAGGACCTTAGGGCATCTCCACAATCATTTTCCTCAAAGTACTCCCCTACGATCTCGTCTATGAAGCTCACCGCGTGAAGGTCATCTTCTTCCCTCGTATGTTGGGCGACATGGAAGATGTTGGTCTCTAAGGTCATGTTCCCAAAGGTGAGTTGCATTTGCCCATTCCGAGTATTGATGATTGCGTTAGCCGTAGCTAAGAAAGGGCGCCTAAGGATGATGGGAACATGGTTGCTCGAGTTAAAGGAGGGATCCGTGTCCCAAATGACAAAGTCTACCGAGAAGTAGAAAGTGTCAACTTGGACGATCACGTCCTCGACTATGCCTCTTGGGATCTTCACAGTTCGATCCGCTAATTGGAGAGTGACCTTTGTGGGCTTGAGGTCGCCCAAGTCAAGTTGCCTATAGATGGAGTAAGGGAGGATATTGACACTTGCTCCCAAATCAAGTAAGGCTTTTTCGATTTTGTTTTCTCCGATGATGCAGGAAATGGTGGGTGCACCGGGATCTTTGAATTTAGGTGGGAGATCATTGAGTAGAATGGAGCTCACATTCTGTGCTAGAAAGACATTTTTCTTTACCTTCATCTTTCTCTTTACCGTCAATAAGTCTTTAATGACTTTTTCATAAGCTGAAATTTGCTTAATGGCATCGAGGAAAGGTAAATTCAGCTTAACTTGTTTTAGCACATCTAGCACGTCATCACGTGGGTTTCCTTTATGGGAAGGAATTAGCCTTTGAGGAAACGGTGCCGTGGAGGGTGGTTTCACTACTACCTCGGGCTCACTAGCGTCTTCTTTGTCACTCTCATTCAAGGGGACATCTTCGGCCTCTTTCATGCCGGGCAAAATCTCCTTGTCTTTAGGTACGTCTCGTGGGGGAGGTGACAAGTCAACTACTCTCCCACTACGTAGAGTGGTAATTGTGCTACATTGCTGAGGATGGTCATGGGGTGTCGAGCTAACACTAGTTTGACCTTGGAGAGGTCTTTGGCCCCGGGCAGGAAACTTGCCCTTCTCTTGGATACTCCACAATGATTGCAACTGTGAAATGTTCGCATTCATGTCATTCATCATGCGCTCATGCCTAGCATTAGTTGCAGTCTGGGTATTGATAAAGTGGTTGATAGTATCCTCGAGACTTCTCCACGGTGGCGGGATATAAGATCCTTGAGGTGGTGGTGCTTGCACATGTCCTTGCATGTGTGGGGCTTGTTGAAAGTTTTGTGGTGGAGGAGGGGCAACATGCGAAGGAGGGTTCATTGCGGCATGTTGTTGCCCATAGCTAAAATCGAGATGATTTTTCCATGAAGGGTTATATGAATTCCCGTGCGGGGCACCGAAATTACCCTTAAAACCTCCTACACCACTAACTTGCTCTTGAAGCATTGCTTTGTAGGCGGGTATCGTCGGGCATTCCTCAGTTGAATGTCCCGCCTCACAAATAGCACACACCTTTACGATTGGGTTTGGAATGGGTCCAGCTGGTCCTTTTCCATATATCTCGCACAGATCTCGAAATCCTATCTCAAGAGTCTCTAATCGGCTATCCGTCATAAAATTCTTATCTATATGGAATAGGCCGGATGCTGACAGAGTGGTGGTCGCTTGTCTATTTCGATTTTGAGTGTTGGGATCAGAAGTGTCCCAGGATTGGGTAGTCTCGGCGACATACCTCAAGTGAAGCTCAGCATCCTGGGCATCTAAATCGATGAACGGACCACTTCCCATTGTTTCAACAAGTTGTTTGGAGTTAAGATTCAATCCATTATAGATAAAAGAGATGACTTGCGCTGATTCAAATCCATGATGGGGGCATGAAGCAACTAACTCATTGAAACGTTCATAACATCGATGGAATGGCTCATTTTCAGCTTGTCTGAATGCTTGAATTTGAGCCTTTATGGAGATTGTTCGATGTGGTGGGAAGAATTTCTTGAGAAATTTTGACTGTAGCTCATTCCATGATGGAATCGAGCTTGGAGGTAAAGACCATAGCCAGACCTTAGCTTTATCTTTGAGCAAGAAAGGGAAGAGTTTGAGGCGGATTACCTCTTGTGTGCAGGTTTGATCATTGAGAGTATCACACACGTCCTCAAATTCCCTAATATGGAGGTATGGCTTTTCAGAATCCATACCGTGGTAATGCGGTAGCATCTGGATCATACCATTTTTGAAACGGAATTGTCCGGCATTATACGGGAGTATAATGCATCCCGGAGTGACAGTATGCTCGGGATATAAGAATTCTCTAATCGGACGGTATGGGGGCTCTTCCGCACCGGCGGGTGCACTGCTGTGTTGCGACATCTCTTCCTCACTTATTGACTCGGTGCTCTTACTAGGCGTGCTCGGAGTGTGTCCTAAGAAGAAAAAGGGAGTGTTATCGGAGACTGAGTGCGACGGTGTGGGAGGTGGGACCCAGAACTGTGGGGCGTTTGGAGTGTGGGGACTATCAGGATTATACTCAATAATTGGATTTTCGTGAATGTTGGTTGGAGTATTATGGGGTGTGGGAGTGGTTTCAGAATTTTGCATTAAGCTTAGGATAGATGATGATGAATCTTTTTGTGGTTTTTGATTTTTTTTTTTGAATTTTTAGAGATTTTTAGTCAAAGCTTTGGGTTGACTCGATCTAATCCTAAGTCTACCTAGTTCCCCGGCAACGGCGCCATTTTAATCGAGTTGAAAACCGAGCGTCCGTGTAAATACGCTAGTCGTTGTTGTCGGCTTCCAACCACAATACAAAAAAAACCCTAAACTTTAACTACACTCTTGCGGAGTATAGTGGCGAGTCTGGGTATCGAATCCTCAGGGAACTAGGACGAGTGAACGTGACGACGTTGGATAGACAGAGAAATCCTAACTCTAACTCTAAAGAAAAAGGAAAATTGATTTGGTCTTTGAGAATGATTAAACTAGGTGCAATTATGTAATTATGAAAAGATGCAATTATACTAATTTACCTAAAATACTGATGAAAAAATGATTTGAAACTTTTGAACTAAGTATGAGAAAAATAGGACGGGAATACAATCCCCCAACCCTAGTGTAGTGAGGATATAATACTAATCTGAAATTTATCTGATTGATTTGACCCAGAATTTAGTACTCCCAAGTATTATATATACGAGGTTCAAGCCCGCGTCAAACCTAATCTGAGGATGAGTAAATCAGTATCGCGATAGTAGCACTCAAATTGCACTCTAAATCATCACGAGTACCCAGAGGCAAACGAGATATAAAGATCTACAATCGTTGTGTAACTACGCAATACGATCAAGGTCAATCATTAAATTTATTGGATTAATTTTATACACACGCATTAACACATCAGGCTGGGTTCATGCATCCCGGCCTTGGGAAATCTAGCCTAACATGTTGAAAAGAATGGAAACAAGGATCAATGTGCAGGAACTCATAATTACTCTAAGGAAAATAGTAATTAGATGCAGAAAAGAATTAGAACTAAAAATTACTCACTAAAATTATACAAGCAATAAGAGAAACAATGAAAGAAACAGATACTCACAGAAATCACTGAATAAAATCTTCAATCCTTAAAATAAATCTGAAATCATTAACTAAGCTAGGGTTTCTGGAAAAGAAGAGGAAAACCCTACTAATTCCCCATGTCTCTAACAATACTAAATCGGGTCTTTTATACCCTACAACAATATCGGAAGTCAGCTGCACTAGGAGTCTTTTTAGGAAGAGAAAAGATTTTCAAATCTCGAAGACCGGACCGGTCCGGGGCTTAGGCGGACCGATCTGCCCCCAAGGCGGATCGGTTCTTTTTATTTTGTGGCAGACCGGTCCGTGGGTGGACCGGTTCTTTTTATTTTTGCATTTTTCGGTTTGCATGTGATCCGGGGTCTTCTGGAGTTTGGCAAGGCGGACCGATCCGGTGTAGTGGCGGACCGGTCCGGCTATTTGACTTTTTGGTTCCTCTTTGACTGCTCATAACTTTTGTTCCGGGATTCTGATTGAGGTGTCGTTTCTTCCTTTGTGCTCGTGATGAGATGTCTTCAACTTCTCTTAAGGTACTTCATCCGAATTTCGGGTGAAAATTACGCTTTGGCCTTTGAGACTTTTCTTTCTTTCTTTCTTGATTCTACCGATTTCCTTCTCTCATTTCTTGACATCAAATACCTGCAAAATCACTACAAAATACCAGAAACTCGGTGTACTCATTAGGATCAGTCAGTAGCACAATTATGAGATAAATCCAACTCAATTACGTTGTTCGAGGTGCTAAAAGTAACTAAATCAAGGGATAAATTAGGAAGAATTTATGCCTAATCACCGGGGTCTGCTGGAAGTTTGTTTGGATCAAAATTTGACTTTGAAGAAATTATTTTAGGCATTTTTTGCTTTTTCTTAGGATGATTTTAGTCGTAGTCATCTTCATCACTCAAAGAGGGAGACAATGGCGAGACATTTTTTTTGAAGTACCTAAGCATAACTAGAAGCAAAAAAAAAGATCAGATTTTTACCAAAATAAAATCAAAACGAGATTATAACATACAAAATAATTATATCAAAGCAAATTTAGATTTTTACACACAAAAAAAAAAAAAATACAGGCCCTATGTTTTTACTAACAGTTAAATGATTTTTACTAACAAAATACTAAATGTATCAAATAGCAAGCTGAGATTTTTACTAACAATTAACATTAACATTTTCCAACTCCTAATATTTTACAAAGTTGAGATTTTTACACCCCTAAAGCTTGAGATTTTTTCAACCCCCCAAAAGAACAAAGCAGAGACACGCAAAAAAAAATAAGCTGAGATTTTTACAATAACAATAGGAGGGAAAAAAACATAGCAAGTTTATAGCGTTGGAGGACATGACCTAGAAAAAAAAACAGAGCAATTTTAAACTAACCTTGAATGGAAAGGAGATAGAAGAGGAAGACCACTATCTCTCTCTCTAATCGCGGCACTGGACTCGACGGCTGGAGGCTGGAGCAGTTTCAAGTCTTTGGTATAGGTATTAGATATTATTTTGGAAAGTGTAAACAAATATGGTTGACTGACTACTTAAACTAAGGTGGGCATTTCACCCATTTATCCTTAAACTTTTAACTTATAATTTTAACCTACAAATTAGACTTTGAAAAAAAAAAGTTCCAAAAGACAAGGTGGGCAGCTGCCCACCATAACCCCTTCTTGCATCCACCCCTGCGTGGTAAGCATTTTACCTATCTTTCTAATTCATCATCAATTTTTTTTCCACCTTGATCTATTTTCTAAGGTTTTTTGTTTGGATAAATTTACTTATTAATCTAATTTTTCAGGAACAAAGTTAACCGTGCATCTTTTTCACACATTCTAGTTATGGTCCAGTGTTCTGTAGCTAATTTTATGGGTTTTTTTTATATTAAATCTTTGTTGTATGTGGTTTTTGGCAGTGATAAAACATGGGCGATACAAGTATTGTTATTTTTTTGGTGTTTTAGTTTGTTCAAATCTCATGTGAAGAGCATTTGGAGTCAAAATATGTGGAAATGAAAGAAACAGAATTTGTTAGTCTAAATCCGTGTAATACATTTCTCTGACTCTGATCATATATTTGGTTTACAAAACGGTTATTCTTTTTCTAATTTATTGCATAATTTTTATTTGTTTATTTTGTTGGCTAATTTTATTGCATAATATTTCATGTATATGAAATATGAATGTTTCCATTTGAGAAAAATCTTAGCACATTTGTGTTTTTATAATATGATATTAGAATACATCTTTAGAACATGTATTGGGAGATGTTCAATTTTTAGGCGGTGCATAAGCGGCCCTTTCATGGATTTGTCGTTTCCTCCTTTTTTCTCCTTCCATTCCGTGCTTGACAAATGAATTTTTTTAGATTTTTCAATTTTGTAATCTATTTTTTTTATTGAAAAATATTGTTATTAAATTTTAAAATTAATATGTCTATTTTGTTACCGAGTGTTATTTTGGGCAAATATAGAATTTCAGAGTAAAATATGTAAAAATTGGGTGGAAAAGACCTAACCTATCTATAATCGAAATGAAGAGAATCCTACTGGAACAAAAAAATTATGTTCTTTTCATAAGAGTACACTATTCCTACATCATGCTCTAATAAAGTTGTACCACAACTGTCATATGCATTATTTGATTGTAAGAGAAAAAAGTAAGGCAAGACATGACCACAAAAGACAGGATTACAAATGGCGTTAGAAAAACCATCAATTCAAAACGACAATCAAAATACTCAGGAAAGTTGAGTTAAAAGTGACACGAGTAGAAGGGTTAGTAGATGTATGGTAGTCTGAAATTAGAAGACAAAACATAAATTTAAGAGAGAGAGAGAATTTATCGCGTGCATTAATTGAGTTAATAGTGACACTAGTACCTTAGTTGTCATGTGCATTGATTGATTGGGTTATTCAAGTAAATGGGAACATATTTATCGTCGTTTCGCCGACACGGGTAGAAAATATCACGAGATCAAATTATCGCGTGTTGCCAACATGGGTACAAAATATTACAGGAATAAATTTATCGTCGTGCCATCGGCACGGATACACCCTAGTGTGTGTGTGTGTGTGTGTGTGTGTGTGTGTGTGTATATATATATATATATATATATATATATAGAGAGAGAGAGAGAGAGAGAGAGAGAGAGAGAGAGATCCTCTCTTGTAAGAACTCCTTAAGGTGCAGATCCCAGTACATACCATTTTTTTAAATAGTACAAAAAAGAATTTTTTGATGAAACTTTATGAATATGATATCCACGATCATCTCCAATTTTTTTCATTAAAAAATTCAATAAAAAAACTGTTGTGATGAGGTCATATGTAAAAAAATGGTATATATATGCATTTTAGACCATTGAAATATTTGCGATCATCTCACCCACTTTTTGATTGAATTTTTTGATGAAACTTCATGGATATGATCGCGACAGTTATAAGATCACATCCATGAAGTTTCATCAAAAAATTCAATCAATAAGGTGGTTGGCGCAGACCCAACATTTCAACGGTTGGAAATGCATATTTATACCATTTTTTTTACATATCACCTCATCTCAATGAGTTTTTTAATTGAATTTTTTGATAAAAAAAAATTGGATATGATCTTTTTTACATAACGCCGTCTCTCGTGCGGACCATTTTTCTAATATAGTAAAAAAATAGTTTTTTTGATAAAACTTCATGGATATTATCTCCATAGCGGGAAGATCATCTCAAAAAATTATCATAAAAAAATTGAATCAAAAAGTTGGTGAGATGATCATAAAAAGTTTCAAGGGTCGAAACTGCATATTCAAACCATTTTTTGCATATCACCTCATCTCACCCACTTTTGGTTGAATTTTTTGATGAAAAAATTTGGAGATGACATACTCACTATAGAGATCATGTTCATGAAGTATCATAAAAAAAAACATTTTTTACTATTTAAAAAAATTAGTATGTACCGGAACATGTAAGATAAGGAATCCTTACAGCAGAGTCTCCGCGTGTGTGTGTGTGTATCACTGTTCTAAAAAATTCGCCTAGGCACGCCTAAGCTTGAGGCTTGGGAGAACCCCCCCCCCCCCCCCCCCTTAAGATTTTTAGGCCTTATTCTTGGTAAAACCCTTAAGACGCACTTTTTTTTTCTAAAAACAACAATACTTTTGTGAAACGATATCATCTTTTAAAGATTTGTTTTACAAATCGGACCATTATCTCATCCAAAATAATCAAATAGTATTTTAATTTGTATATATTCAGACATATTTTTATGATATGTACAATTTTAGTATTTTAATAGCCCTGTTATGGTATAAAAATATTAAAATATATTAAGAAGGCCTAAACGCCTTTTTACGCCTAAGGTCCGCCTAAGCTTCTAAAGCTTTAGGCTTGGCCTCCACGTCTCGATCACGCCCCGCGTTTTTTAGAACCTTATATATATATATATATATATATATACATCAATGTTTTAAAAAACGTGGGGGGTGATCGAGGCGTGTAGGTCAAGCCTTAAGCCTTAGAAGTCTAGGGGGGCTTAGGCGTGAAAAGAGGTTTAGGTAATTTTTTAATATATTTGAATATTTTTTAACTATGACAAGGGTATTAAAAATACTAAAATGGTACATACCTTCAAAATATATCTGAAAATTTCTAGATTAAAATACTATTTTTTTAAATATTAAAAAAAAACTCGCGTTTTTTAACGCCTTAAAAAAAACTCGCATTTTTCACGCCTTACCACAAAAAACGGCTGTTTTTTCACGTCTTACCCCTCAAAACGTTGACCACGCCTTAATCCACCCCTAGGGTCAAAACTTGGCATATCTAAAAACTCTCGCGCCTAGGGGCGTTTATTAGAACACTAATATATATATATATAGTATTGCTCTTTTGCGAACCATCTCGCATATTAACAGTGCGGACTGGGCATGTGTCACCTGACGGTAAACACAAAAAAAGAGAAAGAGCCTAGAAATGGGTCACCGCCAGGTGACACATATCTAGTCCGCACTGTTTATACGCGGGACAGTCCGCCCTATTAATATGTGATACCATCGGCACAAGAGCAGTACTATATATATATATATATATATATATATATATATATATATATATATATATATATATATATATATATATATTGAGAGAGAGAGAGAGAGAAAGAGAGAGAGAGAGAGGTCCTCAGTTTGCGGACCAATTTTGATAAAATTTGAAAAATATATTTTTGGGTTGATTTTTTTAATGGTTTCTAAACATTTCATTAGGACCATAGAAAAAATCAAATAAAAATGAATTTTTTTGCTTTTTAAAAAAATCGGTCAAACTTTGTCAATTTTTAACAGCTTAAAAACTACTTAAAACTGACAAAATTTGGCTGATTGTTTTAAAATAGTAAAAAAAAATTATGTTAAGCTGATTTTTTTTATGGTCCTACTGAAAATGTTTAAAAATCATAAAAAAAATCAGCCGCAAAATATTTTTTTTACTATTTTTAAAATTTGGGCCGCAAGTGAGGTCCTCAAACTGGACCTCACTTGATCCTCTCTCTCTCTCTCTCTCTCTCTCTCTCTATATATATATATATATATATATATATATATATATATATATATATATATATATATATATATATTAGGGGTGTCAATTCTTTAGACGGTTCATTAATACAATACGAACATGATACGAAGTTGGTGAGTTTGAGTCATTAATGGACTGACGTGTTAGATATGACAGATATACAAATAGGTAGCTGAAACTCGTTATGCATTACACGAACCTATTAAAAGTTTCAATTACACGACATGATCAACATGATATGATACAAACCTATTATATATGGCATCTGCTAAAATTGATGAATACATGACGCAAACCCAGTATGACACGTAAATGATTATACACGATTACAAATGGTTTGAGTTTGTGTAATATCAATCTTGACACGAAAGTGATAAGGCACGACACAAACCGACATGATGGGATCCATTGCTAAATCTACTTAATGTGTCAGTTGTCCCATGACCTCGCTCCTATATATTTAATTGTTTTTGGACAATTATATAATGTCTAATTGATTTTATTAACTAGCAAGTTATTAGTTGATTGCTATTAAAAATTTGATCACAAAAAGAATTACTTAAGATATTATAGTTGAGAAAATTGAGATTCAGATTTTACTGAATTTTTAAAATTACTCTAAAGATTTTTTCAAATTTGAAATTTCTAATTTTGTTTATATACTTTTAACATTTCCAACTCGACAAGAGTTTACTGTTTCGGACCATTTTCACATTGGATTTGGAAAAGTTATTTTATGTCTATAAGAAATTATTGTTTTGAGGGTTATTTAATGCTTAGTTCGTAAAAAAACTTCACGTAATATTTAGTCCAACATATGATAAAAAATAATGTGTAGTGAGTATAGTGACATTCTCACACAAATATTGACGTTTATTGGAGACATAGTTAATGTCAATGTTCGTGTGCTAATGTCAGTGCCAATAACTCAAAAATATTTTTAAAAATATGTCAAACTAAAAATTATATAAAAATATACGATGGATTTTTTGTTAAATTAAAGAATATCATTCCGGTTCATTTATCCTAAACATAGTGAGGTGTAAGTTCATTCTCCCTAAAAAATAGGAGAGTTTAACTATAGCAAAGTTTATCATCTTATTATTAATGTTGAAATGACTAATATATTTATTTTAAAACTCAACTCAACAAAACTATTTTTCAATTAATTGAGGTCAAATGTATGGCTCTCATTTCTCCATTCCACTTTATTCATTGAGCTATCCTATGCTAAACCACAAGATATCATTCCTTTAACCATCTTCCTCCAAGTAAATTTACCTCTACCTCATTGCACTAATGGTATCGTCAATATTAATCACATCATTCTTTTTAAAATGTACATTAATCATTTTTGAATAATTTGTTCAAACCTTCTAAGTCAAACTTCTCTCAATTTCTCAAGTATTGGAGTCAAATTCAATTATACTACTAACATATTCATTTTTAATTTTACCACACATCAATATTAATATTTGCATCACAGTCATACTCATTTTTTAAATGTGATACCTTTTTTTAGTGTCCATAGATGCTTTAATATATTGTCGTATTATAGGATTCTTTAAACTTCATAGTTGTACGCTTATCACATACTATACTAATAACACTTCTCTACTTAACTTAACCTGCTTTATTTATATATTTCATCCGTCCCAAATTTATAATAATCATTTGAAAGTCAAACATTTAAAAAATAATATTTTTCAAATATATCCTCATAAAACTTATGAATACATTTGAACTCTGTACATGCACTTAAGGTGTAGTGGAAGGAGTGATTGATATCATCACTAATATCTTCGTCAATGGATGGTCCAGAAAAGTAACAAAAATGATCACATGTAACTTGTTTGACCATCAAGATTCACTACATTTTTAATGGCCCTACTATTACTAAAATTACATAAAATTAAAGGATCAAATATCAAAAGTCCCTCAAATATTTCTTAATACACATTTAATCCGTGCCTTTTATTTTGTACCAAAAAGTCCCTCTCAAACACCCATTTAACTATTATTCTCTTGTTTTTAAAGGTCTGCGTCAGCGGCATGGTGAAAGACTTTTTGGAGAAAAATAAAAAAACTTGGATTAAACGTGTATTAAAAAAGGTTCGAGGAACTATTTGGTATATACCCCTAAATAAAATAATAAACATGATTGCTTTTGTATCTATTCACATATTTGTAAGTTTGTCCACCCTAAAATTGTATTATTTTTACCCACTTTTTCTTAGGCCATTTAAAGTTGATTAGTATATGAAAAAAAAGTATTGAGAAATTTTAATCCTAATAATATTTCATTCCTTACTGAACAACCCTTCGTTGATATCAAATCCTTCTTTTATAGATCCACTAGTTTGAAAGACATTTAAACATTAACTACACTAATCAGTGTAAGATACATATTTAGATGAATAATACAATAGAAAACATACTTAAACAATAGTGTTTCACTTTATGAAGATTCCACACTAAAATATATAAAATTAGCATAAGATATGGACTAATGCTTGTATAAATGAGTAATTCCAGGCATAGAAAATCTGTCAATGATAATAGTTACACCGGTGGGCTCAGTGTCTATTCACATGTGATTAGAAGCGCCATACCTGGCCCAAAATTGATCAATCAATCTATATTAGCCCAATCAATATGGAGTCCATATTTTAAATAGTTGTTTTGGATTTAGTCCTATTTTAAAAGTTTTATTTATCTCCCATCCCATGTGTTTTTTAAGTTGCTTTAAGTCTCATAACCGTCCTCAACTTCCATATAACATCTCCTAACCGCTCATGTCTCTTTTTATAGAGAATGACAAGTGTAAAAATATAGGACCAACAATAAAAAATTAATGACATGAAATTAAGCACACATATTAAAAAAAGTAGGACTAAAAACTTGTAATCCTTATTTTAAAACACAAAAGAAAAATGGGGCCCAAACATTAAAACAAGCTGGCAAATTGTGGCACCCATTTTCCCAAAGAACAACAACTGCACAATTTCTCTCTTTAACTCTGTCTAGTAATTCACGAGTAAATATGACTTCATCAAACTCCTACCTAACAAGTCTATCGAATCCTTTGAAAATTACGGGAGGTTTGAATACTCAAGAATGAATATCCGTCTCTGTCTCTCTCTCTCTCTCTCTAACCTATTAATGTTCTGAAAACTAATCTTTGTTTCTCTGCTTGGAGGAATGCTTTCAGTTAAACATTTGGACCTGCTTCGTTTGAAATTATAATTCTGTTTTTTGTGTTTAAATACAATTCTGATAAAAAATTGCGTTTGACAACCTGTTTTTAAACACTGGATTATAATATATCTGTGTTATAATCAAGTTTTTCAGAAAACAGCAAAAAAAGTATTTTATAACTTCTGTTTTTTATTTTTCAACTCAGAATTATTCATTCTTAATATTTTAATGCATTTATACCTTAATATATAATATTCATACATAATACATTAATATGTGTGTAATTCTTATAAATAAAAATATATATGTACATGTAAAAAAAATTAGGTGTATTATATATATATATATATATAGTTTTATACATGTATTATCAATGCATGAAATAAAATAAAATATACATATAGTACATATGTATTAAAAAAATCTTATCGATTCATATATGTATATAATTTTATCTTGAATTATACATGCAAAAATATATATATATACAGAAAGTCTCATGTAAGGACTCCTTATGGTGCAGACCCCGGTACATACCATTTTTTTAAAATAGTAAAGAAATGAATTTTTTGATGAAACTTCATGGATATGATCTCCATGGTGAGAAGATCATCTCCAATTTTTTTCGTCGAAAAGTTCAATAACAAAAACGTTGAGATGAAGTGATATGTAAAAAATGGTATAAATATGCATTTTCAACCGTTGAAATGTTGGGTCGGCGCCAGCCGCTTTACTGATTGAATTTTTTGATGAAACTCTATGGATATGATCTTCTCACTATCGAGATCATATCCATGAAATTTCATCAAAAAATTCAATCAAAAAGTGGGTGAGATGATCACCAACATTTCAACGGTCGAAAATGCATATTTAAACCATTTTTTTACATATCACTTCATCTCAACGATTTTTTTATTGAATTTTTTGGTGAAAAAATTTGGAGATGATCTTCCCACCATGGAGATCATATCCATGAAGTTTCATCAAAAAATTCATTTTTTTACTATTTTAAAAAAATGGTATGTACCGAAGTCTGCACTATAAGGAGTCTTTACAGGAGAGGGTCTCTCTCTCTCTCTCTCTCTCTCTCTCTCTCTATATATATATATATATATATATATATATATATATATATATATATATATATATATAGAAAGGATCTCATGCATACCCAGTTTGCATACCCTCCGTGCGGACCATTTTTTTAAAATAGTAAAAAAAATAATTTCGGGCTGATTTTTTTTTATAGTTTCTAAACATTTCAATAGGACCATAAAAAAAAATTCAACTCAAAATGAATTTTTTTGCTATTTTAAAAAAATCGGTCAAACTTTGTCAGTTTTTAAGTTGTTAAAAACTGAAAAGGTTTGACCGATTTTTTTAAAATAGCAAAAACATTCATTTTGAGTTGAATTTTTTTTATGGTCCCAGTGAAATGTTTAGAAACTATAAAAAAAAAATTACATTAAAAATATTTTTTTTACTATTTTATCAAAATTGGTCCGCGCCAGCGGTATGCAAACTGGGGTATGCATGAGAACCGCTCTCTCTCTCTCTCTCTCTATATATATATATATATATATATATATATATATATATATATATATATGTGTGTGTGTGTGTGTGTGTGTGTGTGTGTGTGTGTGTGAATGTATACATGAATGTATAAATATATACATGATACATGATACATGAATGATATTAAACTTTACATACATGATACATGAATGTACACATATAGACGTACATACATATATCATAAATTATATACATATACGTTTAATATCATGTATTTTCATGTATATGTATTGAGGTATGTTGGAGAGTTTAATTATATATATATACATGTTTGTCAATTTTGTCAAATTTTCAAACAATGGTATTTAAAAACAAGTTTACCAAACGTGCACCAATAATTATAAACACAAAAAATTAAATTTTAAAACTGTATTTAAAAACAACGTTTAAATCGAGTTTTTCGAATACAAAACCAATCTTTTGAAAACGACATTTTTTTTCTTGAAACACAACAACAATTATTTTGAAATTTGAAGTTTTACTTGAGAAACAGACTCAAATTTGAAGTTTTACTTGAGAACAGTTTTGAAACAAAAGTTTGGCACCTCGATTCAAACCCAACTTGTCCCGATATTCAACCGACATTTGATCCGCCAAATAAAGCCCAACTCATATTCGGCCCGTTCAAAACTGCCCGACTTTCGGTACTACATGTGATTGATCATAATTATTTTGTGTTTATTTTTATTCCACTGAAAATTTAGAGCTTCCACTCCAATCCGGGGTGGGCCTTTATAATAAAAAAAAGTAGATTGTGAATTTTTAAAACTTGTAATAATGTTGGTTAGGAATTAAGAACATTTAATTTATTTTTTGTTAAAAAAACACCTATTTTTTAAAGTTGATTTTATTTCTAAAAACACCAATTCTACCCTTATATTAAAAATTGAAAAAATAGTTTTTTGAATACATCCACCAGAACTTTGTATTTCTGGTCTCCAGATTTTGAGGCCTCCGGTCTCCGGGGTGATTCTTGTTATTGGTGCTCCTGTGGACGGACAACAAATATAAAATTTTAATATAAAAAATAAAAAACAATTGATTTTAATTTTTAAGCACCATTAAAAAATAGTTTTTTTTTTTTTTTTTTTTTGCAGAGAAACATATATGAGTTTAAGTTTGCAGAGGAACCTATTAATCTTCTGACAACTTGTCTCTGTTTCTCTAACCTACCTTCTTTTATTCGACAGATATGCAAGCTGCAAAATTAAATGTGCAATTTAATTTTGCACTTTTACAAAATGTAAATTTAAGTTGGCAGTGTAACATTACCACAGTACTGCACACACACAAAGCTTATTAGCTAGTTACACCAAAATCATAAACATTCCTCAAAAAGCTCATGGTGAAATGAGAGAATATGAAGTGTATAAACAGGGGTATTTTAGGCGATGGATATTTATAAGGACTAATTTTAGAAAAATAGTGTTTAGTGTCCTAATAATATAATACACTTGTTGGGAAGTCATATTAAAGTTTGAAATATAATAAAGGATAAATTATACCAAACCCTCTTAAATTGTAACGGTTTTGCAAATAGCCCTCTAATCTAAAAAAATAGATAAAGCCCCCCCCTAAACTATTGGATTTTGATACCTAACACAATTTCATTGAAAACAATTGATAGAAATATGATTTTATTTATAAAAATTGTTAAATTTTCATGTATATTTTTTAGGTGTTAAAATTCAATAGTTTAGGGCGCTATTTCCCGAATTTATTAGATTTTTTTTTTTTTTGGGTGGGGGTGGGGGGAGGGTATTTGCAAAACCACTATAATTCAAGGGGGATTGGTGCAATTTACCCTATAATAAATACTCAAAACTCACATAAACACCGACCAAATTCTAATTTCAAAACAATTTATTCAGTCACGGTTTTTTTAAGTTATCTTTTAAACTAACGACAAAGAAAACACTAACACGATTATAATTTTTTTTAATATTTTCTACATTGTTTAAATTGGTAACTTGTTGATTTTTAAGAGTCCCCAAAGCATACTGGGGCAGTTTTTAAAGACAAAAGTTTACTTAAGTTTTCTCCAAGCTTGCTCGAGAAATCAATTGAGTTTGACTGTAATGTAACACAAGGCAAAACAAACAAAATGAACCTATTAGTTCGATGGGAATATATTTTTTCATGTGTTTTGTGATATATTAATTGTCTTATACATCGGTGCTCTTATAATTTAGGTTAGTTGTGTCATAATCGAATTATATTATTTTGAGAAATGATAAGCATCAAAAAGTGTTAATTTAAGTCCCGAATATGTGCATTTTAGTCACTCGTTTTAATTAAAATTGGCCTTATGTCCATGTTTTATCATTTTGCAGGTCAATACACAGTTGCGGAATAAATAGTGCTAAATCGGCATAATTGCGACACAATAGCGGTCAAAAGTATAAAACGAAGAAATCAAAGTATCGTGAAGTCAGAAGTCCCATTTGTGCTTGCACCGATGAGTTCCGATGTTCCGACCCCGAACCAAACCTAAGTCTAAACCAAGCCTAGACCTATTCCCGTACCCTTTTGTGTCTAATTTGTACCCTTTTATTTTATTTTTATTTTTGTCTTTTTTTTAGATTTTTATTTGTGTCATTTTTTTTTTATTTTTAGGATTTATTTGTGTCGGTGTAAATTTATTTTAGTTTTTAGTTTTAGTCTTTATATTATTTTATTTTTTCTTATTATTAGGATAGGTTTATTTTTGTTCTATTAGAAATTTATTATTTTTAGTTTTATTTGATTTTTTAAGGACTTTAGTTATTTTTAGTTTTTATTTCTTTTAATTTATTATTTGAGATTTTTTTATAGATTAAGATTTTATTTTTAGTTGATTTTTTTTAGTTAGTTTTATTTTTAATTAGTTAGGTTGTTTTATTTTGTATTTTTTTAAGGTACAAACACACTCACACACCCACCTATCCTCACCCTCACCTTTTTTCCAATACACCTTCACAACACCCAAACAACACACCACTCACACCCTAATTACCATACATCCTACCATACAAACCCTTTCCATCCCATCTTCCCCAACCTCACTCCTCTCTCCTCAACCCCCATTAACAAACCTTACACCATTAAAACTCTACCACCATAATCCCAATCTAAACCCATAACGCCCCAACAACTCGGAACTAAACCATACACAAATCAAAACCCGATTTGACCAAACTCAACCCTATTCCATACCCTCTTCCCTTATCCCACCAAAAACGGAACACACAACTTGTCAAGATTTAAGGAGTTCAAATAAACCCACACGTTTCTCTTGACTTGGCCAATTAAAATCTCATGAATCTCTCAAAAAGAAAATTCGCTTATAAAAGAAGGGTATCAGTTCATTTTTTAGAACGGAGGAGACTGCACACAGAGAGAGAGAAACATTGTACAATATGTACAGAATAGAAACATAAAAAAAATTCAGAAAAATCCAAAACAAATTAGTTTTGTTTAGAATAGATTTTTATGTTTAGTTTTTATTTTTATTTTTATTTTTGTAATCAAGTGTTGAAATTGTGAAGAAGTTGGACGCATGTCAAGGCGCATTTCAAGACATATTTGTCGAAAAAAAATTTGTATCGTATTTCTTCCTTCTCTTTTCAATTTATATTCTTCTTGACATATTATTGATTGTTGTTTACGCACACATGAGAATGTTTGGCTAAGCACCTCGTTCAAGGGGTGGGATGAAATCGTAGGATGTTGATTTGATTAATTGATTTTATTAATGCTATATTTCTAGGAAAATTAATTTAAACTTGTCACAAATTAATTTATGTAACGACAGTTAGTAAATTAATTGTACAAATTAATGTTTGAATTTAGGAATCGAACTAGAGATGGGTTTTTCGAAATTTGAATATTGATTCTGTGTTGAAATTTGAGAATTCATACTGTTTTTATTAAATTGATCCTAGCGGGTAATTTTATTGAAAATAGTATAGTTCTTAATTTTTCATTGTATGACATTTTTAAATTAGTTTTCTGAAAAATGTATTATTAAATGTATAATTGTAACGAGAGTTAGATTATCGATTTAATATTACCTCGAAATATTTCAAATTAATAAATTGAGAAATTAAAATAATTTATGATACGGTGTAATCACATCTCTTGATATTCTCATAATTTTCACACTCGATTGCACATTATTTTTTGTTATTTAGTCATTTCATAATTTTTAGCATTTATTAGTTAATTCTCCCTTGAAGTTGTTTTAAATTAAAAAAAAATAAAAAAATATTTTCAGAAAAAAATTTGAATTGCAAGTTTTCGCAATAATTGTTTCACCTTGGAAGTTGCATTGATACCCGTACTTACCGCAATACGAGTTGTTTTAGACAAGTTTTGTAGGTAATTCAAGGAATAAGGTCACGATTCGAAACAAGTATCCACTGCTTAGGATTAATGATCGTTTTGACCAGTTACGAGGGTCAGCCTTCTTCTCCAAAATTGATCTTCGATCGGGGTACCATCTATTGAGGATTCGAGAGGAAGATGTTCCGAAAATTGCTTTTCTGTTACGATATGGTTCTTATGAGTTTCGGGTGATGCCATTTGGGCTCACTAATGCACTGACGGTATTCATGGACCTTATGAATCAGGTTTTTAGAGATTTTCTCGATTAGTTTATCATAGTGTTCATAGATGACATTTTGGTCTATTCACGCACGAAGGATGAGCATGTCGAGCATCTTCACATGGTCTTACAGACATTACGGGATCACCAGCTTTACGCAAAGTATGAGAAATGTGGGTTTTAGCTTCGAGAAGTGCATTTCTTGGGCCATATTGTGTCGGAGCAGGGGATTTATGTATACCCAAGCAAGGTGTCAACGGTGAGGGAGTGGGGTCAGCCCACGACACCGATTGAAATCGGGAGCTTTCTGGGGTTGGTTGGGTACTATTGTCGTTTCATCAGAGGGTTCTCCAAGATAGAAGGACTGCTGACCAATTTGACTGCAAAGGGAGTGCCCTTTGTATGGAGCAATCAGTGTCAGTTAGCATTCGACGAGTTGAAAGACAAGCTAACATCGACCCCCGTTTTGGTGCTACCGAGGATAGGAGTGGATTATCGAGTTTGTACTGATGCGTCCTTACAAGGACTAGGGGGTGTGTTACAATAAGAAGAGCGGGCTATAGCGTATGCTTCTCGGAAGATAAATCCCCATGATAAGAATTATCCCACCCATGATTTAGAGTTGGCTGCGGTCGTCTTTGCCTTGCGTATTTGGAGGCATTACCTTTTAGGGGACAGATTCACCTTGTTCATAGACCATAAATCACTCCAATATTTGTTTACTTAAAGGATTTGAATATGAGGCAAAGGAGGTGGTTGGAGTTCGTGAAGGATTATCAGTTTGATATTCAATATCATCCTGATAAGGCCAACGTAGTTGTAGATGCGTTGAGCCGACGACCTAAGGGAGATTTGGAGGTAATTTGAAAGGCAAAATAGAGCGAACTTAGGCATGACGATGAGGTCACCAGGGCGTGTATGGCAGTTTTAGCAATCACACCTGACATTGTTATGCGGGTGGTGAGTGCTCAGGCAGATGATTCTTTTTGCCAAGACAGGGTGAAGCAATTGCTAGCAGAGGGTGTGGATTCCTACTCCATTAGCTCCGAAGGTGGGTTACGCTTTAATGGACGGTTAGTCATGCCAAAGGATGAATATTGGAGACACACAGTGTTGATGGAGGCACATGGCTCCAAGTTTGCGGTACATCCCGGTGGGGACAAAATGTAATAAGATATGAGAAGGTAATACTGGTGGACGGGGATGAAGCGGGACATTGTGGAGTGTGTCTCGAAGCGTGCCATGTGTCAGCTTGTGAAGGTAGATCACCAAAAACTGTCGAGGATGTTGTAGCCCCTTGAGATTTCGCTATGGAAGTGGGAGAGCATCTCTATGGATTTCATTACGGGGTTACCTGTTCCACAGAGAGGGCATGATTCCATATGGGTCATTGTAGACTGTTTGACCAAGGTGGCGCACTTTATGTCGGTCTGTACGGATTTTGAGACTTTACAGTACACATTACTGTTTATAGCAAAGATAGTCAGATTACACGGGGTCCCGATCAATATAGTGTCCAATAAGGACAAGATCTTTGTATCGCATTTCTGGCAGAGCCTCTAGGAGGCTATGGGCACTGAACTGAGGTTGAGTACCGCCTATCATCCTCAGATGGATGGGCAAACAGAGAAGGTGAATCAGATGCTCGAAGATATGCTACGGTTGTGCATTCTTAATTTTGGGGGAGGGTGGGAGTAGTACCTTCCTTTGGATGAATTTGCATATAACAATTTGTACCAATTTACCATAGGCATGGCCCCATTTGAAGCGTTGTATGGTAGTCCTTGTTGCTCGTCGATTTGTTGGTTAGAGGTGGGGGACAACAAACTTTTGGGACCGGAGATGATTAGGGATACTTCCACGAAGATTGAGTTAATTAGGGGGCATATCCGTATAGCCCAAGATAGACAAAAGGCTACGCGGATGCGAATAGGAAGCATGTGGAGTTGGAGATCGGGGATCAAGTGTTAGTACGAGTTTTCCCCATGAAAGGAGTGACGCGATTTGGTAAGAAGGGGAAGTTAGCGCCAAGGTATGTAGGCCTTTTTCCCATCATTGAGAGAGTTGGACCGGTGGCGTACCTTTTGGGTTTGCTCGATCATTTGCAGCGTATCCACGATGTGTTTCATGTTGCGTCGTTGAAGAAATATAAGAGTAGTCCAAGGGCATTTTGGCATGTCCCATTTGAAGAGATAGATTTACAGCCCGATAGTTCTTATAAGGAGAGGCCAGTAGCAATCTTATATCGCAGTGAGCGCAAGTTACGATCCAAAGTAGTACTACTTGTCCGAGTTCAGTGGGGTCATCATAGTGCTGACGAGTCAACTTGGGAGCATGAGGAGGACATGCGGGAGCAGTATTCAGAACTATTTACATCAGGTACGTTCTAATTTCGAGGATGAAATTCCCTTGTAAGGGGGGGGGGGGGAGTATGTAACACCTCGTAATTTATGGGTTATTATTTTAATTCATTTAATTCGGTAATTAGTAATTCTTAATTAATGAGAATTAATTAATTAGAATATTTAAAAGTGGTTATATTTAAAATAAATTAACGAGTGAGGATTTATTTTAAAAATATAATTCGGGTGGCAATTTTTAATGCGCGATTGAGTTCAATAGAGGGGAATTAGTCCCAAAGAAGTGGATACATATATATATTGGGTATTTGGGTCCAATTACACACGTGTGAACTTAATAAAGAGAGTTTGGGCCATTTTAATTAGGGCCCATAGGCCCAAAACGTGAATAGTTGTTTTACCCTAAGATGTGTAAGGGGTTGGGCATCATTAAGTCATAATGGAAGACCAAAGGGAGAGAATAAAGGAAGAGCCAAAGGAAAAGTGAATTTGGGGATCTTGAGGAGGAAATTGCAATTCAACTTCATCTTTCAAAGCCCTAGATCATTTTGATTAAGGCAAGTGGTTTAAATTTTGAGTATTAAATTGTATCTAACTATTCATATCAAAAGAGGTGTAATCAAATTGAATGCTAGGGTTAGATCTTGCATAAATTGGGGTTTTATCCTTATAAGGATTATAAATATGTATATGATTTGATAAATGATGCATTTGATGATTGATGATTTGAAAATTGATGAGACTATTAGGGCTAGGATTGTTGTAATGGAGAAAGGGGCTTAAGATGAATTGGGGAAAACGTTTCTGCATAAACCTGTTCAAAATCGGGGTTTTAAATTCATCAATGGTGGACTGGGTTTATGCAGAAGCAAGAGAGAGGAATTACCACCGTCGTTCGAACGAGAGGGTAATTCATTCGAACGAGATCCAGTGTCATTCGAACGACATGGCTCTTCGTTCAAACTAGATCTAATGATTGTCAGATTTCTGAAATCCCTTGATTCAGACCTGCTATGTTAGAAGTTTATAGTTTCTGCCCTAATTGAAATTGTGTAATTTAATATTGAAATAGGGTTAATTTGAAATTTCTTAACCTTGGAATTATTCTACTAAATTTCATGATATTGGAGATGGAAGTTCATGATTTAGTATATTATAATCTTGTTATTTAAAGTGATTAAACTTGATTGTAGTAAATTAAAGGGTGGACTAGAATCACCTAATTTCAGGCCGAGAGATAGGGAGTCCGGTTATACTTAAAAAGGGGTTACATTAAGATAAGAGAAATTAATGTGTAAATAATAATCATAAGGAAATCGAGGCGTAGACTTAAATATTTTAGGCTTCGGTATGGGAATGATACTTTAATAGCCTGGATTTCTATATATGTTGGTGTGTTGTACATATATATATATTTGTGAATTATATATATATAGTAAAGCCGTACCAATATAAATTCTATCATAGGAGGTTGCTTGATGAGGGTGAATCCCCTGACTTGAGGAGCAGGGCGGGTATAATCCCCAGGCCATAGCGTCTATGACTTAGGGGTGGACCGTTGGTATGGAGCGAACACTTTCGGCGGGAATTATGGCCGCCTCCTATGGGTTCGGTGATAGCATTGTATATCCGATATACGTTTGAATGTTGAGATATGATAGTCATATATAGTGCAGAATTATATACGGGAATTTACATACATACATGGCGTGAAATGTATAGATATTATAACTTGTCGGAATGTTATATGAACTAAAGTGAAAGATCTATGATCCATATAAGTTAATGCGAGTAATAATTTAATAAGTAAAATACTATACTCACTTGGGGTATACTAGTGAGCTAATTAGTATAGTATTTGGGAAAGGCTAGTCACGAGAGAAGTGGCTAGGAACATTAGGTTTAATCCGTTAGGCATGCACATTAGTTGAGGGGTGAGGTAAACTCAAGGGAGTGCGCGACACTAATTTAAATATGAAGAGCATTTGCATATTTACTTCTTGCATTTAAATTCACTTGATAAATATTTTCAAATGTTTTGGGTTCTTACCCTTGCTATAAAATATTTTCAAAAATCTTTTACGTGTCCTCCCACAAGGGCGCCCGACATGATTCCATCCTACAGGGTATGTGGTTGCAGCTATGTGGAGTGCTGTGGTTTCTTTGATGTAGTCGTTTATCTCATTCTATCTTAGACAGGGATCCTTTCAGTTGTACTTTGGGGACTTGTATCTCTATATTCATATTTGGAATGTATTAGTACTCTTTTATATTCACATTTGTGGATGTCTTGTAGTCGACGTTGTTCGACAAACTATTGTACTTACTTTGTGGCCTATTTGAGTTTTATTCTCGTATTAGATTGGTTGTTGTTTTGTCATATTGGTTTGGTTGGATTAATAAAGATAGAATTTGGCACCATCTTAATGAGACACTAGGTGGTTAGTAATTAATGAATGAACGAAAGTGATGCTAAGAATGAACCTGGTGAGATTCCCGTTTAATTTGATATAGGACTGATCACCCGGTATTCTATTAGGAGGGGTGTCACATATAAATAATTTTCAATAATAATTTTGACCCCAGATAAATAATAATGAATTAAAATTTCTAATACACACAGACTAAAATCAAAATTGTGAAAGAATGTCAAACATCACCACTTGGGTCATTTGGTGTCACGTCAGCAATGATAGTAGTCAGTGGTCCATCACCATGTTATCATTATAATTTTTAGTTGTCCATCACCGAGTTTTCATTACAACATTCAGTGGAAAGCCCCTCAATATGTACACATTCCACAAAACTAAGATTTTTACATACTTAGTGGTTGTCCACCGAATCTTAGAATGGGCACTGAGTGATGAGCACCGAATATATTGCAATGGTAACTTGGTGATGAGCCATTGAGTATTGTCATCATTTTTTATAACGGACAACCAAATTATATGAGAGGAAATCTTTGATATATATATATATATAATTTTTTTTTTAATGATTTTGAGTTTGTTTGAGTTAGATAAAGGTTTTAATTTAACTTTGTGTTTGTTGTAATCTTAAAATTATCTTTTATAATTTTAGTTACTTAACAAAGAACAATATATTGGTTCTTGAAAACCTTTTATAGAGAGGAGGATATGGAAAGATGGAGGTTGTTCGTGGTGTTTTTCCACAAAAGAGAGATATTAAGTAGCGATGAGAAACTTATATGGTGGTGGTGTCGTTATGGCGTTGGTATACATTTATGGTGGTGGTGATGGGATTAGGGTTAGGGTTGGGGTTTTTCATGGACAAAATATGTTTTACATGGGGGTATGAGTGACATTTGTAGTATTTTTATGGGTTTGACTTTTAGTTTTTAATCTTATAAAAATTGATGAGTACTGTTGTTACTTTGATCTAAGATATCTAATTTTTATTATGTAATGGTGGAGAAAAATTTGTGGGTGCCATAAATATGTTGACATTTCTCTATAAAGAACTATTGTAGTGGAATCACATCATATTCAACCCGATCTAATAATTCTTTAAAATTCCAACCCATAAGGAAAGATCAATTACATATAAAACTAATCTCAATTACATTAAACATTAATTACTACTAAATAGTGTTGTAATTGTACTACATAGTCATATAGGCTGTATTTTAAGGGTTTAAAACGCTCTCAAGTCTCACTTAATCATGTATGTTTTGGTGAGTTTGTCTTATAGTGTATAACATACTATAAGAGCATTGCAAGTTTATTTAATATCAAATTTCAAAAGGTATTGGATCTGTATACCATACTATAAGAGCATTGCTCTCAAGTCTCACTTAATCATGTAACCCTGTTTGACCATAGGCAATTACCGAATCCGGGAGTGGCCCTTCGATTCTAAAAGGTATCTAAATATCCTTTCCAACGGTTCATCCCATGCGCGATTCAGACTTGCGAATTGCGTTTTACGACCGTTTTTTGAAAAATCTACATGAGACTGCCAAATGGCAAACCCATTTCCCTTCCTATCGGCAGTGTGTACGGGGTTGTCCATCGATAGTCATGTCAAGAACTGTGCCGAATGGCACCCCTTTGACCCTATATAAGGTAAGCATGAGCTCACTTCGAAACTCACCTCACAAACACCCCTCTCAGTTATCTCAGCAACATTCTCTCGAAGTCAGTGTGGTTTCCATATTGAAACGTCTCCGCCACATTCCATTTCCATCTTTCCCTTACCCAATTTAGCGAATTCCCTTCTCTCTTCTCCTATCACTTTCATCCACTTACAAGAGCAGCCCTTCAACAATCAAGATCAACCTTAAAGCTTCCAAAGAAGGTCCAAATCTTTCACTCTCTCTTTAAACTCTATTATTTTCGCATTAGTTATTTAATTCGTACTTTAACATTTCATCTTTATTAGATCACACATATTAATATCTAACCTTTTTATTAATAGTATTGCACATACTATATTTTTTTATAAAAACCTAAAAATAAGAAAAAGAGGGTTTGCTTGTAAATTTCAAATGGGGATTTCTCACTACATTTTCCCACTTTAAAACATCCTTTTTCTACATACATACATATAAGAAAAGCCCCCCGTTGGATTTATAGGATAAATACCACCCCCATGTTGCATGCAAACTACGTAGACTTTGATACCTTTTTGGTTATGTAGGCGTCTCAGGTAAAATTCATGATTCGAGTCCTCCTTTCCTATTTTTTGTTCGTATATTATTTTTATATCATATATTTGTGATTCATGCTTGTGTTTCGTCCAATCTATACCACCGTCTTTCTATAAATGATCGGTGACCCGACAAACACACATATTATATTTTTAAATTACTATTTTGGGATCACTCCTAAGGATGACCTCACTCCGCCTTTATCCATGACACGAGTCGAGTAATTACACTTTCCATTTATATATACACGCACACACCTCATGAAGTTATTAAGGAGAATAATAAACACATACCCATGAGAGACAGAAAGGGCGGGATGGGTGCCTAACACCTTCCCATTTCGTAACTTAGTCCCGAAATCCTTAAACTAATTGGTTTCGCAAGCATCAGTATGTTTTTAATGGCGTTCTCTCGAGGCGGCAATATTTCTTTTGCCTATTTTATGCAAAACAAGCTCGTGACTATATCTCTATACATCACCCCAATTGATGACGGCTGAAGCGCCTCGAGAAAGGGTGTGAGACCCTACGCGTGTGCACGCCGACCAGGATGGGATGGCCATAGTGGGGACTCTACTGGGGATGATTTTGTAAGAGGGTTAGACTCTCTTTTTACATGGGTCTTATCATTGTCTGCATGTGTGTTTATGCACCTATCTGTATGTTCCCTTTTTCCTCTATTAATCCTCGTATATATCTACCTCATGTTTATATCACCTTTCACTGACTTCTCACTTCACACATTTATGAATACCCTCTATGTACACCTCACACTACTTACACTTATATATAGGATCACTTATACCCACATGTTTCACACATCACTTAAAATATCCATGCTTAGGTTTCACTAGCACACACCTCCACTTATCACACTTATATATATCAATGCTTGCTTGCACATATCACATGCCACTTGTAGTTGATCCATGCTTAGGCTCAGTACCACACACTCACTTTTAGATACTCACATATCACTCACTCATACATATTCATGCCTAGTGTAGTCTTCATATTCCATGCTAGATTTACTTTTACTTGTACGTGTTTCCCCCATAATACTTCTTTCACTCATCATAAAAGACTCTATGCATAATATATTAATCAAAGAATCATGCACTTTGCACACTACATCACTAAGAGCATGGATATTGATCAAAATTTTGTCCCGTACTGGGGTGTCACTTTGTGATGGGCACTAGTCCGGCAGGGCGCAGTTAGCCTAAGCAACATGACTCTCACCTTCTATTGGCCCAGTACCTTCAACATATATCAAACGGTTCCACCCACATCGTACTGCTTAACCGAACTCACGACGAGACGTATATAGTAGGGAACTCATACACGTACGTTGACTATATCGAATTTTCTCTCACACATACTATCCCCACGAGATATATAGTGAGGAAATTTACATACGCTCAAGTATATCAAATGGCTCATCCACACGTACGAATCACCCTAAAAAAAAGTATATCGTGGAAGTCATGCCAAAGGGGGGAACCCTTCCACTAACCCAATAACTTCATAAACCTCATATAGGTGTCAAACCTAGGGCACTCATATTTAGTTTGTCGATTACTACACGAAACTCGTCTGAAATACTGGGTCAGTATGCTGCCCAAATTTTCACGCTATTTCGTCGTTTTTCAAAATAGGGCCCTGTCCATGAACTTGAAAACAAGTCAAACCATGTCTTACCTATTTTTCAAACCCAATTTTCCCAGTCTCAGGTCTTGCCCGACATTTTTGTTTTCATTTAGGTAAACCTAATACAAGTTAAAACATAATAATAATAATAATAATAATAATAATAATAATAATAATAATAATAATAATAATAATAATAGTAGTAGTAGTAGTAGTAGTAGTAGTAGTAGTAGTAGTAGTAGTAGTAGTAGTAGTAATAATAATAGTAGTAATAATAATCATGCTGAGATCTTCTCTTTTTTTTTCTCCTCACAAAACCAAAATGCCCAAAAATATTTACCCTCTTTCAAAATTAAATTTGAACCATTTTTCCTTCATAGGTCGATCGCATAGCTGAGTCTTGGCTTGGATCCCTATTGGCTTCGGTCTTCCATTAAACCTCCCAGAAGCTCCACCAGTTCCTTTACTACTCTATTCGATTCTGGAACCTACCTTTACCATCTCTTTATGGAGAACACCAACCGAGCACCGAATGTGCAGCCTGATCTGATGGAAGTCCTAGTCCAACTCAGTTCCAAGATTGACAACCTTCAAATCGAGGTCCGTGAGATGCAGTAAAATCGAGTCCAGATTCTCGAGAACTCGAGGTTCTCTTTCCTCATTCCATGGGTCCACCCTCTCTCGAACCTGTATGCGTGCCAAAAGAATATCAACATGCTTAGCGTGCGCCACCTGCCAATGGGCCATCACCAGTTCAACTCCTATGCCAAACTTTGCCCAACTAGGGGCCAACTTGCCAATACCTGTTGATCCTAAGGAGGAAGAACTGAAAAAGGTCAAGGAAGACCTCAAACTGCTATCCAAGAAATTTGACCAAGTACGGATATCCAGGAACTTCATGGACTGCACCCACATGTCTCCTTACCCTAAACCAAGATTATCGAAGAAGTTCAAGATGCCAGCCATCGAGAAGTTCGGGGGTAACGGGCCCGAATTTTTCACCTTCACAGTTATCATCGATCCATGACCCTTCTTGGCGCCTCCAAATAGATAATGTCTCAGATAGACTTTGAAGGACAACGCCCTTCGATGGTTCCTACCCCTCGAAGAATCCAAAATTTGCAGTTAGGAAGATGTCGCCCGAGAATTCATGTCACGGTACAAGTACAACAAAGAACTAGAGATTATATATCGTGATTTAGAGCTTCTCAAGTAGAACCCTGGAGAAACCATCAGTAGCTTCATATCAAGGTGGAAGGAGAAAGCTACTACCATAATCAACAGACCCTCCGAGGAGGAACAAGTCAGTATCATGAGAAATAATTTCATACCCCATATCCGAATAACTATGGGAGGTCAGTATTATCCATACTGTTGAGCTCTTCGAGAAGAGGGTATAGAAATTAAAGAAACTATTAACAATGTAGAAGACGAGCTGAAGAAGGTGACTGGACAGTTCATTCCCAAAAAGTATGAGAAACTTGTTAGTGCCATAGTCTCAACTATTAATAATATTTCCCAACCTGTTACCTCTTGGGCACCAGAAACCATCCTAATCACGTAAAAAAGGAATAAAAAAGCTCCATGATCCCTTATCCAAAGTATACCAAGCCATGTTAAGTCGAAACCTCATTAAACCCTTGGACCCCCGTCCATTACCAAACCCACTTCCCAAGAATTTCAAAACCGACGCCCACTGTGACTTCCACCAATCCGCGAGCCACACTACCGACTAATGCTTCCATATTAGAAACATGATTCAAGGCTTGATTGACCGGGGGTTCATCGCCCCCACCAAAAGATCCTAAACCCAACGCCACTCATAACCCACTTCCAACCCACACAAATGCCATCTTTCTAGAGAATGACCCGAAATTCGATCCATCTACCCAAATTATGCCCAGTAAAGCACCCATCGTACTCGTAATCTCATTCAAACCACTCAAAGTTTGCCTATATTTTCTCCAACACCCTACCGGCTTCATCGACCAAGCTCTGTTATCCCTCACAAGGGCCTGCATTACCATCTGCACTCGAGCTGAAAGGAGAGATATGGAGTTACCAACTGTTCTGAACCAACTCATAGAGTTCAGCTAAAATTGTCCACCAAGATGACCATCAACTATCATAAATTTAGTGGCTTATTCATGGAAGCTCGAAAATGGGCTCTAGAGTTGGATAATTGGGTGGTACCCGTTGATGAAATCAGTTTAGATGACATGGTACAGATCATGGTAAACATGTTTCGACCGACCAGAGAATTTTATAGCATTTCTGAACTAATTACTTGTTTGAAGCTATAAGGGCGGTTGGTCCCTTCACTCCTGCACCCCCCGTTGACTGGGAAGATTTATATGAGGAAGCCATTGAGGCTGTGGAATGCATCGATTTATCTTTCTTGTCAAGAAGACATCGTTGCCACCAGATTGGGGGACGAATTTGACAACTCAGATAATGAACCGAGTTAGAGAAAAATCACTCCAATAATTCATATGTGTGGAATGACATCTTTCAAAGACCTACTTGGGGAATCAGTAAAGTAACAATTCATCCAGAAATAGATTAAGACACGAGGTTCTTGTTCTTCCTCGCTTTTATAAACCACATGACCAGATCAGGGAGACACTACAAGGATCCCAATCCTCAGTCATCAGGGACAGATAAGGGAAAAAGAGTTTACTAGGAACCTCCCATGCCAAAAATTAAGGAGAGAAAGATCCTCGACCAACTTAAGAAAACTCAAGCTAACATCACCTTATAGGGGTTCTTCATGTCTTTCCAATTACACCAAAATTCTTTGATTAAGCTTTTCACTGAGCCTACAGTCCCTCCTTCCACCAATCTAGAAGAAGCTGTAAACCTGGTTGGGTCCTTGAACACCACTAGACTCCCTTACTTTTCCGAAGAAGATATCCCAAGTATTGGTCCCAGTCATAACTATGTCCTCAACATCTTCATTAAAGTGATGGGAAAGACAGTCCCGCTCTCATTCGTCGACGACGGATCTGCCCGCAATGTTTACACACTAAGAACCTTTAATTGCTTGGGGTTGAAAGTAAGTGACCTTACTCATACTTTTACCGCAGTATGTGCTTATAATAACACCCGCCGATAGGTGATGGGATCCATAAAACTCACAATTGGGGTTATCCCTATCAATCCGATCATCGAGTTTCAAGTTATTGATATACTTGCATAATTCGACCTACTTCTTGGTCGATCGTGGATTCATAGGACCCGGGGGGGTGTCTTCCTCCCTTCATCAAAAGTTGAGATTCTTTACCAAAGGGTAAGTCATCACCATTTGGGGGGACGATGATGGTATAGAAAATGCCAGCACCAACAATTTGATACTAAAAGTATAGCATGGGAAGAATGACATGATCCTCTCTGACTTCAAAGTCAATCTACTTCCCCTTCCAGTAAGTGATAATTTCAAAGACTAAGTTTGTCTAGAACACAGCCCTCACGTCAATGTCAATGTCATACAAATGTTTAAGAATATGCATTTTATGCCCGGACTGGGGATGGGGTGACGTCAATAAGGGATACTAGAGCCCATAGTCCTGAAAGAGGCCTTTTCCTCATGTGGCCAGGGTTATTATCCTTCATAAAAGAACTCTGAATGCTCCACCAACCATAACTGAAAAGGAGTTTAGGAGATGCCAAGACTGTTTCGAGGGATTCGCCAAGGAGGATGAGGACTTCCCCTTCTGTGGCTTTTTTGAACTGTGGTATGACCATGCAGACAAAACGATAAAGACGGGGATGGAAATATTATTTCAAGACAACTACTCCTGGGCCAAATACTGTCAGCATAAAGTGTAACCTTCCACCTAGATAGTCGTAGCCAATGTCGAGGTCTTCGAGGAAAGTGATTTCGAAGACTCATTAAACCTGCAGATACTGGGGCCCTCTGTATGATTCATTCAAGATCTACATCGTCAGACCCATCCACTCTGATCAAGGATTATGATGAGATTATTCTCAACTGGAATGCTATACTAGTCCCACATGATGAAATTTAACTCAACCTTATTGTTTACCCTATCTCTTCACCTAATGTTATTTCTCCTTTTTTCTGATATCAGTGTAACTGAGACCTCCTTTGATGAGGTTCTCACTGTTATTTTTCTCAAAAGTGAAATAAATTAGGATTTTATGTATCTTGTTATGCCTTATATTATTTATTGTTATTCCAATCATACTCTTGATTAGGGCTGTAAATCGGGCTGGGTGAGCCGGGCTTAAGGTTGCTCAGGCTTGGCCCGAACTACCTTACCTAGGCTCAAGCCCGAGCTCGACCCGAACTGAAATTTTCTACTTAAGCCCGAACTCGGCTCATTAATATTTCGGGCTTCGGGCCCGATTTCGGGCAGGCCCGAATTCATTTTTTTTGTTAAAAAAAGTTTGAATTAATGTTTTTTTCTTGTGTTTCCATCATGGAAAAAATGTATACACCAAAATCTAATTGATATTTCATAAAATAAAATATATAATGATGAAATGTATTAAACTAAAATAAGGGAGGTAAGAATGAAAAGCTACAATGACTAATAATATTTCATACATATAAAATTAGTTAACATAAATATGTTATATTTTGTAAAATAATTTATTTATTTATATTTTCAAAGTTCGAGCTTCGGGCCCAATTCGGGCTTGGCAAAGTTCGGCTCAAGCTCGGCCCGAAATTCATTCGGGCTTGAAATTTTGGCTCAAGCTCAGCTCGGATCAAACTCAAATAAAGCTCGGCCCGAAAATAGCAGGCCAAACGGGCGGGCTTCGGGCTTGCCCGGCTCAATTTATAGGCCTACTCTTGATGATGATGATTTTTCAAATGAACAATTCTTAACTCATCTTAATAAGGTTAAAAAGAAACAACATAACCGCGTTCGAATTAATGAGGGCAAAACTTTATTATCAATATCTGTTCTAGTAGCCAACAACACGAGATTATGATAGGGTCTACCCTTAATGAGCACGATTGCACATAATTCGAAGAGATACCGAAGGAACTTGTGGACATCTTTGTATGTTTCTATGATGACACGCCCGACATCAATCCCGAAATAACTCAGCACGAGATCCTAACTCTCTTAGAATGCAAATCGATCAAACAAAAGCTCAAAAAGCTCCGCACCAAATGGTCACCCAAAGTCAGGGAAGAGGTAATCAAGAAGTTGAATGTAGGCTTTATCCGAGTGATCGAATATCCCATATGGATCACCAATATTATACCCGTACCAAAATCAGAAGGAAAAGTCTGCATGTGCGTCAACTACTAAGATTTGAACAAAGCATCTCTGAAGGACGATTAACCATTTCCCAACATCGACATGATTGTGGAAAACACAACCAGTCATGCCCTCAAGTCATTCGTTAGTGGATTCGTCATATACAATTACATCAAGATGAACCCTAACCATCAAGAGAAAATCACATGCATCATTCCCTAGGGTTCGGGCTCAAGAATGCAGGGGCTACCTATCAAAGGGATGTCACAACCATCTTGTATGATTTGATACACAAAAAGGTTAGAATATACGTAGATGACATGATTATATAGTCTAAAACTCGGGAAGGTCACGTGCCCACCCTTGGAAAGTTCTTCGAATGACTATGGTGATACCAAATGTGGTAAAACCCACAGAAATGCATTTTCGATGTCACAAAAGTAAAGATTTGGTGCTTCATGGTTAGTGAAAAGGAAATCGAAGCAGGCCCTGCCAAGATAAAAGCTATACTCAAAATGTCACCCACCTGAATGGAGAAGAAAGTTCGTGAATTTTTGAGAAAATTACAGTATATTAGTCGGTTCATCATCCAGTTGACTTCTATTTGTGAACCCATATTCAAACTCCTCCGAAAGGATCCTACCAAAGTCTAGAATGAGGCCTGTTAGTAAGACTTTGATAGAATCAAGAAATATCTTATTGGAACTTCGATACTTATGCCTCCACAGCTAGGTCTCCCTCTACTCTTGTACTTGATTGTAACGGATACTACAGTAGGGGCTTTGTTAGCCCATTACATTCAAAAATCCCATAAAGAGAGGACCATCTACTATACTAGACAAAATTTGGACGGCTGGAAAGTCAATTACATTACCTTGGAGAAAGCATGTGTCACCCTAGTCTGGGTCACTCAAAAGTTTCGACATTACATGCTCACTTTCCCTATCAGACTTATGTCCCAAATGGATCCTATCAAATACCTGCTTGATAAACACGCCTTATCTAAACAAATGGCCCAATGGTTGATGTTACTAACTAAGTTCTATATCATATATGTCACACAGAAAGCCATGAAAGGGAGAGATATATCCAACTACCTTGATCTAGGCCTGTCAATGGGTCGGGTCTGGACCCGGACCCGATCCGGACCCGATCCATATAATAGGGTCTGGGCATATTTTTTTGGACCCGAGACTCGAATACCCAAAGACCCGTTTATTAAACGGGTAGGGTCTGGATCTTATACAAGACCCGGACCCGAAGACCCGACCCAAATTGTACATTATTAATTTTTTAATATATATATATACTATAAATTTATATATATTTATAAATATATCTTATCAATATAACATGTAAGTATTATATATAAAAATATATATTTATATATATAATAAATATAAGTAATATATGTTTTATTTATACTAATAATATTCTATAATACATTACAAAATATTTTAATTTAAGATTGAAAAATAAATAAGGGGGATAAAATAAAATAAATATAAGAGAAATGTATATATTTGGCCAGATTCGGACCCGAACCCGAAACCCGAAGACCCGAACGAATACGGGTCTGGATCCAATATTATAGACCCGATGAAGACCTGGACCCTAACCCTAACCCGATGAAGACCCGATTACATGGATCTGGATCTGTCTAAACCCGACCCGTCTCCGACCCGTTGACAGGCCTACCTTGAGCACTACCCCATGAAAGAGGCCGACGTTTGGATCTCTGAATTCTCGGATGAAGATATCCTCTACACATCTCAGGAAGACCTGCGGTGGGAAATATTCTTTGATAGCGCTGCCAAAAAGAAAGGATATAGTATTGGGATACTTCTGATCTCCACTGATGACTTTCACACTCCCATTGCCATAAAACTGGATTTTCTCTGCACTAATAATATGACTGAATACGAGGCATGCACTATAGGCCTCAAAGTAGCCCTCAAGAAAGGTAGCAAACACCTAGATGTCTATGGGGATTTTGCCTTCATTATCAACCAAATCCTTAGAAGATGGAAAGTTGAAAATGAAAAGCTCTTAACCTTCCACATCCACCTAAAAGAGCTGGACTCCCAATTCCAAGATATCACCTTCCACTACCTACCCCGCACAAAGAACATCTTATCCGATGCCCTTATTACCCTAGCGTCCATGGTCGATATGCCTGAGAAAATAACGATGGTCCTTTTCTTAGCCCCAAAACAAGTTATGCCAACCCACTATTACCACATTGATCTCGCCATAAAAGGGGATTTCGATATGGTCGAGATTTAGTACTAAAACATATGGCACCTCCTCAAGCATGGTAGGTATCCCCAAGATGCCAATAAGACAGACTGTGCGACCCTTCTTAAACTAGTATCCCATTATATCATTTGTGATAAAGCACTATTGAAGAGAAACTTCGATGGAACCCATTTTCACTGCATTGCAGGGGATAACATTGAAGAAATGACGCAGAAGATCTATAATGGGGAATGCGAACCCCACATGAATGGTCATATCCTTTCTATGAATATCATTTGTCAAGGGTATTATTGGGTCACCACACTGCCTATGTTCGAAGATGCCTGAAATTCCAACAGTTTGCAAATCTTCAGCACTTACCTCCTCAGGAACTATACAATATGATTTCCCCTGGCCGTTCTCCACTTGGGGCATTGGCATCATAGGAAAAGTCACAACTAAAGCTTCAAACAAGCATGAGTTTATCCTAGTCTCCATTGATTACTTCACCAAATGGGTCGAAGCCGAGTCATACGCAATACTGAATGCTAAGAAAGTAGTTAAGTTTATCTGAAGAACATCATATGCCAATACGGCATTCCCCACGAGCTAGTATAAGATAATGGGTTACATTTTGAAGCCGAGGTCACAGAACTGGTTAACAAATATGGGATTCAAAGACATAAATCTTCTCCCTACCGACTCCAAACCTGGTGCAGTCGAATCCACCAATAAAAACCTCAAAGCCATCATCAGCAAAATGACCGAGAGTTACCCAGATTGGGACGATCATATACCTTACTCCCTCTCGCGATACTGCACTTTCATCAGGACATCTACTGGGGCTACCCCTTACTCTCTAGTATACAACATGGAATCAGTCCTACCCATTCAGCTAGAAATACCTTCCTTACACGTTATGCTCAAGAGAAGAGTCAGTGAGGAAGACTAGAATTAGAGATGCTTTAAAGAACTGTCATTCTTGGATGAAAAGAGGCTAAAGGATCTATACCACATATAAGGGTACCATCCTCATATAGCGGGATCATTCAACTGAAGAGTCAAGCATAATGGTGTCCACTCCTTGCCCTTAAGGAGATTATAGAACTTGTCTGGGACCCCAGAGGGAAATTGAAACTGAATTGGACTAGCCCCTATATAGTAAATAAATATTCTCTTAGGAGGCACCCTTATGCTCACTAACCTCGATGAAGAAGATATGACACGTCCAGTCAACCTAGACAGTCTCAAGAAGTTCTACCTTTTGTCCAAAATCTCGACTCTCTAAGACTCTTCTCATCTCCTTTTTATTCTAAAAATCTCTCTTCATTTATATCTATCTGGAACTATGTGGAGCTTGATCCTCTACAAAACCTTCTTCTTTCAAAATGGAACTCAAAAATTTTTCAAAACCCCAAAGGTACGTAGGCATCTCATACACCTTACATGGGCACGGTCACCATCTTTTTTTGCAAAATGTTATTCTTTTCTAACCTTCGAGAACGGAAGTTTATTTTATCATTTACATGAACAAAAGGATTATATATGCCTCATAGATTGGTATAGACAACTCAAATAAAAAACTCATCAATAGGCGCAACAATATGATTAAAATATTTTTTTTATTTCAAATAAGGAAGTTCGGTACCATTACATGAAGTCCCAGCGAAGGGAGTTAATCAACTACCCCTCGTCACTAACTCAAAACCAGTCCCAAAACAACAAACCTATCAAGATACACCAAAATTATTTCAAAAACAACACCAGAAACACACAAGTTATCCCAACTTTACAAAATCTTCACACAAAATAAATCCCAACTTCATAAAATCCTATCCACAACTTCTAGAAAACCCAGTCTCATCATCATTAGCCCTCGGAGGTCCCCAAACTTCTCATCCCTGGTTGATATTTCGAATACGCTCCATGGAGCAGTACATACTGACTAGCCTAGAAAAAAACACTATCCCTCCTTCTATGGTGTTAAAAAGAACAAACTATCTTTGTCTGGTCTCTTTTTGCCAACATCTTCGCCACCACTCATTTCCACAACCATTTTAGATAGTCCCCGGACACATGCCAGACCCTTCCTACGGATTGATATGGACGGGTAGACGAACGTTGACTCTCCCACAAAGAACCCAGTAACATATGTCAGGATTCAGTCAGGTCCTCCACCGAAAATGAGTCTTTTGTCCAAGGAGGCTCTATTTGCTCCCATCTAATTTGGCACAAAAACCTCCAAGGAAAATAGAACGAAGTCTATCGCAGGCTAACTAAATGTGTATATCGATACTCTCCTAGTTTTAGAAAATGTTGTAGTTCTACCCACCATAGCACTGACCAACGAAGGCACTGGGTTCTGTGCTCCACAAACCAATTGACCCTATTCTCCATAAATGGGCCAAAACTAATAAAGTACCAAGCAGAAAAATTCGACAGGCCTGCCAAGAGATACTCAGGAGGAACCTCCTGGAAGAACCTCTCAATCAGCCACATGAATAACATCATTGAGCTCCCTCTCAGAAAAATTAGAGTGACCTTCCCTCCAAGCATCAAGACCATTCAAATTCTCCGCCCATATCACCGTCGCAGGACTACGATGGTAAGATATCCACGGTGTTATCTCAACTAATTGGGAATCCACCATTAAGTCCCCATCTCCAGCATGATCCATGAGGTAAGGCCCAAGGCAATAACTACGGTGTAGCCCGTATCATTAAAATCCCTCAAGCGTATAGAATGCATGACAACACGAAGGAAAATCTTCACCCCAGTAACCAACGATCGAGCCGTTGAAGGGGAAATATGGAGTAACTCTACTAATAACGCTCGAGGAGGATGAGAAAATTCAGGCATAATCGCTGCTACAGAGGGATTGATTCCTAATATGGCTGAGAATTCTTCGTAGGTCGAGAAAACCTCATGTAAACCAAAACAAAAAATATGGTCTTTAGGATACCAGAATGGCGCCGTTGTCGCTAGCATATTCCAATCAATGGCTCTGTTACGCCACAAGGAGACTCAATACAAGTTGAAAGTCTCATAGTCCAAATTATACAAACATATGGCCTCTAGACTTTTGAGGTAGGAAGAAATGTCTTCATGCATCGAAAGGGAAATTTAGGGAGTAATGGAGCAGAAAGCAAGAAGTAAGAAGTAAGGAGAAGAAAGTGGGAGTGGATAGAAAAATTACACTCCTTACCTCTCCTTTAATACACAAATGACTTAGTAAAAGATAAGGGACCTGAGAAGTCCGAATGAATTCATGCCTACAAAGTACTATAATGTGCAATGAAAAGGTAAATCAAAGCCTTAAAGTGATTTGACTTGACCCATATGCTGATGGGTAGGACAAGGGGTATGCTAATCGATAACTCCCTTATTTTAGAAGATTTTATCGTTCCTTTTTTGTAAAAATCAAATTTTCAAACAGAAATCCTTATTTTAAAATAAAAAAAAAACTCGTCTTATTTCTACTTACTTATCCATTTTTACTTATCACTTCCCAAAATATACCTTTTCGTTGAGTTAATTAAGCTCTCCTTTTGTAAATAAACATCCTGTCATTTTTACAGTCTCAGCAAAGTGAATGTAGGATAAGTGCTTAAAACAAGAATTAAAATATATATATATAGTCTTTGCAGGAAAGAAGAAAAACATAAAAAACAAAACAGCATAACTCATCCTGAACCCACAATCTATCTCTCCTCACCCTCTGAGGCGGATGTGCTTCCCCCGGCGAGGAGCGGTAGAACCTCCGCTCTTAGAACCTGATACCTCATTCGAGGAGGCAGAAGGAACCAAGCAAGAAGGACTGGAGTCCTTGATGTAAGAAATCGTGGAAACCACCCAGTACTTGACTGTAGCCAGGTGGTTAGCACCCGAACATACTGCAAGCAACAAAAGGAAAGGGCAAGTCAGTCAGTAAAGAGCAAAGAAAGAATAAAAAAAGACAAGAAGGGACAAAAGATAAAAGTATACCTTAGGATAAAGGACATCATCCATAAGCCCCATCAACCCCAGTGCCGATGCATTAGGGCAGTGCGGCATGCTCAATGACCCCACGCTATTCAACTGAAAATTATAAGATGGGGGAGTGGCCTGATTGATCAGAGCCTCCTCTATCGCTTCCGCCAATAATGACGTACCACAACTCGTGTTGTGGAAAGATCCCACTGGCCTGCTCATTCCCCTACCTGAAGCCGTAGGAGGCGGAAGCATATTTACCACATCATAACTACAAGGAGGCATCAATCGGATCGCCACAAAATCCTGGTAGTCATATCTCGTCGCCGTGTTCGTGTAGAGCATGTAGGCCTCGTCGACAATTACCGCCGCCCTAGCCTCGACATACATCTCCCTCACCCGCCTCATGTAACACACCGTATTTATGTGCATGTAATATTTAATTAATTCGGGAAATTTTAAATTACTTGTGTGTCGTAATTTAATTGAATTAGTTATGGTAATATTTATTTAAATATTAATTGGAGAGTGAACGGTTAATATTTAGGGAAATTTAACTACTAAGTGAATAGTAATAAATTATTTATGTCATAACGTGTATTAGTGACGTGGCATTTATTTATCTCAGCCGGGAGTCAGTATAGACTAATTTGGGTGTGAGATAAGAATTTTTATAAAATAATTTGGATGTCGATTCTGAGTGCACGGTTGAGTCCGGATGGGACGAGATAGTCGAAAAAGTGTACCCGGGGGTGGTAAATGGATCACGGGGCATTTTTGGACATGACTGGGCCCACACGGGGGTAATTGAGCCATTTTAATTAAGCCCATAAGTCAAAAAACGGTATTAGTGTGTTAAACCTAAACCTAAGAGTGTTGAACAACAGAAAAACACACACCAAAACTAAAGAGTTGAAGAGGGAACTAGAGGGAGCAATTGGAGAATAAATTGGGGATCTTTTGGAGACAAATCAAGGAACAAAGTTGGGTGTTCATCGTCAAGCCTGTCTCTACACCAACGGATCAGACTCTATGTACCCATAAGGCAAGTGGTTAACTTTCTGTGATATTAATTGATGTTAATCAATTCATATTTTTGTGACGTGAAATCATAAATTCGTTTTGGGTGCATTGGGTATAAAACGAGGTTTTTGTGAAAGGAACACTTAAATGAGATTTAATGTGGAAATTAATGGTGTGACATGGTTCTGTGAGGATATTTGATTTACATGTGAAAAACCCAATAGAAATTATGGACGAATTTGGGATAAGTAGATGAAATTGAAACCCAACAAGTAAAAACTCGGGATTTTCCCCAAATCACAAAGGTAGAAATTTGTGAAATTAAATTTATGTTTGAGGTTCTATGAGAGGCCCTGATCATGTTCTTATGTAGTCACGTTGTTGATTGTGCTTGGGTTAGACCAAGGGATAGGTTAGAAATTGGAAAAATTCGTTAATGGAGGAAACAGCAAGGTGGAGAAGACGACCACCTGTTCGATCGATCGATCGAAGGTTGGGGGTCGATCGATCGACCTTTTAGGTTTTTCGGAAGTTTGGCTTAGGGATTTATATGGGTTAAAATTTTAGTTGCAAATTCCCCTAGCATAATTAAGAGGAAAAAAATTAATTATGGGAGTTAATTCTTAGCAAATTTAAGGGAGTATAATTGGGAGTGGTGGGGGAATTAAGTGCGACCCATTGCGAATGGATTTTGGGAAATAAATTCTGAAAAATAAAATAACGAACTGGGTGAATAAGTTCGGGTATAGTAGTAGGGAAACGCTACTCATTTAAATTAATTATAAAGGAAAACTAATTAATTTGGAGTCAGGTATTAGACTCAGGTGATATTAAATTTTGGTCCACGTGAGCGAGTCCAGGTAGATTGGTTGAGTAATACCAAGGCGTTAAATTAATTACTGAGAGGAGTAGATTAATTTGGAGTGGGAATATTGACCCGGGAAATATTAAAATACGGACCAAGTGAGCGAGTCCGGGTATATTGGTTGAGTGACACCAAGATAATAAATTAATTAATGTGTGAATTAATTAAATTAGAGTAAAAACTATAGACTCGGGAAATTATTATATTAATTAATTTGTAAATTAATTAATAATCAGAATTGGACCATAAACTCGAGATACTAAATATAGGCTAGTGTTACGGACTCAGTACACGGTAAAGCCGGGATATTTTATATCTATATATATACGGTGTGCGATAGTATATATATGGTGTGTGCATATAAATATCAGTGATTAAATATTATTAATATCTATACTCTAGTGCTATCGGAGGAGATTGTGCGATGTGGGTGAATCCCCTAGCTTGAGGAGTAGGGCGAGTATATCCCCAACTCATAGCGTCCATTATATGGGTGGGGTCTTATCTCACTTTCAGGGAAGGAATATGACCGCATCCATTATGTATGTTTTTGGCCAAGTTAGTGACCAATTCTGACTTGGGGTAACTAGGATATGCGAGTACACCTAGTGTGATAGCACTATAGAGAATACATCCAGTGAGTTATTACTCGTGAGGATGGGATTATATTTATATTCAACATATGTGTGAATATTGTAATATGGTTCTATGTATATAATGGGATAAATAGTTATATACGGGGCATTAAATACATGTAGTGAATTGTATTAATTATATATGGGTTATATTCACATTCAACATGTGGGATTGTTGTAAGATAACTGTACGTACATAATGGGGTGAATAATTATATACGAGAAATTTAAATACATGGAGAAAAGTGTATTATTTGTATAACTAGTGAATGTTATAGGACTTTCAAGGAAAGATGATTAACTAAGTTAAGGCGATAAATAACTTATGAGTCATACATTAAAAAATACTCGGGATTGAGTAGGGCAGTTGACAAGAGTTATATCAAGTATCTAGTTCCGGGGTAGAGGATTAGGTGGGATATAAAGAAGGCGTAAGGTATGTACATTAGTTGAGGGGTGAGTCTGTCCTCAAGGGAGTACGACACTAACTAAAATATGAAGCGCATTCTTGCATATATTTATTACTGCAAGTTAATCAATTGCTAAATGTTTTCCAAATATTTTGGGTTCTAACCCTTGCTATAAAATATTTTCAAAACCTTATAGGTGTCCAGCCACTAGGACGACAGGCTTGATTCATTCCAGGAATTCGCTGCTGCAGCATATGTGGATGTTGCAAGATTTGGATAGGCGCCTATATTCCTTCTATTCCTAGTGTAGGGATTTTCTATAAGATATTCGAGCATGTTGCTCACGGTTTTATTTAGTATTTATTTCATATACTTGATATCCATTAATATATGTTTTTACATTTGTGTTGGATTTTAGCCAATGGTTTATTCGGTCAGTTTCTTATTTATATGTGATGGTCAATTTTAGTTAGCTTGTGATTGTTAATGATTTATTTTCGCATGAGTATTTCTTTGAATTAATGAAAGATAAAATTTGGTACCAGTCTATTTTCACTTAAGTGGTTAGTAAAAAAAATAAAAAATTCGACGGTGATGCTAAGAATGAACCAACTGAGAAACCTGTTATAATTTAATTTAGGACTAATCACCTGGGGTTTAATTAGGCGGGGCGTCACACCTCATATACATCGAGGGAACTGACGGTGGGACCGCCACCTCAAACTCCATGATCTTCCACACCACCGTCTCTCTCAGGTAGCAGGCATACCCAAACTCATGCGCCATCAACCGCCGCATCTGCGCATGCATACCCATCACCCCCGTATGCTGAGGAGACGTCCCCCAAGGGTAAAAGGTCACCTGAAATCCTCGAAAAAAGTTAAATATTCATGAAAGAAAAGATATTTCCAAGAAAGGACTCAAAATAAAGACGAAATAACCTGAGTGCTCGTCAGCGAGTTTGAGGCCTTCCGTACCACCGCTAGGGACAAGGACTTTTTCGATTGCCTATTGGACTTCCACCACCAATACATTCGAAATAAGTCCCCCAAATCATCATCTTTCAGGGCTATCAACCTCACAATGAGACTAATCACCTCATAGAACCATGTCTGCAAGAAGACGGGATTCAACAAAGAAGAAACTAAAGGAAAATGCAAGGAAATACAAATAAGTATGAGTTATCTCCAAAAGGTATGTGGCCCCTATAAAAGTGCGCCAGAAGCACCAAAAGAATGCATCTAAAGAGTCTTAAAGCGTCATCAAAGTCAGGCTCCCCCAATCATAGAATGTGACGTCAGAAAATGTCTTCAAAATGGCAAAACCAGAGATGAACGATGTCGCTACTCGTTGCCACCAGAAAACCACCCAACAGAAGCAAAATGAATAACTGAGCCATCTGCCTCACCTATTGCCCATCAGTATCATCAATATTTTTACTCAAGATCACCTCCAAAGAGAAAAGATGTAGATATAATCCCCATAAATTATCCTACCCACATCCCCTAATGTCGCCTAAAGTGCCTCCAGCGTCACCCTCACCGTGTGATCCACCTCTATCTGCACACCCTCAAAATCTATCCCCAGTAGCTGTTGAACATCAATGGGAGTAAAAATCATCTCCCCGAAGCCCAAATGGAAGGTGTGGGTAATATCCCACCACCTATTTCCTAAAGCGCACAACACCACAGTAGAACGCGACGTCTCACCCAAGGCCTACGTGGGACGATAAAAACTAGCATAGGTAACCATGCAATGCACCACACCATAGTAGAACGCGACGTTTCGTCCAAGGCCTACGTCGAACAATAAAAACCAGCAGAAGTAACCATACAGTGCACCACCAACGAAATATGGTCCCAAACATCCTTCAGCCTAGTCTTCCCTCAAGAACGCATGTTCGAAGGAGCTATGTTAGTCTGCCAAAGTCGAAGAGAAGAAAAAACCTTTCATCAGCACAAGAAAATAAAGAAAAAATAAAAAGGAAAACCAAAGTTCACAATAATTACATAGACACTAGGGTTCTTCACCTAGATAAGCGATGGTGTAAAGGCTCGAGCAAAAGGAAGCGCTCCTTAACTATCGACCCAAACAGATCAAATGTATTCTCGTTACCCAAGGCAAGGGGCACCCTAAACTGTCACTCCATATCAACCCAGTCATCAACACTCAACCACTACAAGTTGTATCCCTCGTTAGAATAACTCGCCATTTGAAGACTTGAATGGAGAAAGGACTTAGGAATGATTTTTAGAGAGAGGAAGTAGAAGATTCAAAGGTTTGAAGATGTGAACAATGAGGAGGGATTACTCCCTTTTTATAGGGGACTAAATGACATGCTGATCGGCAGACCCCTGCACATATCAATCGGCACCTGCTTGTTACTCTTCCAAAGAAAGCTTAAGATTACATACCATTGCTAAACGGTAACCCCTACAGCATACCAATTGGCAAACCCCTAAATATTTTGTACAAAAACTGCCAAAAAATGCCAGAAAAATCCAAAAATTACCTGAAAATTTTCTAAAATGCCAAACAAATATTAAAACATTTCTTCATCAAGAAAACCATTTTTTGGAACACTAAACCCCTTATAAACTCCCAAAACCCCCAGTAGGATTAATATTACGCTCTTATCTCCAGCATGAACCATAACCTACCCTCAATATATTTTGTGCCCGTAATTCCCTAGCAAAATCCAAACCTCAAATCAAATGCTTCCCTAGGAAGACTGCAAAATAATACCTTTCTAATTACCTAAGATAATTTCTAGGATAAACTTTATCCCAATCCACCATTGAATATTTTGGATAAGCCCACAATAAAAATCCTTCACTGCTTCCCCAACGAAGTTGTCCCCTCTTAAAATAACATAATCCCCATCCAGATGTCTTAAGGGTAAAACCTTCCACAAAAGAGTCTCAAAACAACATAACCTTCATTGCAACAACAGGTGCATCTGCATTCCCAAAATAAGGTAAAGATTTTCTAGGAGAATAACTCCCCACATCACAACTTTAGGTCCTCAGAATTGACCTTGACTCGCAGAATTGTTCTCTATAACTTTAGGTCCTCATAATTGACCTCAAACCGCAGAATCGACCCACAACTTTAGTCCTCAGAATTGATCTTGACCCACAGAATCGGCCCCTACAACCGTAGGTTCTCATAATTGACCTCGACGCACATAATCGGTCATCATAATATTAGGTCCTCAGAATTATCCTCGACCTGCAGAATCAATCCCCTCAACGTTAGGTCCTCATAATTGGCTTCGACCCGTAGAATCGATCTCTATAACTTTAAGTCCTCAGAATTGACCTCGACCGACAGAATCGATCCCTATAATCTTAGGTCCTTGAATACTCATAATTGACGTCGACCTGCAGAATCAGTCCATATAATCTTGGGTCCTCATAATTAACCTCGACCTGCATAATCGATCTTTACAACTTTAGGTCCTCAGAATTAACCTCGATTCGCAGAATCGATCCCCATAACACTTAGGTCCTCAGAATCGACCTTGACCAGTCGAATTGGTCTCTACAACCTTAGTTCCTAAGAATCGACCTCGAGCTACATCATTGGTCACCCCCAACATAACCTTAGGTCCTCAAAATCGACCTCGACCCTCTAAACTGGTCACCCTCTTCCTTTTGGTCCATATAATTGACTTTTTTTCCAAACATCCATGTGGTGTCTATTCAGTATCCTTCATTTTTTCCAAGCTCACTCGTTGAGGGTCTCTGTATACACCATATTCTAGGACCCCTAAGCATATCCTTAGGTTCCTAGCACTTCCTCCTTTACCATAATCCCTAGGTCATACTCCGAGTACTGATCTAGAGGTCACCGTGCGCTCTCGAGCCCCATTTTACTACCGATAAACTCTCTCACCTGAGTGATAAATCATTGGATCTTTAAAAGGCTCTAAATTCCCTTTTTGACGGTTCGCCTCATGCATAAATTGACCTTATGGTTTGGATAAATGGTCCATTTTACTATTAAAAAGCGATCAGGAGGCCACAGAGCCCTCTTAGGCCCCGTCTGACTACCGATCAACTCTCTCACCTGAGTGATAACTCAATGAATCTTTGAAAGGATCATAATTCCCTCTCTAATATTCTACCCCATGTGCTAATCGACCTTACAATTCGAACGAACATACCATTTCCCCCCAAAATTGATTCGGAGACCACCGAGAAATCCCGAGCTCCATTTGACTCCTGTCAACTCTTCATCTCAAGTGAGACTGAATGAATCCTTAAAGGTCTCTGAATACCCTTTCCAACGGTCCACCCCGTACGTGAATCATCCTTACAATATGGACGTCGACCCGTTTTACTTCGAAGGGTCACTTGGCACTTTCGGGCCTTATTTGACTTTGGTCAACTCTTCGAATTGAGATATTATCTTTGAAACATCGAAGGGCCCTGCATAACCTTTCTAACAATTTATCCTGTTCATAAATCCACCTTGCGGTTAGGATGAATGATTCGTTTTCCTCTTGTCTAAAGGACCAATGGGAATTTCTAAACCCTGTTTGACCACAATTAATTACCAAACTCAGGAGTGGCCTGTGGATTCTTAAAGGGATATGAATACCCTTTCCAACGGTTCATTCTGTGTGCGATTCAGACTCACGAATTTTTGTGAAAAATCTGCATGATACTAACAAATAGAAAAACCCATTTCCCTGCCTATCGACAGTGTGTCTGGGGTTCCCTACCGATAGGCATGTCAAGGACATTGGCGATCGGAACCCCCTTAACCCTAAATAAGGGGACCATGATCTCATGTCGAAAGCCACCTCAAAAACATCCCTCTTAGTGATCTCAACAATATCCTCTCGAAGTCTACATGGTTTTCATATTAAAACATCTCCCCCACATTCCATTTCCATCTTTCCCTTGCCCAATTTGGCAAATTCCCTTCTCTCTCCTCCTACCACCTTCATCCATTTGTAAGATTATCCCTTCAATAATCAAGATAAACCTTAAAGCTTCCAAAGAAGGTCCAAACCTTTCACCCTCTCTTTAAATTCTCGTATTTTTGCATTATTTATTTAAGTCTTACTTTAGCATTTGATCTTTATTAGATCACACATATTAATATCCAACCTTTTTATTAGTAGCATTGCACATACTATATTTTTAATAAAAAAAAACTAAAAATAAGAAAAAGAGGGTTTTGTTGTAAATTCCAAATGGGGATTTCTCACTATATTTTTCCACACTAAAACATCCTTTTTCTACACAGATACACACATAATAAAAGTCCCCGGTTGGACTTTTGGGATAAATTCCACCCCCGTGTTGCATGCAAATTACTTGGACTTTGATGCCTTTTTAGGCTACCTAGGCGTCTCAGGGTAAAATTCGAGATTCGAGTCATCCTCTCCTATTTTTTTCGTATATTATTTTCATATCCTATATTTGAAATTCATGCTTGTGTTTTTTCCAACCTATACCATCGTCTTTCTATAAACGATCGGTGACCCGAAAAACACACACATTATATTTTTAAATTACTATTTTGGGAACACTCCTAAGGATGACCTCACTCTGCCTTTATCCATGACACGAGTCGAGTAATTCAACTTTTTCGTTTATATATACACTCACACACTTCATGAAGTTATTAAGGAGAATAATAAACATATGTCCATTAGAGACCGAAAGGGAGGGATGGGTGCCTAACACCTTTCCATTCGGTAACTTATTCCCCGAATCCTTGAACTAATTGATTTTTGTAAGGGCGTAATTTTTATTGTTCGTTGTTTACATAGAATGTGCTGTATAGTCCTACAACCGTCGAAGGAAGCTCAAGTTCATAAATTCATGAAGACAGATCCGAGTTTCAAATATCTTCAACATTTGCGTGGCATGAGGTACAATTTCATATAAAATGTGTTTAAGTTTCGTAAATGGTTTACATTTATATTGGCATACTTTTCGAAACTGATTTTAAACAAAACGAGGCATTTTTTCTAAGTCAAAAATAATTTTTAACACGTGTAGGCGAGCTTTTAAAAATAAAATTTTCTCGCTCATATCATTCAAATGACAAGTCAATGTCATTCAAACGACAATTTCTAATGACATGCAATTTCATTTGAAGGGTCATTCGAAGGGTTATTTCTTGTTTGCTTAGAACGAACCCATAGTGTTTTGGATTTTTTAAAGGTCTTTTATCAGCTCGTTCAAAGTTGCTTCCAACGAAATTCAATGTTGTTCAAATGACTTAGAGATGTCATTCAAATGACCTTCACCGCCTTAACTTATTCACTTAGATGCATATTTTAGGGTTTAATAAATTTGGATCAAAGATTGACTCTAATTAAATAAGTTTAAAGTTTGGAAATTTATGAATTAAATTGATAATCGATATCTCAACATTCTCAAATTGGTATCAAATTAAGTTACTCTAATTTACTGAGTGATTTTTTTTCCGCAAAATTTTTAGTATATCGATTTAAAAAAAAAAATCTGATTTTGAATTTTTTTTTTATGGATAACTTATATAATCGAATGCCCGTATTTGATGGCACTAATTATGCCTATTGGAAAGCCTGCATGACATTTTCATTAAAGGCTATCAATGAACATGTTTGGATTATTTGTGAAAGAGGGTGGACTCCTCCCACTGTCATCGTTAGTAGTGTGATAAATCTTAAACCAGTGTAAGACTGGACTGGGGATGAATTTAAATGGAGCACATATAATTCTCTTGGGCTAAGTGCATTTTTTGGATCCGTCATAACTGACGAGTTCCAACGCATCAAAGGAAGCATGGGATGTTCTTCAACTTATCCATGAAGGCACAAGTGCAGTGAAAGAATTTAAATTGAAAAATTTAACAACTCAATTCGAAACAATAATCATGCTTTAATCTGAATATTTTGATGCATTTTATGCTCGTTTGTCTGATATTTTCAATACTAATTTCAATATTGGTGATCATATTTATGGTAAACAAGTAGTTAAAAAGATTTTGAGATCATTTCCTAAACGTTTCATCCCTAAAGTCACTGTGTTGAACTCTTAAGGAAATTTGAGCATTCTTAAGTTAGATGAACTGGTAGGAGACCTATAGACATATGAAATTTACATGTTACCTGACATAGTCAAGCCTACAGATAGAGGGATAACACTTAAGGCCCAGTCTAGAAAAGGTAAGGAAGTGTCCAAGAGTGAGAAGAAAAATAAATAGAAAGTTGTGAGTCCGAGTCTGAGGGAAAATTTGACTTTGATAACATGGCCATGCTTGCTAAAAAATTTAAAGAAATTCTCAAATTTTCCAAAGAGAATTATTTTAATAAAAGGATTTTTGAGAAATAAAAGGGAGGGGCTAAAGAAAGAGGTGAGAACGAGAAAGAGTAAGAGGAGAGATATTTTGAGTGTGAGGTCAAAGGGAACAAAGCATTTGAATGTCCCACTATGCTAAAGAAAAAGGGTAAGAAAATTTCTATGCTAGCCACTCTTAGCGATAGTGATGAAGAGGTGAATGATTCCAGGGATGAGTCATCACATGCTGTATGTGTCGCCTTTATGGAAAGTCACGTGGGCACACCTAGTTTTTCCAACGATGATGAGGATACTTGCGTACATGAGACCCCCAATGATGATTGGAGTGTTTTAAGTGAGTGTGAAAGTGAGGATAAAAGCGATCTCCAAAAAGAGTTTAAATATTTGTACACCAAGACCTTGAATATGAAGAAGTTGAATAAGGATTTTGGTCTTAATGTGTTAGATTTGGAAAGAGAGTAGAAGTTTTGAGGGTATTTGAGGCGTCGACGAGTCAACTCGAGAAGGTGAAGGATTCTTTGAGTGAGTAGTTGATCGTCACGAGTTAGGAAAATAGTGAACTTAAAGCCTGTGTGGTCCAAAAAGAAAGAGATCTCGAATGAGATGAGGAGGTAAAGGTCTCTATAGAGGATACATCTAAGAAGGTAGGAAATATGCTCCTCGGTCACGCTTTGGGTAATGTTGAGAGATCAAGAATATGTCATGACGGTGCATCTACTGCTAATGTTGCACCCGAGCCGGTTCTCGAATTTATGATAGATTCATATGGCTCTCAACCTAACCCACCTAGGAGTCTGTTAGCCAAAACGAGAGCGCATCCTAGACTTTTTGAGAGAGGTGTTCCTAGGCGCGTGTATGTTTGTTCCTATTATAAGAAGAGAGGACACCTTAAGGAATTCTGTTTTAAGTTAGGTGGTGTGTCACATAAATATTTGCCACGTGTTCCCACATATACACCCGCACATGATACTTTGAGAGAGTTTGTACATATTCGAGAGCAAGTTAAGTTTTTTGTCAAGACTTCACATGATTTTATGGATGTTTTTCATAGAATGTCACCACCTTTAGGAAACTCCTCCGCACCTAATGGTTGAGGTTTAGACTTGTTAACTAGCATAGGGTGATTTTCATGATCATATTTTATGCCTATTGCTAGTATGTAAGACTTTTGTATTTATCTTTTCCACTTTTATATATTTTTCAAAAAATCAAAAAGATTTTTATTTTTGAAAAATACAAAAGATTTTCTTTGAGAAAATTTGAAAAAGCCAAAAAGATTTTATTTTGATAAAATTTTTGGAAAAAGAAAAAACGATTTTTGTATTTTGTTTTACACCATTTATGGATGGATATTTAGGATGACCAAGTCACAACTTCGTTCCATATTCGTGTGACTATTTGATAGTGTTTTGAGATGATACATCATTTCATCCAAGTGCTTTATAAGGTTTGGAGTCATTAAGATGAGATTTGAGATTACTTTCTACATGTTTGACTCATGATTTCCTTTAATGCACACTTGCATGAATTTGTTTGATTATTATATACTTGTCCATCATATGTTGTTAGAAGTGTTTCCATGTCAATCCTTAAAATGAACAATATGTAAGAAAACTTGACAATGAAAGTAGTGTATATAAGAACCATTGCCCGTGAGGAATTTATTTAATTTTAAAAAATTATCAGTGAACATAGGGAAGGGCTAAAAAAGGTACACATATCCTTTGCAATTAAGCCACCGTTTAAACTGGGCCTAAAAAAGTGTGGCATTATAAAAAGTAGCCAAGATCCAAAGAGTTTAAAAAGAGCAAAAAAAAAGTGTGGCATTGAAAAAAGTTGCCAAGGGAAAATTAGTTTAGTTTGGTATGATCATTCAAAAGAAAAGAATTGAGTATAAAAGTATGATCATTATCTTATATTTGAGGGAGTTTAGTTGGAAATATATCAACGGGTTTGCACGTCCTGACAAAGTCTTGAAAAAGCATTAAATAGTTTTAGATGTTATTGGTGTGAAAATCATTTTAGACTTTGATTTGTTTATTAGATTGAGTTGATATCATTTGAATTCAACAATTTTTACACCCAAGGATGATTGTGAAATTCATTCATTAGGAGTATCCATATTCATCGTGCACATTTTTTATGACTGTTTGAGTTGATTTACCTATTGAATATGTTCACACCCATTCATTTTGTTTCCACGATTTGGTTATCATAATGTAAATTCATAGTGTTTGTTGTTTTTATAAATTTTATTTGCTTGAAAAATTTGAAAAATCAAAAAGTGTTTGTGGATATTTTTGAGTTTATCCTTGCATGATCGTAGTTGCTTTATTCATGATGATTTTCTTGATTGTGACACTCCGTTCTTATTTTTATGTTTATTCTTTTCCTTGTCTATTTCGGATAAATAAAAAGGGGGAGAATGAAATTATGGGGGAGTGAGTGTTTACATTATGGGGAGATCTAAAATTTATTTGATTTGATTTGATTTGATTTATGCTTTATCTTATTTCAAACTTGATACATCACGAAGGTATTTGCTTTGTTTATTGTGTGTAAGACTTTGATGATCATTTGGAAAGCACACAAAAGAACCGCAGGGAAATCAAAGAGATGTGATTTGAAGAAATTTCAAAGTTGAATATTATCAAAGAATTTGAAGACTTGCATTTTTAGTACCTTTTTGCTTTGGGGTTGCATGGGAGGGTATTAGAATTGTATAGGCATTTTGGTTGATAATTCAAATATTTTCTATTTTGTACCGTCATAGACATAGGGGAGATTTATAAGGACATTATTTTTATTGTCCGTAGTTTACATAGAATATGTCGTATAACGCCACAACCATCGAGGGAAGCTCAAGTTCATACATTCATGAAGACAGATACGAATTTAAAATATCTTTAACATTTATGCAACATGAGCTACAATTTCATATATAATGTGTTTAAGTTTCATAAATGTTTTACATTTATAATGGGATACTTTTCAAAAGTGATTTTAAACAAAGTGAGGCATTTTTTCTAAGTCAAAAATAATTCTTAAGACCGTAGGCAAGCTTTTAAAAATAAAATTTTCTCACTCCTGTCGTTCAAACGACAAGTCAATGTTGTTCAAATGACAACTTCTAACGACATGCAATGTCATTTGAAGGGTCGTTTCTTTTTTAGTTTAAACGAACCCATACTGTTTTGGTTTTTTAACGATCGTTTGTAAGGTCGTTCGAAGTTGCTTCTAACGACATTCCATGTCATTCAAATAACTTAGAGATGTCATTCGAATGACCTCCATCGCCTCAGCTTATTTTCTCAGCTATAAACAACTATTGTGAAGACCTTTTTCATTAAGACTTTTGATACGCGAAACTGCAATTTTGAAAAACTTTTACTCTTCACTTTTAGGGCTTTGTATGTGTTTGATTCACACCAAAACATCATAATTCTTTTGTGAATCTTTTGTGGAACCCAAATCACTTCTTGTTGAAGTTTATTCTTGTGGAGTTCCATCTCTAGTGCTGGACTAGTAGTTCTTAAGGGAGTTGCTTGCTGATGATTGCGATCACTTGGGAAGACTCGAGGGTGTTCCTTGTTGGAGATAGAGTTGTGATTCTTGTAGGTTCTTGCGGGAGTCCATTACTGGTTTTGAGATTGAATCCTATGTGAGTTTGATGCGATAAATCATTACAAATTTCTGTAAGTGTGTAGTATGTTATGATTTGCAAACATTTATAGAAATAAAGGTTTTGCCCTTTCGGGGGTTTTTTCTTGAAATTAGTGTGTCTAGCAATTTGTGATTGTTTGTGATGGCATGATTAATTTATTCAGCTATATGCATGTTTTAGGTTTAATTAATTTGGATAAAAAATTAACTCTAAGTAAATAAGTTCAAAGTTTGGAAATTTGCGAATTAAATTGATAATCGATATCATAACATTCTCAGTTTCACAAGCATCAGTATGTCTTTGATGTCGTTCTCTCGAGGTGGCAACATTTCTTTTACCTATTTTGTGAAAAATAGGTTGGTGACTCAATCTCTATACATCACCCCAAGTGACGATGTCTGAAGCGCCGACCGGGATGGGATGGACACACCAAACCCTCAAACTGTAATAACCTCCATTTTTCACGTAAACGTTGGCTAAACAAAATACGTCGAATATGAGGTTTATCTATCAATGTTTATCATTCTTAGCATCAACAATAATAAAATATTTGTATTTTTAAAACAACAAGCACATAAAGTTGATTTAATTAATAATCGGTAAAAAATAATAAGTCCAACATCCAGATAGTAATAAAACTCCAACATAAGTACGACTCGTCTCAAAAGGCTCAATAATAAACTTTGGGCTTATGCCCGTAAAATATCCGAAATAGTAAAAAACTGAAGGGAAATAACATCTTAAACTAGAATGAAATGGTATGAAAGACTGATGAGAAAAGTGATCGCAAGTCTGATATCCCGCCAGCCCTGTTATCCCCGTCTAGGCAAACTAAGGGGAAAAACATTTATATTTTGGGTCATGACCCTAAAGTTGTAAGAATTATCTTACAAAATTAAAATGCAATAATGAAGTTAATTCAAACTATGCACTACCCATCGGCACTCACATACAATTGGTATCTCACCCCTCATCTAAATGTAAAACAATACGCATCTCAACACGAATCCCAAGTCTGACATACCAATAACAATAATAATAAGATAGTATTCAATACATATGGAAAAATTCATATTCCGAACTAAACATTCACATATGTGTTCCTCGATACCCGAGAAATCCCTAAGATTCTACCCACAAGAAGTAACATAGCATCCATTATGCATATTCATAGAACAGGGTTCATTATCAATTGTCTACATCATTAGACCACAAAGATTAATTCTCAATTAATTAATATAATTATATATGTCCTTATATATATATGACACATAAAGGCATCTACCCTTAGTGTCTCTATCGGTAAGTCAGGAGCAATTCCTCATTTAAATGGACATCAAAAAATACATACAAGTGGGATAGTCCCTATGCAGTACACTATTGCACGATTCATACCCCGACGGTGACAATGGATCCCATCATCTTCACCCACCTCTCATAAGTGGCATTGCCATGTAGTACCTAAAATAATGACTACACAATACCTAATCCCACCTGTGCCGACGTGTGCTACGGTTCCCTGACGCACGTAATCCCAACCACTAGGCCGTTAATAAACATGGGTATGTCCACACAAATAAATAAATAGATATTTATAAAACATGATATGTATAGGTAATTAATCCAATAATTACCCCCCAAGAGTCTCATTTATTCTTCGTTAATATTTTCTCTTTAAGAATTAACCGTCTAGTTAATTCTTAACTTCCTAACTAAAATAGTGACACAACCCTAACAAGGAATTCGTCCCCATTCAAGATAAAGTACTTCCTAACCTTTCATTACATTTTCAGAAGTCTAACGCTAACTACCAAACTCCATACTCCATGTCGAACCCTATTTGATCAATAAAAACTACATAAACCAAGGGGAACCAGCACAACCAACCGAACCGGTTCACTGGCTAGCCGAACCAGTTCGATCTAGTGAACCAGTTCGGTTCAATTGACCTTCCACAATGAATAAAAGACGGGATTTGGACTTCTCCCTTCATCCAAAGTGTCTCTAAACTTCACCCATACCCTATGTACGGACTCTAATATATTCCCAACTACGAAACAATAGTTTTCTACATGAAAATTATCCTAAAAACCAATTCATCTGATAACGATTTATATCAAGTATTATGCACTATAAAAACCTTAGTTTCCAAGATTCAACCTTTTCTCTTTTAACCTATTCATTAGACTACATGATTAATTCTCAATTAATTTATATAATTATATATGTCGTTACATGTATATGACACACAAACGCACCTTTTGTGTCCCGTTCATGCTTTATCGTTAAGTTCGGAGGAGTTCATCATCCAAATAGACATCACAAAATACATACAAGTGGGGTGGTCCCTACGCAGTACACCATTGCACGATCCATAACTCGATGGTGATAATGGATTTTAGCATCTACACCTACCTCTCGTAAGTGGAGCTTCCATGTTGTACCTAAAATAATGACCTACACAATGCCTAGTCCACCTGTGCCAACGTATGCTATGGCCCCAAGATGTACGTAACCATAACCAATAGGCCATCCACGAACATGGGTATATCCACATAAATAAATAAATATATCTTTATAACACATAATATGTATATGTAGTTAATCCCATAATTACCCCCAAGAGTCTCATTTATTTCCTGTTAATATTTTCACTTTAAGAATTAACCATCTAGTTAATTGTTAACTTCCAAACTAAAATAGTGACACAACCTTTACACGGAATTCATCCCCGTTGAAGTCAAATTACTTCCTAACCTTCCATTACATTTCCAGAAGTCTAACTCTAACTCCCGGACTCCATACTCCATGTCGAACCCTAAATGATCCATGAAAAGCCATAAAAACCGAATGGAACCAACATAGCCAATCTAATCTATTCGTTGGCTGGCCAAATCGGTACCTTTGGCAAACCGGTTCGCCCCTCCCAGCGAACTGGTTCGGTTCAATTGGGTTGCTAAGACGAATAAAAAATGGGATTTGAACTTTTCCCTTCATCCAAAGTGTCTCTAACTTTCACCGGAACCCTAAGTACGAACTCTAATCTATTCCCAACTATGAAACAACAATTTTCTACATGAAAATCATATAAAAAACATATCCAATTCATTCGATAACGATTTATGTCAAGAATTATGCACTATAAAAACCCTAGTTTCCAAAATTCAAACTTTTCTCTTTTATCCCATTCAAGAACCTTTCTTTCTTAATTATTTACATCAGATTTAACATTCCTACAACATGAGTTCTAAGGTTTCATTCCCAATCAACACGATTATTTCATTTTCGAGTTTATCACCAATTAATCACATCCTTAAGTGTTATACTTTTATATGTGATCTTAAATCTTCATGAGGTTAATTCCAGTCATATAAACATCAATTCAATAACTTTAAACCCATAAATTTACATGAGAAAATACACAATTGAATTAAAAAACACAATGAAAATTAATTTAGCAAGAGAATTCTTGCCTTAGTTTGAAGATTGAGTGTCTCTTTCTCTTAGATCTTGATCTTCCTCCCTTCTCTAACCTTGGTAACTCTTCAATTGGGTGTGGAGATTCTAGGGTTGAGTTATGATGGATGGAAAATGATTTCTTAATTATTAATTAAATTAAAATAACACTATTCTGAGTTACCCAATGATCCCCCACATTTGGACCCCAAAATGAGCCCGAAACCATACTCGGATCGGCCCAATGACTCCCCAAATAGTATACTTATACCGTAAGCCTAATTTTAAATGTCTAAAACATCTATACGAACCCCCAAATCATCTCAAAACGTTCACAAACTACGCCTACCCAAATTTTCACATTTCATTACATTGACACACCCTATAATAATAATTTATTTAATTACGCAATCTATTTCTACGAGTAAGCATAACATGCCTAAATGAATTAAATGAAAATGCAATTACAACTAAGTAATTTATCCACCTATTTATTTAATAAAATTCTACCAAATTAATTTAATTACTACCAAATTTATTTTATTACAAAAATACGGGGTATTACATTCTTCCCCCTAATAATGGAATTCCGTCCTCGGAATTTAAAATGAACCTGACTAGAAGAGTTCCAGATATTTCGCTCTCATTCCATTCTCTCCCTCCCACATCGACTCATCCTCATTGTGGTCTTCTAACTGCATTTGTACTAAGGGAACTACCTTGGAATAAAATCTATGCTCCCCAAGGTTCAAAATAGCCACGAGTCTCTCCTTGTAAGCGAGTCGTGTTGAAGCTCTATCTCATCGAGGTCTATGTGTTGATAGGCAATCTCAACCTTAAGAAAACTCTGTAGTGCTGAAATATGGAAAACATCATGCATCCTCTGCAAATGATTCGGTAATCCCAATCGATATGCCACGAGTCCAATCCTCTCAATAATACCGAGGGTCCAACTTCCCTTTGTCCCTAAATCTCATTGCGCCCTTCATGGGAGACACCCTAATTAGAACCGGTCACTGACCTCAAAATCCAAGTGCCTCCTGCCTGGATCAGCATGACTTTTTTGTCAATCCTGCGCAATCTGAATCCTAGCCTGATCATCTCTACCTTCTCTGAGGTGTCCTGAATGAACTCTGGTCCGATGAGTTTGTTCTACCCCAATTCCAACCAACACAAGGGTGAATTATAAGGCCTCCCATACAATGCCTCTAAAGGTTCCACCCTAATAGTAAACTGGTAATTGTTGTTTTACATAAACTACACCAATAATAAGTGTTGCTACTAACTACCCTCAAAGTCCAGGATGCACATCCGCAATATATCCTCTGAAATCAAATTTACTCTCTCCGTCTAACCATCCGTCTATGAGTGGTATAAGATGCTCAACCTCAACCCTTCCCCTAATTCCTGTTGGAAACTCCTCCAAAAGTGGGACACAAACATCTTGTCCCTATCCAATATAATATTGAGCGGTACTCCATGTAATTTTACAATCTCTGCAAGAAAAAGCTTAGCATACTACTCTGAAATGTAGTTTGTCCGAATTGTTAAAAAGTGAGCCACCTTTGTCAACCGATCAACGATCATCTAGATAGATTTGTGTCCCCGCTGTGACGTAGGTGACCCTATGATAAAGTCCATGGAAATGCTCTCCTATTTCCACATCGAGATCTCAAGAGGTGGTAGAACACCTGCAGGTCCGTGATGGTCCACCTTCACCAACTGGAATGTGGCACACTTGGACATAAAGATGGATATGTCTTTTTTCAATACTGGTGTGTCATGTCCTGGTACATCTTATCCCCACTGGGATGTACCATAAAATATGACCCATGATCTTCTATCATAATGGCTCGCCTAAACTCCTCATCCTTTAGAACTACCAACCTATCCTGAAATATCATCCGTCATTTGAGACAATCGAATAGTGCTCTTCCCGCTCAGCTAAAAACTTCTTAACCCTCTCCTGTCAAAGATGGTCCCCTGCCTGTGCCTTCACCACCCGAATAATGCTATCGGGTATGATGGTAAGAATTGCCGTAAAAGCATGTGTCAATTCATCATCGGTATGAAGCAATTTCCACTTTTCTTTCCACACTGCTCCTAACTCCATTATCGGATTACATCTTATATGGGGAGTCCTCACCAAAGTTTGATTAGCCGAGATGATTCTATACTTAGCAAAAGGCTAATTAAAGAAGGCAAACAAAGACCTCCCACGAAGACCCTCTACAGAGGCTTCTCGAAGGACTTATTATGAAGACCAAGATTACTGGAGTGACAATACTTGTAATAGGAAACATGAAGTATTTGATCTTGTATTTTACTTGTTGAACAATTTACTTTGTAATATGGGCGAGGATGTTTGATACCCTCGAGGGACCATGCCTGTAATGGCATGGGATAGCTTACATGCTTTGTCGAATGACCTCCCCTTGGGAACCTCGCGGGGATTTAGTTGGGAGGATTAGGAGCAAGGAAACATTGGGAAAGAAAAAGCCAACCCTCTTGGCACACTTAGGCAAAAGGTCATCTAGCACAAATATGTGCTAGAGTCGCTTCCACCTCGAGACACTTTATTTAGCACATAGTCGGGGGGTACCTCCTCGAGGGACCCTAACCTCAGATATATCGCCTGAAGACATTTACCATCCAACAAATAACACACTTAATGTTCGAGCTACTTCCAGCCGAGCAACTTCAATTTCATACATTATCCCCTTTTATTGATGTGATAACATGTTTAATGTCTGACATTTAGGGACCCGAGATAACAGCACTCAAGTGAGATTTATCCTTAGGATGGAAGTCCTAGTTAACTAATTATGCTTTCATAGTCTTTCTAAGGTAAACCTTTGAGCTGCCACATCATATCTCCATTAATGCCATCACGGTTCTAATTGGACGAGCAGTTTCAAGACAAAACACAACATCTCATGCATTTAATGCAATATCTTTGACATTAATACCACAGTATTTTTGCATTTAATGTTGGCCAGTCACATTTAATGCCAGCAAGGTTAAGTAACCTTGCCTTTATATAAATAGACCAACCAAACAGATTATGTGGACGATAATTCGAACCTAAAATTGCTACTCGATTTTCCTCATATATGAGAGCTTCTGTGAGAACATTTATTGCCTAAACATTCCCTTTTATTTTCATTGATGCCACTATCATTGAGCATTAATTGAGTTTGAAATTCCTGCCATGCCTTTATTGTGATAAGAATGTTTGCTCTTTATCCCTCCGACCAAGTTACCTATTGGTTAGAATTTTTTATTGTGTTCACGGTGCATTTATGGTGTAAAAGACCTCATTTAATTTCATCTTGGGTGTTGACTACTATTCTCTCTTACTCTCATGTATCATCATTATTAAACATAGTCTTGGGAAATAATCATGGTCTTGATAAGGGGTTAAGCCTCGCTTGATAATAATCGTATTCTAAGAATCCACATCTTACATTTGGCGACTCTATTGGGGAGGTATTCTATTTTGAAAATATGCCAGAGGATAACACTGCCAAGACCATCGATTTTGACGCCATGCAACGTAAGGAGGAGGCAGAGCTCATTATATTACCTGAAGGAGCAAGAGTAATGAGAGCAAAACCTAGCTTAGCTGCTATTGGTGTGACAAATATGGTCAGCATAGTAGCTGGAATAGGCCCAATCAAAATGATGGGGCTCATGGGTTTGTTTGCAGAGTTCATCAAAATCCCCGGGGCCCAGGCGATGTTGGGAATCATTGGAGGATCCAAATCATTTATGATGCCACCAGTTGGAATACCAGCTCCCTCTGTCACAGGAAGAGTTGCCACGCCTATTATTAATAACGTTTACCTCATCGCTCCACCAAAAGTTACCCCAACATTGGTTATGGGAACAACCGTACAAGGTGTAGGATCAACAAGTGCAACACCGACAACAACCGCTAATGTAGGAGGGAGTTCACCGACTGCGTCAATAACTTCTACCACTGTGGTGCCACTAACAACCAGTTCGCCATCATCTAACATGGAAAAAATGAATAATGAGATCTTAAATTTCATAGGAGTGTCTAAAGATGGAGGAGATAGTTCCTCAGTTTACGATGACTTTCGTACTAAGTACTCGGAGGAGTACAATAATGAGCCCTACCCAGTAAGTTATATTCCACCCATCTTCAAAACATACACGGAAAAAGTTTTAATCCCAAGGGTCGTGTGAAAATATTCATAAAAAACTTGGGGACTTACTATAACCAAAAAAAAAAAAGCAAAGGCCGAGGGAGTTCTCAAAAGCCCTGATCGAAAAGGCTTATACTTGGTATTCCCACTTGGAACTAGGTAGCATGGGATCTTCGGAGGAATTACATGTGTTGCTTATACAAAAGTTCTTTTTGGATGAAGATGAGGTCACACTCACGTAGCTCGCGCGCGAGAAGCAAAAGCCAGGAGAGGATGTTGTTTACTACATCAGGAGGTTTCGCGAATACTCCCTAGATGTGAGGGAGGAAACATGAGAGGATAAGCTTTTGCAAGTCTGTGCAGAAGGGATGCTTCCCGAATGTATTTTCCATTGGATTAATGAGACATGAGAGGGAACATTTACAACATTTTTAAAAGTAGCAAGGAACATTATTCTAGTGGTAAAACCTGCACCATCCCGCCTTCCTTAGCAAGTTTGTTCCTAAGGCCACCAGCTAGCTTGGGGAGGGGAGTACCCCCGAGGGTAAACTATGCAAATGATAGAGGAAGAGGGGAAGGCAATGGTGGCCGAGGAAGAAGAAAAAGGGGCAATAAGAGGAGGTTCGAAGGTGGTCAATCTCATGAGGAAGTGCCTCTTTGAGGTTACATTTTCAGAGGTTAATAAATCGATCAAGTCCCCTCACAACAGGACTCTTTACGTTACATCCATTGTAAATGATTGTGTTTTTAATCGTGTTTTATTGAATGGTGGGGCATCCATCAACATCATGCCCATTGGGCCTTTCTATGAAACCGTACTATCGAAGATAAGACTAGTACAACACTCTTTGTCAATCTAGGGGGTATGACAACCAGTCGTCCAAATTTATGGGATATGTTAACGTGGGCATTATGATGGGGAATATTACTTCTCATAAAAAATTCCACATTATGGACTGCGAGCCATCGTATCAACTGTTAGTGGGAAGAGTATGGATGCACAACCACGGGTTGGTGCCTTCTACTTACCACCAATGTGCTAAAGTAAATGTAAAGGGAAAAGAGGAGGTGAGTCGAGCATCCATGAAGTCGTACGCAAAAGATGAAGCGCGATTAGTGGATGCTGCCTTTTACACCGAGCTATTCGTGGAGGGTACTATAGTTACAAGGTATAGCAGGGAATCAGGTCCTAAGTAGTTGAGAAAGTGTGCACGCATCAGCTCGGTCGATGGTGACTTACGAAGAAGAATGTGAGCAGGATGTGATGAGGTTTGTCGAGGTAGCTTCGGGACCGAATGACTCCATGTATTGAACCTATAGAACACTAAGTTCAACTCTAGAGCGTGCTCAGCAGGCACTCTACGAGAGGGTTAGAAGAAAATTATCAAAAAAGGCCTCACAGAGAATAAAAATCTCGACAGTGCAAAGCAGTAGTTTTGCCTAGCGATATAATTATTTACAAATTATGAAAGTGTGAGCTAGAAATTGAAGGATTAGATGATGAATTTGACCCGGTATATGAGTGTTTCTTCGTGGACAACCAAGGACAATGATTGGTGATTGATAACTCGAGCATCCAAGAGTTTGTAGAAGAGGTAGATGAGGAACCTGGGTGCATGAAAGACAAACCCAGGACACAAATCTAAGAGTTAGAAAAGATATATCTAGCTAAGGAGGGCGATGGACCTGGCTTATCTTTATCTCGAAGGACCTTGAAGGGGCATCATGAGAGGGTTTGATCGAGCTGCTATAAAAGTTTACGGATGTCTTTGCGTGGAAGTACACGTAGATGCCTAGAGATGATAAGGAGATGAGCTTCCACAAGTTTAATATTTTGATATCTGCTATCTCTGTGAAGCAAGCTACTCGAACGTACAAGGCAGAGCTTGATTTGAAAATCAAGGAAGAAGTTCAAAGTCTATTCGCAACTAATTTCATAATCCCTATTCAGTATCATGTGACACCCCGTCTAATTAAATATCAGGTGATCTGCCTTTCATCCAGTTAAAACAGGAATCTCATCTGGTTCATTCTTAACATCGCCGTCGAAAACATTTTAAAATCTAACTAACCACCTAGTATTCAAAAGGTTGGTGTCATATTTTATCTTTTTATTAAACAATAACAACAACAAGTGAAATAAATACAATCACTAAACCATCCACGCAGTAATAATATAAATCCATCACAAGATAAGTATGGAATAAAATAATACCGAATAAACCATCAGTTCCCAAGTCTAATATAAGTCCAACAGAAGAATATAAACCTGAGTACAAAGTCTAAACTCAAATAAAAGAAATGACTGAAGGGGTAACACGCCCAAATGAAATAACTGAACTTCTTCCTACTCTAGGAATGAAGTGATTGAAGTGTCTAATCCAAATTTTGCAAGCATTCACAAGTGTGGCAACTGTGCATCCCTGGAACAGATCATCAAGTCGGGCATCCCTGTGGCTGGACACCTAAAAGAATATTTTGCAAGTATGGGTCAGAGCCTAAGTAAAACCATTTGAAAATATTTATCAAGTATTTAAATTCCAATTTGAAATAAGTTATTTATTACACATATTAGTCCAACGTGCACTCCCTTGAATTCCTCACCTCTCAAATAATGTGTACGCATAACATCATTTACCTAGCTATGCTATCCAACCCAACTAGGTCTCATCAATAACTAGTTAACCCTAACTGTTTTAGCTCCCCCGAACCGCCCATACAGTACGCTATCGCAATATTAATACTTAAAGTTACACGTATGTTATTATGCAACCGTAATTAACATTTTCACGTATGTTATCATTAACCCATAATAAACATATCACATATGTTTTAATTAAAAAAAATCATTAAGTTGCTATACTTAATTCATCTTTAGATACACGCTATCTAACTTTACTCCTACCACATCCTGAATAGAGTATCTCATAATTCTGTCACTTTTAGATATACACAATCTATCTTTCCTACATCACACATAAGTAGGTTAATCACATTTGTATATATTTATCGCATATATAATATACATAACTATAACATCTTCTGAATGGCCCCTTGTGATGCGGCATACTCTGCTATCAAGTCCATGTACCTCTCGTACCAAATCAATGACTATTGGTTTGGCATGTCTCTTCGAAACTCCATTCCAATACACATAATGGAGGCGAACATAGTTTTAAGCCCTTGGGCTACGCACATACCTAATGTACACAAACGACGTTACAGTCCCACTAATAACACACATAGTGAGTCGCCCTATGTTCTGAGGCACAAATCCATACCTCACTAGAATCATCAAGGTGGGATCGCCTTCTATGCGGGACCTCCGTGATAGCAAGCAACGTAGGTATATTCACACATGAGAAGGCACATAATAGGTATACACACAACCTAATCCATATGTCACATATAGGCATACACATAACCCATAAATATAATATGTATAGGTATACCTTTACACATTATTCATATAAGTATACCCTCAACCTATAATATAATCTGCATATGTATACACTCAACCTATAATATAATACGCATAGGTATACACTCAACCTTTAGACATGATTCGTATAAGTATACCCTCAACCTATAATATAATCTGCATAGGTATACACTCAACCTTTAGACATGATTCATATAAGTATACCCTCAACCTATAATATAATCTGCATAGGTATACACTCAACCTATAATATAATCCGCATAGGTATACACTTAACCTATAATATAACCCATACATAATATGTCTCTTTAACACTCAATGTAATACTCCACATACGAGTATAACCCTCTATCGCATTTTCTCGAGTATTATTCTCTACCCGAAGGGCCCTAGTTAACCCTTGATTAAATATCAGTAGAAAATACACTCCTACGCTACTAGTCGGAATCATAGGTTCGCTCATCTCTCCGTGATTCGTTCTCATTCTCTCGAATTCACTCGCATTGCAACTCGTGCCCGATTAACCTTAGTCTTATTTCTCCTCACTTATGACAAAGCACTAACCTTAAAACTAATCTACTGGTGATTATTATATCCCTCACTATAATTTAAAGGCATCCCAAAATTCCCTCGAGACTTTCACACAAGTTCTAGGCTTAAAAAGGGAAAACTGCCAAAATCTAGGAATTCGAATAGATTCTCCCAAAGACTGAATCGATTCACCCTTGGTCCAAATCGATTTGAAAAGTGTCAGTTCTCTTCTTCCTTCCGTTTTTATTTCCACCATTCCAACTTCCTCAATTCTTCATGAAACTTAACCAAATTTCAAACCAACATTTCTCAACATCATATAAGTGTATAGAAATGATTTCCAACGTAAATCTAACATTAAATCATCACGGATTAAATCCAAGAAACAATTTTCTTTTAAAAATCCTTAAAACCCTAGTTTTCATTGTTCTTCATCTCTTTCGATTAAAAACCCAGATTTCTCCCATTATTATCATCACATAAATACTGATTTCATATTACTCACATATATAAGTTCAATCTACATGCAATCCTACCCAAGATCTTGTGTTTAAATCACAAATTTTCCAAGAACCTCTTTAAAATCATCAAATAATAAGTCTTACACTACATGGGTATTGTAACCTCTTAGAAAAGCAAGATAAATACTTACCTTATGATATGAAGGCCTGATTTTATTTTCAAGATGATGGAGTCGATCCCTCCTCGCTCCGTTCACGATTCTGGCAACCTTGGTGGAGAGAAGAAGTGTTGCACCTCCAAAACTCTCTTCTCCTCCTCCCCTGTGGCCCTCCTTCTTCTCTAATTTGTGTTTACCCTAGCCTCTAACTCCAAGGGGTTGATATTCTCTTTTAATTTTTGGATTTCTATAAACCACAAAGACCCGAATGACCGAAATGCCCTTAAATGGTGATGGGTTGGTCAAAAATCGCCCCAAGACCCAAACTATACACCCGGGTATACTATTCCGAATATTTCGACCCTTTCAGAATCAACCGTGACCTCTAAATCATCATTCGATCCACTTTATAATAATATCTTATTTCGACATCAAAATAGTCTATATGCGACCCTCGGTTGAGTTCCAATGCAGTCCTGTCGATATTACTCATTACGACATATATTAATTTTCGCATAGATTATTCCATCAATAATAAATTCTTATCTCCCCAAAAATATTTAATTTTATCAAATTATGACACACGTGCAATTTAAAATTAACCCAAATAATTATTGAATTAATTAAATTCCATATACCTAGAAATATAGGGTATTACACATCCTATTTGGCCGTCTAGCATTATGCCAGTAGGAAAGAAAAATAAGAGCCAAATCAGGATCTACGTGGATTTTAACGACCTAAATCATGCATGCCCAAAAGATGAATTTCCACTACGGGGGGCATGAGATGTAAAACTTCATGGATGGTTATGTGGGGTATAACCACATAAGATGGATCCGACTGACGTCGAGAACACTGCTTTTCTAACACCTTGGGCAACTTCATATACACAGTCATTCCTTTCAGTTTGAAAAACGTAGGAGCTACCTATCAGAGGACCATGATGGCTATCTTCCATGATCTCTTCCATAAGATCGTGGAATTTTATGTCGATGATCTGGTGATCAAGTCCAAAAAGGAGGCTTCCCACTTAGATGATTTGAGGAAGGTATTCACCCGATGCAGAAAGTACAAGATAAAAATAAACCCTCTCAAATGTGCGTTCGGGGTGACAAGTGAGAAGTTTATCAGGTTTGTGATAAATCGGCAAGGCATCCAGATGGACTTGCGCAATGTAATGTATGTTATGTTAATATATTATCCCATTCAACATTTAGTCAAAATAGAAAAGGAGGAGAATTAAATGCAAATCAATATATTCGAATATGATATAATTACTGAGTTACATTCAATAAAAGTTCCAAGGCAATAAAAACACAAAAAAGGGGGAAATTAGGAAGAGAAGATAGTTAGTAGGGGCATCCATTATGAACCACAAGTTGGCTAAGCCAAGAAGATGGTGACGATGCTAGGGCAGAATCTGCTCGAGATTACTCCGATCGATAGCCAAGTCATCCATAACCTTTTAATGGCGCTCTATTCTTTATTGAACGTCATTTAACTTGGCTTTCGCTTTGATAGTGGCCTCAAGAGTAGCCTCAACCTGTTGCTCAGATATAACTAATTTAGCTTTTAAACTCACTAACTCCTCATAAATAGCCACCTGCGAATGATGAGAGGCTTGCAATCGGACATAAAGAGTAGGTAAATCATCTTTCTTAAAGTCACGCCAGAGTTTGACCAACCAAGATAATGAAAACCCATCACTAATAAGAAGATTTATTTTCCCCAATAAAACCTTAATGGCATTATAACTAAAGGATTCCAGATGGGTGCTGAGAAACTCACCTAAAACAAGTACAAGGCAGAGTAATCTACAAGCCCTCGAAAAAAGGATCAAAGTCGGTCGCTTCCAGTCCTAGAAATTCATAAACATCTTCGAGGGTGATAGTGAACTCTCCGCAAGTAGGCACAAATATATGAGTCCGATGGCTCCACCGTGAAACAAGCTATTAGAGATTGTTGTTATTCTTGGCAAGCGTGAGATCACCCAACCAATTGGTGGAAGATAAAATGACTAAGGCCATCTAGATAGAGAATTTATCATGAATATATTCAATCCATGGGCCCAGACCTTCATAGGCACCAGAGGTAGATTCAAATTCTACCTTTGAGAAAGGGTAGTCTCCCCATTCAATCTGAAAATGAGTCACATTAGTGGTAGGAATGTAAGCGAAGTCTTTTGCATTATCCCTTCCATCCATTAATAATTTTGCCAACTCCACCGGAATTAGCTCCCTTGAAAAATGCCAAAGCCCAAAAATGGCCAGGTTCCCCAAAGTAAGGTGTACGGTGATACCGATCCCATTGATTCTAGGGTGCCAAAGTTCGAGGAGAAACACCCCTTGCGAAAGGATTCCTTTTGACATTAGGATCCATGAATGAAGAAAACGAAGAAAAGGGAAGAAAAGAAAACATTTGGAATGAAGAATAAAGGCAAAAACAAGCACTAAAATCTCTCTCTCTCAAAACAGATGAAGGACAATGATAATTAACCCAAAGGTAAGGGTTTGAGAAATGCCAAGTATGCTTTTTATCGGGGTAACACAAGATGCAATAAGTGTTAGATTAATGGCATCTTGTGAAATGTGATGACGGTTGAATTGCCTCGCGTAGCCTATACGCGCGCATTGGGGCACAAATTTAGAATCTACAATGATGATGCTCTAAGAAGAGATTCTTGGATGTACCTATATGAGAAGAACGATCTAACCCCGAGTCGCCACGTGTAAAGTGCGGAGGAGCAAGTGTCAATCTCATTAAATGCAATACGGTTAGAGTAATGATGGAGTATACCAAAAGTTCTCAACTTGAGAGAAATGAAGCGTCTTGGGGGAAATTTGAAAACATCCCTTCACCCCTCGCCCCAAGATATTGGTCGCATGCAATCATATCATCTTATTAAGGAACAATGCTATTAGACAAACCACAAAGTAGTTAAAGACGAAGTAGTTAGAAAGGAGGACTAAACGAGTCCCTCGTCCACACTTCTCCTGACTGAATAATTTAATACTTATTATTCTATGTTGTTTGCCTATGGAAAATAACGTTTTCTTTACAAAATGGTTCGAAGATCATCTAAGTATTTCGTATAAATATATCTTCATTCAATAAATAAATATCTCTACAAAGGGGCAAATGTAGTGGGAGTCCTCACCAAAGGTTGATTAGACGAGATGATTCTATACTTAGCAACAGGCTAACTAAAAAAGTGGACAAAGACCGTCCACAGAGGCTTCTCAAAGGACTTCTTACGAAGACCAAGATTACTCGAGTAGTAATACTTATAATAGGAAACATGAAGTTTTTGATCATGTATTTTACTTGTTGAATAATTTACTTTGTATTATGTGCGAGGACGTTCGGTACCCTCGATGGACCATACCTGGAAGGGCATGGGAGAGATTACATGCTCTATCGACATACCTCATCTTGGGAACCTCACAAGGATTTGGTTTGGAGGATTGGGATGAAGGCAACGGTGGGAAAGCAATGGCCAACCCTCCTAGCACACTTAGGAAAAACTTCATCTAGGATAAACAGCTGCTCGAGCTACTTCCACCTAGAGCCACTTCATTTAGCACATACTCGGGGGAGCATCCTTGAGGCGTAGGACCCTAACCTTAGATATATTACCTGGATACATTTCCCAGATAACAAGCATACATTATCCCCTTTGATTGATGTGACCACACATTTGGCTGGGGTCACTCTTCACTAACTTTATGGCTTCATAATACTTGGCATTTAGAGACTTGAGATAACATCACTCAAGTGAGTTTTATCCTTAAGATGGCAGGCTTAGTTAACCAAGTATAATTTCATAGCCTTTTGAAGGTAAATCTTTGAGCTGCCATGTCATATCCCTATTAATTCCACCATTCTTCTAATTGGTCGAGAAGTTTCCCGCCAAAACATATGCTATGTACGTAGCTAGCCAATCCATCCTTAAGATAACATCTTACTCAAACATATCTAATTATAATAACTATAATACAAATGTAAGTCCCCCGATGTCAATACTTATACCTCTGCATAATAATCATATGGGTGCCCCTCTACTCACGGGTGAATTACTATAAAGTACTATATCAGATGCAAAATCTATCATCCCTGACTCACGAGCAAAGCTAGTACTAACGAATGAATGCGATGCACTAGTATCAAATAAAATGCTTCCTACATGCCCTATACACATCGTCCACTGCTTGAACCAGCACTGGTCCCACACCATGCACAACATGGTACACCCGACCATACTACAACTGGGGTTATTTCCCCTAAGGTGGGGCGAATAGAGATGGTACTGTTGGCCCTATAATCCTTGGAGCTAGCAACTTCTAACACTGCCCCTGTTATGCCGGATACCCATACTGTCCACCCTACTCGCATGGTCCCTGATTACCCCGAGGACACCTCTTCGCTATATGATCCCTCTCTCCAAAACTATAGTAATTTTCATGAAATAGATGTCTATCTTGTTACCGGCACTACTGGCCTCAGCCCTGCTAGCATTGTCCCTGCTGGCCTCTCTACTAGCCCTGGACTTAGACCTAATAGCCCTACCTGTTTCGATAATCAGAACCTCTGCAACTCTTATGATAATCACTCGAATGCAACCTCATAAACTACTGGATCCTTTGTCATTCCCATTCAACTTACCCTGTTGGTTTAACGTCTCTGAGCTGGGTCTCTTCTCCCCCTTATTTTTTTAAATGCTCTGTGATCCTGGCAGTGCAATAAAGTGGCATTCACCATCTGAGTACAGGTGGTGAAAGCCGAATTCCCCAATAAAGACACACTGATGTGCCAAGCTATCTCCGACACAAAATTTTCCATCTTTTTTTTCCATGTTACCTCATTCCCATTAAAATAGAACAGTGTGATAAACTCCTCCTCATATTCAATCACTGTATGACCTTCCTTCTTAAGCTACATGAGCTTCATTCTCATCTCGGATTTCATAGCTGGTGGAAAATACTTTCCCTCAAACTTTACCCCAAACTCATCAATCGTCAACTTGTCCATCTCCTTCAGTATGGTGACAGACTCCACTGCACGATTGCCCAAGCCATTTGAAATGAGGCTAACATTTGCTTGCGCACAAGCAAGCACTCCGCCGTCCTTAAGTGTCTCTTTATGCCCTTTTTCCACTGTTTGGTCACCAGAATATCAGGACTCCCAACAAACTGATCTGGTAAGTGGCCTTTAATGAAGGCCTCCCTATCTCTATCACATACCGAACCCTATGTCTGTATGGGTAGCACCACTTACTGTGGGGGTGGCGGTGGTAGTGGATGCTGCTGCAATGGCTGAAAATGCTGTAGCATAGCAGCCACCGCCGTTGAAATTATTTGTGTCACAATCGTGGCAATATCTGCTGGTTCAACCATATGTGGGGTTGGTGGTGGCATGGGTGTGGCTACGTCTCCTTCTGGGCCCCTTCCTCTATAGTGTGTGTGGTGACACATCGTGGTCTACCTCTCCTACCATTTGCCATCTGAAAGCAAAAAAGGTTCATATTAGTCATAGATCGAAAAGAATAAAATGATTCCTAATCATAGGCTCTATATGTCAAAGAACGCAATGTAGAACATAATGAACGCAACACAGATCCTATGGATGCTAGAACCTGGATGCTTTGATGCCAACTATAACAACCCCCATTTTTCACGTAAAGTTGGCAAGACACAATACGCTGAAGATGAGGCTTGTCTATTAATCTATATCATTCTCAGCATCAACCATAATAAAATATTTGTATTTTTAAACAATGAGCAAGATAAAATTTATTTAATTGATAACTGATAACAAATAATAAGTCCAACATCTAGATAGTAATAAAACTCCAACATAAGTATGAATGGTCTCAAAAGACTGAATAATAAACTTTGGTCTTATGCCCATAAAATATCTGAAATAATAAACAATTGAAGGTAAATAATAACTTAAACTAGAATCAAATGATCTAAATAATTGATGAGCAAAGTCACCGTAAGTCTGATATCCCGTCAGCCCTACTATCCCTGTCTAGGAAAACTTAAGGGGAAAAACATTTATAATTTGGGCCAGCGCCCTAAAGTTGTAAGAATTGTCTTATGAAATTAAAATACAATAATTCACCTCATTTAAGTGCAATACTAGACACATTTCAACCCGAACCCCAAGTATGAAATACCGATAATTATAACAATAAGATAGTATTCAATGGATCTAGCATAATTCATATTCCGAACTAAATGTGTACTTACATTCTTATTGATCACCGAGAAATCCATAAGATACTACCCACAAGAAGTAACATGGTATCTATTATGCATATTATGTAATACAGAGTTCATTATCAATTGTCTACATCATTAGACCACACGATTAATTCTCAATTAATTTATACAATTATATATGTCCTTATATATATATGGCACACAAAGGAACATTTAGTGTCCCGTTCGTGCTTTATCGTTAAGTTTGGACGAGTCCATCATCCAAATAGATATAAAAAAACACATACAAGTGGAGTGGTCCCTACGTAGTACACCAGTGCACGTTCCATAACCTAACGGTGATAATGGATTTCAGCATCTACACCTACCTCTCGTAAGTGGAGCTTCCACGTAGTACCTAAAATAACGACCTATATAATGCCTAGCCCACCTCTGCCGATGTGTGCTATGGCCTCGAGATGTACGTAACCATAACCGATAGGCTATCCACAAACATGGGTATATCCACATAAATAAATATATATTTATAACACATAATATATATAGGTCTTTAATCCTATAATTATCCCCAAGAGTCTCATTTATTTCTTGTTAATATATTTTCACTTTAAGAATTAACCGTCTAGTTAATTATTAACTTCCCAACTAAAATAGTGACACAACCTTTACACAGAATTCATCCCCATTGAAGTCAAATTACTTCCTAACCTTCCATTACATTTCCAGAAGTCTAACTCTAACTCTCGGACTCCATACTCCATGCCGAACCCTAAATGATCCATGAAAAAACACAAGAACCAAATGGAATCAACATAGCCAATCGAATCTATTCGATGGCTAGCCAAATCGGTACGGTTGGCAAAACGGTTCTCCCCTCCCAGCGAACTGGTTCGGTTCAATTGGGTTGCTAAGACGAATAAAAAATGGGATTTGAACTTTTCCCTTCATCCAAAGTGTCTCTAACTTTCACCCGAACCCTATGTACGAACTCTAATTTATTCCCAACTATAAAACAACAGTTTCTACATGAAAATCATCCCAAAAACATATCTAGTTTATCCGATAATGGTTTATGTCAAAATTATGCACTATAAAAACCCTACTTTCCAAGATTCAACCTTTTCTCTTTTATCCCATTCAAGATCCTTTCTTTCTTAATTATTTACATCAGATTAAACATTCCTACAACATGTGTTCTAAGTTTTCATTCCCAATTAACATGATTATTCAATTTCTTGGTTTATCACAAATTAATCAAATCCTCAAATGTTATACTTTCATATTTGCTCGTAAATCTTCATGAGGTTTATTCCAATCATATAAACATCAATTCATAAACTTTAAACCCAGAAATTTGTATGAGAAAATACACAATTGAATTAAGAAGCACTTGGAAAGTTAATTCAGAAAGAGAATTCTTTCCTTAGTTTGATGATTAAGTGCCTCTTTCTCTTGGATTTTGATCTTCCTCCCTTATCTAACCTTGCTAACCTCTCCAATTGGGTGTGGGACTTCCAGGATTGAGTTGTGGAGGATGGGAAACGATTTCTTAATGATTAATTAAATTAAAATAAACACTAATTTCGAGTTACCTAATGACTCCCACATTTGGATCCCCAAATGAGCCCGAAACCATAACCAGATTGGCCTAATAACTCCCCAAATGGTATAGCTATACCCTCGGCCTAATTTTAAATGTCTAAAATACCTATACAAGCCTTAAAATCATCTCGGAACGTGCCCAAACTATGTCTACCCAAATTACACATTTCATTACTTTGACACACCCCATAATAATAGTTCAGTTAATTATACAATCTATTTGTATGAGTAAGCCTAACATGCATAAATGAATTTTATGAACATGCATTAAAACTGAGTAATTTATCCATGTATTTATTTAATGAAATTCTACCAAATTAATTTAATTACTATCAATTTTATTTATTATAAAAATACGGGGTATTACACAAACCTCCTACCCACTTGGTAGGAGAGTAACCATCAGACACACACATACACATTTAAATATTATTACACCACGAGTATAACTTTTAGTAAATATTTCAATAAAAATATCAATAAAAGATGCATCAACAAGAATAAGAACTTATCAATTGTGATTAGAAGTAATCGCCAACAATAATGATGACCAATTGGAACGTTCGACACTTTTACTTAGGACAATATTTTCTTCCACTGTGGTGCTTATGGAAGGGATCTATCTCCCAAGATAACATGCTCTACGATAAGTGCAAGAAGCACTGCAATGTGCTTATCCTAATGAACCAGTAAAGGTGAAATTCTAGTAGACTTCATGTAAAACGTATGCATAAAATTATGAAGTATAAAAAATAATGGGAGGGAAGAATGTTATGCATTGACATTGCCGGGTGCCTTTTAGTTTATAACAATTGTGCCAATGCTGAATGATGTGTCTGTTCATGAACATCATTAACAACGATGATCTGGATCAACAAACATGGTAGTTCAAATTGATCCATTTATTTTTATGATCTAGATTCACTTATACTTTACTTTGTTTACAATAATATTTTTTCAGCGATGCTTTCTTGAATAAATAAAACTGTGAAGTTTTGTGTGGAGATTTAACCCGTGATTTTAAGTATAAAACCCAAATAAATTTTTCCCAAAATGTTGTATTACTTTAAGATAGAGCCCTCAACCCACGAACTAGGTAGGGGAAATTATAGGATAGAGGGATTAACGGCGGTGGCATCTGCTTAGGGACTTTAGAATCAAACCCACACTATTTACATAATCACGCATTCACACACTTTAAAATACCCCATAATTTTCAATAAAACCCACACTCTTTACTTAATCACCCATTCATATACTTTAGGATACCCCATAATTTTCAAAACTCGTAAGCCATATTTAGGTATATTACATCAAGAAAGAACTAGACCGACAAACCAGACACATGCATGGATTTAAAAGGATGGGAGAATGAAGTTGGCATACGCATGCTATTTAGAATAAAATATCACACCATGTAGATCATATCCCCTACAAATACTTGAGATACCCAAGGTTATCTAAATGCTTGCGCTATTTTCTACTTATATTAACACTACACATTTCACATAGTATTATAATGTGGGACTTAATTTCTCCACCATACAATTCATGTGAAGATGGAATACTTTTAATCACCTCTTATTAGTTTTGATGAAATGAATATACCACCTTACTCACCTTGCGATGCGTAATACCCGTTATTTTCTCACTTATCAGATGGATATTCCGATTCCCTGAAAATAAGGCATGTTAATCAAATTATATCATTCTCATCATCAAACACAAGAGTAATAGTTAAACTGAATTTAAATACATCCATAACATGCGATAAAGAAACGATAAATATAAAACAATAATAAATAAATGTCTTAATCCTTCAACATGAAAAGTTGACGTAGTCTCAATACTCATAAATAAGTCCAACTGAATAAAAAATAATTGGGACCACATGGTCCATAAAAATCTCTGAATGAATAAACTAAATTGGAATACTAAAATAAATAGGAACCTAGACTAAGAATCAACAGATATGAATGGATAGCGGATGGAGCGGTAAGTCTGAATCTCCTCAGCCTTGCGGTTCCAGTCTACGAATGTCTGGAAAATATTTTTTTGTAATTCTGATCAATACCCTAAAGTTTCAAGAAATAACTACAACATCAATCAATAATAATCATATAATTAATTCGTGATAAATATGCCACCCGATCAATACTCTCATGCAAGAAATACCTCACCCCTAAATATACGTGAAATAATACACGAGTGTCCAAACTCGTGGCATAAATAATACTAAAAGTGTCTATCACTAGAATAGTAAATTAATTGAAAGTAAAACAATGTAACAGGGTGTAACTAAGTACACATGCAAGAATATAACCCAATACAAACCCTCACACATGTCACTCGTAAAGTAGGATACACACGATCTCATAATATAACACATAATTTGACATTAGGTTTATTTAATTATATACCCATCACTAGACTAAAGGATCAATTCTTAAAGCCTCCAAACAATCACATGAAGGCAAATACCTTCGGGGAACTTCTATTGGTAAACCCGTAGGAATCCCTCATCAAATGGATTTAAAACATGTGCACACATAAAAATGGGGGATCACTATGCAATCACACCAACGAGTAGTCCCTTATTAAAACTCGTCAGATGGATCAGGTCATTCAAATATCACATTGCAAAGTGTAGACCGACTGAACATATGATCAAAATACAAAAACCACCACAAATTCATGCATTATCAGCGAGGAGGGTGGTACACGATCACAACCATTTAAATCCAAAACCCAGAATGATAGACTATCCACGAGTTAAAATGGTATGTTCACAACAACAAGTAATATATATATACATATATATATATATATATATATAAGTATAGGATAATCGCATTACTCTCGTGCGCATCCAAACCATCTCAATCCCTGAACGTTGGATAGTCCAATAAACTAAAGATTTATAAATTCTCAAACCTTAATTAAAATTCTTCCATATATTCTTTTAGTTTAAATCTCATATAAACTATTTAATAATGAGCATAATCTTCCTCTAGAAAATAATTATGACCTAAAAACCAAACCACACCCTTGTTGATCAGTTCCTTGGGAATTGATCTGACCTCGACCCGGATCGATCCGACGAGTCTAGGTTCATCTTCTTCCTCTAAAATTTTTGTATAGCGTCCCAACCTCCATGGAATAAAAAACCAAGCTATGATACACCCTTTAAACATCAACATCTAACCTTGAAATTTAAATAATTATGATACTAGTTCATTTCTAAAAGGTTTAACATCATTCAATCATGATTAAAGATTTAATCATGCAAATAACCAAATTATCATGCGATTCCACCACTTAATATCAAATTAACATGGGGCTTTGATTAATACACATAATTCAGTCGTAAGCATAATTTCTAAATTATAATCCAAAATGAATCAAATTAAGGTCTCCCCCAAAGGTCCCAATTTTGAATTAAAATTGTTAACCCAAATCAACCCAAAGCTTTAATCTAATTAAACCCAATAGCAATATTATTTAGATTGAAGATTTGAATATCTAAACATTCTTCTAATACTAAAACAAATTAAGTAGCATAAAACCATTAACAAGTTATAGATTATACAATGATAAAGTAAGATATTTCTTACCTGAGTGGGTACGAATAATTTATTCTCTACGATTGATCCTTATTCTTCTTCTTATTCTTCTTCTCCTAATTTCTCCTTAAGTTGTCCAAAAAATCTAAGGTTTCTAGGGTTTGTGTTTGTTTGTGTAAAGTGTTAAAATATGAGATTTAATAACCTTTAATAATGCTTAAACCCATAGGTCTCTATTAGGTCTAATTTTGGACCTTCAAATGAGCCCAAAATATTATCCAAACTAGTCCAAAACTTATTGATAGATGTATAAAAATTATACAAACACCTAATCAAGAATGGGATGTTTTTAATGAAGGCACCACGTCCTTAAATCTTGCTAAACTTCAATGATTGACCACATATTTTGAACTCTTGATCATGAAAGATAATGAATGTTGTATTGAGTTGTATGCACATGTGAGTGGCATTGTAAACTCTATTGACACACCCCAACCTAGTTACTTATAATTATGTTTGAAAGTCAAAGTTCACACAATATTTCAATTAACAAAATCATAAACTAGTGTCTTAGTTATGGAGTCATCAAAGTAAATCCAAAAAGTAAAAACTAGTCATAAAATTCTAATACTTATACTTGTACAAACTTGAGAGAAAGTTAGGTTAATCTAATTACATCATTTACAATAAAATAAAACTTGTTATTTTATTCCTTATGTGCTAACCCAACCTGACCTCCTAGATTTGGTAATGAAACCATGAGACCTGAAAAACATAAACATAAGAACCATGAGAAAAATATCTCAGTGAATGTATCACTATGCAATGAATCATACCCATATAATTATGTATATACCGATCTGGTCCATTCATAAAGAATGTCCTAATTTTTTGAACCATGGTTCATAAATCATGTTTACAATAGACAATTCTCGTCCATTCCTAGTCGGGGAGTAACCCCTCATTTAATTTAACCAAATTGAAAAAAAATCCAGATTCATAATGGAACAATCATGTCCATAACAATATACGTATACATTTTTCGAGTGACTACACTCACCTCGGGCTCTCAATTATAAATTTGAATTTCTCTTGGATGAAGATGAACTCAGTGAAGTAGACCTTAAACCTGCCAATCCAACTAAATCATTATTTCATTAAAATTATAATTACCATTTTAATATATTTATATTAAATTCAATGATTATACAACTACATCATAGTCCCACGTAATGAGAATTCCATGAAACTCGAGTAGAGATGATAAGTTGGTAACTATGTTGATTAAGCTACAAACATTTGATCATTGAAAACTCTTCGAATAGTATTTTTAAATAAAACTAAATAATCATAAAGTACCCTTGTAAATATATACAATCATTGAATGTGGAATCAAAATACCATTTGTAAGGAGAAGATATAAACATTATTTCATGAGGTATCCAATCTTCCATCAGATTATTGTTATTTATTCTTAATGATTCTAAAATCATAAATTGTATAAATACATGTGTCAAACCTTACAAATATGAAAGCATATTGTAATATACTTTCCAACTCAAGTGATAGTTCAATTTCCCAAGCTTCCTAGAAAAAGATTTCACCATTTCTTTACAACATAATAAATTTGTACTACAAGGTCCTCCAATATGCAATAAACTTTCAAGAATTTTCATAATTTTTTTACACAATAACTTTCCATAAATACTGAGTGAAAGTTTCATAATTTTTATAGGTAATATTATATGTCATAACGTCCACCAACTTAGAAACATCACACAAGTCTAACTACAAGGATCTTATTCTATTTTTCAGACATGATTTCTATATACGAGTTTAGTTTCAAATGGAATGACAAAATTCCATAAATTATACAAAAATCAATTGAAATTTGAATGTACGATAATTGTATATAAAATGATAGAATTTTAATATGCAAAATGCTTGAAATATGATGATATCCATATATATACAGACGAAAAATGAAATTTTAATCAACATTTGGTGATTTCAACAATTTTAGTCAGTAAAATCTAAGAATAAAACAAGATTAATGCATAAAAGTACCTTGGAAACACTTATAATTTTTTTTTTGAATTTCATAGATTTTATTATCACACTTTATTCCTTAAGCTTCTATTTTCTCTCTCATCAGGGCAAACTCTTTTCAAACTGAAATAAGGTTGTAAAATTAAGAAGAATGAGATAATATTTAGGAGTCTAGGTAGTCTAAGGATTAACCAATCAAATTTATACGGGCAAAATTTTCAATTGAGTCCGTTGTATGTTTATTTGACTTATTCTCGGAACAAAACACGTTTGAGTCGTAGGTTGTAATTTTATTATCACGTTCCCACACAGACTATGATGTATTAAAGTTTATTAAAGACGTTGCGACAAAGCTTCAAAGATTTATCATGCCGATTTTTATGGTGCATATTTCATCTTCAGTGAAATTACATTCCAAGATCACTCATGTATGAATGCGTAATTTTAAAGGAACTCAAAATTTATTTTAAAACTGTTTAAGGATGTTATTTTATTAAAGAAATGTTTTAAAATGTTTTTAAAGAGTTTTAAGAGGATTACACTTCGTTTTATTCTGATATAAGGATGGATTAAACTTGTATTTAATCTAAACTCTATTGTTTTTGGTTCAAATAACATTAGTTTTCGTTCAAGCGTGGTATGCATGTCAATCGAACGACATGTCGATCTCGTACGAGTGACAGGCTATCTCGTTCGAATGATGTGCCGCCTCAAGAAAATTATTTAAGTCGTGTTTTCCTCAGAATTTCCTAAGTATGCAATCTAGAAAAATAGTATACGACTAGAATATATTCTGCACATGTTTTCTAAGGTTTTATCTGTACAAAAACATCCTTAGAGTTTTAAAGATCTGATCTTTCATTATCATATGCAATAGTGATATTTGTTTGCACCTTGTTGGAGTTTGTCCTACACTTTGAAGAACATTGTTAGGTTTTGGGGAGAAGAAGCAAATGAGTTTGTGTTCTGATTCCGTAGACTTTCCAAGCTACATCGATGGACAACGAGGCATTCGTGGAGGTGACTTTTGTGGACAGGATTCACAGAAGGATTCACGTGGGCACTGTGGGGGAATGGTTGAAATCATAAGAGCGCCAAGTCTCGTGGGGTATCGAGTCATTGAGTAAGACTTGTGTATGTTCGTTGTAAATCTACATCATAGTGATTGTCTAGCTTGGGTAGTCTGAGATTTTTTCCCTTAGTGGTTTACTCATACATTCGGCCTTATGAGCATTCTTTTCCTTACTTTACTTACTTTAATCACTAGATGTATGTTTGTGATTAATAAAGATAAAATGTGGTTAAGTTAAAATTGGTTCACAACTTGGTGCGGTTTAAAAATTTGAGAAAGGTTTTTCATAAAAAGTAAGTTGGTTTTTGTCATCCTTAAAACACATTCGAAAGAAAAAGGGGCCTACAAAAATAAAACATTTTGTACCCTAAAAGATAAAATGCAACTTAAGAGTACGGACAACTTTGAACCCGGTTCATAAATTCGTTATAACATTTTACTCGAATGTCTGTTTGACACACCGATTATTGCGTTACAAACCTAATTCAGAGATATAAAACTCTATAGTTCTTTCCTTGACCAAATTGTCACATCCAATGAGTTTAAACTATTCTTAAACATGAAAATTCTATCTAGAACCATAGAATTTTTATCGTTTAAAACCAACTTTAAATTTCATGATTCTCTAAGGTAAAAATATACTAAATATGATAAAATAACATATATTATATATATAAAACATTATATATAACATTATGTAAGGATGATTTAAATAAAAGTTTTCATGATTTTATTCAGGTTTTCACAATTCTCCCCCTTAGAAAATTTTATCCCCGACATTTAATGTGAATGTAACTTACCAAACAAATGTGGGTACTATTTCCTCATATTATCTTCACTTTCCCAAGTATCTTATTCAATTGCATGGATTCTCCACAACACTTTAACTAAAGGGATAACTTTATTCCTTAATACTTGATCCTTTTGGTCCAAAAATTCTATTGGATCTTTCGTGTATGATAAATCTTTTTTCAATTCAACAAGTTGAGTTTTAAACTGATGTGATGGATCCTCCAAATATTTACGATGCATTGATACATGAAACACATCATGTATAGTAGATAACTCTGGATGTAATGCCAATACATATGATACGGCCCTAATTCTTTCTAACACTTCTTATGTCCCAATGTATCTGGGACTTAGATTTTCCTTATTCCCAAATCTCATGACTTCTCTTTTTGGTGAAATACGTGGGAATACAAAATCTCCCTTTTGAATTTTTAATGGGCTCTTTCTTTTATCCGCATAAATTTTCTACCTTCTTCGTGCTACTTTTATTCTCTCCCGAATAGTTTTTATCTTTTTAGTTGTAATATTTATCAATTCAGGATCCAAAAATTTTCTTTCACCAACTTCATCCCAGTAAAAAGGGGTTCTACATCTCTTTACATATAAAGATTCATAGGAGACATATTGACAGTAGACTGATAACAATTGATATTAGATAATTCCATCAATGACAAATAATCATCCCAACTACCCTCGAAATCAAATAGATAAGATCGTAACATGTCTTCTAATATTTGAATCGTCCATTTTTATTGTTCATTTATTTATGGATGAAATGTTGTACCTAGATGTTTTGCTTTTAAAAATTGAGGCTTTATGGTAAAATGTTTTTAAAAATATTTTTTTTAAGTCTCGCTCAAATGATAAGGTATCTCGTTCGAAAGAGATGTGTGATTTCGTTTGAACCGGATTCAAATGACCTTCAAACGAGACGTCTCTATCTTGATAGAGAAATCTCATTAGAAGGTTGTTCGAACAAAAAGTGGAATTCGTTAGAACGAATCTGGATGTCTTTCGAATAAAACTACTATTTTCGTTCATACGAGGTCTAATTTTGTTCGAACGACTCCGCCACCTCGAAATTTGTGTTTTTATTATCGAAACTCGTTTTGTTCATAATTTTTGAAGAACTTTGGCGAAAAGAATTTTCCAATACCTATTCTAAACTTTTTCATATCTGGTTTTCCAAAACCACTTTTTGTTTTCCAAATAATACATCCCAATATATGATTTGTGAGTTTATAAAACCCTAGTTTCCATATTCTTTCACAATCCCTTATAGAGTTATACTCTACTGCTGATTTGTGGAACTGAGGTTCTATTACTGAAGAAGAATAAGAAGAAGAAGCTTGGTTGGTGCATATCGAGGGAAGATCTCTTCTTGTTGATGCATTGGATTAGGCTATATTCTGTAGAAGAATTAATGACTATACGCAATATAGTTAGTCGTATTAAGTAATTTGTAAGTCAATTATGTCTGTCAAATTCTCTATAGTGCTGAAAATAAAATGTATTTCCCTTTTAGTAAATTTTCCTTACTTCTTCACAAATTTACACCGCCTGGTTTGCTTTATTTATTTTAGACCGCATCTTTGGATGCACACTAAATTAATTCAAATATTAAATTTGTTAAAATTGAATTCGTGTGTGGTTGGCCTAGTATACAAATCAATCCATAAAATCCCTTGCATTCTCATGATGTTTTGCTTTCACCTACTAGCATACTAAACATTTAGCTACAAAATCTACAATCTAAAGTTTCATATTGTTCTACCAGTAATACTCCTTCAATTTTCTATACATTTTGGTACCTCTAGGATGTATAGACTAAATAGAACGATAGGCCTCATCTAAAATATCCTTCGTTGAGAATGGATCATTTGGTACACAAATTTTGTTCTTATAAAACAAAAGATTATAATTCTTAATCTCAATGTCACTCTCTTTACCACCCTAAACTTTATGTTTCTTCTTCTCAAGGACTCGTCATTAGCCTATAATTTTTTAATATGTTTTGCCAATAAAGGTATCGCTATAACATTTGCCCACAATTCTCCCTTGTTTGTCAATTTTACTTCAATCCCCATCAATGCCAAGTCATGAATATTGCCAACACGTGCACATTGTATGCAATCAAGAATCCACGATATTTTTTTTACTCAAAGCATCTTCCACTTCATTATCCCTCCCAGGATGATAATGAATGGTACAATCATAGTCTTTAATAAACAATATCAAATGTCTCTATTTCTAATTCAATTCCTTTTGTGTGAATAAATATTTTAAACTTTGATGATCCCTAAATATCTCGTAAGTTTCTCCATATAAGTAATGTCACCTCAACTTCAAAGCAAAAATAATGATAGCTAACTCCAAATCACGCGTAGGGCAATTTTTTTCATGTATCTTTAATTGTCCGAAAGTATACACGACTACTTTCCCATTTTGCATAAGAATACATCCTAACCCTTGATGTGAAACATCTGTATATGTAATACCCTGCCCTGTTAATTTAATTTAAACTATGTATTGATTTTATATAAGGAGGAACAAATGATTACTGAAAATCATGGGTGACAAGTTAGATTATAACAATAAAGAAAATTATTAAATTATGGATTTCATATATTGATTATAGTATCATCAATTGTAATTATAGGGATTTGAGTGGAACAAATTGGAGTAAATAAGGAGCATTATTAGATGAGGAATTTTGATTTATTTATTTTTTTATTAATTAAGTAATAGGTGCTTTCTTGAAAATTGGAAACGGTTGGAACAAAGGTGTAGACTTAGAAGGAGTGGATTGTAAAAGGAAAACGCCGTCGTTTCCAATCGATCATTCAAACGACTTTAATGGTCGATCGAACGATAAGGCTTATGTCATTCAAACGACGGCCAGTGTCGTTCAAACGATGTCTGACAGACCTAATCCGCTTGTGCGCTGTCGATCTCTTATTAGTGGGTTCAAACTTGGGTTAGTCTTGGACCTGACCATCTTATCAAAATCAGAGATAATGTGTTATGAAAGTCTTTGGTATTGTTGTGTATTATATAAGGAAATGTGAGATTTTTTACTGCCATAATTGTTGTCAACATATACACCATTTGATCATTTGTGTTGTCTAAACATGGACCGTTGGATCAATCTGATGGAGGAATTAAATGAGGTTTTATATGTGTATAAAGAAATAGGTCAGGGAAGGTTTATTCTCATTTCTCCCTACGTAGATAAGAGCTCACATCTCTCTCCATTGGTGCACTGCTTTAACATTATTTGAGCCAATGGAAATATATAGAAACACTCACACAATTAATAACCAAGTTCCCATTGTTCATATAAAACTACGAGTATTAATGGATAAAGGTTTGAAGGGGGTTATCTTGGAGGTAGAGGAATCATTTCCTATAGTATTATTGGAGCTTTCATGGGAGCTTGGAAGAAGGGCTTTTGTGACTCCCTTTAAGGCCACATTTAGAGGTGGGGGAGTCACTCATTTTCATCACCACCACCATCTTTAGAGTTCTTGATGTGGGATAATCTACTCTTATATTTAAGACTCTATTGGTGTATATTGTAGTCTTATTACTATTGATTATTAAGAGTATGATTCCTATGAATAAAATGATAAGTTTTAGTAAAATCAGAAGTATACATTTTTATGGGAGATAAATATGTAGAAAATTATTATTTGTGTAGTTTTTCGAGTAAAACTAAAAATATACATTTTTATGGGAGATAAAAATGTAGAAAATGTTATTTGTGTATATTTCTCGTAAAAGGAAATATGGGACATTTTTATGGAATAAAAATACAAGAAAATAATATTTGTGTATATTTCTAGAAAAAAAAGAAATATGGGACATTTTTATGGAATAAAATACAAGAAAATATTATTCGTGTTTATTTCTAGTAAAAAGAAATATCGGACATTTTTTATGGAATAAAAATGTAAGAAATTGATATTTTGTGTATTTTTGGTGAAAGGAGTTAATAGACATTTTTATGGAATAAAAATGTGAGGAATTGATCATTTTGTTAAAAATAACGAGTGGATAATTAGTTCAAGGTTTGAAATAATAAAATTTGATGTTTTATGAAAATGGTGTATGTTTTAGTAATTTTGATGAAAGTAAGTTTAAACCATATGATAGGATTTTGAGTTTAAAATCAACCTTCTCATGCATATAAACTTGTGGCATTTTTGCATTAAATGTATAAACTAGTTTAGAGAAGACTTTGCTGGATTTAAACACGAAATAATAAAAGTTAACATTTTAGCTTCAAAGTGTGTAATTGGGACTAAAAGGCGTCACGAGAATAAGGGTAAAAGACTACATGTCAAGTTAAAAGAAGTGACAATTTTCTCACAAAAGTATTCGCTAAGTGTTAATGGATAAACATGAAATGTAACTACCAATGTTGTGAAATATTAACACGTATGGAGTTAAAAAGGGATTAAAGGTGTAAAAGTATTTTTAATCAAGTAAAGAATAACTCCAAGTATAAAATGATGTTAAAGAGTTAAAACACTTGAGAAGTTGGTATGTATAACTTAATAGTATTTTTGGGTAAAATTAACACTTGAGAAATGGAGTAAAAGGTGATTTTAGAAACAAATGGGTAAAATGGTAATTTTACTTAAAGTGGAAAATTTTTATGAAATAAAAATGTTGAAAAGGATGTTACACAAAGTGGTCCTAGATGGAAAGGATTTTTGAAATAAAAAGGCAGGGTTAAAGTGCAAAGGACATGAAATAGTAAATTTTCAAAGTGTAACACAAGATGGGGTGGTAAAGTTCCGGGTTTTCGCTTAGGCTGGGTAAAAAGGAAAGTGAAAAAATGTGAACATTGTGAAAGTGTTGAACATAATAATTAAGTAGGTCTATGTTATCCCTCGAGTAAAGCAACTGCAGTTTACTGGCGCTCGGTGTTGGACGGTGAAAATTCGTGAAATCGTGGGTGTGCGTTCGTTGTGATGGGTGGGCGTGTTACTGGAATCCCTAAAGATAATTCTAAGTAATGAATTGAATATTCATGAAAAAGGCATAAATGAATGGAATTAATTCATTAATTTACTAATGCAAGAATAATTCATTAAGTGTTTAATATTCATGGGGTAACATGGGATGGCTAAATAAAGTGACTTAATGATGTCTAAGATACCTAATGAGATTTGAATCATAATGAACACAAGCGTGTGTTATATAAGACTTTCAAAGAAAAATGAGTAATTTTCTAAACACGGTGTATGTGTGTGTAATTTGAAAGAAAGTCTTAAGTAATGATTAATAACTCGGCGTGAGTTGGTTAACGTAGAGTAATAATCATTCGAAAGTGAATGATAGGTTTTACCCAACAATTGTAAATTATTTAACTGGTTGAGTTAACGGGAAGAATATGATAGTTCTAAGCGTAGAATACAAAATGATTGTTTTGTAAAGACAAGGAAGATAAAAGGTATCAAATAACGTTTTTCGAAATAAAACGGCTAAATACATTGGGACATGTGTTTCCAAAAGTATATATGTAGATATATATGTATTTTCACATGCATGTGGTTGTAGTGTGTGAGTGTTCTTTGTGCCGTTCGTTTCTAGATTGCATTTGTATATGTTCCCACTGAGCATTCGGCTCACATCGCTCCTTTTGTTATGATAGGTTATATGATATTCCGTACTTTGAGAACGTTATACGGGTTAGTGGTTACTAGAATTTACGATTAGTAGCTCTTTTTACTTGGCCTTGGCGGAACTTCCCTTAGGTCTTATCACTTAGTTGATAAAAAATGGAACGGCATGCTAACAAGAGTAACGTTAAATAATAATAAAAATGGATTAGAAATATTATTTAGGTTGTTTCACTGCACTTCATAATTAACGTACCAACCGGAATGGGTTGATCCTTTATTAACCTTTAAATCTAGGTCGGGGCGTTACAGTATAGGTCATAAAAGTCTCATTCCCACAAGAAATAGTAAGCACAAGATCTAAAACCAACTGGTTTATTAATTCTTTAAAACTCCTCTCGCAGTTTTCATTCCATACAAATTTCTTTTATTTATGAGTCAACTTTGTTAACTGTAAAACTATTGATGAAAATATTTTTATAAATCTATGATAATAACCTGCCAATTTTATAAAACTCCTAACATCTACAATATTCTTAGGATTCTCCTATTCAACAATGGCTTCCCCTTTATTGATATGTCCCACCTCCCTATACAACATGCCCTAAGAAGATAATTCAATTTAATAAAAACTCACACTTTCTAAACTTAGCTAACAATTTCTTCTCTCTCAAAATCTGCAATATAAAGTTTAAATTCTTCTCACTCTCTTCAATAATATGTGAGTAAATGAACATGTCATCTATGAATACAATCATAAATGAATCAATAAAGGGATGGAATACCATGTTCATAAGATCCATATAAACTGTAGAAGGATTAGTTAGTCCAAATGACACCATAAAAAACTCATAATGCTTGTATCGCGTTCGAAAATCTAGTTTGGAAATATCAGTATCTCTTACTTTCAACTAATGATAACCCGATTTCAAATCAATGTTTGAAAACACTATAGCACCTTGCAATTTATAAAACAAATCGTCGATACTAGGTAGTGGGTAATTGTTTCTAATGGTCACCTAATTCAACAGTCGATAATCAATACATAATCACTTTGTTCCGTCTTTCTTTTTCATAAATATCACTTCGGCTCCCTGTAGAGAAATACTAGGCCAAATAAAACCTCTAATTATTTAATTCTGCAGCTACACTTTCAATTCTTTTAACTCTGTTGGTACCATTATGTATGGTGTAATGTAAATTGGAGTAGTGCCTCTAATTAATTCAATAGAAAACTCTACTTCCCTATCGAGTGGAAATCCTGACAATGCCTCTAGAAACACATCTGATAATTATCTAACCACTGATATATTTTCAATTTTAAGCACGTTTTTGCTAGTACTGACCACATAAGATAAATAACCTATTCAACCTTTACTCAATAAGTTCCTATACTTAATTAATGATATAAGACAATTAGGAATAACATCCATTTCTCTTGTAAATCAGAATTTAAATTCACCTGGTGGATGGAACATAAATTTCGTTTGGAAACAATCAATAAAAGCATGATATGAAGAGAAACAATCCATCCACACCATAATATTAAAATCTCAAATGGCCAACAGTATCAAATCGTCGTGTAAATCTTGATCATCTATTCATTAAACACAACATTTATAGACATGTTGAACCTAAACACACTTTCCATAAGTGTACAAATATATAAAGAACAATCTAGGAATGAACATGGTCTACCCAAATATGCAATACCAAATGTTGCTATGAATGAATGTGTAAATCCATGATCAATGAGCACAAAAACATCTATATTTGTAATAAAAGGTTTACCTATAATAACTTTTTATGTAGCATGAGCATCCTGCAACGTCATACCAAACAATCGGCCTCCAGCCTTGGATCCGCTTGCTTGTCTTATAAAGACTCCTCTAGTTGTACTACCTCAAAATGATCCTTTACTAGGCTCCACACTACTAGCTAAAAAATTTCCCTCTAATATAGGACAATTCTTTCTCAAATCACCCTTCTAATGATAGTAAAAACATTCTACATTCTGTAACTTTTAGCAATTTCGATTTAAATGACCTTATATCCCATAAAAAAAAATGAGTTCCTTATGTAGAAAATTCTGAACCTCTTCCACCACTAGGTGCATCCCTTTGATAACTACATTCGATACCCCTAACATACTAAAATTTCTGCCTTTTAGGCCTTAAATATTCTATATCACTACCCTGTTGGCATTCATGATAAAAAAATGCTTATCTTGCCACCTTGTTCTCTTTTCCCTCTTGATTCATTCACATTATTTTATACTAGCATGGATTTATTCACCAAGGCTGAATAATTAAAAGTTTTTAAAGTCAATAACTGGGATTTAATGACCAACTCTAATACATTATGGAATCAGTCACACATATCTTCCTCATTTTGTATGAATCTCAAAATAAATTAAGACAAGGTTCTAAATTTGACTTCATATTCCATGTGTAGACATCCCATCCTGGGACTCCCTAAGCACCTCCTTAGGTCCCTAGCTTAAATTCATTCACCCCAAACCCTAGGTTATACCCCGAGTATCAATCTAGAGGCCATCGGGTGCTCTCGAGACCCATTTGACTTTGGTTAACTTTCTGACCTAAGCAAACACTCAATAAATATTTTAAGGGCTTTATATTCCCTTTCCAACAGTTTGCTCTGTGCGTAAATCGGCCTTAGAGTTCAGATGAACGATCTGTATTACCTCAAAAACTGATTTGGAGGCCATCGGGTGATCCCGAGACCCATTTGACTCGGGTTAACTTTTTACCCTGAGAAAAATATCAATGAATCTTCAAAAAGACTCTGTATCTCCTTTCCAATGGTCCATTCCATGCCCGAATCGGTCTTACGGTTTGGATGAATGATCCGTTTTACCCAAAAAACTGATTTGGAAGCCAACGGGCGCTCCCGGGACCCATTTGACTCCAATCAAAATTTTCGATTGAGCGAAAGATTAATGAATCTTCAAATTTATCTGATTACCCTTTCGAACGATTCGCTCTATGCATGCGAATGATCCATTTTACTCCGAAGGGTCACCGGGCATTTTTGGGCCCCGTTTGACCTAGGTCAACTCTTCGAACCGAAATATTAAATGTAAATGAGTACCTTTTCCAATGATCCATCTCATGCACAAATCGGCCTTACGATTCGAGCGAACAATCCGTTTTCCTTCGAAAATTTCATGTCTAGGGACCAACGGGCACTTTCGAGCCACATTTAACTTTGGTCAACTCCCGAACCTAGGATTGGCTCAACTTATTCTTAAAGGTATTTGAATACCCTTTCTAAAGGTCCATCAGGTGCGCGATTATGACTTACGGTTCGTGTTTTACGAGCATTTTTTTTAAAGACCTGACTGAGACTGCTGAATGGCACCCTAAGACCCTGCCTATTCGCAGTGTGTCTGGGGTTCTATGACGAAAGGAAATTCTAGGACCATTCCTATCGGCACCCTCCTAGGGCCTATAAATAGAGATTATCATCTCACTTTGAAAGGCATCACTGAACACCCCTCTCAGCAATTCAGAGAACATTCACTCGAATTCAGAGTTGTTCCTCTCTTAAAAAGGCCATTTTCCACATTCCTTCCATCCTTTTCATAATCCTTTTAGTAAATTCTCACCCATCTCCTCATACCACCATCATCTCATCGTGAGATCAGTGCATCCACAATCAAGATCCACTTCAAGTCTTTATAAGAAGGTCCAATTCTCCAACCTTGTCTTTAAATTCTCTTATTTTTGCATTAGTCACTTTATTTTCAAACCTTTATTATTAATATTTGCACATACTTTATTTTCATTAAAAAAAACCAAAAATAAGAAAAAGAGGGTTTACTTATAAATTCCAAATGGGGAATTCTCATCACATTTTCTCACACTAAAACACCTTTTTCTAAACACACATATAAGTAAAATCCCCGTTTCAATTTATGGGTTAAACCCCACCTCGTATTGTCTTCGAACTATGTGTACTTTGATGCCTCCTCGGGCTATGTAGGTGTATTGGGTAAATCCTTAGACTCGAGTCCCCCCATATCCATTTGTTACCTTGTTCTTATTATATATTCTAAATATATTTGCTTTCTTGTGTCTTTTTCCATATACGCATTCGTTCTTCTATAATAACTTGTTAATCTGTAAACACTTACATTATAATTTGAATTACTATTTTTAAAACACTCCTAAGGATTACCTCACTCCGCCTTTTTCCATGACATGAGTTGAGCGATTACATTCTCCATTTATATTATGTACATAATAACACACATCACAAATTTTAATAGGAGAAGATTAACACATTCCCATGAGAGACCGAAAAGGTGGGATGGGTTCTTAACACCTTCCTATTTTGTAACTTAGTCCCCAAACCTTTGAATTACTTGGTTTCACAAGCATCAATATTGTCCTTGATGTCATTCTTTCGAGGCGATAACATTTCTTTTGCCTATTTTATGCAAAATAGGTTAGCGACTCTATCTCTATATATCACCCCACATCAATGACGGTCGAGCATCTTGAGAAAGAATGCAATCCCGCATGCACACCAGAAGTGAGGAAAAGGAGGTAAGGAAAGAGGGATCCTCCTCGGGATATCCCACTGACCCCGTCCTTAAGATGGCCAGAGTGACGACTCTGCTGGAGATTTATTTAATAGTGCTAGACTATATTTCTTCATGGGTGTTATTCTTTTCTGTGTATGTATGAACCTACCTGTATGTTCCTTTTTATCCTATATTTACCTTTTTACGATATCTCTCTCATGTATATATTACTTTCCACCTACTTCACACACTTGTATAGACTCTCTATGTACACTTCACACACTTACACTTAACTTCACTTTATACTCACATGCTTCACACACCACTTAGCATATTCATGCTTAGGCTTCACTATCACACACCCACACCTACCACACTTGTATATATGCTCACTTATACATATCACGCACCATTTGCAATTAATCTATTATAGTCTCACTACCACACACTCTCACTTGTCTCATGTCACTTACTCACTCATACATATCCATGTGTAGTATAATCTCCATGTTAGATTTACTTTTCATAATACTTGTATATATGCTCCCTCATTAGTATAGTACTCCCTTTACTCATCATGCTAATAAAAAACGATAAAAACACTCTCTCTCTCTCTCTCTCCATAATATGTTAATTAAGACTCATGCATTCTTACACACTACATCACCAAAAGCATGGCAATGTTGACCCAAATTTTATGTCATACTCGGGGGTCACTTTGTGATGGGCGCCGGTCCTACGGGTCGTAGTTAGTCTAAGCGATATGGCTTGCACCTTCCATTGGCCTCATACCTTCAATTTATATCGAACGGTTCCCCTGCATCAAACTGTTTGATCTAACTCACGACGAGAGGTATATAATAGGGAATTCGTTAACATACGTCGAGTATATCAAATTCTCTCTCATATGTATAGTCCCCACGAGGTATATAGTGAGGCAATTCATGTACATTCAGGTATATCAAATGGCTTTTCCATACGTACCGATGAATAATTGTCCTTATAGATAAGAGGTATATCGTGGAAGTCATGCGAAAGGGATAACTCTTCCATTAACCCAATAATTGCAGAAACCTCATATAGGTGTCAAACCTAGTGCACTCATATGTAGTTTATCGGTTACCATGCAGACTCTGTTGAAATTCTAGGTCAACGTACTGCTTGAATTTTTGTGCTATTTCACGTTTTAAAAAATAGGACCTTATTCGGGAGCCTGGAAATAAGTCTAACCGTGTTTTACAAATTTTCAAACCCTGTTCTCCCTGGCTCAGACCCTATTGGACATTTTTTCTGCATTTAGCAAAACCTAATACAAGTAAAAACCTAATAATAACATTAATAATAATCATGCTGAGATTCCTCACCCTTTTCACTCCCATTCAAAAAAATACCCAAAACTTATTTTCCTCCTTCTACAATACCAAAAAAATTATCGCTCCTTCTTTCAAAAATTAATTCGACTGTTTTCCCTCTCAAGTCGATTGCATACCCGATTTTGTCCTACTCCATATTGGCTTCGGTCTTCCGTCAAATCGCCTCGAAGCTCTGTTGATTCTTCTACTACTTCATTCGAGTTTGGGATTTACCTTCTTGATCTCTTCATGGAGAACATTAACCAAGCACCAAATATACAGCTCGATCTGATGACCGCCTTAGCCCAACTCAGTGCCAAGATTGATAACCTTCAAACCGAGGTCCATGAGATGTAGCGTCACCATGACCATATTCTCGAAGAACTAGAGGTTCTTTTTCCTCAAGCCATGGGTCTACCTGCTCCCGATCCTATTTATGTCTAAGAAGAGTATCAACATGCTCCACGTGCCCTGCTACCAATGGGCCATCGCCTACTCAACTATCTATTTCGAACCTAACTTACCCGTACTCACGAATACTAAGGAGGAGGAACTGAATAAGGTTAAGAAAGACCTCAAGTTACTGTCAAAGAAGTTCGACCAAGTAAATTATCCGATAACTACATGGACTACACCCATATGTCTCCCTATCCCAAATTTAGACTGCCAGAGAAATTCAAGATGAAAGACATCGATAAGTTCGAGGAAAGAAAACCCCTAATTGTTCACCTTCGAAGATATCACCAAGCTATGAACCCCCTCGATTTGTTTGAAGAGATAATGGCTCAGATGTTTCAACATACCTTGAAAGAAATCTCCCTCCATTGGTTTTTGTACCTTGAAGAATTTAGAATCTGTAGTTGGGAGAATGTCACACAAGAATTCATGTCTCAGTACAAGTATAATGATGAGCTAGAGATTACGCAGCGAGATCTAAATCTTCTTAAGCAGAACCCTAGGGAAATAGTTAGTAGCTTCATAGGAAGGTGGAGAGAGAAAGATGCTACCATAATAAATAAACCCTCCAAGGAGGAATAAGTCAGTATCGTGAAGACGAACTTATTTCCTCATATTCGAGCGTCTATAGGAAGATAGTATCACCCACACTTCCGAGCCCTCTGAGAAGATGGTGTAGAAATTAAGGAAGGCATTACCAAAGTCAAATATGAGCCAAAGAAAGTGATCGGACAATTCAATCCTCAAAAGTATGAGAAGCCCGCCAGTGTTATAGTCTCAACCATTAATAATATTTGCCAACCTGCTACCTCTTGGGCATCGAAAAGTCACCCTAATCCTACCAAGAAAGAATACACTGAGCTTTATGCTCCCCTGTCAAAGTCTACCAGGACCTTTTGAGCTGAAACCTCATAAAACCCTTGGACCTTCGTCCCTTACTAAATCCACTACCTAAAAATTTCAAAGTCGATGCCCGATATGATTTCCACCAGTCCGCTGGTCATACTACTGACCAATATTTCCACATTAGGAATGTGATCCAAGGCCTAATTGATCGGGGTATCATATCCCCACTAGCCAATCCTAAATCCAATACCACTCATAACCCACTTCCAACCCCTATAAATGTCATCTTTCTAGATAGTGGCCCATAATTTGACCCATCTGCTTAAATCGTGCCCAACGAAGCACCCATCATACCTATAATCTCACCTAAACCACTTAAGGTTTGCCCGTATTTTCTCGTACACCCTACCTACTTCATCGATTAAGATTTGTCACTCCTTACAAGGGTCTGTATTATCGTTAGTACCTGGTTTGAAGGGAAAGACATGGAATTACCAACTGTATTAAAGAAACTCTCGAAGTTTGGGCTGAAATTGCCCACCAAGAAGACTGTTGATTGTCGTAAATTTAGTGGCTTATTCATGGAAGCCCCGTAGTGGTCTCGGTAATCAGACGAATGGGTGGTACTAATTGAATAATTCAGTCTTGATGATTTGTTATAATTAATGGCCAATGTATTTCGATTGATATGTGAAATTTCTAGCATTTCTGAGCTACTCATCATTTTGAAGCTTCTGAGATGGTTGGTCCCTTCACTCCTGCACCTCCCATTTGAGTGGGAAGAATTATACGATGAAGCCGTCGAAGTTATTGAATGTGTTATTTTCTCTTGGCAAGAGGACATAATCGCCACCGGATGGGGGGTAACTTTGACTGTTCAAATGAAGAACCTAGTCGGGAAGAAGCTAGATAGCCTATGTGGAATTATATCCTTCAAATATCTAGTTGGGGGAATCAATAAGGTAGCCATTCAGCCAGAGGTAGATGAAGACATGGGGTTCTTGTTCTTCCCCTCCTTAGTAAATCACATAATTAGGTCAGGGAGACACTATAAAGATCCGATTCCTCATGTGACCGAGACAGATAAAGGAAAGGGAGTTTTTGAAGAACTTTCCATGCCAAAAATGACCATTGAAAAGATCAAAGTCCTTGACCAGCTCAAGAAAACCCAAGCCAATATCACCTTATGGAGCCTTTTTATGTCCTCCAAGATACACCATAATGATTTCATAAAACTCCTCACTGGGTCTACAGTCCCTCGTTCCACCACTCTCGAAGAAGATGTAAATATGGTTGGTGTTTGATCTATTCCAGACTACTATCCTTTTCTAAAGCAGAGATGTTGAAGATCAACCCTGATCACAATTATGCCCTCAGTATCTCTGTTGAAGTCTTGGGAGAGACAGTCCAACTTTTACTCATTGACAATGGATCCACCCTTAATGTTTATCCTATCAAAAACTTCAATTGTGCGGGATTAAAAGTCAATGATGTCACTCCCACTTCCGTCGTCGTGCGTGCTTACGATAATACCCATCGAGAAGTAATAGGGTCCATAAAACTCATAATAAGGGCTGGCCCTATCAATCATATAACTGAGTTCCAAGACATTGACATACCTGTATGTTTCATTTTTCTCCTTGGTCATCCATGGCTTCACAACATCAGAGGGGCATTTTTTTCTCTTCATCAGAAACTGAAATTCTTCACCAAAGACCAGGTTATCACTATCTTAGGAGATAACGATAGTAAAAACAATGCCATCACTAGCAACTCGGTATTATAAATTTAACATGGCACGAATGACATGCTCCTATCTAGATTCAGAGTTGATCCACTTCCCCTTCCAGCAGGAAAATATTTCAAGGATCGAGTCTGTCCGGAACAAAACCCTTATGGCAACGTCAATGTTATCCAGATGTTCCAAAATATGCACTTTATGCCCATAATGGGGATAGGGTGATGCAAATAAGGGATCCTTAACCCCATAGTCCTGAAGGAGGCATTTCCCCCATGTGGCCTGGGTTACTAACCCTCACCAGAAAAACTCATAGCACTCCGGTGACCACAATCGAAAAGAAGCTTAAAGGATGAAAAGACTACTTTGAGAGACTCTTTGAACATAAGCTTTATCAAGGAGGGTGGACAATTCCTTTTCTGCAGCTTCCCTAAACCCTGGTAAAACCATGTCAACAAGAAGATGAAAAAGGGGCTAGAAATGTTCTTTCATGACAGTAACTCGTGGGATGAAGACTTCCAACATGAAGTGTAACCTCTCACTAAGAAAGTCGTGACAGTTATCGAGGATTCTCAGGAAAGTGATTTCGTGGACTCATTCGACCTACAGACACTGGGGTTAAGTCTCTGCATGGCCCACTCAGATTCTGTGCCGTCAGACCCATCCACTCCAATCAAAGTTACTGACATGCCTCTCCTCAACTATAATGTCGTGCTCGTCTAACTTGCTCAGATTCAACCTGACCCTACTGTCTACCCTATCTAAGTCTCTTCACCTGATGTTATTTTTTTTTAATATCAATGTAACTATGACCTCTTTTAATGAGGTTCTCAATTCTATTTTTTTTTTTAAAATTAAATAAAGGAAAATTTTGATTATCTTGTCGTGCCATACATTAATTGTATTGTTTCTAATCAAAACTTTGATGATGATGATTTTGCAAAAGAATAATTCTTAACTGATCTTAATAAGGAGAATAATAAACAACATAAATGCATTCAAATTAATGATGATGAGACTGTTGTTATTAATATCAGTCCTAGTAGCCATTAGTGCGAGATTAATTTAAGGTCCACCCTTAACGAGCATGAGTGTGCACAATTTAATGAGCTACTAAAAGAATTCATTGATGTCTTTACATGGTCCTATGATGACATGTATAACATTGACCCAAAAATAGCTTAGCACGAGATCTCAACATTCTAACAATGCAAGCCAGTCAAATAGAAGCTAAGGAAACTTCGCACCAAATGGTCACTCAAAGTCAGAGAGGAAGTTGTCAAGAAATTAAACATGGGTTTCATTCCCATAGTCGAATATCTTGCATGGCTCGGCAATATCACCCTCGTGTCGAAATCGGGAAGAAAAGTACGCATGTGCGTTGACTATAGAAATTTGAATAAAGCATCCACAAAGGATGAATACTCATTACCTAACATCGAAACAATCGTGGAAAACAAAGAAAACCACGCCCTCAAGTCATTTATCGATGGATTCACTGGATATAACTGGATCAAGATGCACCCTGACCATCAGGAAAAAAATGCTTTCAACACCCCTTGGGTAACCTTCTGCTATACTGTCATACCATTCGAACTCTAGAACACTGGGGCTACCTACCAAAGGGATGCCATAATATCCTGAACGATAATATTCATAAAAAGATCAAAGTATATGTGGACGATATGATCATGAAGTCTAAGACTCGGGAAGGTCATATTCCCTCCCTCTGAAAGTTATTCGAGAAACTGCGACAATGCCAGATGCGTCTAAATCCACATAAATGTGTTTTAGACATCACGAAAGAAGAAATCTTATGATTCATGGTCAGTGAGAAGAGAATAGAAGCAGACCCTGTCGAGCTGAAAGCCATACTTAAAATGATACCACAACGGATAGAGAAGGAAGTCTAAGAATTCTTGGGTAAACTCTAGTTCATCATCCAACTAACTTCTATCCGCGAACCCATTTTCAAACTTCTAAGAAAGGATTCAACTAAAGTCTAGAATGAGTCCTTCTAAGAAGCCTTTGATCGAATCAAGAATTACCTCACCGACCTCCGGTGCTTATGCCTCCACAGTTGTGTCTCCCTCTCCTCATATACTTGATCGTCACAGATACTATAGCAGGGGATTTACTAGACCAATAAATTGAAGAATCCCATAACGAAAGAGATATTTCTCATGCCAGTCAAAAATTAGTCGGGTACGAAGTCAACTACTCTGCTTTAAAAAAACATGTGTCATCCTGGTCTGGGTCACATAAAAATTATGACACTACATGCTTGCCTTTCACTTTAGTGCTTTATTTCATTACATCATACACCTTAATTCCTAACATTTATTATTGGTATTTGTGCATACTTTATTTTCATAAAAGGAAAACAAAAAAAAGAAAAATAGGGTTTACTTATAAATTCCAAATGGAGAATTCTCATCACATTTTCTCACACTAAAACAACTTTGTCTACACACACACATATAAGCTAATCTCCAGTTGGATTTATGGGTTAAACCCTACCTCATATTAACTTCGAACTACGTGGAATTTGATGCCCCCTCGGGCTACGTAGGCGTCATGGGTAAATCCCTAGACTCGAGTCCTCCCATATCCATTTGTTACCTTATTCTTATTATAAGTTCTTAATATATTTGCTTGTTTGTGTCTTATCCGATATACACATTCGTTCTTCTATAACGACTTGTGAATCGACAAAACTTACATTATACTTTGAATTACTATTTTGGGAACACTCCTAAAGATGAAATCACTCCGCCTTTGTCCATGGCGCAAGTTGAGCAATCCCATTCTCTATTTATGTTATGTACATAAGCACACACATCATAGAGTTTAATAGACGAAGATTAACACATGCCCAGGAGAGATCGAAAGGACGGGATGGGTGAATAACACCTTCCCATTCCGTAACTTAGTCCCCAGACCTTTAAACTACTTGGTTTCATAATCATCAGTATTGTCCTTGGTGTAGTTCTCTCGAGGCACCAACATTTTTTTTCTTGTTTTGTGAAAAATAGGCTGGCGACTCTATCTCAACATATAACCCCACTTCGATGACAATCGAGCACCCAGAGAAAGGATGTAATCCCCCACGCACACAGGAAGGTAAGGAAAGAGAGATCCTTCTCGGGAGATCCCCCCCACCCTGACTTCAGGATGGCCATACCATGACTGACATCCTTCCTTAAGTCAACATAAAACCTTCTTTCTCCTTTTCTCTTTGATACATTTGAGAAAAATACTTCCCATATAAAGCTATAACAAAATCATCCCATGATATCACATCCCTGCCTCTTGAAGTAATCAACAAATGCTTGGTGGCATCTCGCCATTACTTAGCTTATCCTTTCAGCATATAAGTTGTCAAAGTCAATCTTTGGATTTTAGGGATTTTCATTGCCCCAAAATTAAGCTCCATGTCTTTAACTTGTACCTGTACCTCAATAGTATCAATTACTCCATTAAACGATGGTTGATTCATCTTAATAAATTTATCATGTGAATTATTCCTATCTTCCCAATGTATTATCTCCTCATACCTAGCCAATTCTTGTGCCTCCACTTTCCTATCTAGTTGTGCTTCCATCTGAGACATAAACCTATCTTATTACTCTGGCATCAAAGTCATAGCACGTGACATTTTTTTACATATATGTAAGTTGCTCTTACTCGAGTTTTACATTTATATGAACAAGTTGCTCAACCTCCGCATCCAATGGAATATTTGAAGCCTCATCTTTAACTCTCGCATTAACACTCCCTGCTTCCATTATTTTATATCTGAAATAAATCAAATATATAACAAAATGGATATACACATTCTCTCTCTTATGTAATGGTTAGTATGAGAAATTATAGTTCTTATCTTCTTTGCCAAATCTAGACTCTTATAATGCCATAACCTCTAAACCCTAGGCTCTAATACCAGAAGTTAACACATCGCAACCTAATTATTTAAAATTAAGTTTGAAAATCAAAGTGAGTCATAACATATTTTAATTAAAAAAGTCTTAATTATAGAGTTATCAATGGAAATCCATAAACTAAAATTTTTTCACAAGATTCAAATACTTATACTTATACAAACTTGCGAGAAAGATAAGTTATCCTAATTACATCATCTAAAATAAAACAAAACTTGTTATTTTATTACTTCATTACTAACCCGGGCTCCTAAATTTGGTATTGAAACCACAACACCTAAAAACGTACATATAGGAATCATGAGCAAATAACTCAGTGAATGCATTACTACTATATTATTGCTTAGATTAAAATTCAGTGAATACTATCCATATAATTATGTTTATACTGATCCGTTCCATTCATAAATAATGTCTCAACTTTTCGAACCATGGTTCACAAATCCTATCTATAATAGATAATTCTCCCCCATTTCTAATCAATGAGTAACCCCTCATTTCATTTTACCGAAATTAAACAAATCCAGATATATAATGGCACAATCATATCCATAACAATATACCCATGTATACCCATGTATATATATATATATATATATATATATATATATATATATACAGAAAGGATCTCATGCATACCCAGTTTGCATACCCTCCGTGCGGACCATTTTTTTAAAATAGTAAAACAAATAATTTCGGGCTGATTTTTTTTTTTTTTAGTTTCTAAACATTTCAATAGGACCATAAAAAAAAATTCAACTCAAAATGAATTTTTTTGCTATTTTAAAAAAATCGGTCAAACTTTGTCAGTTTTTAAGTTGTTTTTAAGTTGTTAAAAACTGACAAAGTTTGACCGATTTTTTTAAAATAGCAAAAAAATTCATTTTGAGTTGAATTTTTTTTTATGGTCCTATTGAAATGTTTAGAAACTATAAAAAAAAAAATTACATCAAAAATATTTTTTTTACTATTTTATCAAAATTGGTCCGCGCCAGCGGTATGCAAACTGGGGTATGCATGAGAACCTCTCTCTCTCTCTCTATATATATATATATATATATATGCACACACACACACTATCAAACCAAAGAGGGTAACTATATTCTATCAAGAATGAAATATTTTAAAAATGAATGCAAGATTTTACACACACACTATCTAAAAATGAATGCAAGATTTTAAACAAAGAGGGTAACTATATTCTATCAGGAAATAGAACTCGAATAACTTTTACACAGTGATTCCAATTAATGAATCATTTAGAATATCCAAGTTAGATTACTATGATCTATGGCATGATAGATTCGGTCATTATAATTTTGATAATCTACATAGGTTGATTTCCACGAGATATTTATAGGTTTACCCAAATTGAAAAATATTTTTAACATTGTTTGTGATCCTTGACAAATGGGGAAAATAAGTAAGACAATTCACAAGAAAGTTAAAACACATTATGACGTCTAAACCTCCTGAGATAATCCACATGGACTTAATGGGTCCTTCTAGAATTGTGATCCTTTGGGGTAATAGTTACATCCTTGTGATGGTGGATGACTTTACATAATTTACTTGGGTTACTTTTATGAAAAATAAATTCGATACATTCCGAGAATTTCTTAAAATCCTTTTAAAAATTGAAAATGAAAAGGATACACAAGTATCTCGTATAAGGAGTGATAGAGGTTGAGAATTTAAAGACTCTCATGTGGAAAAATAGTGTCTTAGTAATGGTTATCAACACATATTTAGTGCACCTAAGACACCTCAACAAAATGGTATTGTTAAGTGAAAGAATAGAATAATCCAAGAGTTTGCCAAAATACTTTTAGGTTGAGGCAGTCTAGACAGCGTGTCACATTATCAATCATGTCTACCTTAGAAAGAATACCATACATGCTTCCTACGAACTATGGTGTAATAAAAAAAAACCCAACTTGAAATACTTTAGAACCTTTGGGAGTATTTGTTATGTCTGCAAAGACAGAGAAAACCTTTCTATATTTGATACTCGAAGTGATAAGGCAATTTTTTATGATATTCCTAATAATGTAGGGCTTACCATGTTTACAACTTACGTACTAAAGTTATAATGGAATCTATAAACGTAATTGTAAACGACACAAGTGTTGCGAGTAGTGACACTATATCAATTGTCGTGGATGAGTCTGAAAATGATTTTGAAATTGGCTCTCCTGAGATAACTGACCCACTACCTCTTGAGTTCCCTGCTATACCAACCTGGGTTTCTAAAGACCATTCCCTAGAAAACGTTGTTGATAACCCTTCGGAGCCAGTGAGAACTAGATCACAATTCCAAAATGTGAAAAAGTTTCCATGTTTTGTTTCTCTAGTAGAACCAGAGAATGTAAATGATGCCCTTAATGACTCATATTGGATTAGTGCTATACAATATGAATTAGTTCAGTTTAAAATTCATGATGTTTAGTATCTAGTACCTAGGCCTGAAGATAAAAAGGTTATTGGCAATCGTTGGATTTTTAAAAATAAAATCGATGAGTCTGGGGTAATCGTTAAAAATAAATCTAGGTTCGTCACGTAAGGATATTCTCATGTAGAGGGAACAAATTTTGATGAGACTTTTTCTCCGATAACAATGCTCGATTATGTTCATCTCCTCTTAGCCATTGTTTGTCATTTGTAATTTAAGCCTAGTCAAATGAATGCTAAGTATGCCTTTTTCAATAATGTTCTATCAAAAGGTTTATACGTCGAACAACCTAAGGGCTTTGTTGACCCTTTATGCCTTAATCATGTTTTTAGATTAAAAAATGCACTGTATGGCTTAAAGAAATCCTCCAGTGCCTAATATGAATGCCTCTCAACTTTATTAGTTAATAAAAGGTTTGAGCGTAGCAGTAATGACCAAACATTATTTGTCCAAAAAATTAACAACGAGGTTTTGAATGCACAAATTTATGTGGATGATATCATTTTTAGTTCCACTTCCCTTGAACAAGTAAAAGATTTTTTAAGTATCATGCATGGGGAATTTAAAATATCCTTAATGGGGGAGTTACAATATTTTCCTAGTTTACAAATTAAGCAATTAAGTGATGGGCTTTTTATATCTCAGATTAAATATGCTAGAGAGTTAGTTAAAAGGTTTGGTCTAGAAAATGATAAAACAGCACGAACACCCATGATTACTACTACTAAAATATCAAAAGATGGACATGGGAAAGATATTGATCCAACTCTGTATAGAAACTCTATCAATGTTCTCCTAAATAATGTGATTTATTTTGTGTTAAAATAATCATAAAATATGTTAAGGTCACACTTAATTATGGCATTTGGTACACAAAGGACACAATACGCACTACAGTTAGCTACACAGATGCTGACTGGGCAGGTTGCTCAGATGATGGTAAAAGTACGACTGATGCCTGCTATTATGTAGAAAATAACTTAGTTGGGTGGAGTAGTAAGAAAAAAACTATATATCCTAATCTGCTGCTGAATTTGAGTATATAGCAGTTGGTAGTTGTTGTGCTAAATTATTATAGATTAAACAAATGTTATGTGACTATGGCATTAAAGAAGAGAAACTAACACTGTCTTTTTATAATCAAAGTGCTATAAATATTTCTAAGACATGCTAAGCATATTAAAATCAGACATCACTTCATTCGGAAACTTGTAGAATCCAAAGAACTAGAAATTTAGTAAATAAACATAAAAAAATAATGGGCTGATTTATTTACAAAACCATTAAATAATACACATTTTGATTCATTAAGGAAATCCATACGGATGGTCGTTATTGAATAAAACTTCTTCCTTTTAGTCATATTCGCCGGTATATATCTTGCTAATAATTGGTTTATGAGGAACTAGGGTATGGTTGTTTGATAAATGATAAAAGACGTTTCATTTATCTATTTAATACAGGAGACCCCTGATATGAGCCTAGTTATGACTTAAAAATTGGTAGAATTGTTCTGTTTTTATATCTGTCTTATATTTGTTTACCCATTGTCTATTTGAGATCAAATGGGGGAGAAGGCTTGAGTGCATTTTCTTAGGATCTTACTCCACATATTTCTATGATTCAACTAACACGCCATTTAAAGTGTTTCATTTCAGGCATTCTCATAGAGATCTTCATGTACATTATTCTCTATTTAGGATAATGGTCTGTATTGTAGTTGAGTTATATATTTTTTTTCTCTATCTTATTTTTGATTCTAGGATGGGATTGGGTAGATTAGAACTTTGTATAGTAATCTAGGATATTTTTTTGTGCCTACGAGTAACAATGTACTCAAGGGAATTTTGTCTCCAATATCCAAAGCAGGATATTAAAACACATTAATTGGTTGACTTATTAGGAATCTGTGCCATATAGGGATTTCAATTAGTTTGGATATGAAGATAAAATATTTTCTAGATAGAATCAAGCTTCCCTTCTTCAAGGTATAATAAAGTGCAGTATCAAGTACAACTCCAGAAATCCCCATCAAGGTTTTAAGGTAAAAGATAGTAAATAACACACTATAGAAACATAATGCACTCATATTACATTTGGTGTGTTTAAATTTTTTTTTGATAATTTTTGGAAATTTTAAAACTTTCTAAAAATTATTTTTTCATAATTAACATTGGTTTATAAAAAGTTTGTGGGTTTAATTAATATTTCCAAAACTTCCCAATAAACCTTTTGGACTGAAAAATAGGATGTTTCAAAATCCTAAAATAGGCATTTGTTGGTTGTTTCTGGTGCTACATATGTCCTACACTTGCTCAAATCTGATTGGTGTATTTTGTGTTTTCTACCTCTCACATAGCTGAGATTAATGTACAGTCGTCGATCTTTAGTTTTCAATGATCCACATTTCAACTAGGTTTAATCCTAGTATAACACAAACTAACCAATCACGTAGCATTACTCGCAACTGGTTATAAACGGTTGACTCACTTAGGGAGGTGCATTCCTGACCTTACAATTTAGATCAATCCGGTATATTAGATCTCAGCCCTTGATTTTCCTTTCAACTTCCAAAAGCTTCATTGCTCCCTATAAAAGGAGACCTCGTCTCACCATTTTGAAACTTTGTCCAGTCTAGAGAGAGAAGAAAAAGAGAAAGTAAGGAGAAGAGAGAGAATAAAGAATATATATATATATATATATATATATATATATATATATATATAGAGAGAGAGAGAGAGAGAGAAAGAAATATTTTCAGTAGAAAATTTTGCAAATCAATTGTAAAATATTTTCTTCCAAGAAGTACGTTAGGTTTTCAAAATAAAATAGAATGATCTCCCTTCCAGTTTTAAAAACCACTACTTAAAAACCCATTTTTTTATTTTAAAATTCTAGGGTTTCTGATTTTGTGTGAGAAAATCGTGTATCACAACCTCTGAAAACTCATCTCTATCATAACAACCTCAGAGTGTTGAACATCTCATTTTCTTTCTAGAAATTTGAGTTTTTAACAAAGTGATAAAGTACATACACTATTTAGGTTGTTTTGTGTAATTTCTACTTTATTTTGTAGGTAGAAATCATCTCTCTATGGATATTTTTTTAAATTACATTTGAAAATTTCATATCCATTTTCTTTCGTTTTGAAAAGTTAAAAATAAACTTAAATTTGTTTGCATGTCTTAGATCATTCTTCAAATCTTAATTTTACACTTTTTTAATTTTTTTATATATAAATAAGATTTTAGATTTGATTTTTAAAGATCTAAAATACATAGATCTAAACAGTCTTAAAGTTAGAAGTTTGATTTTTTATTCTTTTAAAACAAAAAGCATATAGACTCTTTGTAATTTATAGGATTAGTTTGTAACAATTAAGTGTGAGTGTGTTCATATCTTGCATATTTAGACACACGCGTTATACTTCTCACACACACAGTACACATAGTCAAAATGTGTTTTTGAGAGAGAGATTGGTTTGACTGAGTTGACATAAAGCTAAAAAGGAGAAGGACGAATTTCAACTATCGAGATAGGTTAGAACATAAGGAATACCATTGGAGGTATGGCTCAATTCAGGTATACTTCTTTATTTTTTGATCTCGTGTTATAGTTGTAATCTTATAACCTTACTTGATTTTTAGTGACTCTTTTTGTTTGTGGTGTAGAGGTCACCGTGGATGTTTCCCCTAATTTGGGGTTTTACCGCATAAAAAATATCGTGTCTACTTTATTGTTTTCGTTTCTTATTTCTTGAGAAACTGGTTAGTATTAATAAGAATTATTTAAAAAAAATATTCTAACAAGAATCTTAAACTGGTTTCTGTTTTACATTGTTACACATCTTGTATTATTAATCAAAAGGAGTTTCCTCAAAGAGTTTAATCAGAGCTTACCTAATCATTAACTTCTGTTAATAGCTTAGTTGAGCAATTTTCACTAGTTTTAATGTCCCTATGAATGCCTAGAATATTTTTAGATTGCTTATCATGTGTCTTCAGGCCTCTTGCAATTCTTTGCGAGTTTTTGTCTTTTGTATTCTTTGTTTGTCCGTATATTTTGTAGAAAAAATGATTTTTTTGCAATATCCTAGTTAGCGTTTCATATATATATATATATATATATATATGTATTATTCTAGATTATTTAATTTTGATTCTTATATGATTTTTACATATCATGCTTATCTCCTTGATATATCATATTTGGATTGGATTACCATGAGAATGCTATTTTAGTTTAGTTATTCCAATAATATCCTTTAGGACTATCAAATCTAATTGATCATTTTGTTGATCCATGTATGTTGTATTTCTTTGGATACTAGTGTACTTTCGTATTTTCCTATTTTATAATTATGCCTTACACGATCTTTACTCTAAACTTTATGATTTATCTACATTTCATTATCTTAGAACTTTATTAGTTATTTGAATGATTGATTGGGATTTTATTACCATGTATAAGATGTGGAGATGTTATTAAATATTTTTTATATCCTATCACTTGTGTTTTGTGGTTATACATATCTTTCATTGCAAAATTCTAAAGGATATTTCTAATATAATCTTACTTATGCCTTTTTCAATGATATACTCCATGACATATTTTGGTATATCAAAATGACTTTTTGATCATTTTTCCTTTTATATGGGAATATGATATGTGCTTAATGAGATGTATTATATTTTTTCTTGATTATCATAAACTTTGAGAGAATTTTTTTCGTTGAGAATACATGCACATATTTTATTGAACATTATGCCACACTTCACACATTACTATGATGTCACTCTATTAGGAATGGCATTTTTTTATGGTCTTTCATAAAATGTTCATATCTTCAAAGAACTTGTGAAAGAGTGTATAATTCCCTTATTATGTACGTGTGAAAAAAATTTGTTCATGATTTGGAGAAGTTGAAAAGGCTAAATGTTATATCTTAAAATTATGAAAGAAAAAGTGGTTAGGGCTAAAACTTCTGAATTTGTGATGCTACTGCTATCCAAAAATTGTATCCCATGTTTGTTTTTGGGTGAAATCCTCCACTTGTAAAAACACCTTGAACAAAGTCCGTATCCTAAAGAATTATATTTATCCAAAATTGGGTTACATCAGGGATATGAGATCAAAGGTTTTCACAAAAAGTTGCACATTGAGAGGGAAAGTGGTAGTTAAAAATACTTTTAAAAGGGGTGTTGGATATTACACGTCGAGTCGAAGATTTAAATATTTTATTCTATGATTTGTATATTTGAATTATATTTGAAATTTGCCATTTTTTTCATTTTTCACAAATGAGATATGATCTTATGTTCTTGGTTAATTGTCCTATCATGTTATTAGACTTTTATAGATAATATTTGTTTAATATGAATATTGAACATATGGTAGAAATTGTAACAACCCGCATAATTTTTGGGCTATTTTAATTAATTTCTGGAAAATGGAGGAAAATAAAGTTTTTGATAAAATTATTTTTATTGCTCAAGTATGTTGAATATTATTTTTAAAGACGAGAATTTCAAACGGTTTCGAAAACGGAGTTAAAACGGATTTTAAAATGATTTTTAAATATTTTTAACTCTTGGAATTCTAAGTCGGCTAACATTAAGTAATTTTCAAGAGTTGTTTTGACTTCCAACTCTTCATTTATTTGCCTTATTTAAAGGAGTCTTTTGGATTCCAACTCTTCATTTCTTTGCACTATAAAAGGGAGTCGTGGTCAACACTTTTTAACCTACTTTTGGCACAATTTTGGCAGAAAATATATTTTATATTCCTCTTCTTTTTATATAAACATTGTCCCTTGAGATTTGTGAGTTACAACCTTAGATTAGAGGTGTTCTTGGGGCTATTTTGTTGGAGGTTCCTGGAGGATCTTTTGTAGATCTTTTGTGTTGATCTTGAGGATGTGATCGTTGGTTTCTCATCATGGTTTGAGGTATGGGGTTTTACACAATATGCTCCTTAAATCTCGCGAGTGTCATTCTCTTTGATTTCATGTTTAATTGAACTCATATTTGAATTGATAAATTCATTGAAATCTGGAAAATAATTGTTGAAATTATTTTGATTCATGTGGTATCATTATATTGTTGATGAGCATGTTGTCATGAGATTTTAATATGGCACGGATGTTGGGCACCCGCCAAAATTCCTGTTTCCCGGGCTATGGCTTGATAAAGCATATACGGATGTGGTGAGGCCTGGTGACCCATTGATGTGTTGTTGAAAAATTATAATGATGAAATTCTATTGAGATTTGCATTTTGATTTGAATATTCGTACTCGTGTTGTGACGTTTTATTCATCGCTAACATATATTTGTTGAGCATCTTTCTTGTCGTATTGTGTACTTCCCCATATTTTCTTTTAGTTGGCAGGTTAGCATGGATTTGAGCGCTTTAGATTATTGGGATTATTTTAGCGAGGATTGTTTGGGAAAGATTTGTATTATTTTGATGTATAGAGCTTTGGAGATTTGTATTTTTATTCGAGTTAGATAGTTGTAATTTTAATTCGAGAGACTTGTTGTAATTGAAGAGATTGAGATTAGTGGATTTATATTATTATGGGTTTATTTAGATGCTCTACACCTTGTCACTTGTGGATTTGGATTTATTTTATCGCATTAGCGCTCCGTTCGCTCTCCCCGGGGTGTTACAGAAATATGGTTGTATCCTTGAAAAAGCATTTGTGAGTTAGGATTTGTATTTAAAGATATCATTTGGTGACATATCAATGGTGTTTATTGAGATCATATGCTCGTTGTTACGCTTATTTTGGTGTTTTGTACATTTTTTGGTATTTTCTACATCTTGATGTTGGTGTTTATATATTTGGCTTTTATATAATTATTTGTCCTTTTTACCTTTATATTGTACACAGTGTAATTAATATGCCATATTACTTTGATATCCTTGTTCATATTATGATAAATAACACGTTTTATACTCTATCTTGTTTATATCTCAACTAGTATGAAGTTTACTTTATCATGTTCTTATTGGTTGATTTTCTTAATTCTTTCATCTTTACCATTGTTAATTCCATGACAAAAAGGGAGAGAAGTTTTTCAAGGGGAAAGACGTTATGATTGGGGGGAGGTGGGGAATCAATTTGACACAAAAGAGAGATAACTATATGTTAGGTGGATAAAATCTTGTGTTCTTAAGTTGTACTTTTCATATTTTACTTCTTGCGGGAAGAGATTTATATGCTAACATGATTATAGAGAGTTTAGTAAAAGGTGGTAGATTTATCATGTTTTGATTTGATGAATAATTTACATTGCCATATATTGCAGTTCATCTTGATGCTTATGTTTTTAATGTCTTTATAATAAACATTGGTATCTTGATAAGTTTGCTAGTACATGAAGGAAAAACAGGCACAAGTACTCTAATTGATGATCTTGTATCGTTTGATTCTTGTAATGTTATTTCTATATTTTATGCATTTGGCTTAGTGAGTTATGTAATAGGTGATAGATTTGATTCATTTGTTTGTAATATTTTATTTTATATGTTTAGCGGGGAATAGACAAAAGGGGAAAATTGTAAGATCATATATATGCTCATTTCTCTCGACTTGTTAGGTTGTCTTATTTCGTTTCCAAAACTCACTTTGTGTCTTAGTCCAAGAGGTGTCCGAAAAGCTTCACATTCCTTCATCATAGAAGTTTCCAAGAGTAAGAATTTTTTAGGGACTTTTAAATTGAAGGTAAAAGTGACTTAGAGAACTTATATCTTACTCTGTTGGTTAAATATTTTTCTTAAATCGAAAAATATTTTATTTTAACCTTATGGGTTTTAAGGTTTCTAAATACATGATGCAATATATATTTTTTTTATATAAATCATATACTTTTTAAATGCATCTTTTGTATCTAAAATTTATTTTGTTAATTATTTGGACAAGAAAATTCTTAGTTTTTTGAAATTCTACAAAATTGGGTAAACTCTAGTCTTAGGCGCGACCTAGCTCACCTCAACGATGCATACCTTCGCTTTAGTAAAGTAATTTTATTTTCTGTTGGATTCTCTTATTTTCTCTTAAAATTTTCCTTGGTTTCCGCAGTCACTGAAGCCTTGCGTTGGCGAAGCTAAACTTCATTATAGAGAAGGTTCTACAAAAATTCGGGAGGAAAATATTTTGATATCTTTTTACTACCATATCTTATGGATACAGTACAAGCAATTTTTAGGGCTTTGAGGACTTATGATCGTAAGTTTTAAATCATATTTAGTTATTCTTATCTCCACAAATAAAGCTAGGGTTTTAAGGTTTTTAAAGATATTTACTAAGATAAAATAAATCAAATTTCTTGAGGGAGCAAAATCTTCTTTGTATTTTTTAGATATTACTTTTATCTTGATCTAAAGTCTTGTTGAAGTTTGATCACTTCACTTTAATACTTTAACAAACATAGTCTAATTCTTTTGAGTGACTTTAGATATTTGATATCTCAAATAATACTTTATGAGGGTTTTGAGTAAGCCCAAATATTTTTTACGCCATCAATTAATAAGATATCCTCACATAAGTGTTAGTCATTGGCTTTTCTTGATTTAAATTTTCTGGAAGAAAAGTTCATCTTCAAATTTAGAAGAAGATTTGTGAAAAGGTTGGAACATGACATTATCACATGCGATTAATGCTTTCTCTTTCAAGTACAATATACAAAAAGTTAGTTGTGTAGGTTGTGCATTATCAAGTCTAAGAGAGGTTCAAGTTTGTAATTTGTTTCTCCCCTCGTGATATTTTACCTACACTAGTGCAACGAGTCAATTTGGCTCGAGATTTTCTCTCGGAAGAATTTTCTCATATAAATCATTTTCTCAAGTATATGATTCATTAGACTGCATTTCGAGTCCTTTATATGTTTAATGAACAAAAGAATTAATTTTTGTAAATCACGTTTTGTCACCTCGACGTTAGGATAATTCTTTGCCCATTTTGGAATGTATAATTTTTTTGTTAATTGGAAATATTTTTCAATTGGATAGATATTGTTGAGGACCGCTCTCTCATATAAGGTGTCTAAAGGTCATATACCTCATCCTAAAAAGTAAAAAGAAAAAAGAAGAAAAAACTCCACCTATAGTCTTTGAATCGGATGAAGAGTTGTAATGTGAATCAACCTGGATGCAAATGGAGGAATGTAAAGAATTCAAACATCTAGACACACTAGGACTGCCAAGCATATTCCCAAATGAAAATCTTTTGACAAGGAATAAGCCAAGAAAACATCTATGCATTTAAATTTTTGAAAATGTCTTCCATCGTAAATAAGTTTTTTTAAAAGGTGCATTATGAATTGTCAAATTTTAATGGACAAGTTGGAGTGTCACTTTTTTTTTTGAACTTTCAAATTTTTGATTTTAGAATATATTTTTTTCGATTTTGGCATCATTTATTAAACATCTAATTTTAAAATTTATGATCATTGAAATTTTTGAATTTTTTTGGAATGGAATTAGAAAAGATTTGGAAATTCTAAAATTTCTGAATTTTCGATTTCACTATTCTGAAATCATGTTTTAAAATTTCCAAGTTACGTTAAAATAAATTGTATATTTCATGTTATAAAAGTATTTTTATTTTTCATATCTTAAACATTTTATTATTAGTGCATTCATAAACTTACAATGCATAAATACTAACATAGTAATATAGGTATACCAAGGAAAAGGACCCAAAAAAATGAGGTGTTATCCATGTTGCGCTAAAGCAAGACTATCTCTAGCGACCAAGACGATAAAACTCACTCGGGAATTTTATCAAACACTTGGTGTGCGGAAAACACCCAAGACCTTGTTCCCAAAATGAACTAGTGTGCAAACTCCCAATCAATTCAACCAAGCATCAATGAAGAGACAATAAGAACATACAATCAATCATCAAAGCAAAACAACAACGATATACCGTGGTTCACCCAAATTTGGGCTACATCCACCAAGGAGGATTTCTTCTTTCTATAGATAAATGGCGGAACCCAAAGGTTATACACACACACAATTTATCTCTCTTAGAAAGTCACTCACAACCTCACAAGAACTCACCCCTCAAATGGGAGCTCTATCACTCTTTAGCTTTGATAACTCACAAAATAGCTCTCAAACTTGTCCTCTCTCAAAACCTAGAAATGACACTTGTATTTATAGATTTGAGTCAAAATGGCAAATTTGTAAATAAACCAAAACTGAAAAAATAGGAGAGCCAAAATCAACAAACTCCACCTTGGCGATCCTGACGATCCAACCAATCTCTAGAATGCTGAAATTGAACCCGCTTGAAGACTGTCCCACCATCTACCAAGCTAATGCGATTCCCCCAGGCGATCCTCACGATCCAACCGAACTCGGAATGCAAACATCAAATCCGCTCTAAGATCATCCCGACATCTAACAAGCCAATACGCTCCACCCGACGCTAAGCCACCTCAAACTTCAACCATGAAGTGAGATACCGCAAGTCTTCACTCCAAGACTCCAAACGACTCCACCCGCCGAGGAACCAAGTTCTAAACTAAGAACTCCTCTGAATGCTTCCCATGTAACCATACGGTGAAGCTCGCTCCTCATGTAACCCGGTGAGTACACCCCCACACAATACATATAGCATACACCTTCTTTACACGAAACATTCAAACACATCAACACCATCTTCCACCTTGAGAAATAACCACGGATGAGAGGGAAAATTCCTCACCTCTCATACCCTCCAAATCTCACCCTCGAAAGATATACCAAGTCTTTGTCACGAAAAACTCCCGTTTGCCAATGCTCGCAAATAATAACTCATCGGCCTTCCTTGAACTAGCTACACACACCTCGAATCCATCACAGTCCTACACCTCCTCGATTCGAATCGGCCAATGCATGTGTGCAACTAAACCGGGTCAACATCACCCGTTGGCCCTGGAGGGGGACTTCGATCCATCCCCTCCACTAGTAGGTATTCTCCCATCACTACCGTCTACTCTTGGAAAGCTAGCACCCAATGTCTCCACTTTGTTCACAAACGAGACATGCCTCGAACGTTCGATCACTTGTGCACACCGCTTCCCAATCTTCCTCGAAGTTTGATTTAGACGATACAACCCCTCTCTCCCCTCTCCCCTCGCTAGGACCATACAACCGCGTGTGACTTTCAAGACTCCACCCGCCACCGACACCCGGCAACCCTTGGAATCCAAACGGCTAATGGATATCAAATTCTTTCGCAACTTTGGGACATAGGCCACACCACCCAAAGTGCGTTCCACCCCATCGAACATCTTGAGTTTCACCGTCCCGACACCCTCAACGAAAACCTTCTCTCCGTTAGCCAAAGACATGGAACCTTTTCCATTTTCTGTGAAAGTCTCAAAATATTCCCTCTTGGAGCAAACGTGATCCGACGATCCCGAATCTAATATCCAATCATCTTGGAAAAGAGAGTTAACCTTGGAGATTGTGAGAAGTTCTCCAAGTTCATCTTCATAATTCGCACTCGCTATCGTTGCCCTCTCGGAATCAACCTTGCCCTTAACCTTGTCGTTCCACAAAGGACATTCTCGGATCATATGACCCCATTCCCGACACTTGTAGCATTTCGGCCCTTTACCACCAACACCTCTCGATCTAGACCTACTACCGTCATTAAATCCCTGGTTGGAGTTCCTCCCGCCATTTTGCCCACCTCCGTCTCTCGCCATAAGGCCTTCATTATGGGAATACCCGTCACCTCCACCTTCCTTCTTTCTCATCGTGACATGAGATTGAATATCTTGCACAACCTCGTTGCACCGGAGCGTAGACTTCCCAAACAAGAGCGTGGTCACAAAATGCTCGTATGAATCGGGTAATGATGCAAGCAACAACAATGCTCGATCCTCCTCAATGAATTGAACGTCTATCCGGTTCAAGTCATTTATCAAGGCATTAAAAACGTTGATATGCTTCATCATATCCTCACCCTCCTTCATCTCAAGCTTGAAGAGTTTCTTCTTGAGGAACAATTTATTTGACAACGACTTTCCCAAATAAATCTCTTCAAGCTTATCCCACATGCCTTTAGCCGTGGTCTCCGCTATCACGTTATTCAACACATCATCTGTGATAAGCATCTCAATACACGAAGCCGCTCTTTGATCAATGTCAATCCACTCGGCATCGGTCATGCCTACTGGTCGTCCCTCTACCCCCAACAATGCTAATTGCAACCTCTGTTGGACAAGAACGCCTCGCATTCGTCTTTGCCATAACCCGAAATTGATCTTCTCATCAAAAGCCTTCATGTCCGTCTTCATTGAGCCACTCGATCCATAACTCGGATCCCATCTCTTTGAGCCTCTGCTCGTAGAGGTTGATTCTCGAGTACTCCCCACATTTTCCGTCATTTGGAACAAAAACAAAAGCTATGCCAAAATTGCCAAAATTGATTCAACCTCGAACCAAAAATACCGGGCAAACAATGCAACCAAAGCTCTGATACCACTTGTTGCGCTAAAGCAAGACTATCTCTAGCGACCAAGACGATAAAACTCACTCGGGAATTTTATCAAACACTTGGTGTGCGAAAAACACCCAAGACCTTGTTCCCAAAATGAACTAGTGTGCAAACTCTCAATCAATTCAACCAAGCATCAATGAAGAGACAATAAGAACATACAAGCAATCATCAAAGCAAAACAACAACGATATACCGTGATTCACCCAAATTTGGGCTACATCCACCAAGGAGGATTTCTTCTTTCTATAGATAAATGGAGGAACCCAAAGGTTATACACACACACACAATTTATCTCTCTTAGAAAGTCACTCACAACCTCACAAGAACTCACCCCTCAAATGGGAGCTCTATCACTCTTTAGCTTTGATAACTCACAAAATAGATCTCAAACTTGTCCTCTCTCAAAACCTAGAAATGACACTTGTATTTATAGATTTGAGTCAAAATGGCAAATTTGTAAATAAACCAAAACTGAAAAAATAGGAGAGCCAAAATCAACAATCCACACAATGATTGGTGTGCGGGGTCCACTATAAATACCAACCAACGTATTGTTGATTGAATCTGCTGTTTTGTCCATTTTCTATTTATACTTACTATTACTCATACTCACATAAAACACACAAATAACTCATTACTTGGTTTGATTAGTTTGGGTTTTCCCAAAAAAATCCAAAATGATTCTAGAATTTTCCTACCAAATACATATATTGAAAATATTCAAACTTCTAATATCTTCAATTTTTCTAAATTCAAAAATATGAGAATTTTGGAATTTTTTTTGAATTGTAAAAAATATTTATGTTCTGAAAATTTTGATTTTTTTCCAAACACCATTTTTCCAATTCAATCCGGCTGAAACACAGGCCTAGACAAAGGTGACTACCATCCCCTATGAGCCCATAAAAAATAAATTAACAAGCTAAGTGTAATATAACAGTTAGAGTTAGTGACCAAAAACAAGACGAATTTACGAATTCTCTCAATTTGGTCACAAAACTATTTTTTTTTTATCATAATAGCCTTTAAACTTTTCATTTTGGTCAAAAAGTGTGGCCAAAAACCCTATATAAAGTGCAACTAAAATCCCTACTACAACTAAAATTAGAAACTTCAAAATTTTAGTAATTTTTTTGACAAAAAATATAATTCATTGACTAAATTAAAAACAATATGTAAAATTTAATGTGGGTTTTTAATAATATTAAGGCCCACGTTCAATGCTTGTGGGTTGAGCAAAATTTGTGTGGCCCGTCTTAAAATCAATTTATTAAGCAAGAGAATACACACCTGACCTGAGGGTGATAGATTAATAGAGCTATTAAGATTAAGCTTCCCTTTCATCTTTATTCAGCAATAAAATACCCGACATTATATTATTTTTGCTGAAATCGTAGAACATTAATGCATATGTTAAAAACTATTTCATTATTACTAATGCATTAATCTTCATAATATATGTTTTTTTAACAAATAAGTTTTCGTTAATAAGTGCCCTTAGGCTTATGTGGTCATTTACTATGGACGTGGAAAAATCAAACAAAACAGGATAATTCGACAAGAATAAATATAAAGTTATTGGCCCATAGGTGGATCCTTAATAATTTTGGATTATATCAGCGTCAACTCAATAAACATAATAATTAATGAATTGGTTCATTAGAACCATTAAAGATACACCAACTTAAGTAAATAAGAGACATTGTCAAAACATTTACTAATTTAAAGGAAACAAAACTTACAAATTGCATGTGTTTTTCAAGTACTAAGCTATATTGTAAGACAACGTTTATACTTTATACCTAGAGGTGTGCAAAAAAATCAACCAACCCGAAAACCGAACCGAACAGGCCCGAACTGAACCGAAATTGACAGTTTTTTTAGCCCGCTTCGGCCTATGGTTTGCGGATATAAAAAACCGACCATGTCGGTTCGGTTGATGGTTTATACATGGGAAAAACCGATTCAAACCGAACCGAACCGACCCGAAATCAATATATATTAAAAAAAACTTATATTTTTATATCCAAAAACCATTAACCACCTTCAAAAACCGACCCAAACCGAAAATCAGCCTTAAAAAAACCGCCCAAACAGGAAATCGTCGAAAATCGACCCGAAACTTAACCGAATCGAAACCGATAGAAACCGAAACCGATGATTTTTTCCATAGTCGGTTCGGTTTCGGTCTGACCTTTTCTAAAACGAACCGATCGGTTCATTTTGAATTAGGGTCCAAAATCGACCCGAACCGACCCGTGAACACCCCTATTTATACCTAGTAAAACTCCACCTGCTTTCAAGTTTCAAGTATCAATGGGTCCACTCTAGTTTGTTAACGAGATTTTTTTCTACCGCTATACTACGCAAAATGATTTATTATCTTAAAGATAATAATGGGTAAATACAACACGACACATTAAGATAATGTGTTGTGTTTGAATAGTGTTTTCAACCGCATAAAAAGTAGCTCATTTATAGGGGTGGACAAAAAAAAGACCGACCCGAATGGACCAATTGGACCGAACCGGACCGAACCGAAAATTAAGGCTATTTTGAAACCGGTCCGAAAATCGGTTCACAAAAACTAAAAACCGATTAAACCGGTCCGGTCCGCGGTCCACTATATTAAAAGACCGATTTGGACCGGACCGGACCGATTCCCATATATATATAATAAAAATAATGTTATTGTGTTTCTTATGTATAGTTTTTGTATTAATGTATATAACTTATGAATATAATTTGGAACATTTTATATATGTATAGACATTTTTTTATTTGGGTTAAAAAAAACTATGTAAATATCACTTGGAGTTTCGAGTATTATTTTTTTGTATATATATTTGTGAGGAAAAAAGATAAAAACATTCATAAAATGTACATATATATAAAATAGGGTTAGGACCGAATTTTACCCCGGACCGGACCGAAAAAAGCCTGGACCGAATTAGTAGGTTAACCGAATTAATCGGTCCGGTCTCGGTCCAACAAAATTGAGGACCGAATATTCGGTCCGATCCAAAAAATAGGAAAAACCCGGACCGGACCAGACCGTGCCCACCCCTACTCATTTAGATATAAAATCGATTGAAATCGACACAAACATGATTCGACACTGTCCGTTATCAGGTCTAAAATATGGTATGCACCCAAATATCTCAAATACCCTTAATTAAAATTACTCACCACTCAAAATCACCTATATTATATATCAATATAATTAGATGGAAAAATATTTATGTCTTAATAAAAAAATCTTCTAAATATATATTTTTAATATATTTTTTTTTTTGGTAAAATGTAATTTATTAAACCGAAAATATTTATTATTGTTTACTCAAAAAATATATAACAAATTTGCAATAAAATGTCTTTTTGGTTTTGGTTGGACTAGGTTGACGACAACCTATATTAAAGCCCAATGTATAGTCGAGTACATATTTTATCCGAATATGGTAAATCTGGGCCATAAATTCTTTGATAGCCTAAATATTTTATCCTAGGCCTAAACTCTGCTTGAAAAAATTTGAGACAATTTTAAAAGGACACTAGAGTCATTATCAATCATACTCGTTTAGGTAGCTTTGATTTATATTTACATCTTCATTTTGTGTTTATATGAAAGCTTCTTAAAAGTTGAAATTTTGGGAGCTTATATTCATTTAGTTGAGAAATACTTACCACCAAGTTAAAACATATAAAATGGGCTAAAGTGCATTGAAAAAATCAACCTTTTTTTGTTGCATGTGTAAAATTAAACCTGAAGTTTTGGATAATTTTTAATTTTGGACTCAATATTTTAAAAGTTGCAATGTTAATCCCGAAATTTATAAATTGCTTCAATTAAACTTGTCGTCAAATTATCGTTACAAAAATTTACGAATGTGCTAAGTAGACCTGTTAATTTTTGTTATGAAAATCTAATGACGAGTTTAATTGATGCAAGTTTTAAATGTCAGGATTAATATTACAAATTTTAAAATACTGAATCCAAAATTGAAAATTATGACAAATTTCAGAATTTATTTTGCATTTTTTATAATCATTTCACGAATGTGTTGATCTTCTATTCTATATATTTTAAGTCAAACAAATTGGGACTTTTGGAGTGAAGTTTCTCGGTGATACATAAAGTGACTTTTACTAGCATAATTTGGATGAGTTGTATGAATTAAAATCTGTTAAGGAGTTTTTTTTTTTAAAATGATTGAAAATTCCATTATTTTTAAAAGTTTTCAATTTTTGTATAGTAGTAGCATCAATACCTCAACTCAACTTAAATCAACTTAACTTTCAATTATTCGGGATCGATTACTTGAATCATATTTTTCCATTATACTTTGTTCACCGCAATATTTTTTGATAAACCACACGATATCATGTTTGTTTTTACAATATCTCACCGAGTCTTCCCCCCTAGTATTACCATCAATACTAATTAAAACACGTTTTCTTACGAAGCATTTATTGGTCTACGTTTGTCCTGGTCAAACCATATATGCTGATTTTTTCCAAATTATGTTTTATGGAAGATACTTTTAATGTTTCATGAATATGTTCATTTTGGATTTTACCACAAATCCATCTTATCATCTGCATCTCTGTCACGCTCATTATCTGCATATTTTATTTCTCGGTTGCTCAATGGACACTCGAGCTAATTTATAGAATTATTTTAACACAACAATGTTGAACATGTTGCATCGCGACATTTTCCAATAAAAACTTGATTTCACTATTTTTTCGTACAAATACAAAATATAAAATTTAATATTTAGGAGATAATTTTAAAACTAAAATTTATAATTTTTCCCTCTTTGTACTATTGCAACCCCTTTAGTTGTAACGTCCTCGTTTCAACTCAAAATCGCACCAAACTTCATGGAGACCCTGATTTTACTAAAATAACTATCTTAAAATTATTTTGAGATACACAAAGTTTGGAAAAGTAAGGTTTAACCTTATATTTTATAAAATTGCATTTTTAATTCAGAATTCTTTCAAACTTGCATTTTCTTAATAAATTAATAAATCATATTAATTATGATAAAAACGAGTCAATCAGGGACTAGATTTGGGTATAAAATATGTTAACTTATGCATTTCTCAAATACCCTCACACTTGAACTTTGCTATTCCTCGGGCAAAATTGAATGTTATTTTTAAAAAAATGGAAATCCTAACTCATTTTTGCAGAAATCACGATTATACTTAGCATGTATAACAAGAAGTTAAAATCCTGAGTTGCCCTTGTGGACGAGGAAAATTGTCTCGTGATGGTTTGCATTGATTTTATCCACAAAATTCAAACTTTGTGACTCAATTTACAAAAATGACACTACAGTGATATAATAAAGATTAAATTCTCATTTCATATATATAGAAAAAGTTCAATTGTCAATCTCAACTTATCGTGTGTGTATTCATAGGCAATATAAATCGTCAATTTCAAAAGATTTGATTATTTAGCTTACTATTCAAAAAATTTATTCGATCCTAATCTCACTAGATTTACACTCGCATTCTAATACTATGAGATTGGATATATTTTATGTCGGTATATGTAAATATAAGAATAATATCAATGATCAAGTTCACATATATATCATGAATAGCGAACATTTCTTTGGTAAATGAATATGATCTCATGAATAGAAAATCAACTACTATGAAAATATTGATCATATTCATCTCATCTCCACCTTATAACCAAAATCACTTAAGACAATAAATGAATTTTCATTTGGTTGCAATGTAGGCTCGAATTTTCACTAGAAATAAGGATTAAGAATTAAAAAAAAATCAGATAATAATTAAAGGTCCCGATATTATCACTTTGAGGCACATTTTTCGACCTTTCATTTTTCTTTTCATTTCAAATTTCCCTTCTCTCTTTCCTTTTCTTTCTTTTTCCCCCTCATACATTATTTACACTTGTACTTTTAATGTAAACTACTTTTTTGTCCTTTTCTACGTATTCTCAAAAAATGGGTATGGGTATGGGTACTTTTTGTTGACTTAATAAACAACTCCACCAATACCTCCTCTGGACTGGAGAGAGAAGCTAGTGGTGCAGGTGCAAGTCTTCCTCCTTTGCCTCTTGGCAATAGGACGTACAGGAGATCATCTAGAAGTTTGACCAATCGAACGAGAGATAATACCACTCATGATAGGTGTAAGTATGGTGGAAGAGTAGTCTGAGTAAAGTGTAGGTATACTTAGCGAGTAAAGATAAACCGTGACCATGCATGCATAAGGTATGACCCATAACAAGGGCGTGAATAAGGAAAATCATGTGAGCATCGCCGAGGCATGATGTTATAGATTACCACAAAATGAAGTATCAAGTACTTCTCCCTCAAGGAAACCTGAATAAAAAGATTGTTAACCAATGCCATCTCTGTCCCAGTAAAAAATATCACAATATCATGATGTATGAGGTCTCTCTCAGTATAACGGGGACTATCCTCTTGGGGTAAGCTCAAATGGGAAGCCAAAGAATCCTCAATCGGGATGATTTTAACTCCCCAAACAAATGACGTAAAGATAAACGTATCCTCCAAGGAAACTATCATTTTCGCGTAAAACGCACGAATAAGATTAGTGTTAGTCGATGAGTACAGGCTAATATTAGGAGATGTGAAAAGGTGTTGAATCATCGTCTAAAATTTTATTTAGAATGCGGATTCAATGTGGATTTTTGAGAATGGTTTTATTTAGAATATATAATCAGGGAAATCATACAGAAAAGACTGAGTTGAAAGAATCCAAAATCCCAAACAATAAAAAATATGATGTGAATGTATGCAGGTGCATGAGAAAATATTTCCTTTTACATTTTAAGCATAAGTTTGAGAAAAATGCACAAATGAAAGAGGTTTCTCTCTCTCTCTCTCTCTCTCTCTCTCTCACACACACACACACACACACACACACACACACACACACACACACACACACACACATATATATATATATATATATATATATATATATATTTACGCAAATGACACTCAAATATGAAATGTGTGACTATGATTAGGCAATATATGATAAACAAGATTTGATGCACAAATTTTCTTTGAATTTTGATTAATGGAATGGATTGGGAACTCATTAAAAACAAACATTAATCAATTTAATAAAATATATAGTATTTCTAATCGAATCAAATCAAGCAATTTTTGTATCTTAAATATGGCATGATCGTCAGCATATTTGAGTCACAAAATTAAAAGAATGCACACAATCAATTTATAAGAATTACAAGTTATGCTTAAGTTTTTCATTCCATTAATGTCCTTTCAAGATCTCATAAATGGTAGCTTTTAACCATATATCTCCATATTATATGTTTATCCCTAAAGTATATACTAAAATTTAGCACTGCAAGAAAAATCAAATTCCTATCATTTTTTCATGCCGTGAATTTTCTAGCACTTGGCTTTGGTTCTTTTCCTCATATTTTTAATTTTTCTATTGTTGATTTCACACACACTTTGGTAGACACCTATTGACGATACCTAAATTCGAGTCAACGTTATCTCACCAATGGTGTCTTTTTCCATTTATAAAACGTCTCATCAATCAACTCCATCAAGAAAAGTGTATTTAACACGGACTTTCAAATGGACAGTAAAAACATTTCAAATCACCAATATAAGATCTCAATATTTAATCATGATTCAAAGTCAAGCACTAAATGCAAATTACATAACTATAATCATATGAGTCAAGTGATATGCAATTGCATGTGTAAAGTGAAATCATAATCACAATTACAAGAAAATTTGACTATGATGATTTATCATGTGAATTCTAAAATATCATTGATATAATAAACATTTGCATAAAAAAGTTAAGAATTCATGCTTTCATTATTATTTAAGTTAAGTTCACACATCAAATCAATGAAGTCAAATAACATAATCATATATCATAAATGAAAATATTATATACAAGCATACAATGTAACGAATGACACATATAAAAGAATGCATGAAAATTCATCACAAAATACAAAAATGATCCAAATATAGAAATTGAATCTCCCACCAACGCGATTCAATCCCATATGAACCTAGGAAGGGGACCTATAATAAAAATAAAAAGTAAAAATAAAAACTAGGTATCCTAAGAAAACATCTACCTAGTGCTACATCCTTTTTGGCAAACTTCCTTTGAAGGATATCCACCTCAACCTTATTTTTAGGATCTTTGTTACTTGGAATCACTCTTACATTCATAGTTATCCATATTTCATTCTCTCAGGATTCTTATGCCTATAACTTGTGAATTGAGCAAAGGCTTTAGGTCTATAAAACTCTCCCATAACCTCACTCCTATCATTGACTATGAAGGGAACTCTCCTCATCAACTTTCATCTCTCTCCACTAAGATTACTAATAGGATCGCTCTTCACAATGTTCCTCCTATTATGAATTAACATTGCATTTCTCTCCTTCAAATACCTACAAGTTTTGTTAGAATGATCATGTAATCTAGAATAGGTATAAAAAGGTACATCCCTCCTAAACATAGGTTTCGGTTCATGAGCTATTTTCTTAATATTCTTAAGATTCCTTATTTTAAAGAAAAAATGGGTACCTTGAATATATTTCCATAAAATGAGTATCCATATACTTTTAACTTATGTGTTCATTGCGCTTCTTTTCACTACAAGAAGAAATTTGAACACTTGATTTTGAAACACCAACTTTTTCTTTCATTGGTTTTATATAGCGAATACCATGTTTGTCATTTTTCACTTGACCGTGGTTCATTAAAAAGATATTAAGAACATTTTTTTCTATCAATCTAAGTCCTTGGTATGTTGCAACTCAATTTTAATTTATCAAAATTAAATTTTAAAATCTCTTTAAAGCTCAACATCTTATTTTTCTTTAAAAAAAATTTCATTTTTTCTTTTCAAAAATCATTCTCATTAATCAAGACATCAACTTTCTCATTGAGTTTTAAGAATTCCATTTGAACATTTTCAATTTTTTCATCTTGTTAAAATTAATTTTATTTTATTTTATTTAGGAGGTTGATGCTTGATTTATTAACTTTGAAGATTCCTTACAAAGTTCATCGAAGGCCTCATTTATGTCATTGGCCTCATCACCACACTCATCTAGTGACCTATGATGCAATGTGTGTGAACCTTTGTTACTAAAAGATGAGGAATCACTAAGTGATTTATGACTAGACCTCTTTGGTCCCACTTCTCTTCACCACACTAGAGTATTACATATTATCCGCACAAACCTGATCACTTTCTTCTATATTTATTCTAGACTAACAATAAGGCTATTTTAATTACACTCTCATCACTTGAGGCACTATCATCGAAATTTCTCTACGAATCATTTAAACTTGATTTGTATATTTTCTTCTTCTTACCTTGAGAATGCCCTTTTATGTCTGCTTTAGGTAAAGACAACTCTTTTCCAAATTTCTCAATTTTATTATGAACTAAATTCGAGAACCAGTTTATTTAAACTAATTTTATCTTCTTAACCCTAAAACATGCATCTAAGTGATTTAAAGAATTAATTAGATAAAGCATGCAGGGAAAAAACACACTTTCAGAAGAAGAAACAAAACCTTTCGAGTAAAAACCTTTATTTCACTATTAAATTTAAATCACAACTAACAATTACATAGAAAAATCTACAATGAATTTTTCGCAGAAAATTCACATAGATCGCAGCCTAGAACTAGCAAAGATTCCCTCAATAACCTCAAGAATTGTAGCTCCTCCTTTAGCAGTGAATACCCTCGAGTATTCCAATGATCGCAATCGTCAGCAATAGCTCCCAAAATAACTACCAATCTAATAGTAGAGAACCCTTCTCTATAAGAGAAACTTCAACAAAGAAGTGTTTTGGGTTCCAAAACGATTCACAAAAGTATATGTAATGTTTTGTGTGAATAAAAAACATAAATTTTCCCTAGAAGTGAAGACTAAAAGTATTCAGATATGCAATTTTGTGCAGTAAAAATCTTAATGAAAAAGTCACACAAAACAAGTATTTATAGCAAATAAAATTCTTAAGGCGGTGGATGTCGTTCGAACGAATTCTTGATGTCGTTTGAACGACATTAGATGTCATTTGAATGACCCTAGTAACGACTGGTTAAAAAGCAACACAGTACATGGTCGTTTGAAGCAAACAAGGAACGACCTAAGAAACGACATGTGATGTCATTTGAAGGGGCCATTTGAACAACATGTGAATGTCGTTTGAACGACATGGATTTTTCGTTTGAATAAAATTAAGCGAAAAATAATATTTTTTAATGTTCGCCTACAGGTCTTCCAAAAAATATTTTAACCTAGAAAAACGGCTCATTTTGATAAAAAAAACAGTTTAAAAAATTTCCCAATACTAAAGTAAAACATTTATCAAACTTAAACACAATCCTTAACAAAATCAATCTCGTAGAGGAGTGTTGTTGAAGATACTTGATATTCGGATTCTCCTTCTTGAACCTATGTATGTGAACTTCCTTTAACGGTTGTAATGGTATACGACATACATAATGTAAACTCGGGACTATGGAAAATATGTCCTTACATATCTACATCCTTTATCTTCTCTTACTTTTTTAAATGAGTTTGACAAACATTAACGTAATATCCCACTCCACCACAACCATAGCTATGGTGTCCATCTCCTTCTCTACCTATCTTAGGTGCACTCCTATCATGACTTCCATTAGAGTGATGTCTAGTGAGTTTGTATGGTTTAGATTCAAACTTCTTTTCATTTCTAAAAAATAAATTTGTTGTTTTTATAAAACTTGTTAAACCTTTTAACAACCAAAGTCATATCCATTTCAACATTCTCTTTTATTTTTTCTTCATTTTATCTATACACGTATTTCTCACAAGACTTATCCACAAATGATAAATCCTTATTTGTATTTGACATACAAAAATTATCTTGTTCATCAAAAATCTTAAGTGATCTTACTAACTCTTTAAGGCTACACATGTCGATATCTTTATTCTCATGAAGGATATCCACTTTTGTCTTGAATCTAGAAGATAATGTTTTCAAAAACATCTTAACAACTTTGTTCTTGATAATATTGTTACCAATATAAAATGAGGCATTGACTACCTCGATCAACCTAGTGTAATAGTTATTATAACTTTCTCCCTTATTTATTCGCATCGTCTCGAACATAGTCACAATGTTTTGCAACTTGACTCTCTTAAGGCTAAAGGTTCTAACATGTGTCACTCTCAAAATATCCAAAGCTTCCTTTTCCATTTCACAATTGAGTATATGGTTATAATCTCGTGTACTCATGGACGCAAACAACGCATTTAATGCAACTGAGTTGTAATTGAAATTTACAAACTTCGCACCCTACTACAAAACTCTCAGTTTATTCATTCCCACTCCATCTTCCTTTATCATAGGATAACTCCATCCATTATCAACACTCACATGTTTCGATCTTAACTCCATACTCATTTTAACTTTTCAATGCACATAATTTGATCCATCACAATATGATGGATTATTTATGGAGCTACTATTATGGTATTGATCCATTCTCAACACAAGATCTAAACAGAAATCAAACTCTATCTAAATGTAAAGAACACAAACAAGAAAGATATACTATGACATGTTAGTGCTTAAAAGATAAAATGCTCTCATTTCAATTGAGGTTGGTGTGTTCTATATAGTGTTCTACACAATATGTTCGACTCGAATAAACCAAGATGGGGTGAATGGGGTTTCATGAGAAATTTACCACTTTTTCAAATTTTTGGCCAAACTTTAGATCCTCCTAATTAATTAGGATCTAATATAAGTATTTATGTGAATTAATTAAATGAAAACACTAGGTCAATTTTAAAATGGATCAATTTGGACCCAAACTTAGATTTAAGTGTGTGTGTTCATCAATTATATATACAAATAATAATCAACCACACAATAAGGAGCGAGGCAATATTTATGAGGAAAACCCCTACCTAATGGTAAGAAACATGAGTGTTGTTCAAAATTGAGATTTATATTTAAAAATGCGGAAACATTTTATCTCTAAAAACTCCGATTGATCATGCAATGGGAATTAAAAAATAAGAACTAGGTTTAAAGAATAAATGTAGGGTTTAAAAAAATAATACTATTGTGGAACCTGTTATGATTCGTATGAGGATAAATACGTTGAAGAAGGTGGTGATTTTGCTGCCCTTGGTATCCAAAAACCTTGTTATAATGCTCCGAACGTCTTGAATCTTCTAGTATGTGATCCACTATAAATAAGCCTTGTTTGTAGGCACTCTTGGAGACAAAAAATTCGTGAAATATGAGAGAAATCACTTTTAGCCCTTCACAAAGTGCAAAAGTGCAAAAGAAATAGATAGTGGATCTCTTACCTAAAACCCTAGCTTACACCTTCATAAAAAGATGAATAGTGTTTTTCCTATCCCTCTCTAACCCTCCATAATGGATCTCTTTCTTAAAACCCTAGTTACACCAATATAAATAGGTAGAATTCATGGAATTTAGATAAACAGGGATTCTCGAGAGTTTTGGGCCTACTACTCGGGCAATGGAAAATATATCGGACCCAAGATATATAACTAAATTGTCTTCTAAATAAATAATCGAAAATATCAATTATAATTACCATAATTTATTTCCTTTATTTAATCACGATTAATTCCATTAAATAACCATAACTTCACTCCAAATTAACTTTCTCAAAATCGCTCGGATAAAGAGGTCGTATTTGAAAAGTTGATTAAGGTACATAATTTCACTCCTCGCATTAAGTGTCTGATACTCCGAGGAGTTGATTAGATGTTGGTTAAAATTAATCTAATCAGTTTGTTGTTAATCAATTTTAACCAACATCTAATCAACTCCTCGATTCTTAGAATTAACTTATTTTCTACTTTATTGGATTATAAATAATCCAGTGGTCAGGTTAACTAGTACAAACAAAACACATAAGTCACTATCAAAGGGGTATCCCAATCCAAAATATCTCTTATATGCGGATTCCTTCAAATTATGATCTCAGACAAACTCACACAATGATTTCCCATCTTGCGAGGATCTGTTGATCCAATATATAACTGAATCTTATCCATAGTAATCAAAATAATAATTGTGTAAGCATTCCAATCATCATAACCAGTAGGATTATGAATCTATGCACCCTTTGCAACTGGTGTGAGATCACTAAAGTCTAATGTGTAAATTCTTAGACTTGAATTTCATTAGTGGTCATGTTCACTATAATCATTGATGTACCAATCACAATCCTCTTTTGGACTATTAAATAATTTCTTAAACCATTAAACATGTTCCTGTAGTTGGAGTCATACTACTACGATTGCACACAAAACTATACTGATAGGATGAAACTTCTTATCTAGTCTGTGAACTTATTTAATTGCAGTAGAACTTGAATTTCAAGCTCTTATGATCAAGCCAACCCTAACTCACCCGAATTCCAACTAAGTCCAATTGATCGACATAGAATATAATATATTTAATTATAAATATAAGGCATTATCGTAACCGTGATACTTATTTCAAAATGAACTGACACACCATTACTGAAAAGTAAACGTCATACAAGGTTTTAATAATTAAACCTAACAATCTCCCATGTAATCTTAAAGCCACTTACCTACGCATCTACCTTTAAATCCTGGTGTTATCCTATGCAGCCTTGGTCATAAACTTATTACCTTCCTGTTCGATCTCTCGAACTAGGTCCTCAATGTGCTTAACCCTTTTATAGGTTATATGTTTTGTTGAACTTCCAATTGTACTGCTACATATATTAAAAAGTGTAATAGTCAATCACATTTGAACGAACGTCATAAAAGTTACTTATGAAGTATTTTATCCACATATCTTACTTAGTTGTCTCCTAAGTGGCAACAACTTTGGCCTCCTTGGTGGAGTCAGCAATTCAAGATTTCTTCACACCTCTCCAACTTACAACTCAACCTCCTTGGGTAAACACATATTCTGAGGTAGAAACGTTGGAATCCTTATCCGACTTAAAACTAATTATTTGTACTTTAACGGTAAAAGACTATTGACTAAAATCCAATGACCATGACAAAGGCATAACAGATATTTGATCTGGAACAAAATGTAGCATATATGAGGCTACCCACAATCATAGCATTAGGTATATTCCTCATTCTTTCTATTTGGTCAACTGTTTTAGAACATTGATCCCCAGACAGAGTGATTCGATACTTGAAATTAAGATCCTTTCTTGGAATCCCTATGTTAAACATCTAAATACAACTTTGATATTGTTGACTTAAGATAAGGCCAACATCCCTTATAACTAATCTAGTGAAATCTTGATAATAAAGATATGTCTGGCTTGTCCTAAGTTCTCTATAGAGAATTACCCAAACAACCACACTCTTATGTAAGACAACATAACCACGCCATTCACGATTAGCAGTATATCATCCATAAATTTTAGTAGAAATATCACCACATTTTTTGCAATGTGTATTATACAAATAAGTATTATTAGGTCTTCAATCATAATCAAAAAAATTATTTCCTGATCAAACTGAATATTCCAAGACCTTGATGTTAGCTTAGTGATAAACCTCCTCATTGTGACACCCCGCCTAATTAAATACCGGGCGATCACTCCTTTATTAAATTATATCAAGGTAAACAGTTGGTTCATTCTCAGCATCACTGTCGAAAAATAATTTGTCCAATTTAACACCCTAAATAATTAAGCTAAGTGTCAAAACTATTTTTCATACAAACTTCCAAATTTTAATTACAGAAAAGATTTACTTACACAAAACAACATTTCTACAATATAGAATCACACCACGAAGAACTAAAATAAAACTATACATTCGTCAATCGAATGTCAACATAATAAAACTAAAAATCATAAACCATCCAGAATAAATCCCGTAAAACCATACTGGAATAACTGAAATATAAAAATCCCAACAATAAATGAAATGATGAAAAGGGCGACACGTGCCCAATAAATGAGAGTAGTAGGAGTGGAGTCAATAACAGAAGTCGTCTACTCAAGTGACCTGCAACTCCCACCTAAGCTGCAGCTCGTTCTTCTCAAAGGATCCTAAGCAAGACGCCCCTGTGGCTGGGCACCTGAAAATATACATATATATACACAAGAGAGAGAGAGAGAGAAAAAGAAACGGGTCAGGGCCCGAAAGTGTGTTTGATTTTAAAATACGTTAAGCAAGTATTTAAATTGATACAGGCCAATGCAAATCATATTAGTTCGACACTCTCTTGAGGAATTCTGACCTCTCTTCTAATGTGCACGCCTATCGTACTAACCTTCCCAAAATTTTTAGTTTATCTTAACTTACTCCTAAGTTTCCAAAACCGAACGATGACAATGTTTTAAAAAGGTTACTTTCAATATGTAGCACTCCTCTCGTTTTAGCTTCATTAAATTATAAGCTTCCCAGTGTTTTCTCATACTTTCACAAAACAAGTATTTAATAATTTGAGTCAACAACCATGTTTTACTTATCAAATCACATTAGGCAGTTTAAAGTTTATAACCTCATATATATATTAACTACTCGTATAATATATATATATATAACAGCACCCCAACTAAACTATGGTGCGGGCATACTCTGCTATCCAATCCCCGTATCGCTCACACAAAGGGAAATACAAGTTCGAAATCACTCTCGAACTGTATTAACATATACAAAACAACGTTGAGGCGAAGCATAGATTCCAAGTCCAAGAGGTCAGTACATACCCACACGTCTCTTAGGACCGTCCGACTATCAATCTGATAGCCCGTACCTAGGATCTCTATCTTCTAGGGTACGAATCAATATCCCCCATAAAGCAACACAGGATAAGATCGTCCCAGCGCGGTAACCTCAGGGATAGCAAGTAGCGCGGGTACATTTTTCACATGTATATAATATATGTACACACAATCATATAAATATACCCATTCATCATATTAATATAGGTTCCTCCCGTTACCCATAGTCACAACATTTTATCTTTAACTTCCCATTATTATGATTACGTCTAAGGTTTCGTCTCTAACCTTAATTCGGAGAGTTTTCTCACTCATTACCTAATACTCATGGTTTATATCCTCACAAATCTGAAATTCAGTAAGGGACTTTATTTGATTCCAACGTAACTCTCTTACGTACCTCACCCTTAAGTTATAAATCTATCAACCTAAAGTAAATATCCCATAATTACCATACTTGTTGAAGATTAAAGGTCCTAACATTTATCCATATACCCTACTGGTCCTCAATATCTCCCAAATCCTTTTTATTTAGAATGCCCAAAGGTTATTTCACGATAAATTAATTTAACTAATTAAACAAGAGAAAAAGGAGTCTGCCAGGAGGGGTCGATTGATCGAGGTCTGGGGCTCGATCGATCGAACCTTCGATCGATCGAAGCTCTAGGCTCGATCGATCGATCAAGCAGGTCTGCGAAATCCTGCAGAAGTGCAGTTACGGGTTTTACCAAAATTCTTCACCCAAATCATTATTTTCCAACACTAATCGTCCCAAAACTCCTACTACAAACATAATAACATATTTCTAGATGTTTTTAACGTTAAGCACGCGTGTATACATCATTAAACATGGTTAAACAACCTAAAAATATTATCTAATAATCAAGAACCCTAAAGTTTTCTTAACTTTTGTTCTAATCAGTTTTCTCCAGAATTTCCTTCTAACATAACATCACAAATTCGTGGGTTAATCATCTACTTCACATATTATTTCCAGAATATGGTTATAACGATTTCTACATGCAAATCCCTATCAAAAATTGGGGTTTTCTTCCATTGATTATACACCTAATCATTCCTACACTAATATGATTATTGCACCAACGAAAATACGCAAGTTAAACACTTCCCTGGGATTTCAGAGGTTTGCTTTCCTGCTGATATTGGTGTGGTTGCGTTCTCCTCCTCGCGATCTACGCGTTGGTGGTGACGGCGGTGGAATCGGTGGTGTTTTGGGCCTTGAATCACCTTGAGAGCTCTATCCTCTCTTCTCCAATGGCCATTCTAGGGTTCTGAATGTTCTAACCCTAAAAGGCTGACTTAAATGGCTGCTAAGGATGGCTGAAATTCGTGGGTTTAATTACCCTATTTTGTAAAATGACCAAAATGCCCTCCCGGGTCACTAATTAAGCCTAAAAACATCCCGAGACCCAAACTAAACCCCCGGGTACACTTTTCTGACTATCTCGACCTTTCCGGACGCGTTGGCGCACTCAAAACGACCATACGGACAACTTATAAAATATTCACTTTTTAATTAACATAATTAGTCTCGACGTGGCACGGGCACGTCCCGACTTAAATTTCCGAAATAGTCATTTAATTCACCTATGACATTCAATATAACCAATATAATATATTACTATGCTCATTAGTAATATTCAACAAGTTTCCCATAATTACTAACTCTAGTCACGTTAATAATTATAACATAATTAATTTCCGGATTTTTATTAAATAAATCATCACATTAAATTCAATAAAACCCCAAATTAAATATAGCATAAAAGTACGGGGTATTACATACTTCCCCCCTAATAACGGAATTTCGTCCCGAAATTCAGAAAATAAGGCATACCTGGTAAAAACAACTCTGGATATTTCTCGCGCATATCTGCCTCACGCTCCCAAGTGGATTCCTCCACATTATGATGCTCCCACTGGACTCGCACAAGTGGAACTACTTTCGACCTCAATCTCCTCTCACTATAGTCTAGAATAGCCACTGGTCTCTCCTCATAAGAGCTATCAGACTGTAAGTCTATCTCGTCTATCGCAATGTGAGTATGGGCCATATCATCCCGAAGATATCGTCTCAACGACGAGATGTGGAATACATCGTGGATGCGATGTAAATGTTCTGGCAATCCCAACCTGTATGCTACTGGCCCAATTCTCTCGATGATGGGAAATGGTCCTACGTACCTCGGAGCCAACTTCCCCTTCTTCCCGAACCTCATCACTCCTTTCATAGGAGATACACGTAACAACACTTGATCTCCCACATTAAACTCCCGGAAGAACCGTTTCGCATCGGCGTAGCTCTTCTACCTGTCTTGGGCTACCCAAATACGACTCCTGATTATCTCAATCCTCGCGGAGGTCTCCTGAATCACTTCTGGCCCTAATAACTTGTTGTCCCCCACCTCGAGCCAACAAGTTGGAGAAGGACAAGGCCTGCCGTACAAAGCCTCAAATGGAGCCATGCCAATCGTAAACTGATAGGAGTTATTATAAGCTAACTCTACCAGTGGAAGGTGTGGTTCCCAACCCCCTCCGAAATCGAGAACACACATGCGTAGCATATCTTCCAACATCTGATTAGTACGCTCTGTCTGTCCATCTGTCTGTGGGTGGTAGGCTGAACTCAGTCTCAACTCTGTACCCATAGCCTCCTGAAAGCTTTCCCAGAAACGTGACACAAAAATCTTATCTCTATCTGACACAATATTCAGGGGCACCCCGTGTAATCTGACAATCTCAGCGATGAACAACTGGGCATACTGACCCGTGGTATAATCTGTCCTCACTGGCAGAAAATGAGCCACCTTGGTCAAACGGTCTACAATCACCCAGATAGAATCGTGGCCCCGCTGTGATGTAGGCAACCCGGTAATGAAATCCATGGAAATACTTTCCCACTTCCACGCGGGTATTTCCAACGGCTGAAGTAATCCCGACGATTTCTGATGGTCCACCTTCACCAGTTGGCAAGTAGAACACTTGGACACAAATTCAGCGATGTCCCTCTTCATCCCACTCCACCAGTACTGTCGTCTCATATCCTGGTACATCTTATCGCCTCCCGGATGTACTGCAAATTGGGACCCATGAGAATGAGTCATCACTTCATGACGTAGCTCCGCTCCTTCTGGGACCACTAATCTCCCATTAAATCGCAACCCTCGATCCGAACTAACAGAATAGGACTCAGCACCCTCGGCTAGAAGTCGTACAATCTGCTCCTGACAAAACAGGTCTGTGGTCTGTGCCTGTATTACCCTTGTAACAATCTCGGGTGTGACTGACATGACGGATATGAACGAACGGGCTACTGCGTCTTGGTGACCCAACTCCTTCCACTTTTCTTTCCAAACGTCGGCTACATCGTCTACCGGTCTACGGCTCAACGCATCAGCAACTACGTTGGCCTTCCCCGGATGGTACTGTATGTCGAACTGGTAATCTTTCACAAACTCTAACAATCTGCGCTGACGCATATTCAGCTCTCGCTGAGTGAACAGGTACTGCAGTGACTTATGGTCTGTGAACAAACGGAATTTCTCGCCCAATAAATAGTGCCTCCAAATTCTCAATGCAAAGACGACCGCAGCTAACTCCAGGTCGTGGGTGGGGTAATTCTTCTCATGCGGCTTAAGCTTGCGGGAAGCAAAAGCTATAGCCTTCTCCTCCTGCTGAAGTACTCCCCCAAGTCCTCGTAAGGATGCATCTGTGTAAACCAGGTACTCTACACCCGGCTTCGGTAAAGCAAGGACTGGTGCCGAAGTAAGCTTGTCTTTTAGCTCGTCAAAAACTAATTGACAAGCATCATCCCAAACATACGGTACCCCTTTGCGAGTCAAATTCGTCAACGGACCCGCTATTTTGGAGAATCCCAGAATGAACCTCCTGTAGTATCCGGCTAACCCCAAGAAACTACGCACTTCCGTCGGTGTCGTGGGCTGCCCCCACTCCCTCACCGCTGACACTTTGCTCGGGTCAACTGCTATCCCTTTGCTCAGAAACAACATGGCCCAAGAATTGTACCTCTCGCAAACAGAATCCACACTTCTCGTACTCAGCATACAACTGATGCTCTCGTAGAGTCTGAAGAACCTGCCTCAAGTGTTCGGCATGCTCCTCCTCAGAGTGTGAATATATCAAAATATCATCTATGAAGTTTTTGACGAACTGATCCAAGAACTCTCTGAATACTCGATTCATCAAGTCCATGAAAACGGCTGGGGCATTTGTGAGTCCGAACGGCATCACCCTGAACTCATAGGACCCATATCTCGACAAGAAGGCAGTCTTTGAAACATCCCGCTCTCTAATTCGTAACTGATGGTACCCCGACCTCAAATCTATCTTCGAAAATAAAGTTGCTCCCCTCAACTGGTCGAATAGATCATCGATTCGAGGCAACGGATACTTATTCCGTATCGTGACCTTATTCAGCTCCCGGTAGTCCACGCACAATCTCAGTGAACCATCTCTCTTCTTTACAAATAAGACTGGAGCGCCCCAAGGTGAGGTAGTCCTACGAATGAAGCCCTGACCTAATAGCTGCTCAATCTGATCTCGTAGCTCTCGCATCTCTGCCGGAGCCATACGGTACGGTGCGCGTGCTATAGGTCTCGTATCCGGCAATAAATCTATAATGAAGTCTATCTCACGACTGGGCGGTAGGCCTGGTATCTCCTGAAACACATCGGAATACTCCCTAACAACTGGGATCGAATCCAAAGGAATCACAACCTCCTTAGAGGTATCCTCCTCAATGTAATATAAATGAGCGGTCGAACCTCCCTCTGGGCGAGGCATCGCCACTACAAACATCTCTTGCCCCGAAATGGCAAAAACAATGCTCCCACCGAAGCAATCAATCATGGCTCTATAAGATGCGATCCAATGCATACCAATGATCACATCATGCTCGTGCATGTCTAAGACTAGCATGTCTGCAGGCAATACCAAGATACCAATCTCTACCCCTACTCCCCGGCATATAAAGAATATAAGTGGCCCACTCCCCAGTGGTGAGTCGACACACGTCACGGTGCTCTCTGCTGTGGTTAATAACCCTAAAGAGTTCGCAAAATGCGTAGCTATAAAACAATACGTTGCCCCCGTATCAAACAAAACTTTACCCATAGTACCATGGATAGGAAACATACCCTCAATCGCGGGTGGTGCCTGTGGAGCTGCTGCCTGGTGGACGTTATAGACACGTCCATACTGCAATTGCCCCTGCTGCACTGGAGCTGCTGGAATGGCTGGTAGGGCTGGCACCTGGGCTGGGGCTGGAAGGGCAGGTGGGAAGAGTGGTCTCTGCGGCTCATTACGGGCTCCCTGCTGCTGTGGGGCCCTATCGCCCTCTGGGCAATCCTGACGCTTATGGCCGTGCTTGCCGCACACAAAACACCGGCCTCTGAAATTACCTCCCCTCTGTCCCTGCTGACCACGGCCCTGCTGGCCGTTACCTCCACCCCATTGGCCCTGTTGGCCCTGATGTGTACGCTGTTGGCCTTGCTGGCCCTGCTGCTGACCCTGCTGTCGGTGCTGACCCTGCTGATTAGGCTGGCCCTGCTGGCCCTGCCTATAACCCCCATTTCCCTGCCTGGGATCACCCGAACGGAATCGCTTAGCAGGGTCCCCCTGATGGGAACTCTTCTCGTGCTGACGAGTCTGTCCATGAGTTGGTGCCCCACCGGCACTATTACCCCCGGTCCTGCCCTGCTGGCTGGACTCTCCTGCTCTCTTGCTTCCCTGAAGATGGAAGCGGTGATCCTGGCAATGTATTAACGCTGCATTGAGTACATCAGTGAAAGTACTCAAGGATAGATTTCCAATAAGGTGCTGACGGATCCTCCAAGCTAACCCGTCGACGAACAGCAAAATCTTCTTGCCCTTAGTGGGTGCCTCATCCAGCACAATAGTGAGAAGTCTCGTGAACTCCTCCTCATACTCAACTACAGTAAGGTTCTCCTGCTTCAGATTTAGTAATTTCCGCCTCATCTCAGTCTGCACTGCGGGTGGAAAATACTTGCGGTCAAACCGCTCCCAGAACAACTGAATAGGGATCGTGTCCCTCTCCTCCAAAGTAGTAGTGGACTCCCACCACTGTAATGCGGCTCCCACCAGCTTGAAAGAAGCCAATAACTGCTTTTGTACTTCGGTGCACTCATACATGCGAAGATGCCGCTGGATGTCTTTCTTCCATTGGCTAACCGTGACAATGTCGGAGCTACCGGAGAACTCAGGGGGATGTGCTTTCTGAAAAGCATCCCGAACCCTCTCCCATGCAGATGGAAGCTGTACTGGTACTGGCGCCACTGCCTGGACCTAGGGTGGAGACTGCTGAATCACCGTTATCGCGGCATTCACCGCCTGAGCAACTATGGCGGCCACTTCATTAGCATTCATTGTGCCTGGTGCCGGAGCTGCTGGTTGCTCGGCCTGGGCACGCCTATCTTTCGGAGCGAGTCTCGGAGGCATCTGAAACGTGAACAAAATTTATCAGTCTACAGTTATCATCGAATCTCAATTAACTGAAGACTTAAACGTAAAAGCAGGAATACAACAAATCCTAAAAATAGGGCTCTATAGCAAAAACGTTAAGCTGAAAGCGAAATAAGCCGTACAGATCCTATGGACACTAGAACCTGATGCTCTGATACCACCTGTGACACCCCGCCTAATTAAATACCGGGCGATCACTCCTTTATTAAATTATATCAAGGTAAACAGTTGGTTCATTCTCAGCATCACTGTCGAAAAATAATTTGTCCAATTTAACACCCTAAATAATTAAGCTAAGTGTCAAAACTATTTTTCATACAAACTTCCAAATTTTAATTACAGAAAAGATTTACTTACACAAAACAACATTTCTACAATATAGAATCACACCACGAAGAACTAAAATAAAACTATACATTCGTCAATCGAATGTCAACATAATAAAACTAAAAATCATAAACCATCCAGAATAAATCCCGTAAAATCATACTGGAATAACTGAAATATAAAAATCCCAACAATAAATGAAATGATGAAAAGGGCGACACGTGCCCAATAAATGAGAGTAGTAGGAGTGGAGTCAATAACAGAAGTCATCTACTCAAGTGACCTGCAACTCCCACCTAAGCTACAGCTCGTTCTTCTCAAAGGATCCTAAGTAAGATGCCCCTGTGGCTGGGCACCTGAAAATATACATATATATACACAAGAGAGAGAGAGAGAGAGAAAAAGAAACGGGTCAGGGCCCGAAAGTGTGTTTGATTTTAAAATACGTTAAGCAAGTATTTAAATTGATACAGGCCAATGCAAATCATATTAGTTCGACACTCTCTTGAGAAATTCTCACCTCTCTTCTAATGTGCACGCCTATCGTACTAACCTTCCCAAAAATTTTAGTTTATCTTAACTTACTCCTAAGTTTCCAAAACCGAACGATGACAATGTTTTAAAAAGGTTACTTTCAATATGTAGCACTCCTCTCGTTTTAGCTTCATTAAATTATAAGCTTCCCAGTATTTTCTCATACTTTCACAAAAAAGTATTTAATAATTTGAGTCAACAACCATGTTCTACTTATCAAATCACATTAGGCAGTTTAAAGTTTATAACCTCATATATATATTAACTACTCGTATAATATATATATATATAACAGCACCCCAACTAAACTATGGTGCGGGCATACTCTGCTATCCAATCCCCGTATCGCTCACACAAAGGGAAATACAAGTTCGGAATCACTCTCGAACTGTATTAACATATACAAAACAACGTTGAGGCGAAGCATAGATTCCAAGTCCAAGAGGTCAGTACATACCCACACGTCTCTTAGGACCGTCCGACTATCAATCTGATAGCCCGTACCTAGGATCTCTATCTTCTAGGGTACGAATCAATATCCCCCATAAAGCAACACAGGATAAGATCGTCCCAGCGCGGTAACCTCAGGGATAGCAAGTAGCGCGGGTACGTTTTTCACATCTATATAATATATGTACACACAATCATATAAATATACCCATTCATCATATTAATATAGGTTCCTCCCGTTACCCATAGTCACAACATTTTATCTTTAACTTCCCATTATTATGATTACGTCTAAGGTTTCGTCTCTAACCTTAATTCGGAGAGTTTTCTCACTCATTACCTAATACTCATGGTTTATATCCTCACAAATCTGAAATTCAGTAAGGGACTTTATTTGATTCCAACGTAACTCTCTTACGTACCTCACCCTTAAGTTATAAATCTATCAACCTAAAGTAAATATCCCATAATTACCATACTTGTTGAAGATTAAAGGTCCTAACATTTATCCATATACCCTACTGGTCCTCAATATCTCCCAAATCCTTTTTATTTAGAATACCCAAAGGTTATTTCACGATAAATTAATTTAACTAATTAAACAAGAGAAAAAGGAGTCTGCCAGGAGGGGTCGATCGATCGAGGTCTGGGGCTCGATCGATCGAACCTTCGATCGATCGAAGCTCTAGGCTCGATCGATCGATCAAGCAGGTCTGCGAAATCCTGCAAAAGTGCAGTTACGGGTTTTACCAAAATTCTTCACCCAAATCATTATTTTCCAACACTAATCGTCCCAAAACTCCTACTACAAACATAATAACATATTTCCAGATGTTTTTAACGTTAAGCATGCGTGTATACATCATTAAACATGGTTAAACAACCTAAAATCTTATCTAATAATCAAGAACCCTAAAGTTTTCTTAACTTTTGTTCTAATCAGTTTTCTCCAGAATTTCCTTCTAACATAACATCACAAATTCGTGGGTTAATCATCTACTTCACATATTATTTCCAGAATATGGTTATAACGATTTCTACATGCAAATCCCTATCAAAAATTGGGGTTTTCTTCCATTGATTATACACCTAATCATTCCTACACTAATATGATTATTGCACCAACGAAATACGCAAGTTAAACACTTGCCTGGGATTTCAGAGGTTTGCTTTCCTGCTGATATTGGTGTGGTTGCGTTCTCCTCCCTGCGATCTACGCGTTGGTGGTGACGGCGGTGGAATCGGTGGTGTTTTGGGCCTTGAATCACCTTGAGAGCTCTCTCCTCTCTTCTCCAATGGCCGTTCTAGGGTTCTGAATGTTCTAACCCTAAAAGGCTGACTTAAATGGCTGCTAAGGATGGCTGAAATTCGTGGGTTTAATTACCCTATTTTGTAAAATGACCAAAATGCCCTCCCGGGTCACTAATTAAGCCTAAAAACATCCCGAGACCCAAACTAAACCCCCGGGTACACTTTTCTGACTATCTCCACCTTTCCGGACGCGTTGGCGCACTCAAAACGACCATACGGATAACTTATAAAATATTCACTTTTTAATTAACATAATTAGTCCCGACGTGGCACAGGCACGTCCCGACTTAAATTTTCGAAATAGTCATTTAATTCATCTATGACATTCAATATAACCAATATAATATATTACTATGCTCATTAGTAATATTCAACAAGTTTCCCATAATTACTAACTCTAGTCACGTTAATAATTATAACATAATTAATTTCCGGATTTTTATTAAATAAATCATCACATTAAATTCAATAAAACCCCAAATTAAATATAGCATAAAAGTATGGGGTATTACATACTTCCCCCCTAGTAACGGAATTTCGTCCCGAAATTCGGAAAATAAGGCATACCTGGTAAAAACAACTCTGGATATCTCTCGCGCATATCTGCCTCACGCTCCCAAGTGGATTCCTCCACATTATGATGCTCCCACTGGACTCGCACAAGTGGAACTACTTTCGACCTCAATCTCCTCTCACTATAGTCTAGAATAGCCACTGGTCTCTCCTCATAAGAGCTATCAGACTGTAAGTCTATCTCGTCTATCGCAATGTGAGTATGGGCCATATCATCCCGAAGATATCGTCTCAACGACGAGATGTGGAATACATCGTGGATGCGATGTAAATGTTCTGGCAATCCCAACCTGTATGCTACTGGCCCAATTCTCTCGATGATGGGAAATGGTCCTACGTACCTCGGAGCCAACTTCCCCTTCTTCCCGAACCTCATCACTCCTTTCATAGGAGATACAAGCAACAACACTTGATCTCCCACATTAAACTCCCGGAAGAACCGTTTCGCATCGGCGTAGCTCTTCTGCCTGTCTTGGGCTACCCGAATACGGCTCCTGATTATCTCAATCCTCGCGGAGGTCTCCTGAATCACTTCTGGCCCTAATAACTTGTTGTCCCCCACCTCGAGCCAACAAGTTGGAGAAGGACAAGGCCTGCCGTACAAAGCCTCAAATGGAGCCATGCCAATCGTAAACTGATAGGAGTTATTATAAGCAAACTCTACCAGTGGAAGGTGTGGTTCCCAACCCCCTCCGAAATCGAGAACACACATGCGTAGCATATCTTCCAACATCTGATTAGTACGCTCTGTCTGTCCATCTGTTTGTGGGTGGTAGGTTGAACTCAGTCTCAACTCTGTACCCATAGCCTCCTGAAAGCTTTCCCAGAAACGTGACACAAAAATCTTGTCTCTATTTGACACAATATTCAGGGGCACCCCGTGTAATCTGACAATCTCAGCGATGAACAACTGGGCATACTGACCCGTGGTATAATCTGTCCTCACTGGCAGAAAATGAGCCACCTTGGTCAAACGGTCTACAATCACCCAGATAGAATCGTGGCCCCGCTGTGATGTAGGCAACCCGATAATGAAATCCATGGAAATACTTTCCCACTTCCACGCGGGTATTTCCAACGGCTGAAGTAATCCCGACGGTTTCTGATGGTCCACCTTCACCAGTTGGCAAGTAGAACACTTGGACACAAATTCAGCGATGTCCCTCTTCATCCCACTCCACCAGTACTGTCGTCTCATGTCCTGGTACATCTTATCGCCTCCCGGATGTACTACAAATCGGGACCCATGAGAATGAGTCATCACTTCATGACGTAGCTCCGCTCCTTCTGGGACCACTAATCTCCCATTAAACCGCAACCATCCATCCGAACTAACAGAATAGGACTCAGCACCCTCGGGTAAAAAACCTAGATGCACTCTAATTCTCATTTCTAGTTGAAAAGAAATTTTACAAAAGACAAGAAAGTACCTCTCACACAATCTCTTTTGTGTAGTTACCTATGAACCTCTCAACTTTACCCCATAGTCAATGAGAATCTATTGCAAGCTTCATGTCGTGAATGAAGAAATTTATTCTCTTCCTTAAAAGTCATGCCACACTCCAAATTCTTTATAATTCAAAATGCCTCAAATTTTAGATCATGAAGTGGTAGCTCATAGCAATTCAGTAAATGTAGATTGAATTAACAAAGGCTAGAGTGATGATTTGATTAAATCCATTCTCAATAACTTAAAAAAATACTTTGGATCGAACATAGATCAAAATTTCAAAAGTTTTTTAAGAACAAGTGAGATTTTAAATAAAAGAGAGATAAAATAGCTATTAACTTTTGAAATTCTATCAAGATATATTTTAATTGTTTAAATTTCAAATCATAGAAAAAGGGAGGGAAATTGGCCTTTAAATAGGAAAATTTCAAAATCTGGGACCGTTGTGTGCATGGTCAGATATGGTCGTGTGTACTATTCTAGGTAGTATGGAATTGTGAACATGGATGTGCGCAAAAGCTCACTTTGTAGCCGTGCGAACGGTCCATGCTCATGGGCTCAATATAGAGTTGTGTGAACGGTTAAAGCCAACAAACATTTTTCAAAGGCTTTAACTAAGAGAAACATTTTAGAAAATAAAGTGCACATGTGTGTTTAGCCTTATACAATTTATAACAACATAAAAGGAAACAATTTTCACTTCAAAGTGAACGTATGGTAACAAAAGATTTCAATGAGAGGCGTGCATAATCTTCAATCTTCAAGGTTCATCTAAGTCTAATCTAAGATAAAATGATCACATCGCACTCATAACGAATCAAGTATACCTGACTTGAAAGTCTCGACGACTCAAACATTTTGTCACGGGAATCTAGTTAACTAATATTAATACACAATTAGATTTTCAATGAAGCTCACTCGGGGATCCTTTGAGGGAGTTGGTTTGGAGGATAGAGAAAAATGCATCGTTAAGGCATTATACTTAATAATTTTGAATACACTAGATAAAGCACCAAGATAGCCCAAAGGAGCATTACTCGAGCAACCGAGGCCAAACTCATGTTCAGCCACATATATCTTTTGGTGCCAAAATTTTTATCTTTCCTTAAATATATGAGTGATGCCATACCATATCTAACCATGTCAAATAAAATATACCTCAAAACTGATGATTTGGTAAATTGGTGGTTAAAGAGACTCTAACATCATAATGAGTCACCTGACACCATCGGTTTGTCACTCAAGATTTCGTTTAACATTTAATGCAATTGATATATTAGGTATGGTAGTGTGACCCAACATTTAATGTGCATTAAGGTCCCTAATGAACAAGACCACCCTATCAATGCCCCACTTATCCTTTGATAAGTGATTAGATCTTCTTCCATCCATAAGTTGATAAATTGTTCAAGCTACAAAACCTTGAACCTAGAAAAATATTCTCTCTCCATTAATACATTTTTTCAAGTTCTCATTAAGAACTCAAGCATTAATTATTCCAAAAAACTACATTAATCCATTTGCGCTTACATTCCCACTTTGATGTATTTATAGTTCTTATTTATCTCCCTCCCTTTATATTAGCATTGATAAAAGGATCATTTACAACTAAAAAATCTTGTATTTATTACCCATTATTGTGACACCTATAGAACTTCATCTATCATATTTTAAGTTCATTTATTATTGTTCTTTAACCATTAAATGAGTTACACCTTTATTATTTATAAAACATTCCAGACTGAACTACACTCTTACATTTAGAAACTATGCTAGGGAGCATTACACCAAAAACAGGAAACTGGCACGGTTTAAAATAGTGCCAGACGCAATCTGGCACGGTTCAAAACCGTGCCAGAATCAGGCGTGCCAGATTTTCTGGCGCGGTTTAAAATCGTGTCAGATTTTCCGAACTAGCACGCTTTTGGCACGCTTTTAAACTGTGCCAGTTTTTTTATCTGACACGCTTTTGGCATGCTTTTAAACAGTGCTAGATGTTAAATCTGGCACGCTTTTGGCACATGCCGAAACCGTGCCAAATTGTCGATTTTCTGGCACGCTTTTGGCACGATTATAAAGCGTGCCAGATTGTTTTATAGGCATTCTCATTTTATAAATTGGCACGGTTTAAAATTGTGCTAGATTTTTCAATTAATAAAAAAAATAATAATAGGAAACAAATCTGGAAAATCTGCAAATTCCAAATCTGATAGGATAAATATTTATTATTTGTAAAAAAAAATCAAGAAAATTCACAAATTATGAATATTGCATGTTATTGATAAACTAATGTGCATACAAACTTCAAAAAATTACAAGAGCTAATAGTTCCCAGATAAAAAAAAATTGGACAGAGTTTCCTCTTTTTTTTTAGCATTCCAAAACCTGCTAACATAAAATCTGCCCATATAAAGCCCTCACGGCCATAAAAGTCGACAATAAAACTACTATAGCCAGTATGGCCATAACACAAAAAATAAAACTACTAAAGCCTGCTCGGCCATAACACAAAAATTAGAATCCTAAATATTAACGACACTAAATGAATAATCCCCTTGTTATAAAGCATTGACTTCTTCGTGCGTTCCAAGTGGATAAAAGCTAGCGATCAAATGTCATCCTACAAAAAAAATTAGACACAAAAAAGATACGATATTAATAACCAAGTCATTTTTAAAAAAATCGTATTCAAGTAGAAAAATTGCATATACGAGTCACAATTATTATTATATTCTCAACAGCCTTTTTAAGGGTTGATTTGAGTTTTCACCCTTTAACGACTTGTTTTTAAGTTTTAAGTGTTGATTTTTGCAAATTATCGTCATATTCTCAAACAGGGAGACCCGAGACTACGCAATCACTTCCTACAAGTTACATTAGTCCCGTGCGAGGTGTTCGTGCCACCTACGGGATCGTTTGGGGGCTGGTTTGGATTTTCACACTCTAACGGCTTGTTTTTAAGTCCAAGTGTGATTTTTACAAATTATCGTCATATTCTCAAATGGGGAGACCCGGGACTACGCGGTCAGTTCCTACAAGTTACATTGGTCCGGTGCGAGGTGTTTGTGCCTCCTACGGGGTCGTTTGTGGGCTGGTTTGGATTTTCACCCTCTAACGGATTATTTTTAAGTTTAAGTGTTGATTTTTATTCTCAAATCGGTAGACCCGGGACTACGCGGTCAGTTCTTACAAGTTACATTGGTCCCGTGCGAGGTGTTCGTGCCTCTTACGAGTTCGTTTGGGGGCTGGTTTAGGTTTTCACCCTTTATCGGCCTGTTTTTAAGTTTAGTCTAAGTGTGATTTTTGCAAATTATCATCACATTCTCAAACCGGGAGACCCGAGACTATGCGGTCAGTTCCTACAAGTTACATTGGTCCCGTGCGAGGTGTTTGTGCCTCCTACGACGTCGTTTGGGGGCTGGTTTGGGTTTTCACCCTCTAACGGCCTTTTTTTTAAGTCTAAGTGTGATTTTTGCAAATTATCGTCATATTCTCAAACCGGGAGACCCGGGACTACGCGGTCAGTTCCTACAAGTTACATTGGTCCCGTGCGAGGTGTTCGTGCCTCCTACGGGGTCGTTTGGGGGCTGGTTTGGATTTTCACCCTCTAACGGCTTGTTTTTAAGTTTAAGTGTTGATTTTTATTCTCAAACCGAGAGACCCAGGACTACGCGATCAGTTCCCACAAGTTACATCGGTCCCCTGCGAGGTGTTCATTCCTCTTACGAGTCCATTTGGGGGCTGGTTTAGGTTTTCACCCTTTAACAGCCTTTTTTTAAGTTTAAGTGTTAATTTTTGTAAATTATTGTCATATTCTCAAAATGGGGAAACCCGGGACTACGCGGTTAGTTCGTACAAGTTACATTGGTCCCGTGTGAGGTGTTCGTGCCTCTTACGGGTTCGTACAAGTATTATTTTTGCAAATTATCATCATATTCTCAAACCGAGAGAACCGCGACTACGCGGTCAGTTCGTACAAGTTACATTGGTCCCGTGTGAGGTGTTCGTGCCTCCTACGGGTCCATTTGGGGGCTGATTTATGTTTTCACCTTTTAACGGCTTATTTTTAAGTCTAAGTGTTGATTTTTGTAAATTATCATCGTATTCTCAAATCGGGAGACCCGGGACTACGCGGTCAGTTCCTACAAGTTACATTGGTCCCGTGCGAGGTGTTCGTCCCTCCTACAGGGGCGTTTGGTGGCTGGTTTAGGTTTTCACCCTTTAACGACCTGTTTTTAAGTTTAAGTGTTGATTTTTGTAAATTATCGTCATATTCTCAAACGGGGGGACCCAGGACTACGCGGTTAGTTCGTACAAGTTACATTGGTCCCGTGCGAGGTGTTCGTGCCTCTTACGAGTCCGTTTGGGGGCTGGTTTAGGTTTTCACCCTTTAACGGCTTGTTTTTAAGTCTAAGTGTTATTTTTGCAAATTATCGTCGTATTCTCAAACCGGGAGAACCGCGACTATGCGGTCAATTCCTATAAGTTACATTGGTCCCGTGTGAGGTGTTTGTGCCTCTTACGGGCCGTTTGGGGGATTGTTTAGGTTTTCACCCTTTAACGGCATGTTCTTAAGTCTAAGTGTTTATTTTTGCAAATTATCATCGTATTCGCAAACGGGGAGACTCGGGACTACGCGGTCAGTTCGTACAAATTACATTGGTCCCGTGCGAGGTGTTCTTGCCTCTTACTGGGTCGTTTGGCGAATGGTTTGGGTTTCACCCTTTAACAGCCTGTTTTTAAGTCTAAGTGTTATTTTTGCAAATTATCGTCATATTCTCAAACTGGGAGAACCGCGACTACGTGGTCAGTTCGTACAAGTTACATTGGTCCCGTACGAGGTGTTTGTGCCTCTTACGAGGCCGTTTGGGGGCTGGTTTGGGTTTTCACCCTTCAACGGCTTGTTTTTAAGTCTAAGTGTTGATTTTTGCAAATTATCGTCATATTCTCAAATCGATAGTCCCGTGACCACGTGGTCAGTTCCCACGAGTTACATTGATACCGTACAAGGTTTTCGTGCCTCTCACGAGGTTATTTGGGGACTATTTGGGATTTTTGCCCTCTAACGGCATGTTTTTAAGCCCAAGTATATAACTTGCGCATACTCGTCATTTTGTAATTTTCTCACTTTTACACCCAATCTAACCTAAAACTTACGTCTATTGAGTAGGCAAATTATTTAGTAATCAACACCAAGACATGAAGCCCTCGCCTTTTCGATGTTCGGGACTCGTAAATCGTAGGAATATAAGTAATTTATGAAGCTTTTGGTCTTTGATTTCCCAGTTAGCCCTCGTATTCCGGTGTAAATACAAATAATACTCATGTTGAAACCAAGTGACATTTCAAATCTCAATTAATTTATTTTATTGAGAAGAGAAAAAGTAATTACCTTGAGGAGCGAGGTTTTTGAAATGCCAAGAGATAGATATTTGTGTTCAGTAATGTCGAGGGTGCAAAGGAACAAAGCATATGAAACAAAGAAGGTATAGAGCGAGATTTCAATCTCTTCTTGGCAAAAAAATGAGACTCTACAATGAGTTCCAACCTATAAAACAAATAGAAGACAATAAATTAATTCTTATAATCTGATACGAAGGCGTACAGTTTAAAGTGATAATGAGATAGTATTTTGTAATTTGAGTAGGAGACGGGATAAGAAAATGTTCTTAGAAATGCAAAAAAGTCCAGATAGAAGAACTCGATGTTCCTGGAAATATAAGACAACTGTAAGGATCGAAAAGAAAAAAAGTGGACAATAAACTATACAAAAAAACATCATAACACGCAACCATGAGCAACAGTTCAAAGATTATCACTATTTTTAAGTTGTCTGACAGCAAAAATTTCAAGTAAACTATGCCTTTTTTCTTTCTTGTTTTCTTCTTTCATTTTACTTCAATTACCTTCTACAAGTGGATAACATGCCTAATGAAAAATGATAATAACATTTGGATTGTATATTGCTTACTTATCTTTGATGTCATATGGAGAGGCAAAATTTTCTCATTTTTCAAAAATCCCGTCAACATAAACAACGACATGTCTTTTATTCTCTCTTGGGTAAAGTTCATGTCCCCCTACACCCTTGGCCATAAGTATAACTCCATAACTGACCTGGAAAATCTCAAAGCCTTCAAAATCTCAGGAAAACCTCCCAAAGTCCTTGCTGTCATCACTGTCCAGTGGATTCCCCTCCTCCTTTCTGGGTAAAACTCTACTCAGATAGCATGGCTCTCAGTTCTCCTGGACCTGCTGCCATTGGAGGTCTATTTAGAGATCATCATGGCCATGTTCTTTGTGCCTATTGCAAGAAAATTGACAACCATGTTGCCTTTTATGCTGAAATGGAAGCTGTCATCACTTGCATTGAAATTGCTTGGACTCAGTATAGATTTAAAAATTCCTCCCATTGATTTCTCCCATGTCTCCCATGTCTCACTTTAGCACCTTTTTTGCTAAATTGATGCTCAAGCATATAATTCAGAGAGTCAACTCTAACTCTCTAGTGATGCTCTACTTTTTGGGCCTTATGAGCTGATCCTTAGGCAAATGATAGGTGGTACATTGTGTACCAAATTGATGCTTAAGTCTTTATATACCTGCTTAAGCCTTTATAAAATGAGTTTAAAATCGATTCTAGTGATCAAATGTGTGCGCACTTATTACTACATACACAACACACACACACGCCATGTATAGAAATCAGGAAATTGAAAGATCAACCTACCATAGGACTGCAGGTTCCTCCTCTCTCATTTCTTTGCTTCCAATTTTTCAGTCCTTTGTATTTTGCTAGTAACTCGAGGTAGTGGTATCGGTAGCCATGAAAGACACCATGAATGATTCAATTTTTACAAGAAATCCCCTAAACTATTTTTACGTCCTCTTATTAATGAAAATAAAAATAAACACTGAACCATGCATTTTGTTGCAAAAACTCACTGTGTGTAAGCTAAAAAGTTCCCACAATGAAGTCTGTGCAACAAGAGGAGGAGTTTCTAGCAAGTTCAATGATACTTTCGAACTTTCTCCTACAATTTTTCTAGCCAAGAAAACAAAAGAAAAAGGACGAAAAGAAATGAAAAACAGTTTGTAACAAATTATCGCAGTATCAATTGAACCTGGTAGTACCCTATTTATATCTGCATGAACATCTATATCTTAATCAAGTTCAGAACTGAGATCTCCCGAGGAAGAATCTAGAATGGGTTCTGAATAACTACTGGAATGTTGACAGCAATGTCATTTTAGACTTGTCCAACACTCCCTGGCTGTGAATAGATTTAATTTGTGAATAGGCAAGAACTCGAGCCCAATTTTTATGTTAAAATAAAGGATTCGCTCGACATCCAAATAACATATAGAGGCGCAAGCAACATTCTAGCTTAAGACTTCATCACTCAACCCATTATTCATCCCTTGGCGTAAAATAAATATTCAAAGAAAGAATGAAATATAAATTTTTTGATTCTGATACTTTGCTTCAATATGGGTAAGACACGCATATTTCATTTTTCATCTATATGGGTAAGACAAGCGCATCTTTCATTTTGCAAGCGTTTAAACTCTAGGCCATTGAACTATATGTAATAAATTCATACTATCGCTGACTAAAACAAAGTTGAATAGTTTATGACTACTTTGAAAATTAGAAAAAATTTACTGCTATTAAAGGCAGATACATTAACACAACATACTGTGATGGCATATAATGTCTGTGCAAATATATATGAGGATGAAGCTTTTGTTGGCACAAAAGTTGAAGAAATCCATTTTATAGATGAGATGAACTAAGGACCAAATGAGTAGGGAAATTTAACTTGATATGGAAAATTCAGTAAATTAATTAGCTCTGATTCAAGTTCAATGTCTGATGAAAAGCAGTGTAGTCCTACGAAGAAAAACAAATATCCTTGATTGCATTTAAACCTGAGAGGGACATGGAAAATCCAATTTTGTGGGACAAAGATAAGTTTTTCCCCCTCTTCTTTTTGTCCCTACTATAAGGCCAATGCTTTTTTAAAATATGTAACCATCATTTGTAAACCACACATTAATGGGAGTTATAACAGGGTGTCCAAGTTCTCTTCCAAGCTTCTCATAAATGGGACTGAAGAAGTTATAAAGTTACATAAACAACATATAATGTATGACCTAGCTACATAAACACCAATTGATGCACATCCTAGGTCTAATTTTAAACTTACAACATGTGCATATCTACTTACCATACGCATTGTGCGCAAACAATTTTCAATAGCTCTGTGTTTCCATGTCCCGTCGCCTAACTGTCCTGCCATTGAAGATGAAAGCAGTAGCTGCATGTCAATAAAAAAAATTGCATTTTTGTTTATTAAGTCTATATGGAAAGCTAGATAACATTTTGATATATCATAGAAAATAATAGAAAAATGTATGTAGGAGGGTAATTAAATGTGCTTAATTTATTGACTGAAGTGTTCGGGTTAGGTTTTACTTAAAGAAATTCAAGTAATAGACTCATACATACATATGGATAATACACTCATTGATTTTGTACAAGATGAAACACCTACCTGCTTACTGTAGAACCGCTTGAATCACATCATACATACATATGCTTCAATCTTCATTTTTAATCTGACCAAAAGGCTAATTCACTTTAAGCTCGGCTAAATTACTAAATCATACTGAAATAGTATAAAACAACCAAGTTATTCGAGTTCGGCCCGTATTCAATTTCTTAGAAGCTCGTTAAATTTTGGTTCGTGAGACAAACGAGTCAATCCAAACATATTTATGATCTCGTTATAGTTAGGCTCGGGTTAGCCTACCTCATTTATAATCCTAGTGCAAATTACCAATCTATAATGTACTTTTAACATAATCATATGTGCGAGTAGACAAGTGTGTAACTATTGTTAAAAAATTCTTATTAGCTAAAAGAAAAGAAAAAAACAACAACTTACCCATATATGGAGCCCCTGAAATTTATAGAGTCCCATATATAGAGCTCATTGGTTAATATATATTTTTCTTAATTTACATCGAACATCCTAATGAAAAGAAAAGAAAAAAAGCACCTGAAATATCTGATGGAATGAGTTCTCGCATTCTTAATATAATCTAACAACTTACCCATATATGTATATGTTTTGGGGGGATCAATCCCCCAACCCGAATACGCCAACATGGTTACCAGATTATATTTATAAGAATTAAATGATTCCAAAGTTCCAATTATGAATCCCGCAAATAGAATACACCAACATTGACTCATAAACAAAGCTAAATTCAGATAAAAGTAATAATGCAATACAAAAGCAAAAAAAGAAAAGAAAAGACAAAATTACCTGTATGGACACCAAAACCTGATAATTAACTAGAAATTTCTTAGGAAGATTCAATGCATCAACACATCGATCTTCCTCAGGTTCCCCTCCGTCAATTGCGACTGCATCCGCCTCTTTTTTAACCAATTCAAACAGCTCAACCAACTCCCTCTCCATCTATACAAACAAATATATACATACATAACTATTCAACACAATTAATTTAACAATACAAAAATAGGTATTCAAAACATAAAAAGAACAACAAACATATAAAACAATATTATGAAACTAATAGTTTTTTACCTCCCCATGAGCTAATGATTTTTTTTGTAACTTCTATGACGAGTCGACTAAATCCCAACAAAATACTAGAAAATTAAAGAACAAATTAAGAGACATATAACTAACCTAGTTATTACACAATATTCAAAGATGCATTAGTTTGACAGTTTTATGAAAACTGTAACCATATTCCCTCCACCTTGAATTTAAATGAAACCTAGGTAATAAAAATACTATAGAGAGAGAGGGAGGAGGTAATTACCAGACCAGGGTTCATGGGGTTTCTTGTCCACCATAATTTTCTTAGATGGTCTTCTCCTCAGCAAATTTCTTGAAGGCGGGTTCTTCACGACCTTGTTTTGCGAACGTAGAGAGAGAGAGATGGATTTGGTAAAGTGAGAGAGGAGAGAACATAGAGCTAGTCTTGGGAGAGAGACGATTGAGTTTGGTAGAGAAAGAGCGGGAGATGGGAGTCATGGCTCCAAAATGAAAAGTAAATTGAGTTTTAGTATTTTAGTTACTAATAAATTTTGGCACGCTTTAAAATCGTGCCTAATTTTGGTACGCTTTAAAATCGTGCCAGATTGTAAAGAAACAGCGCCAAATTTTGGCACAGTTTTAAACCGTGCCAGATTCTCACTGTGTCAGCATGCAGATTGGCATTTTTGGTGTAGTGGGAGGCATTCATGTTGAAATTGTGAATCGTAACATCAACCACACTATGTTTGATGAAAACTAACCCAATGGATAACATAATACTCCCACAACTGACCCCCCACAAAAATCCACCATCATTGGAGGTGTTCATGTGGTACAAGCTTCCACGAGGATTGTAATAGGACCAACTCAGAGGTCCAACATCATAGCCAAGTTTATGGAGTTTTTAGAAAATCACCCTAGAATGATGGGGTTTGATCTAACGATGGACCCTAGCTCTTTCGTACTCTAGTAGCACCACCGAAAACTCCCTTAACGAGAATAAATGTTCAACCTCTAAGACCAACTCATCCATCGGGGGTTAATTTCTAAAACACCCCACTAGTACCAGTGATAAAAGTAACTTTTACTATGATCACTTCCCTTGAAGTTACCCCACCAAAATCCAAATCAGCTGAGGTAATGGCCGTCCTAACTTTAACTCTTTAGTAAGTCAAGAAAAAAATGGAGAAGATGATGATGTTAACCTCACGATCTTCCAATAAGATTCTGTCAAGCAATAATGACTTTTGGCCACCCTATCTAGAGGAATATAATGATGAACCATACCCTAAGGGGTATGTTCCCCAATATTTAAGAAATTTAATAAAAGGGAGAAAATCCAAAGGAGAATATCAAATGCTTCATTGAATATCTTGGAGCTCATTGTAATTACAAGAGGCTCCGTTAGCGAGAGTTTTACCAATCTCTAACAGAGAAAACATTTATTAGGTATTTCCACTTGGATCGAAGTAGCATACCCATGTGGGAGGATATGCACTTTTAGTTTATGAAAAAACCTATTCCTATTAGAGGATGAATTTACCTTGGCCTAGCTTGTTCATGAAAAAAATAGGTCAGGTAAAGAAGTTATGGCATATATTAGAGGGTAAAAATAGAGGTTTCTCGACGTGGGAGAGGATTTGAAAAAGGTAAGATACTGCATATATGTGCTAAAGGTTTACAATCGGAGTATTTTTGTCACTTTATAGATGAAACTAGAGAAGGAACGTTCGAGGCTTTTACCAAGGCTGATCAAAACATCTCCATGGTTGTTCTTCTCAAACCCATCATGTCTAATGTTTCTTGGAAGCCTATGATAGGCCTTACAAAGAGAGGAGGATACGATAGAGGAACAACCAATTAGGAATAACCATGAGTTAATTACATGAACGGTGGAGAGGAAACATAACCAACATGAAAAGGAAAGCGAGGAAATATCGAAGTTCCACCACTATTGAATTATTTTGTTGAGAAGGTAATGAGTTGTTACACTACTACAATGGCTAAAGGCCTCATTCCACCCCCCCCCCCCCATAAAGAACTCTAAGCCAACCCCAAATACTTCCATGTACATTGGCATATGGTCCATTCAAGTGTTACACATTAAGAAGGGTCATCAACAAGAAAGTGATGGTAGATGATTTACAAATCCATCAAGCCAATGTCAATCACAACCCCCTTCCAATTGATGCAACAAATATGGTGGTAGTCTATGAAGAAGAAGAAGAAGAAGAAGAAGAAGAAGAAGAAGAAGAAGAAGAAGAAGAAGAAGAAGAAGAAGCCCAAAGCAGAGAAGAACAGAGTGAGGAGGAGGAGTTTCATTATACATATGATGAATGTTTAATAGGAATGTCTAACGTGGTCATTGTGTACAATGAACCAAGTATCTAGTATGCTAAACAAGCATTCTAGACGGAGGATTATGAAGTATATCCTTGCCTGGAATATCAAGTTGTGTCAAGATTACCAAAATTCACATGTTTTTTGACCAAATTGGCATACCCCTAAAGAGCAAATTGGATATTACTAAAGAAATTCTTAAGAAAGAAAGGAAGAACACTATCCTTTCATTGAATATAAAATTCCCATGTATGAACCTCAATTTGTAAAAAAAGTTCCGAGACGCTTTGACCTATCCACAATAAACCTCGAGCATGAACCCAAGAAGAAACGTCGAGAAAAAAGTAACTTTCGAAACCTACACTAAAGTTTAGGGTGTTAAAAACAAAAGAAATAAAAGTATGAAGGTCCAAAGTATAAAAAATCAAAAATTCACTTAATCCATTAAAACGACCAACAAATAGCCCCTATGGGGCATTTAGTTGATCGGCTAGAGGCCAATCTAAGGATAGACAATCAACTAAAGGCTTTGGACAATCGACCAAAGGTTATGACACCCAAATCTTATCCAAATCTTTTCTTAGCCATTGATAAAAAAAACCCTTATAAATCGAGTTGATCACAAATCTAAAAAAAATCACCAAACCCCAAAGTTGATTTGATTTTATAACTTTCTTAATCCGAAATTCCCGAGATACTCAAGCTCATTTTCTAAAAGTCCTGAAGAGCTCGTACTTCAGAAAAATTGCTTTTCGAAAGTAAAAGATCGTACTTTCATGGTGTCATAACAAAATGAGGCTCGTACTCCTGAAAAGTTGCCTCCGAGAAATAAATAGAGTCAAACCTCTACAAATTTATGAAAAATTCAAAACTTCTAGCCGAAGCTCTCCCGACTGAAAAGCACCAAAAGCGTGGCTTTTCCCAAGACAAGAAAGTCGGCTTTTGCCACGAGGATAAATAACTTCTGTGTAAAACGTATAACTATGTGATAATTGATTAAATTCGTAAATTTCTAATTTGGCACACTTATTTAATTAGAGTCTATTTTTAAATCAAATAAATTCAGCCCCTAAACATGCTACTACCTGTGTGCGTGTGTCAACCCATAAATAGATAAAGAATGCAACGCAAATTTCAGAAAAAATCCCTGCAGGGAAAAACCTTTTATTTCTTGAACTTTGAGAGGTTTACAAGACCATTGACTTACATACCATCTTGATTTATCCCATAAGATTAACGAACGGTGTCTTCATTAAACCTTCAAAGCATCGGCTAGAAATCTGCAGTGGTTCACGCGTAGCTATACCACAAGGATGTGCAGTCTAGGCACGCAGTCTAAAGTCTTCACAAGGACTCCCTCCACAATAGCACGCAGCTCTCCGGTTGTAGAGTTCTCCCCACAAAGAATGATCAAAAGCAAAGTGTATTCTTGAACACCCAAACAATTCACCAAAGCATATGGGATTTTTATGAATTGAAAACAAAAAGGGATTAAATCCTAAAAGAAGAAGTCAAAAGGATTTTGCAGTTTCGCAGTTTTCTATCTTTCAAAATGCTGGGACTTCTTAATTAAAATGAAACCATTTAATGAGTATTTATAGAAAAATGCACCACCTCAGTCGTTCGAATGAAATAGGGATCTCGCTCGAACAACGTACACGTGTCGTTTGAACGACATCGCGCGACATCTACATGTCGCTCGAACGAGATGACATCTCGCTTGAACGACCTGACGTAAAAAATTAGGTACACTATAGGACTTAGAAAAATTACTCATTCTCAAATTTTGACAAAAAAGGTCTGCTCCAACACTTAGAAAATATTTTGAAAAAATATCCCAAAGCTCTAAGTGCAAAGTTAAGGTATTTAAAACACAACCTTACCAAAGTGAACTTTGCGGAGTCTTTTTGATAAAGAACCTTGATATATTGAGATCTGTCTTGATGTAGATTTCTCTTGAACTTCTTTGACGGTTGTAACGGTATACGACATAATAAATTGATAACGGACTTATAAAATATGTCCTTACAAATCTCCCCCTATGTCTATGCCGGTACATACATAAAAACATCTGAATTATCAAATACCAAAATGCCTATACAAATCTACCCTCCCATGAATAAATTTGCAAGATCTTAAACTGTTCTTCAAAAATCTTCATCAAATCTCAAAGCTTTTCTCATCAGGGTTTGTAACATCATGATCTTCAATCTTTGTACCTACACACACGAGATAAAGCAAATACCTTCGTGATGCATCGAGTTTGAAGAAATGATATAAGAATAAATCAATTAATATAATAAAATCTCCCCCATAATGCAAAAACTCCCCCATAACATGATAATTATTTCTCCCCCTTTTTATGATGTCCCCAAATAGACAGATAAGAAGAATCAATCAAAACATGGAGTATCACGATAAAAATGCATAGCAAACAAGGATCAAACTACGCACATGCAAAGGTATATCTCAAAAACATCCACAAACTATTTTTGGATTTTTCAATTTTTTCAAAGCAAAAATAAGATACAAAAATCACACACCATGGATTTATACCAAAAAAACACCAAGTAATGGAAATGGAATGTATGGATGTGAACACATTCAACAGAAAAATAAACTCAATCAATCATATGTGCACGATGAATACGTGTACCCCTAACGAATGAACATAAAAAATATCCTTAGGTGTAAAATTGTTGAATTTAGATGACATCGTCTAAATCAAATCAACAAATCAAAGTCAAAGTTATTTCCACACCAATAATGTCCAAAACTATTTAACGCCTTTTCAAGACTTTCAAGGACGTGCAAACCCGCTTTAATTCTCCATCCAAACTCCCTTATATATATTTTCTTTTAGAGGTGTATAAACTAAATTCTCAAACATTGGAGAATTGGTGCAAAAACCTAATTGGCCCATTTTTGGCATGGATTTCTTTTTATTTCCTTTAAAAAAAATTCGGGCTCTTTTAACCTCTTTGGACCTCGGATAGTTAAAATTCCTCAATTTTTTAGGTCTGATTTAACGGTGGCTTAGTATTCTAAAGGGTCAAATGAACCTTTCGCAACCCTTCCTCATTTTCAAATAAGGCACACAAACTCACAAACGGCTCTTACATGCACAACTTTCTTATCAAGTTTTATCGCGCTTGGTTCGTTTTTAAAGACAGGATTGAAGTAAAAACACCCAACCAACATGTAATAAGACAAGAACAATAATCAAATAAAACCATGCATGTGTGTAATAAAGGAAATAATGAGTCAAACATGTAGGAAGTAGCACTTAATTATATCTCAATGACTCCAAACATTATAAAGCACATGGATGAATTGGCCTATTGTTTCAAAACACTATCAAATAGTCACATGGATAAATGGAATGAAATTGTGACTTGACCATCCTAATTGTTCATCCATAAAAGGTGTAAACAAAATACAAAACTCTTTTTGTATTTTTCAAAAATTTTATCAAAATAAAATCTTTTTGTATTTTTCAAAATTTTTCAAAAGCAAAAATTTATACAAAAAGTACATGTCACAACGCTAGCAAACATAAATATCATGAAACAAAAAAAATTTGCATATGACAAACATGCGAACACATTAACCTATATGATACGACAAGAGAAGAATCATGTGCAAGCAAGTGGGAATCAACTTGTCTAAAATCTAGTGCCTCTAAAAGTGATTTCCTAATCCAAATAGATGTGAAACGTCGTGTGGGAGATTTAGGAACCAAGGGAACAGTAGACATAAACTTCCTAGGACTTTTTCCAAGATCAAAATAAAAACACCTAAGGTGACCTTTCCTACCACAATATGAACATGTGTAAACGGGTGGAATGTTACCTAAAGTGTGATATTTTCTAACGTCCTTGGGATTAATTGACCCTCTAAAATAAATAATGGTTTTGGCTTTAGCACTAGAAGCATGAGAATAAGATGACCCATTACCATTAGCATCAAACCTACCCGAGTCTGTCAAATCATTTTTTAACTTCAAACTTTTTTACTCAAGAAAAGAATTAGACTCTTCCAATCTGAGGGACTCCTTATTCAAATTATCAATCAAACCTAGAAGGTTATCTCGCCCCCCCCCCCCCCCCTCAATTAAAGAAATTTTTTCCCTAAGAGTCTCTTCACGTACCACAAACTCATTGATTAAAATATTTTTGTCCTCTTTGGCACAAACACAAACCATTGACTTGTTAAGGTCCTCTAAATCTTTTTCTACAAATAGGACTCTATCATCACTCTCCTTTTTGGACAATTTTAAATCATTAAAGTCTCGATCCAAAGAAACAAGTTTGTGACGATAATTTTTTTTTGATTTTGAACCGTTTGCAAAAGATCCATCGTGGATTTAAAACAAGAATTTTCTTTTTCCAAAAAATAAATTCTTTTAGCAAACGTCAAATTCAAATGATTTACAAAACTCTGACTCGTGTCATCAAAGGGGGGCATCCAATTACATAAGTGCTCCATTGAAAAAATTGCGATTTTTCACAAAAAAAATTTTGAGAAAATTTCAATATCACACAATTTTATGGAAAATAGGAATACGCGATAAATTAGCGTAACCCGCTCTGATACCAATTTGTAAAGCGTATGGCTGTGTGATAATTGATTAAACTCGCAAATTTCTAATTTGGCACACTTATTTAATTAGAGTCTATTTTAAACCAAATAAATTCTCCCCCTAAACATGCAACTATGTGTGTGCGTGTGTCAACCCATAAATAGATAAATTATACGGCACAAATTTCAGAAAAAATCCCCACAGGGTAAAACCTTTTATTTCTAAAACTTTGACAAGTTTACAAGACCATTGACTTACATACCATCTTGCTTTCGCCCAGAAGAGTAACGCACATTGTCTTCGTCAAACCTTCAAAGCATCGGCTAGAAATCTGCAGTGGTTCACGCACAGCTATACCACAAGGACGCGCAGTCTAGACACGCAGCCCAAAGTCTTCACAAGGACTCCCTCCACAATAACATGCAAGTCTCCGGTTGTAGAGATCTCCCCACAAAGAATGATCAAAAGCAAAGTGTATTCTTGAACACCAAAACAATTCACCAAAGCATATGGGATTTTTGTGAATTGAAAACAAAAAGGGATTAAACCCTAAAAGAAGAAGTGAAAAGGATTCTGCAGTTTCATAGTTTTCTGTCTTTCAAAACGCTGAGACTTTTTAATGAAAATGAAACCATTTAATGAGTATTTATAGAAACACGCGCCGCCTTAGTCGCTCGAACGAAATAGGGATCTCGCTCTAACGACATCGCGCGACATCTACATGTTGCTCGAACGAGATGACATCTTGCTTGAATGACCTAGCATAAAAAACTAGGTACGCTACAGGACTTAGAAAAATTACTTATTCTCAAATTTTGACGAAAAAGGTCCGCTCCAACACTTAGAAAATATTTTGAAAAAATATCCCAAAGCTCTAAGTGAAAAGTTAAGGTATTTAAAACATAAACTTACCAAAGTGAACTTTGCGGAGCCTTTTTGATGAAGAACCTTGATATATTCGGATCCGTCTTGATGTATATTTCTCTTGAACTTCTCGGGCAATCCCCCCTCCACATTTATATATTGCTATAAAACTGTATATACTTGCGTACCCTCTTTAACCTAGCCCCCGTTTAGGGGACTGAGTATGCAATTTAAAACATTTATATTTGTTTAAGCCTAGTTTTTTAATCTAGAACCTCCAATTGTGTATGAATTGACATAACCGTATACTGAAACAATACAAATCAAATGCTATGATTCCAAAATAAAAAATGTGAAAACATATTTTTCAAAATACGTTCTTAGGAGAGTGCCATTGAGATGCATTCATCGTGAAACTATACAGGCCAAAGTTTAAAATTTGACTACAGTCACCACTTTACCGAGTAAATAAAGCCCATCTCTTCACGGCACCCTGAATATGTGTTTTTATTTCAATACTTTTCAAACATCTACATTTTATCAACGTATTATTTTAACCTATGAATTTATCAATCCAACAGAACGAAAAAGTTATATTAAGGACTAGGTTACATAAATACAACTCTATTGTACCTTGTATATCCGGTATCCCAGTGCCTACCCCTATAAATATAACCTGTAGTAAATTACATCGTCTTTGATCCCAAGTCTCCTTGGGTACGTAGGCAATATACAGAGCTAAACTCGTGAAGCTCAAGCCTCATAATACGTCTCTCGTCATATTATTTCCTAGGAATGCCTCTATCTCTAGTCTTAGACACTTATATATTATCCAACCCCTTAGTGAACTGCGTTTTCTTTGATCCCAACTCTCCTCGAGTACGTAGATGCTATACTGAGCTTAACTAATAAAGCCCAAGCCTCATAATACGTCTCTTAGCATATTATCTCCTAGGTATTCCTCCATCTTTAGTCTACACCCTTATATATTATCCAAACCCCTTATATATTATCCAACCCCATTTGTTGGAACTATGTCGAATTTGATCCCATGTATCCTTGGGAGCGTAGGCACTATACCAAGCTAAACTCGTAAAGCCCAAGCCTTATAACGCGCCTCTCAACATATTATTTCTTAGGGATTCGTTCATCCCTAAGTCCAAACCCCTTTTTCCTCCTGGTTCATCCTAATACCAAGGTGTGTCATTCTATTATGCTCCTCAACAATAGAATATTACATCCTTAATGTAACATCTCCACTTCTTAGTCCTCCTCCTCCTAATTCTACACCCCTAAACTAGTCTGAAGGACTACACCTTCTAGCTATAAATCACACGATTATTACAACTTTAAGAGATAATATATGATATCTTAGGTCCCATTCCCATTTTGATATTCCATACACCATCCCTCACCCTCCAAAGACAATTCCTACACTTGTACACACATCACGTTCGAACAGGTGTTATGATCGAACTACGCAGGCTTTGATCCCAAGTCCTCTTGGGTATGTAGGCGTAAAACCATGTCCTTCTTGTGAGTTTGAGCCTCGATAATATGTCTCATGATATATTGTCCCACTGAGATGCACCCATCTCTTCCCCCTCATACAATACCATTTTTTAACTTAAATGAGATATCAAACTATCTCAAAGCCGAGATCTTTCGCACAGTTCTATACACACCGATGGCCATCCGTTATATAAGTCGAGCTTTCTTGCCTACTTATATATTTAATAATGGTCATCCGTTATATACGTAAAACCACATAGTCATGCACAAGAGAATTTTTTTGTACCTGCATGGGGGAAATGATATTTCTATATCTCTCACTGATACCATTTTCTAACCTTAGCACTTATCTGCATCTTTAAGGGACCCACACTCTAATATCTCTAAATAAATTTTAAAATAACTAAAAATTAGTCAATCAATGTAAAGAGCAATAATAAGCATGGAATTGGGAAAGCATACAGAACAAGTGGGTGCCTAACACCTTCCCCACTCATAACTCGGTTCCCGAACTCGCACTACAAGAATCTTTGGACCAACCGCAGACTTAAAAACCTACCTTAGGATTAGCCAAAAAGTTATAGACTAAACCTTTTTATTTATTTTTATTTAAAATAAACTCTCGACTCTGAAAAACCTACAAAAAACCCCTATTTTTGCAAGAAATCCACACTTACCGAGGGCATACACTAAAAACTGGAGATGGATTCAAACAACATTCAGGGGCAAAATCACCGACCTAATATCGAATCAATAATCCGGCCTCAAGGGGACATGACAAAAGAGGGAGACAAACACTACTATATCCCCGTGACAAGTTCCCCCGGCGCAGAGGCTAGTGCTCGCTTAGGAGCCACAATGCCAAGATGGAAACTCAACTAGGAACCTTTTTTATTATTTATGAATACAAAATTCTAAAATCGTAGATGGACCTCTCTAGCTATGTCACAGTGGTGATTCCACCAAATATAAATCTAAAGAATTGAACTATTTATATGCTTCCTTTATACTATGCTTAATATTTCTCTCTCGTGTGACTACTTTTTGGAAATTTTAAAACTATTTAGCGACCTTAGTTTTAGGGCCCCTCACAATGTAGATATGTGCTTAGGTCCCCATGTACAGGATTGTACATTTTACCAAACATATAGGTGCATAAGAAGGACCTTGCGATATAATTAAACATCAAAGCATGTAAAAATGAAATATTACTTATTTGCATCACGCACAACATAGTCATGATTTCTATATATTTTTTAAACCCTATACCCTCGAGATCCTAAAAGAAACTAGCCGAAAGAAGTTCGTACATTACGAAAGTAATTTTAGACAAAGGAACATTCGTACATAAGAAAAGTCACCTCTCCCTAAAGGAGAGGTTTTTACTTTCGAGAAGTCTCTTCCTGGGATAAAGCTCGTACTTTTGAAAAGTGACTTCCTTGAAAGGCTAGTCGCCAAGAAGTGTCTTCACTCTTTTTGTTCACCCATTTGGTATATCAAACAACTTCTCTCTTGAACCCCTGGTCTCAGTGACAAGGAATGTTTGGAGTTTGTTGAGTACTGGGTGTGTCGAATAGGCTTTCACAACTATGCAGTACTAGAGTAAAGTGGTGTCACACGTACCTTAAAGGTTCCTTTGTCCAAGAAGTTCAGTATATTACGATCCATGACCATGAAAAGAGATACTTTGGTAATTGTGTCACATAACCCATTTGCATATGTAAAAAGCTCTAAAAATACACCTTATTGCATAAAAAGAACAAATACTGGGCCAATAGTCTTGACATAACATTTTTTAAAATTGTTAGATGGATGGAGGTTGGTCTAAAACCCCTCGGATTCTAAGCTGAATGACTTCATGTCTTACGAGGAAGATAAATTGCAAAATATGACGGTGTGATAATTGATTAAAATCTCAAATTTCTAATTTGGCACACTTATTTAATTAGAGTCTATTTAGAAACATCCCCTAAACAAGCAACTGGGTGTGTACGTGTGTCAAACCATAAAGAAATAAATCATGCGACACAAATTTCAGGAAAAATCCCCATAGGGCAAAACTTTTTTATTTCACTATAATTTGTAAATAACAACTTACACGGATTACAATGAAATAGGGTGACACGCGAATACCCGCAGGTGTCGATCGGCGTCGTTAGCAATGGAATAACCGCGCCTACTCCATAAGAACACGCAGTTCTATCTTCAGCAATGAATCCACACGTAGCGAATCCACATGGACACGCAGTCCGATCTTCACAGAGACTCCCTCCACAATAGCACGCAGCTCTCCGGTTGTAGAGTTCTCCCCATAAAGAATGATCAAAAGCAAAGTGTATTCTTGAACACCAAAATAATTCACCAAAGCATATGGCATTTTTGTGATATTAAAACAAAATGGGATTAAACCCTAAAAGAATAAGTCAAAAGGATTCTCCAATTTTGTAGTTTTTTGTCTTTCAAAATGTTGGGACTTCTTAATGAAAACGAAACCATTTAATGAGTATTCCGCCTTAGTCGCACGAACGAAAAAGGGATCTCGCTCGAACGACGTACATGTGTTGTTTGAACGACATTGCACGACATTCAATGTCACTCGAACGAGATATGATCTCGCTTGAACGACCTAGGCGTCAAAATCGAGGAACGCTACAAGGCTTAGAAAAAATTACTCATTCTCAAAATTTGACGAAAACGTCCGCTCCAACACTTAGAAAATATTTTGAAAAAATATTCCAAAGCTCAAAGTGCAAAGTTAAGGTCTTTAAAACATAACCTTACCAAAGTAAACTTTGCGGAGGCTTTTTGATGAAGAACCTTCATATATTCGGATCCGTCTTGTTGTAGATTGCTCTTAAACTTCTTCGACGGTTGTAACGGTGATATGCCTAAAGTGTACCTGCTAGTTTAGAGACATCAACCTTGGCCTAATTGACAACCGAGGTAACAAGAGCTCAAGATTACCCATCAGCGATATCGTCCTTCACCAGGTCATCCGCAACCAACGTTGTAAGTACCACCATGATTGGGCATCAACCGAGGTCTACATGAATCATGGGATCAGTTATCCAACAGTTTGGCCACAACCGATGTTACAAGCATCACCTCGGCTAGGGCATTATCCGAGGTAAGTATGGACATGGGTTATCCATCAGAATCATCACCAACATCGGCCATAGATGACATTATAAGTTTCACCTAAGATCACAAGGCCTGGCAGGCTCAACATCAAGTTTCAAGACAACGTCGGCCCTAGCCGACGTTCCAGATGTCTAACCTCGACTGGCATCCCAGCCAGGATCATCATATAATCCTCATCCAAGGCAAGGGTCGTACTTTACCAACCTCGTACTCATCCAAGCCGAGGTTGGTACCAAGCAAAGACAACCAAGCATCTAAGCGCACATGTATGGCTTGGAACACGTGGAAAAATCTGTTATAACTGAATCATTCCCTCCACATGGGGGAATATTGAGGTAATCATTACTTAGTTGAGATCATCCAGGTGTCATCCTTGAACTATATGGATCTCTATGCACATGCACTTGGCCTGCTTGGGGGGGGGGGGGGGGGGGGGGGACATTACACCCCCCAGGCACTATATATTGAGGTCATCTTCAACATTGCAAAGGATCGAGAATTATAACCCTAGCTAAAACTCTATCAATTTACGCAGTAGAGAGAGATATCTTAAGAGATTGTATCCATGGACATTAGTTCCTTATTTCAGTGACATTACTCACTCACTTGCATAGTGGACGTAGGCCTAATTGGCTTAACCACTTATATTCAAGTGTTCATCCTCTTCTCCTTATCTCCTTATACATATATACATATATTCTCCTCTGTTTTCATTATTATCAGTTGCTTGAGCTTGTCAACACCTTAGCTGGTGGTGCTGTTTCTAGAATTATCATTTTGGCACCGTCTGTGGGAACGAGAAGACATAACTCTTCCTTTCTTATCTTAACCTCACTGGAGACTCTGGTGGTGAACCAGGCCTCACCCCTTGTGTGGAGCTTTACAAGATCTTTAGTTTTAACATATGGCATCGGAGCTGCCACCACCTCCTCCACTACATGGATTTGGAGGACATAGTTCCAGCCAGACACCACCCTAGTTCTAAATGGCCGAGGTGGCAACAACCTTGAAGTATTTGGCTGCAACGCAACAAGAAATGAAGGAGCAATTTACACAACTCAGTCAAAATATGATGAGGCCACCTGGGGTCACATCGGAGATGATTACTTCGGCGGTTGTTCAACCCCATCCTGAAGCCAGGGGACCACCCCAGGCATCGCTTAAATACCAACCTACTCCTCAATGGAGGAGGAACGTTGCTGACCCTAGGCATTTACATCTAGGGAGGCAAGGAAACCCTTGCCCTAAGGATAGGTATAACGATATGGAAGTAGAGGATGCTTCAAAGGACTGCTGGGAGCCGTATGAGGTTTCGAATAACATCATATGTCCTATCCAGTAAAGCAGAGGTTGTGGGGGCAGAAGAGATGGGGGTGCCCAACAAAGAGGATCAACTTTTGATCGCTTGAGTAGAGGGTCGGCCTTTGAAAGGCTCGGCCCAGTTAATGACCTAAGGCAGAGGTTATCCAGGTCTATAAGTGTAGCAGGCTCACAAAGGGAAGATGGGGAACATCGGACTCATCATGGCCGAGAAAGGGAGTAAGAGGAGGTAAATAGCCGATATTGTGCTATAGTTGGGGAACCTTCAGTCCACCCATTGGAGGTGGCTGGAGACAACCTCGAACAGGATGACGTTACAAAGCCATGGAACGATTCCATTCTACATATTGAAGAGAAGACAGGGGACCTCATCAAAAGCTGAGACCCAATGCAAAGAGGATTCTCAGAGGGCTCCCCATTTGTGGCGAAAATAGTGAAATTCCCAATCCCTGCCAAGTTCAAACCACCTACGGTGTCTCCCAAGTATGATGGTAGTACCAACCTTGTGCATCATATTGAGATGTACCAGTCTGCAGAGGACATTTATTAAATCCCAGATGAGATGAAGTGCCGAGCCTTTTCTGGGACTTTGACGGCAGCTGCACACATCAGGTTCACCTCTCTTCCGAAGAACTCTGTTGAAAACTTTAAGGGAATGGTTAAACGGTTCATTCACAATTTCTATTTTGGGGTAAGACCTCAAAAAAAGACCACTCATCTGATGTACGTCAAACAAGGCAGGAACGAGAGCCTAAGAGACTACATTACTAGATTTAACAAAGAAAAATTGGAGGTTGAAGATTATGAAATGAAAATAGTTATGACTACCCTCATTGAAGGACTCCAGAAAGGAAAGTTGTTGTGGAAGCTTGCAGAAAACCCTCTCAAGTCCATAGCAGAGCTATTGGAAACTGAAGGGAAGGTCATGAACGCTAAAGAGTCTATGGCCGCAAAGCATGAGGATGAAAACGGTTGTAGTAGCAGGAAGTTCCAAAAGAAGAAACATAGAAAAAAAGGTCTGCAGACGACAAGTTTGCACACTATACTCCTATAACTGTGAGCTGCGAACACATCCTCAACGAAATAAAAAATGATCGGTCCCTGAGATAGACGGAGAAGCTAAGGGCTCCTCCGCATAAGAGGAACAAGAACCTATGGTGTGAGTTCCACCAAGACCACGACCATGTGACAGACAAGTGCTTCGCCTTAAAGGATGAAATTGAGAAGATGTTGAAATCTGGAAAGCTCGGGAAGTATGTCGACGGTAAGGCTCCTAAGAGGGGAAGAGATGATCCTAAAAAGAAGAGAAACGATGAATGTCGAGATGATCCCCTAGTGAGAAGATACGATGACTCAGACGGTGATGATGAGGACGATCGAGACCTCCCACTAAAAGACGATAATGCCCCTGTGAAGAGGGTTGGTATGATCTCCTTCGGTGTTAACACCATATATGGAGGACTAGCAGGGGTGGCTCCGAAGTAGCCGACCGTAAAGCTCAAGTGGCAGAGGCTAAGCATAAGAGAAAGAAGGTAGATATGGATAGCCTTATAATTGGATTCTCCCGACTCAACTTTAAAGGTATCTTAGCTCCACATGATGAACCTTTGGTAATTACAACAAGGGTGCATGGACGTGAGGTACAGAGAATCCTCGTAGTTGGAGGAAGTTCAGCATATGTGATGTTCTGGCCCTATTTTAAGAGCCTAGGCCTCAGCAGAGCTAGGTTGGTACCCTATCATCATCCGTTGATGAACTTCAATGGTGAAAAGGTCCATCCATTGGGCTTGTATGAGATAGATGTACAAATAGGAGATGAGTGGCCTAAGAGTTTGACCTGGAAGATTAATTTTTTTGTTATGGATGAAAATGTCTTCTCGGCCTACTACCTCATTAAAGTACAAGTAGCCCTTAAGGAATTTGAGGTTGTGCCATCGACGGTCCACCAAATGCTAAAATTCCTGACCCCCTATGGGATAGGGGAAGTGCAGGGTGACCAGACCTCGGCACGAGAATGCTACTTTAACCCGACGGAAGAGAGAGAGGCCCATAAGAGGGCAATAACCACATATAACATTGATACACTTGATCCTAGGGATGAAACAAAATTTAAGAAAGGAGAGGCCGCGAAAGAGGTAGAATCCATCGTTATCAATGAGGACGAATTGGAAAAAACATCCAAATTGGAAAGGTCCTAAAACCCAAGATTATGGAAGAGCAAAAGATTTTTGAAGAAGAGGCAAAGTGTCTTCGCTTAGAGCCACACAGACATGCCTGGCATCGACTCGGAGGTTATGTGCCACAAATTCAATGTGGCAGAAGATGCTAAGCCAATCAAACAAAGGCAAAGATTTTACTCCAGGGAAAAGTATGATGTCATCAGGGAAGAGGTCAAAAAGTTAGAAGATGCAAAATTCATCAGGGAGGTCATATGCCCAGAGTGGTTATCTAACGTCGTTATTATGCCTAAAGCTAATGGAAAATGGAGGATGTGCGTAGACTTCACTGACCTGAACAAGTCTTACCCAAAAGACAACTATCCCTTACCTCGAATTGAACAGATGGAAGATGCCATGGCGAGGCATGAACTTATGAGCTTCATTTATGCGTATTCAGGCTATAATCAAATCTTCATGGATGCCGAAGACTCAGAGAAGACCGCATTCATCACAGACAAGGGGACCTATTGCTATAAGTTCATGACCTTTGGCTTGAAGAATGCAGGGGCCAGGTATCAATATCTTATAAATAAGATGTTTGAAGATCAGATTGGCAAGACCATGGAGGTATATGCAGATAACATGTTGACAAAAATCTTGAAGGCCTGCACTCACGTAGTCAAACTGGAGAGGACTTTTGACACCATGGACTTATACAGGATGAAGCTCAATATTGCCAAGTGTGTCTTCGGAGTAGGAGTAGGGAATTTCTTAGATTCATCGTTAATCAGAGGGGAATAGAGGCCAATCCTGAAAAAATCAAGGCTTTTTTTGAAATGAAGACACCCAGGACCATCAAAGACTTTCAGAGGTTAACCGAAAGAGTTACTACGCTGAACAGGTTTATCTCCAGGGCTACAGACAAGTGTTTCCCCTTTTTCAAAGTCCTTTGAAAGGCCTTTGAATGGGATGAGGAATGTAACAAGGCCTTTAAGGAGCTCAAGTCCAACCTCGGATCCCCTCTACTCTTATCCCGGCCCATCTCGGGGTAGAAGTTGTATGTTTATCTAGCAGTCTCAGAGTCAGCTATAAGTGCAACCATAGTACGGGAAGATGATAGAGTACAGAGGCCTGTATACTTTAATAGTAAGGCCCTTTAAGGGTCTGAACAGAACTATCCTCGGATGGAGAAGTTGACCTACGCCTTGATACACGCTTCTAAGAAGATAAATCCTTATTTCTAAGGCCACTCTATGGTCATCCTCACTGACTCCCCACTAAGGCAAGTCCTCCACAAGCCAGAGAAGTCAAGTAGATTGATGACCTGGGCCATCGAGTTGGGAGAGTATGATATTATTTATCAACCCAGGGTGGCCATCAAAGGGCGGGCACTCGCAGACTTTGTTGCTGAGTTCACATGAGAGGATACTGAGATGGAGAATATCCCGAAAGAGGCTGTGTCCAGCAGAGCCAAAAAAGGAGTAGCTGAGAATGAGGAAGACATGTACCTCTTCAAGAAAGGGATCCTGTGAGAGGGGAACTTCTCTTCAAATAAATATGTTTGGAACCTCTACACTGATGGGTCTTCTTACGAAAGTGAGAGAGGCATAGGGATGATACTGTCAGCTCCGGATGGTACCAACGTTGAATATGCATTAAGGTTCAACTTTAAGGATTCAAACAATGAGTCCGAGTATGAGGCGCTGATAGCGGGGATCTCCTTGGCAAAAGCCCTTAGAGTTGGCCGACTCCTACTGCATAGTGACTCAAGGTTAGTTGTCAACCAAGTACTTGGAATGTATGAGGCCAAAGATGAAAGGATGGCTAAATACCTAAAGAGGGTAAAAACGACGTTAAAAGTCTTCGAAGAGGTGAAGATGAAGAGGGTACCTCGACAAGACAACAGTCATGAAGATGTACTGACAAGGTTGGCTTCAGCAATAAGGACATGCATCAGAAGGACAATACCAGTCGAGATCTTGCTCAAACTGACCATTGAGGAAGAAGAGGTTGCCAGCCTTTGCCTCAACTTAAACCTAGGGGACTCATGGATGGACCCCCTTATCAGATATATCAGGCATGGAGAGCTTCTAGAATCGAAGTTAGAAAGGAGGAAAGATACAGAGCTGCCAAGTTCTCAATAATAGGAGATATCCTATATAAAAAAGGCTTCCTACTACCTTTCCTCATATATGTCCATCACACAGAGGTCCCTCACGTCCTGCAGGATGTACATGAGGGTTCTTGCTCCAGTCACATAGGAGGAAGACCTTTAGCCAAGAGGATAATTACGCAGGGATACTGGTGGCCGACCTTGGCCAAAGATACCGCTGCTCACGTGAAGAGGTGTGATAAGTGACAGAGATTCTCCACTATCCCTCATCAACCTTATCAACCTATGATGTCAATCAGTTCTCCTTGGCCATTTGTAGTATGGGGGATTAACTTGGTGGGACCATTGCCAAGAGCTGCAAATAATTATCGATTTCTCATAGTAGCAATTGATTACTTCTCTAAGTGGGTAGAGGATGATCCGATGATCACAATTACAGAGTAGAAGACCTTCCAGTTCATCTGAAAAAGCAACATATGAAGACATGTCCTTCCAAACACCCTCATCTCAGACATTGGAACTCAGTTCAAGAATTCTTCCTTAGAAAAATATTTTGAAAGAGTGGGGATTAAGCAGTTCTTCTCCTCTTTCGGTCGACCCCAGGCAAATGGGAAAACTGAAGTCACGAACTGAACAATCCTTGATGGGATTAAGAAGAGGTTGGAAGAAGACAAGGGGAGATGGACAGAAGAGCTTTATGTAGTGCTATGGGCCTACAGGACAACGATAAGGACACCAACGAGGGAAACCCCATTTATGTTGGCCCATGGTTCAGAGGGCGTCATACCTACAGAAGTAGGACTCCCTAACCACAGAGTTCAGACCTATGACCCTCAGAGGAATGGGGAAGAAAGAAGACTTGATTTGGATCTAATTGAGGAAAGAAGGGAAGATGCTAAGATCAGATAGGCAACCTACCAGCAGAGAACATCAAAGTTCTACAATCAAAGGGTGAAATCAAGACCTATAGTTGTAGGAGACATAGTGCTAAGAAGACGTTGCATAAGATAAACAAGCTCCACCCAAACTGATATGGTCCTTACAAAGTAGTTGATGAGGTTGTACCCGGCACCTACCGATTAGAAAATCTCAAAGGAGAACCTTTCTCCAATCCATGGAATGCTGATCACTTGAAGAAGTATTACATATGATGTTGCAGTTGTTTCTATGTAAATCATTTCATGAAGAGAATATTAATGAGAAAAACAGTTCCTGTGTCAATATTGTTTCATAGCAACCTTAAACATCATAATTTGGTGAATGTACGAGGGTAACATCTTAGTATGAGGACCTCAGACCTTAAACATCATTAATTTGGTGAAAATTATGAGGTGAAACATCATAGTATGATGACCTCAGACCTTAAATATCATAATTTGGTGAAATTTATGAGGTGAAACATCATATTTTGGTGACCTCAGACCTTAAACATCATTAATTTGGTGAAAATTATGAGGTGAAACATCATAGTATGATGACCTCAGATCTTAAAACATAATATTTTGGTGAAATTTATAAGGTGAAACATCATGTTGTGGTGACCTCAGACCTTAAACATCATAATTTGGTGAAAAATATGAGGTGAAACATCATATTTTGGTGACCTCAGACCTTAAACATCATTAATTTGGTGAAATTTATGAGGTGACACGTCATATTTTGATGACCATAGACCTTAAACATCATTAATTTGGTGAAAGTTATAAAGTGAAACATCATAGTATGATGACCTTAAACCTTAAACATCATAATTTGGTGAAAATTATGAGGTGAAACATCATATTTTGATGACCTCGGACCTTAAACATCATTAATTTGATGAAAATTATGAGGTGAAACATCATAGTATGATGACCTCAGGCCTTAAACATCATAATTTGGTAAAATTTATGAGGTGAGACATCATATTTTGATGACCTCAGACCTTAAACATCATTAATTTGGTGAAAATTATGAGGTGAAACATCATAGTATGATGACCTTAGACCATAAACATCATAATTTGGTGAAATTTATGAGGTGAAACATCATATTTTGGTGACCTCAGACCTTAAACATCATTAATTTGGTCAAATTTATGAGGTTAACATCATACTTTCATGACCTCAGACCTTAAACATTATTAATTTGGTGAAATGTACGAGGGTAACTTCTTAGTATGATGACCTCATACCTTAAACATCATTAATTTGGTGAAATTTATGAGGTTAACATCATAGTATGATGACCTCAGACCTTAAGCATCATTAATTTGATGAAAATTATGAGGTGAGATATCATATTTTGATGACCTGAGACCTTAAACATCATTAATTTGGTGAAAATTATGAGGTGAAACATCATAGTATGATGACCTCGGACCTTAAACATCATGATTTGGTAAAATTTATGAGGTGAAACATCATATTTTGGTAACCTCGGACCTTAAACATCATTAATTTGGTGAAATGTATGAGGGTAACATCTTAGTATGATGACCTCAGACCTTAAACATCATTAATTTGGTAAAATTTATGAGGTTAACATCATAGTATGATGACCTCAGACCTTAAACATCATAATTTGGTGGAATTTATGAGGTGAGACCATATTTTGATGGCCTCAGACCTTAAACATCAATAATTTGGTAAAAATTATGCGGTGAAACATCATATTTTGATGACCTCAGACCTTAAACATCATTAATTTGGTGAAAATTATGAGGTGAAGCATCATTGTATGATGACCTCAGACCTTAAACATCATTAATTTGGTGGAATTTATGAGGATAACATCATACTTTGATGACCTCCGACCTTAAACATCATTAATTTGGTGAAATGTATGAGGGTAACATCTTCGTATGATGACCTCAGACCTTAAACATCATTATTTGGTGGCAATGTCTGAGGTGAGACATCATATTATAGTGACCTCAGACCTTTAGGACAACATGCAAGAAAGGGCATTCATTAAAAATAAAAAGCAATATCCACTGAAGAAGATGACATTACATGAAACATTCAGAGTTCCAAATATAATGTACCAAAGCATGCTGTCAGAGTTTACAAAAACTACGGATGAAAAATAAAAAATTACAAGTTAAGCTTCACAAATTAAGGTCTAAGGGTCTACACCCGCAGTGGTGTCCTTTTGGCCGACATTGGTAACCTTGGCTCCATTATCTCGACGGTTAACATCCTCAGTCTCTGTGGCTTCCAACTTTACAGTCTCTGCAGGAGCAACACCTTCCTCCTCAACCTCTTGCAAGGCCTGAGAAAAGTGAGGATCACCGAAGCTTAGACCGATAAAGTCTGAGGTGAATAGGCTCCCTGACTCCTGTTCCTTAGAAGCTGCCCACTTCCCAGTTGCTTTGATACCTCTTTCAAGGTATTCAAAGCCGAAACTGATGAACTCATCAGAGACCTTGTAGTTAGCAAGGATCATCTCTAAGGCATCCTCGAGTGAGGCTTTTAATGCAGCATCAACGTTGGACTTAAGGGCCTCATCTTTGGCCTTTAGAGTTATTTCATGGTCCTTCTTGAGGGCGGCGATGTCCCTATCCCTCATCTTGGTCATCTTGTCAACCTATTTGAGTTCCCCCTTCAGACGCTCAACTTTAGAATTCAACGAGGCTTCCACCTTCTGGGCCTCTTTTCCCTTCTCACTAAGGGGAAACTTCCTCAGGGTCCAGTCAACGAATTAGTGCATAGATAGAATACCCTGAAAAATAAAGTCAGATGTATGAGTTCAGGCCTTAATCTATTTAAAGTCAAGGTTACACTTGTAATGAAGTAAGTTTTTACTTGGATGGACCTGTGAAGGCTAAAATCGATCAGCAGAGGGGTATCTATTGTGCGTAAAAATGCTTATCTGCATCGGTCATCACAGAGCCGATGGCATCCATTGCCTTTAGACCATGACCTATTAGGCTATCACTGATCTTCAGCTCCTCTAGACGAGCAACCAGTGCATCATCAGAAGAGATTGGGATGACACGGCCTCCTTTTTGGTGATTACTCGGCCTCTAATCCTCTGAGTCAGTGGGGGGTTTCCTTTTCTTAGTAGCGTCGGTCTTAGACGTGCCGACGTTCTGTTTGGGGGGAGGGGCTGCATTATGCCCTGCCTTCTTCATCAGTTTAATAAGACTGGGGGCAGATATCTTCACAAGTCGTCCTAGATGCCTTCTGGGCATTCTACAAAAAATTTACTCGAGTTAGTAAATTAGAGATATCAAAATAGCAGAGGTACAACTTATAGAAAATAATACTTACGAAGCTCGGTTAGAGGACTCCCCCCAAGATAGCCTCAGAGAGGTAGTAGGGGGTCTTTAGATGCTTGTATTTTACCAGCCAACTGTGCTCCCCCTGATCCTGAAGATCCTTCACCTTTTGTGAGTTATTCTGGCTAAGCCCCAGGTTGGACTTGGCAGCAAGTGATACCTTTCCCCACCTCAGAGGTGTCCTCGGCTCCAATGACGAAGAGGTGGCATGAGGACCAAATTACCATACCCCTGAGGCAAATAAATACCGTGGTTTCCAGTTGTGATTTGAAGTCTGGGTAACTAACAACATCTTCTTTTCAGACTTCCTAGAAAGGAAGTGGTAATAACCGGGGTGGTTTTTAGCAGAGGATGAGACATACCATCCTGTGAAGACCCTAACTGGAAGGTCTGAGTGATGGACTGGCTTCCAAAGGACAATAGAACTAATCATTACCCTCCAGGCGTTGGGGGATAATTGTGAAGGGGCCAGGTTGATATGGGAAAGTATGGATTTGATTGAAGGATGTATGGGGAGACAGAATCCCAGCTTAAACATCTGCTCGTATACATAGATTTCCCCATCTCGATCACCAAAGGCTCTCTCACCCCTCAGAGGGATCCTAAGTACGATAGAGGGACCTATGGAATAGAGATGCCTAAAGGCTAAGAGGTCGTACTCAGTAACAATACTCTTTATCTCGATAACCTCCGAGGTATCAACGTCACTCTCATGACCATCATCATCGTCCCTGACAATGTTGACCTGGGCAGGTGTAGGAACACCTCCAGGGAGGCGACAGGGGAATAGCGTTAATGGGTGGTGGAACAGCCACACTCGACCCCATAATCTCGACATCAGAAGAAGTCTGTGAGGTGATACCACCATTATGGGACGAGGCACGACTTTGGACCTCGTCCTGATCAGGGACCTGATCTTGCCTAATAGAGAAGTCCATAGCCCTTGGAATGAGTCTACGGACATAGGGTGTGAGGTAGATGACTCAGACTCAGACATCGAAGAGGGTCTATTAGGTCCTTTGCTTGTTCAGCAGGATTGGTTGGCTCGGGGTATATCACCTTCAGAGGTGGAGGGAAGATAGGCTTGAGGGGGAAGGCCTCAGTCCTACGAGCTTCCTCTTGGGCTAGTTCTATCTACCTAATTTTTGCAAAGGTCTTCTCTCTGAGAGAGGGGAAATCTTCTATGAGATTATAAAGAGGTCTCAGCATAAAGAAGGTGACCCTACACTTGGACTCTAAACCACAAATAAACAACTGGGGATAACTTAAACTAAGGATCAAAACTTGTTTTTTGGTCAAATTCAAACCAAGATTAGTCAAGAATAAGAGCCATCGGAAAATTCAAGCTGTCATAAAAAAATGCAAGAAATGGAAAAACAAGGCTGGAAAATGGCAAAGTAAAGGTGATAAGCAATACCTGATGAAATCCGAGGTGAAGAATGAGAGGATTGACAAGAGAAATCCACAAGATACAGCCTCGATCAAGCTCTGGAAGAGAGAGAGAATGCAGAAGTGCACAGGCAGGAAAAGTGAGAGAAATGAAGAAGAAAAAGAAGGAAAGGGTTTTTTAAACCCTCAAAACGGATTGCACGCTTCCCATGGCCCATCATTGCCTTGGGAGCCCAAAAGGCAATCATCATCATTACACTGTCAGGCACGCTACCCACTTTAGAAGTAGACACCTGTCAAGGAGATGTTGGTACATAAGGGAATACAACCTCAGACATACATATCCTTTAGTCACCTACTTACATAGGTAACTAAAGGCTAGGGGTGATTGATATGCCCAAAGTGTACCTGCCAGTTCAGAGACATCAACCTCGGCCTAATTGACAGTCGAGTGTGATACCCCGCCTAATTAAATACCGGGTGATCAATCCTTTATTAAATTAAAAATCAAGGTGAGCGGTTGGTTCATTCTTAGCATCACTGCCGCAAATAAAATTTCCAAATTAAACACCCTACATAATTAAGCTAAATTTCAAAACAATTTAAAGTCTTATTTCCATTTTTAAATTTCAACTTGAAAACCTTTTTAAATAATTAACAGTCTAAGAATCACATAAGTGCTACGGATAGCAATCAAAACAAAAGAATTAATCCATCTAGATTAACCAATCCAAGTCAAATAACCATACATGAAATCATCTTGATAAAAGTTAACTCCCAAGGAATACTGAATACTGGAAATATAAACAAACGTAAATCTCTGACAAATCCAAACTGAATAGGGAAACGAGCGATACATACCCTAACTAAGAAGAACTAAAACAAGAATAGAATCAATGAAGAGGTAATCTAAAGTAACGGCCTGTAACTCCCACATCAGCTGCAGCGCGTCCAATCCAAAGAACCTATGCATGACGCCCCTGTGGCTGGGCACCTGTAATACATACATATATATATATACAAGAGATAAAAAAAGACAGGAAACGGGTCAGATCCCGAGTGTAAAATAGTTTTAAAAATAGTTTAGCAAGTATTTAGAATGCTTACTGGCTAATGCAACAACCATGTTAGTATGCGACACTCTCTTGAGAATTCTCACCTCTCATCTAGTGTGCACGCCTACCGTACTAATAAATCTCATAAGTTTCTCTAACTTATTCACCATAAGGTTTTATCACGTGAAAAGCAAGGTTATGATATTTACTTTAGGAAATCATTCTCTTCAAGATTTATTACGTTATTTAGAATAACTCATTATCGTTATCAAGTTCCCGAACACTTATAATAAAGTTGAAGCATTTACTCATTACTTATCTACTTATACGCACAGTAGAAAGTTCCCATATAGATACGCATATATATATTAGTCACACATATAATATATATATACTAATGACACCCCACATAAAATTTATGGTGCTGACATACTCTGCTATCAAGTCCCCGTATCACTCAAATTAAGGGAAATACTAGTTCGGAATCAGTCTCGAACTGTATTAATGCAAAACACATACAAATAGAGGCGAAGCATAGTTCTAAGTCACTAAGAGGTCAACACATACCCTCACATCTCTTAGGACCGTTTGAATATCAATCAGATATCCTGTACCAAGGAATCCTATGTTCTAGGGTACAAGTCAATATCCCCCATAAAGGCCCAATCGAGATAAGACTGTCCCGACACGGAAACTCCCGTGATAGCAAGTAGCTCGAGTATAATTTTTACACAGATATATAATAGGCACAATCACACAGTCATATATATATATATATATATATATTGACATTTCTAAATTAGGTGCGCCCACGACCCATAATTATAATTATCCGTTCTTAGCACATTTTACTTGATTATCTCGCAGAGCTATTTCGTCACTTTTATTCTCATATATAATTTAATTCATACTTACTGCTCATTTCTCGAAGTATTCTACCTTCCTAAATATAATTTTAGTAGGCATACTCTCACTTACCTTCTGGTATAACTCCCTTACGGTCTTGATCTTTTATTAAACGCACGCATGATTTCTTATAAGTATGAATAACTCTCGTTAACCCAAAATCTCATCCTACATTAAGTTTCACTCAACGGGGTCTACCTAGACCCTACTGGTCTTCTCTATTACCCATTATGTTCTAATAATAGTACTCAAGGGTTCCTATGCATTTTAAACGGATTAAACAAATAGAAGAAAAATACCCAGTTTTCTAGAAGGGATCGATCGATCGAGGAAAGGGGGTCGATCAATCGATGTTCTTGATTGATCGATCGATCAAGCAGTTATGATGAATCCTGTTATTTTCCAGTTACGGGTTTACCTCTGCAACCTTAACCAAATCTCCATTAACGATCCCCAAACTCCCAAACAACATTACTACAAGTACTATATACCTAACTACATCATTTTCTACGTAAAATATGTCCGAATTCATCAAGTATAACGGTTTAATGGGGTAAAATTGACATAAACTTCAAGAACCCTAATTTTTCTTTAAATTCCATTCTTCCAATTCTTTTCCAGATTACTTGCTTCTAAATCCATACAATTTCGTGGCTTATCCTCTACATGTGATTTAGATGTCTAGAATATGTCTACTTCCTTTACAACATATGATTTTAAGTCTCAAAATTATTGGTTTCCTTCATGAAATATGTTCTAAACAACCCTAGACTAACATGATTGAAACACTAACTAAAATAAAAGAAAGATAGATACTTGCCTGGAATTTGAGCTTCTGATTTGTGGATGAAAGATGTATGGTTGCGCTCCTTGTCACGCGATCTACGCTTTGGTGGTGGTGGCGGTACAAACATGTGAGTCTTTGGCCTTGAGTTGCTTGGAAAGCTCTCCAACTTCTTCTCTAATGGTTGTTCTTTGATTTTGCGTTTGTTAACCCAAGAAGACAACTCCTAAAGGCTGATATATCCTTAGGAAATTCGTGGGTTTAATTACCCAAAAATACAAAATGACTATAATACCCTCTCGGGATGCCAATTAGGCCTAAAAACGCCTCAAGACCCAAACTAAACCCTCGGGTACACTTTTCTGACTATCTCGACCCTTCCGGACATGTTGGCGCACTCGAAAGACCATACGAGAGACTTATAATTTATTCATTTATAATAATAATAATTTAGTCCCGACACAACACATGCGCGTCCTGGATTAATTTCCATAATTGTCATATTATTCCATCGTGACAATTTTAATAAATTCAATTCTACATATTAATCTACTCAATAAGTAATATTTAACAAATCAACAATTTTCCAATAATTACTAACTCTTGTCATGATAGTAAATATTTAAAACAAAATTTTGGATTAATATTAAATTAATCTATCTCAATTAAATTTAATAAATCCCTAAATTTAAAAGCCATAAAAATACGGGGTATTACACCGAGGTAACAAGAGCTTGAGATTACCCATCAGCGATGTCTTCCTTCACCAGGTCGGTCGCAGCCGACATTGCAAAAACCACCATGATTGGGCATCAACCGAGGTCTACATGACTTATGGGATCAGTTATCCATCAGGTCGGCCACAACCGACGTTACAGGTATCATCTCGGCCAGGGCATCATTCGAGGTAAGTATGGACATGGGTTATCCATCAGAATCATCATTAACATCGACCATAGCCGACGTTATGAGTTTCACCTAAGATCACAAGTCCTGACAGGCTCAGCATCAAGTTTTAAGGCAACGTCGGCCCTGGCCGACGTTCCAGATGTCTAACCTCGGTTGGCATCCCAGCCAGGATCAACATATAATCCTCAGCCAAGGCAAGGGTCGTACTTTACCAACCTCGTACTCATCCAGGCCGAGGTTGGTACCAAGCAAAGACAGCCGAGCATCTACGCGCACATGTATGGCTTGGAACACGTGGACAAATCTGTTATACCTGAATCATTCCCTCCACGTGGGGGAATATTGAGGTCATTATTACTTAGTTGAGATCAGCCAGGTGTCATCCTTGCACTGGATGGATCTCCATGCACATGCACATGGCATGCTTGGGGGGGGGGGCACATTACACCCCCCAGGCACTATATATTGAGGTCATCCTCAACATTATAAAGGATCGAGAATTACAACCCTAGCTAAAACTCTATCAATTTACACAGTAGAGAGAGAAAGCTTGAGAGATTGTATTCATGGCCATTAGTGACTTATTTCAGTGACATTACTCACTCACTTGCACAATGAACGTAGGCCTAATTGGCTGAACCACTTATATTCAAGTGTTCATCCTCTTCTCCTCATCTCCTTCTACATATATACATATGTTCTCATGTGTTTCCATTATTATCAGTTGCTTGAGCTTGTCAACACCTTAGCTGGTGGTGCTATTTCTAGAACCATCAAACGGTATACGACATAATTAATTATGATGGACACTTATAAAAATATGTCCTTACAAATCTCCCCCTGTATCTATGCCGGTACATACATAAAAATATATGAATTATCAAATACCAAAATGCCTATTCAAATCTACCCTCCCATGAATAAATTTACAAGAACTCAAACTGTTCTTCAAAAATCTTCATCAAATCTCAAAGCTTTTCTCATCAGGGTGCACAACATCATGATCTTCAATCTTTGTACCTACACACATGAGATAAAGCAAAATACCTTCGTGACACATCGAGTTTGAAATGATATAGGAATAAATCATTAATAAATCAAATCTCCCCCATAATGCAAAAACTCCCCCATAACATGATAATTCTCTCTCCCCTTTTTTATGATGTCCCCAAATTGACAGATAAGAAGAAACAATCAAAACAAGGAGTGTCACGATAAAATGCATAGCAAACATGAATCAAACTATGCGCATGCAAAGGTATATCTCAAAAAATTTCACAAACTATTTTTGATTTTTCAAATTTTTAGTACGAAAATAAGATACCAAAAATCACACCACTGATTTAAACTCAAGCAACCAAGTCATGGAAACGGAATGAATGGGTGTGTACACATTCGATAGGTAAATAAACTCAATCAATCATATGTGCACGATGAATACGTTTACTCCTAATGAATGAACATCAAAAGTATCCTTAGGTGTAAAAATTGTTGAATTTAGATACAAATCAACAAATCAAAGTCAAAGTGATTTCCACACCAATAATGTCCAAAACTATTTAACGCATTTTCAAGACTTTCAAGGACGTGCAAACCCATTTTAAATTCCATCCAAACTCCCTCATGCATATTTTCTTTTTGAGGTTATCTAAATTCTCAAACATTGGAGAACTGGTGCAAAAACCTAATGGCCCCTTTTTTGGCATGAATTTCTTTTTATTGCCTTTAAATTTTTCGGGCTCTTTTAGACCTCTTTGGACCCCGGATAATAAAATTCCTCAATTTTCTAAGTCCAATTTAAACGGTGTCTTAATCACAAAGGATAGATGAATACCTTTCGTAGCCCTTCACCGCTTTCAAATAAAGCGCACAACCTCGCCAAACGGTTCTTACATGCACTGTTTTCTTGTCCAGTTTTATCGCGCCTGGTTCCACTACACCAAATCTGCCCATTTGTCAAGGTCATTGACCTTGACAAATTCACCTTGTCAAGGTCAATGACTGTGACATTTCGAGGCGAGACAACTTTTTTTGTCACGGTCGTGTCACGGTCATTGACCTTGACAAAAAACTCGCGTTTTGTGTCACGGTCGTGTCAAGGTCAATGACCGTGACACGTTTGTCACGGTTTATAACCGTGACAAAGTCGTGACCCTTTTTAAAAAAATTGTCACGGTCATTGACCTTGACACGTCCGTGTCAATTTTGTCACGGACGTGTCACGGTCAATGACCGTGACAATTCTGGGCAGAATTAAAAAAAAAACTGCTGGGCAGTATGGCCACTGCCACTGCCCAGCAGTATATTTGTACCTGTTATAGCAACGTTGTACCTGTTCCAAATATTATATATCCGAACAAACTAAAGATAATGCAAATATATATTCAAATAAGAAACTATTTAAAAAGAAACAACATCACCATCATTTTATCTCAAATCTACAAACTATTTGCATGGAAAAGAGATTTTGTACCGCGACGCTCGGGAACACCTCCTTATCCTTCCCTTCTCGTTCGAATAGCCACATAAGTATAGAGCATATGTGGCCTACCCTTAGGTCCACTCCCTGTCCCCTGAATTGAAATAAAGTAAAATTAGTATCCGCCCCTCAAATATAGATAAATATAAATCGTAATTGAAATCGAAATCGAAATTGAAATATAAATATAAATACATTACCTGTAGTGTCACTCAAACAGCTAACTTGGGCTCATATGGCACCTCCTTCCAACTAATGTACCCCGGGCAATCGTGTCAATTATAATTCTCTTCATATCTAAACACTGAGAAAAACCATAATCCTATGGAGGTATGCGTTGCAAATTCACGTCACCCCCTACAAGTCTAAGGATGCTCACAATAGATCCTCGCAAGTTGGTCAATCATTGTGTGAATAGGTATGAGATCATAATTTGGAGGAATTCACGTCCAAGAAATAATTTGGATTGTGATACCCCTTGATAGACTTATATGTTTTGTTTACCCGACCGATGAACTATTTTATAATCCTATAGAATTAAGTTTTAGAATCAAGGAATTGATCAGATATTCATTAAAATCGGTTAGTAGAAAATTTATTTAACCAAGAGGGTATCGAAAACATAACGTGGGGAATCATAATATACCGTAATCAACTTTAATAATAATAACACATTCTTTCGAGTGATTTATAAATAATTAAATTTGAGTGCAATCATGATTATTTAGTGGAATGAATCGTGATTTAATAAATAAAGGATATAAATTAGACGGTTATAAATTGGGATTTCCTAGTATTTACTTTGAATCCAGTTTATTTATTTATCTTTGGTCCCTAGTATAGTCATTGCCCAAGTAGTAGGAGCGAAACTCTATAAAACCCTTGTTTAGCTAAATCCCGTGAATTATACCTATATATATTGTGTAAGCGAGGATTTTAGCATAAGAATCAATTGTGGAGGGTTAGAGAGGGAGTGAAAAAAATTATACCTATTCACACACACACACACACACCCCACCCTACCCCACCCCCTGCCCCCCTCCACCACCCTCTCCCCCACCACACACCACCACACACACACACACACCCCATCCCACCCCACCCCCTGCCCCCCTCCACCACCCCCTCCCCCACCACACACCACACACACACACACACACCCCACCCTACCCCACCCCCTGCCCCCCTCCACCACCCCCTCCCCCAAAACACACCACCACACACACACCGCACCCCACCCCACCCCCTGCCCCCTCCACCACCCCCTCCCCCACCCCGTCCCACCCCCTGCCCCCCTCCACCACCCCCTCCCCCACCCTGCCCCACCCCCACACACGCACACACATACACACATATATATATATACACATACACACATAAATATACACACAAATATATATATAAATGGAAGAGAGAGAGAGAGAGAAATTGGACCTGAAAGTAGAGAGAGAGAGAGAGAGAGAGAGAGCAGCGTCGAGAAAGAGAGAGAGGGAGAGGGAGGGAACGGTGGGAGGGAAAAAAGAAGGGGGAAAGGGTTTTTGCTGGAAAAGTTGTCACGGTCGTATCAAGGTCATTGACCGTGACAAGAATTCACGGTCATTGACCGTGACAAGCCCGTGACAATTAAATTTGTCACGGCCTTGTCATGGTCAATGACCGTGACAATTAGTTGTCACGGTCGTGTCAAGGTCAATGATCGTGACATAAAACGCGTGTTTTTTTGTCACGGTCAATGACCTTGACAAGGCTGGCCGGCTGAAAGGTGACAATTTGCCCATTTTGGTGTAGTGTTCGTTTTTAAAGACAGGATTGAAGTGAAAACATCCGACCAACATGTGATAAGACAATCACAATAATCAAACAAATCCGTGCACGTATCCAATAAAGGAAATCATGAGTCAAATATGTAGGAAGTAACACTTAATTACATTTTAATGACATTTTAATGACCCCACACATTATAAAGCACATGGATGAATTGACATATTGCCTCAAAACACTATCAAATAGTCACATGAAAAAATGGAATGATATTGTGGCTCGGTCATCCTAAGTGTCCATCCATAAACAGGGAAAACAAAATACAAAACTCTTTTGGATTTTCTCAAAATTTTATCAAAATAAAATCATTTTTTATTTTTCAAAATTTTCAAAAAAATGGAAAACATAGAAAAATGATACATACTAGCAATAGCATAATAATTCATCATGAAAAACATCCTATGCTAGTAAACAAGTCATACCTCAATCGTTAGGTGCAGAGGGGTTTTCCAAAGGTGGTGCGAACTTATGAAAAACCTCCATTAAATTTTGTGAAGTTTTGACCAAAAACTTAACTTGCTCACCTAAATGTGCAAACTCTCTCATGTAGTCTCCAGGAGAATGTAAAGTATCTTGTGTGGGTGCATGTGTGGCAGTAACACGTGTAGAAGTAAAACATGACACATATCCCAACTTAAAACAAAATTCCCTAAGGTGTCCTCTCCTCTTGCAATGGGAACAAACATAAATAGGCCTAGGAACACCTCTCTCAAAAACTCTAGGATGTGCTCTCCTAACGGGAAACGGATGCCTTGGTGGGTTAATTTTTGGTCCATGTGAATCTGTCACTAAAGTGTAAATCGGCTCGGGTGCGACAAAAGAAGTGGAAGCACCGTCATGACCTTTTCCTAGCCCGTCAACTTTACCCTTATCGAGATTAAGAACCACCTTTTCAACCTTCTTAGGTGCGTTCTCAAAATTGACTTTGACCTCCCTGGCATGTTCGAGATCACTCTCGAGTTGGGATACACATGTTTTCAGACTGGACACCGTGTCGGTCAAATCACATTTTCCCTTTCTTGGAACCTCCTTCTCTCTCTCCAAATCTAACACTCGACGACCTAAATCCCTATTATACTTCTTTGTTTTTAAGGCCTCGGTGTACAAATCTCTAAAAGCTTTTTAGATCTCACTTTCATCTCCACTTTCACTCTCGCTTTCTCCCTCACTTGAAGCACTCAAATCATCACTATCGCATTCGTGTGCACTATTGTGGGAAAAAGTGGGTGTGCTCACACGACTTGCTAAAAAAGCAAAAAACCTCTCACCACTCATCGCATCAACCTCACCTTCACTACTATCACTAACTGTGGAGGGCATGACTACTTTCTTCCCTTTCTTTCTAAGCCATGTAGGACACTCAAACGACTTTTGCCCCTTACCCCCACATTCAAAACAAGTCACGTTCTCAAAATCCACCTCACCCTCCTCATCTGAGTCATTCTCTTTTTCCCTCTCACCACTTTCTTTAGCGTATCCTTTATTTTTATTTTTTTCAAAAAATCTCTTTTTATTGGAAGAATTTTCTTTATAAATTTTGAGAAACTTTTTAAAATTTTTTGCAAATAAGGCCATATCATTAAAATCAAAATCTCCCTCAAAATCTGACTCACAAACTTTTTCTTTCTTTTTCTTAAATTGAGTCTTTAAAGCAACGCCTTTATCCTTAGCCTTAATCGTTTGGGGAAAATGTCAATCTCATAGGCTTGAAGATCTCCTACAAGTTCTTCCAACTTAAGTGATTTCAAATTTCCCAAAGAGTATAAAACAGTGACTTTAGGAATAAACCGTTTTGGGTGAGATCTCAAAATCTTTTTAACGACACGCGTGTTGTCAATCGCCTCACCAAATTAAAACTAGTGTTGACCATGTTCGACAAACGTGCATAAAATTCATCAAAAGTTTCGGACTCTAACATAGTAATGGTCTCAAATTGGGTGGAAAGATTTTGCAATTTGTAAAATATGACAGTGTTATAATTGATTAAAATCGTAAATTTCTAATTTGGCACACTTATTTAATTGGAGTCTATTTAAGAACATCCCCTAAACAAGCAACTACGTGTGTGTGTGTGTGTGTGTGTGTGTGTGTCAAACCATAAATAAATAAATCATGCGACACAAATTTCAGGAAAAATACTCGCAGGGCAAAACCTTTTTATTTCACTATAATTTGTAAATAACAACTTACACGGATTACAATGAAATAGGGTGGCACACGAATACTCGCAGGTGTCGATCGGCGTCGTCAGTAATGGAACAATCACAACTACTCCACAAGAACACGCAGTTCTATCTTCAGCAATGAATCCACACGCAGCGAATCCACATGGACAGGCTGTCCAATCTTCACAAAGACTCCCTCCACAATAGCATGCAACTCTCGGGTTGTAAAGTTCTCCCCACAAAGAATGATCAAAAGCAAAGTGTGTTCTAGAAGACCAAAACAATTCACCAAATCATATGGGATTTTTGTGAATTGAAAACAAAAAGGGATTAAACCCTAAAAGAAGAAGTCAAAAGGATTCTGCAGTTTCGCAGCTTTCTGTCTTTCAAAATGCTAGGACATCTTAATCAAAACGAAACCATTTAATTATTATTTATAGAAAAACGCACCGCCTCAGTCGCTCGAAGGACGTACACGTGTTGTTTGAACGACATCGCGTGACATCCAATGTCGTTCGAACGAGATATGATCTCGCTTGAACGACCTGAGCGTCAAAATCGAGGAACGCTATAGGGCTTAAAAAAAATTATTCATTCTTAAAATTTGACGAAAACGTCCTCTCCAACACTTAGAAAATATTTTGAAAAATGTCCCAAAGCTCTAAGTTCAAAGTTAAGGTATTTAAAACATAACCTTACGAAAGTAAACTTTGCAGAGGCTTTTTGATGAAGAACCTTCATATATTCAGATCCGTCTTGATGTAGATTGCCCTTCAACTTCTTCGACGGTTGTAACGGTATACGACATAATTAATTATGACGGACACTTATAAAAATATGTCCTTACATAAATTGTATGAATCCATAAGTCATCACTAAACAAAGGTCCCTTACATTGGATTTCCCTAACCATATTTTTATTTCAGGAAAGTAAAAGAACCGAGTCTATTATTTCTTGGCTCCTTAATCTAACAAAATGAGAGCTTACCCCTGCTCACCCAAATCCAACGGAACTCTACTAAAGTTCTCATCCTTTAAAGATACTACCAAACGAAAGAACGTAAAAACAGAGTACCGTCAAAATTCGATTAAAAATAGATAAAAAAATTGCATCAGATTAAGTCATTGCATATGCGAGTTCTTCTCCCCTAGTAAAAAAGAAAAACATTAACGAAAGTGCCCTGATATTTTTGCAGCTATCACTATCAGCAGAAGAATCCCACTAAGTTCTTACCTTGGAAAGATGAGTTTGCGCTCTGTGCGGTGCTTTATTCTTCATAAGCGAGCTCCCTACTGTAACAACCCCCATTTTCTCACATAAAGGCTGTCCAGGCACGATACGTCAAAGATGGGGCTTGTTATGCAATTTACATCACTCTTAGCACCGATTGTAATAAACAATCGTAAATAAATCACATTCAAATTAAAACTAAACTAAACTAAATAACAAAGAATAATATACAAAACCAGTATCCACATCCGATAAAATAAAAACCAACATGAATGAAATACTGTCTCAACTCATAAATAAAAATAACTCCGGTCTTATGACATTACAGTAATCCAAAATAAATAATGACTAGAAAGAAAAGTAGATACCTAATCTAGAAGAAATGAATCTTTAAGAAGTAACTCTTGACAGCAAATCTGATATTCTTTTAGTTCTACGATCCCTGTCTGAATAAACCTGGGGAGGAAAGCATTTATATTTTGGGTCAGCGCCCTAGAGTTGAAATATTCAACTTACTTAATTTAAAATGAAATAGTACTGTTGATTCAAAGTAAGAAAACTTCCATCGTCCCTCAGATACAGTAAATATATCACCCCTCAGCTAAAATATGATATTTCCAAAGTCCTAAAAATAAATTTCGAAGTCTTCAATAGGCACGGAGATAGTTAAATGTAAGAAGTATTGAGTGTAACAAGCATATTGAACCATATTTGTCTACACTTAGCTTATTTATGCCCACATTGACCCAGTCCTATTACTTATAAATGTAACACCACATCCATTTTATTTACTTCATAACATAAGGATCTATGAATATTTCTCTACACTCTTAGACAATGGGATTACCTTCATTTAAATTCGAGCAGAATATATATATATATGCGACACACAAAGGCATCTACCAGTGGTGTCTCTTTCGTGTTGTAGCGGTAAGTCCGGAGGAATCTCTCATTCCAAAGAAGACATCAAAAAACTGACACAAGTTGGGGGCGGTTCCTACGCAGGATATCAATTTATAGCCCATACCCAGCAACGACAAAGGCTATCAGCGTCAACACCTACCTGTCGTAGATGGCGCCTCCACGTAGTACCTATATGACCCATACAATCGCCAAGCCCACCTATGTTGGTGTGTGCTATACAGTCCAAACGCATGGATCCTAAGCCGATAAGATCATCCACGAACATTGGTATGTCCATGCACACACACACACACACACACACACACACACACACACACACACACACACATATATATATATATTATTCCCACATAATATGTATTGGTAACTACTCTATAATTACCCAAGGTTTCCCCGGAATGGTTTCCCATAATTAATAATCAAACCTCCAATTTATTATTAATCCCCTTAATTTTTCATAGGATTATTTAGCTAACTAGGCTTTGTAACCCTTTACTTAAGTGAGCCTCTAATGCTTCCAAATTATTTCTATTTTACTTAGACATTTTTATTATGTTTAAATGACACGCGCCCGTAAATTTATTTATGTGTGATTTATTTTCCACTGGTGATCTCATCATGCCAAATTGAGTCATGTATTTATATAATCATAAATAAATATTTATTTCAATTTAATTTTTTACTCATTTAATTTAAATCCTCCGATTTAATTTATTCCCAAATTAATATTAAACTATTTAATTTAATTAAGTCGTAATATTTTATTCTAAAATTACGGGGTATTACATTCTCCTCCCCTTATAACGAAATTTCGTCCTCGGAGTTCACTAAAGCCAAACCTTATGTTTTAATCCGCGTTATTAACCCAAGTTTTACACCCAATTAGTCCATACTCATGTCCCATGAGATAAAAGAAAAGGCTCACTCATACCTCTCATAACATCACTGGGCTATTCATATATTCCATATCATATGTTGACACACATAACATTAAAAAAACATGAATGACACATGTAAATATAATTTGTACCATCCATACCAAGCATATCAATATATTAAGTATACCACCACATACGTACATGAAAAAGAAAATAATGATCTTAGTATCCAACTTCCTTCGACTCCCAACTTTTGCCAGTTTCGTGCGTGGGAAGTCTCGCAAGTTAAATCCAAACAAGGAACCCTGCTGATACACTACTGTACGGCTTAGTCAGTTATTGAGGTCCATCGGCCCAAGATTCAAAGAAAATAAAAATAAAAATAAAAATAAATGCTTGCAGTAATCATGTAAATTCCGACTTTTGCCAATACCAACTAAAGTCTCATATCTCCTAAGGGACACACAAAATCCCAATTAATTAACTCGTTTAATTATACTAAGAACAATAACCCAAAATGTCCTACGGGTCTACCATCTCTCAGCTCCTTACAATTTCTACTTTCATGCGTGAGATGTCTCGCAAGCAAAATCCAAATAAGGACTCTCTCGATACATTAATGTATAGCATTGTCAGTTGTTGAGATCCGTCAGTCGAGGACCCCCGTCTATAATTTTCTCAATTAATTTATAAGTCTCCACAGGACCTATAGTCGCCCATTTAACCATATTTACACTCAAGGTGTCACAGTTCCTTTAGTATTTTCCATGGTAAAAATAAACACTAATGCGAGCTAGTCACACTTCATTCGACTATTAATTTTAAATAGGGTCATAAAATTAATACAAACCCTATGGTCTTCTTACCAATCCATCCCTAAGTGATTATTGTAATCTGACATTACTTATGGAAATAAATTTTTTGCAACTCTATATCCTCCTGAGATCAATTCTTATACCCCTACATACGAGGCACTATATGTGCTTGTCCTTAAACTACCCTCCCCATATGCAAACAAATAGTATTTACTATGGAATACTATGCACTAGAACTAAACTAAGTATGTCCTATAAAATAAAGGAGTTTGGGATCATACCATTGTTGTTTATGATGGTGTTAGTACCTCTATTGATGCAAGGTGATATACGCGTCCGTACTCTAATTGCGACTGATGTCCCTGAGGTGGAGCGGGTAGCGCTGGTGCGGTTGGCACTACCGCCACTGGCTGGACCTGTAGTGGTTAACACTCCCCCTGAGGTGTATGGTGTCCTCGCTGTCCCCCTGACTCCCGTGTTACTCGATTTCCTGAGGTCACTTCCCAGCGATGTGGCCCTTCTCTCCACAAACATTGAAATTTCCCTGTAACTTGTGCCTATTTGGTTGCAGTCCCTGTTGGTCCTGATTTTTCTACCCTTGGCCCTGGTGGACTCTCTGTTATTATCCCTATCTATTCCCATTATCAAAACCCCTAGATCTCTTATGATGCTCTAAAGGTTGAGGACCCAAGGATTGCTAGGCCTCCTGGTTGTTACTCCCATTCGCCTTACTCTGTTGGTTGGACATCGCGGAGTGGTGTCTCTTCTCCCCCTTATCTTTCTGGAATGCTCTATGATCTTGGTAATGTAGTAAGGTCGCATTTACTACCTGATTATAGGTGGTGAAAGTCGGATTTCTCAATAATGGCTGTCTGATTTGCCAGGTTGTCCCCGACACGAATTTCTCTATCTTCTTTTTTTCTCTATACTCACATCCTCCTTGGCAAAATAGGAAAGAGCGATAAACTCTTCCTCGTATTCTGCCACAGTGCGACTACCTTGCTTAAGATCCATGAACTTCTTTTGCATTTCAGATTGCATTGCCTGAGGAAAGTACTTCCCCTCAAATATCTCCAAAAACTCATTAATAGTAAGACTATCCGTCTCGATAATCATCATAACCACCTCCCACCATTGAAGTGCTGCCCCACTAGTCGAAATGAAGCTAACATCTGCTCCTGCACTGGTGTGCACTCTACGATCCATAAATATAGATAAATATATCTATTCCAACTATTCGCTACTAGAATATCCAGACTGCCAGTAAACTCTAGTGGTTGGCCCTTAGTGAAGGCCTCCCTAGCTCTATCACAAATCAATCAATGTGTCTGCACTGATAGCATCGCCTGTCGTGGCTGTGGTGGCTACTGGCTGCGGTGGTGGAAAATGCCTTAACATAGCTGCCATGGCAATGGACACTGCCTGATCCATAATAGTGGCAATATCTATCGGTCCAACCATATTTGGGGTTGGAGGTGGCTCCTACTGTGGTTCTTGTTGGACCCCCTCCTCTGTAGTTGGTGTGGTGGCATGTCTTGATCCGCCTCTCCTCCTGTTTTCCAACTGAACGCAAATGAGATTCGTATTAGTAACTGATCATGAAGAATACAATAATTCCAAAACATATGGCTCTATACATCAAATAACGCAATGCAGATCCTAAGGACACTAGAACCGTGCTCTAATACCAACTGTAATAACCCCCACTTTCTCACGTAAAGGTTGGCCAAGCCCGATATGCCAACGATGGGGCTTGTTATGAAATTTATATAATTCTTATCACCGACTATAATAAACATTCGTGAATAAATCGCATTTAAATTAAAACTAAACTAAATAGCAGAGAATAATATACGAAACCAACATCCTCATCCAATAAAATAAAAATTAACATGAATGAAATATTGTCTCAACTCATAAATAAAACTAACTCTGGGCTTATGCCCTTAAGAGTAATCCAAAATAAATAACGATTGGAAAGAAAAGTAGCAACCTAATCTAGAATCAATGGATCTTTGAGGAATATCTCTTGACAGCAAGTCTTATATTCCTTCAGTCTTGTTATCCCTATCTAAATAAACCTGGGGGGAAACATTTATATTTTGGGTTAGCGCACTAGAGTTGTAAGAATCAACTTATTTAATTTAAAATGCAATAGTACTGTTGAGTGAAAATAAGCAAACTTCAATCAACACTCACAGATGGTAAATATCTCACCTGTCACCTAAAATATGATATTTCCTAAGTACTAAAAATAAATTCTGAAGTCTTCAATAGGGACGGAGATAGTTAAATGTAAGAAGTATTAAGTGTAACTAGCATGCTGAACCGTATTTGTCTACACTAAACTTATTTATGCCCAAATTGTTCCAGTCCTATTACTTATACATGTAACACCGCATCCAATTAATTTATTGCATAACATAAGGGTCTGTGAATATTTGTCTACATTCTTAGACAATGGGATTACTTTCTTTTAAATTCGGGTAAAACATATACGTCCTTTCATATATGCGACACATAAAGGCACCTACTAGTCGTGTCTCATTTGTGCTCAATCGACAAGTCTAGAGGAATCTCTCATCCCAAATCGAACATCACAAAACACATATAAGTTGGGGGTGGTCCCTACGCAGGATACCAGTTCACAACCCATACCCAGCAGTGACAAAGGCTATCAGCGTCAACACCTACCTTTCGTAGATGGGGCCTCCATGTAGTGCCTATATGACCTGCACAATGCCCAAGCCCACCTGTGTCGGCGTGTGCTACATAGTCTGAATGCACGAACCCCGAGTCGATAGGACCGTCCACGAACATTGGTATGTCCACACACACACACACACACACACACACACACTCATATATATATATATATATATATATATATATATATATATATATATATATATATATATATATATATATATATATATATATAAGTATGGGTAATTACTCTATAATTACCCAAGGTTTCCTCGGAACGGTTTTCCATAATTAATAATTGAACCTCTAATGTATTATTAATCCCCTTAATTTTTCATAGGATTATTTAGCTAACTAGGTTATGTAACCCTTTACTTAAATCGTGACACTCCAACATTTTAAAAAAAATTCTCACATATCGAAACATGGTTTTATCAACTCGCGTGGATTTCTAAATTCAGCCCCAATATTTCCCCAATCCAAACTTGGCCTGCCCCTAACGCCAAATCGATTCGATCCTTGGCCGAATCAATTCGCTCCAAGGCCGAATCGATTCAGACCTGGGCAGAAGCCTAGATCTGCTGCATTTTTCCAACTCGCAAATTCTCTATCTTTTTCCCAAGTTCTTTTTATTGGCTAATTTGATTCCATAATCATAAAAATAGGTTCCTAAGATTTAGTACTCCATCTTGGAAGATTAAATAATATAAATTGACATTAATAATGAGTCTCAATTTCCCAGAAATTTAAATCATTAGTCATAACTCTAGTCCAACATTTCTACTATTAATCCATCTAGATTCAAGCCATACTTTAACATAATACATGGATTGTAATTCTCTACAATTGTAGTCCTTCAATCATGGATTCAAATTCTCTACATATTTTTCAAGATTTTTCAATATAATTCAGAATTTCTAACGCATGAATTCTATCATCCAAATTAAATTTCAATCATCCTAATTTCTAGTTTAAACCACCTAATATCTGATTGGTCTTTTCTACATACATGAGGTTTATTCCTATCATTTTTAAGCATCAATTTCACCCTAAGAAAACCCAAAAATCATACGTCATTTAATACGGTGAATCAACCTCTACATTGAATACATAAATTAAGCAAGAAGATTCTTGCCTGTTTATGGTGATAGGTGGTTTCTTCCTTGAATTCTTTCTTCTTCCTCCTCTTAGGCATTTGTTCCCTTCTCTCTTGAAGTAGGGCTGCTAGGGTTATGTTGATTAGTAGTGGGGAGTTATTTATCTTGCTCCTAATCTTATATTTAACCCAATTCCCGAGTTGGGCATATAACCCCATTTTTGGACCCCTAAATGGGCCCGAATCCATACCCAGACTATCCCAAAAGTTTCCCAACTTATATACCTATGACCCTGGACCACTTCTAAAGATTTAAAACACATAAACGAGCCTCTACCGCTTCCTAAAACGAGTCCCAATTATTTATATTTTGCATAGAAATTTTTATTATGTTTAAACGACACACTCCCGTGAATTTATTTATGTGTAATTAATTTTACACTGGTGATCTCATCATGCCAAATTGAGTCTTGTATTTATATAATCATGAATACATATTTATTTTGATTTAAGTTTTTACTCATTTAATTTAAATCCTCCTATTTAATTTATTTTCAAATTAATATTAAATTATTTAATTTAATTAAGTCGTAATATTTTATTTTGAAATTACGGGGTATTACGGAAGATTGTTAGATCAACACTGTCTCACGATCTCTGTCTATCAAAGAAGACTAAGTCTCGTCAGTTATGGATCAGATTCTGAGATAACTTGAGAGCATCATTGCCTCTAGAAAACCGTGTAGTCCGAGATAAGGCACTAGGCCAAACCCAAGCCCGCATACAAGGAACCCATACTGTAAAAGGAGATAACGTTCTTCCTCTTCCAATCCCCCAACATTGGTACACCGTTTGTGTTGGCTATCGAGGGCATGCCCATAAATCCCCAAGATCCTCCTACATTCGTCCCCAATCTAGCTCCCCCTGTTAAAGTCGGTGCTGCCTACTTCCAAAATATGTCTCCTCCACAGGGTTACTTTGAGCCCTACCATGAGTACCCCGAGTAACTGAACACCGAACAATAATGTTCAAGGTCCCCCACAACCTGAATTTGTGGCCCATCCGCTAATCGAATAGGTCATTTCCTGCTACCGAACCAGGAGACACAAGTCCAATTTGGATTGTGTCTCCTCCAGAAAGCCATAAATAATATTAAAACCATTAATGAGGTTACCAACATCAAGAAAATGGGACTCTATACTGAAGCTCGACTCCCGAGAAAGTTGAAGATACCAGTATTCAAAACCTATAAAGTGGTAGGCTCTTTAAGAGCATCCACAATGGTGGAAGGTATGGACAAAAAAAATGGTAAAGTTACCAATTCGTAGAGTTGCAGTGGGGATGGGTAAGTAACAAAAGAGGAGAGAGGAATGGTAGGGGGTTTGTAAATTTACCGGATGGCTACTGAATCAGTAAGAACTTCTTGCGAACTTCTGAAGTTCGTAGTAACTTCCTACGAACTTCTTTTCTTCGTAGGAAGTTCCTACGAACTTCAGAAGTTCGTAAGAATTCCTACGAAGAAAAGAAGTTCGTAGGAAACCCTTTTTACCACAGTGAAAACTAACACCGTTTGGGAGGAATTTCTTTATAAATAGCACACTTCCTTCTTCCATTTCTTTATCAGACCCTATATCCTTCTTCCATTTTCTTATTTTCATTATAAATATTTTATATTTTTATAAAAAATATGTCTTCTTCTCAACCAATTGGTACATCTCGGCAACCTAATATGACTCCTTTTGAGGATGAAATATTATGTACTTTTTATGCAAAATATACAGCTCGAAGTATTGAAGGAAACTCAATATCATCGGGCACATTTTGGGACACTGTGAAAGATGAGTATAACGTCACGCATGGAATTACAATTACTCGTACGAGATCCATGCTATCAACACGTTATAATCATATATCGCATCAAATAATGCTATATATTGCAAAGCTTTCTCACCAAAAGAATAATATAGGAAGCGGGATGAACGAATTCCAAGAGGTTACTAAAGCACGCGACGCGTACCGCGCCGAAACCAACAAACATTTTACGTTCGATAACTGCTATCAAATTTTAAAAGATTTGCCAAAATTTGACTTGGAAAATACAGCGGGGAACAACGACAACACTACACCTGTTGGCGAAGATGATACTCCGGGGGTACGAGACGTACTGGATAGACCCCCAGGTAGAAAGGGTGAGAAACAACGTGCACGTCAACGAGCGCGTTCTGACAGCTTGGATTGCAACACGACAGTACTCAAACATTGCGAAGACTTCAATGCAATGTTTAAAAGCAAGCAAGAGTGGAAGAATGATCGTGCCCTTAAATTTGACTCTCAAATGGATGCGTTCATTCAGATGAAGCGAGCTGATCAACTCACCAAAAAGCAGGATCAACTCGTGCGCCTAGGTCGAGAGCAATCGTACATCATGGATCTGGATATGACCCATATGAATGAAATACAAAAGCAGTTTCATTTTAAAAGGTTGAATGACCTAACAACGATGGTTGTTGCGACCGAAGCTACGATATCTGAGTTGCAATCGAACTCCGTCGGGTCGTCTGGTCCAAGCGGTTCAATTAATGATTAGTAGTGTTTTTAAATGATGTATTGAACCCTCATGATCGTAATTCATTTTTTTTTCGGTATATGGAGAGTGATTCACTATCCATCTTAATAAATGAAATGCCACCCTTAAATAGATGAAATGTGATTATTGTTTAATAATGGTCCGCTTATATAATATTGTCGATTAAACCATTATTTTATATAAAATAACAGGTATATGATCACTACGACAATCCTACAAATACAAATTGAAAATGGAACAAACATAACATTTAACCACGGTTAAAAAAAAAATTACAATAAATTCATCATCCGACCATTTCATCACCGTGGGTGTTCCAAATGTGCTCTACCAAATCATTCCGTAACTGTTGATGTTTAGTTACATCTCTTATCTTCGCATCCCGTATGAGGTAGTCGTAGAAATTAGTTTGGCCCCTCATAATTACAAGTGTTTCATCATTCTGTTCGTACTCATTTTGCCATGGACAATCTCTGCGTTCATCGTCAATAATCATATTATGCATTATAATGCACGATTTCATAATGGTTGATAGTGACGCCCTATTCCATAATTTACAAGGTTCCCGAACAAAAGCGAATCGAGCTTGTAATACACCAAACGCACGTTCTACATCTTTTCTGCACGCTTCTTGGTACTTGCAAAAAAATTTCTGTTTTTGTGTAATACCATTTTGGTTCCTAAATGTTTTTACTATTGAAGCGTACGGAGGGTAAATGCCATCTCCAAGGTAGTAGCCCATGTCGTAAGAATTTCCGTTAACATTGTAATTAACGGGAGCTGCCGTCCCATTGCGTAATTCTTGAAAGACATTAGATCGGTGTAAGACATTCAAATCATTGCAAGAACCAGGCACCCCAAAGAATGATTTCCAAATCCAAAGATCGTAGGAGGCAACCGCTTCAAGGATTATAGTTGGTGACTCTTTACGACCACTATATTGAGCGTGCCATGCTGTTGGACAATTTTTCCAACGCCAATGCATGCAATCTATGCTCCCTAGCATTCCTGGGAAACCTCTATTTGCATTTTGTTCGAGTAACCTTGTAACGTCGCCTTGTGTCGGATTTCTGCCGTACTGGGGACCGAAAATTCGTACAATTGCCTCTGTAAATCTAATAACAGCTTCTAATAGAGTGGTTTCACTCATAGCGTACTGCTCAGACCACACGTCATGGGAACCCCCATTAGCTAACAGTCGAATTGCCCCCAACACTTTCTGATGAGAGCTCAAACATTGACGACCGCAAGCATCATTCTTCTGAACAAAGTAGTTATCATAATGGCAAACAGATTCAAGGATGCGATTGAAAACACTATACCGCATCCTGAATCTCCTTCGGAAAAAATACTCATTGTATACCTTATCTTCCCCAAAATAATCTTCCCATAGTGTTGCATGTCCCCTTTCTCTCCTATGATTCACTCGACGCCTCGTTTCGAGTTCTTTCCCATCGCGAATTATATTTTTTTCAGCACACCACCTGGTAATCTCCATCATAATAATCATTTCCTCGTCTGAATCATCGGATGATCCACCGTCATTAAATTGTGCATATTGTAGCATAAGATTTCGGCCCTCATCGCTAGAACTGGAGGAGTCCATGATATAATATGGTTACAAATTAATTTAGGTGTAGATGAAAAATTATACTCTACCTGTATAGTTTTACGATACACACGTATTTATAAGTTTAGATGTAGACGAGTAAATTATACTCTACCTGTATGATATGTGTCCCTTAACAATTATTATATATATTTTTTATCATTGTAAAATAAATATCTCTGTCCTTTCGTAAAAATTATATTGTATGATATTGGTAAGTGTGCTACTGATTGATATTGGTATGTGTGTTAATTTAGAAAGTTACCTTGTACAGGTTCTTCAGGCAATCAAATAAGTGACAATTGAAAAAGTTACCTTATACAGCTTTATGTGTGGCTTGGTATGTGTGCCTTGATATAGTTTTACTTCTACATTGGATATGTCTGCCTTAACAATTATTGTAAAAAAAAATTATCATTGTAAAATAAATATCTCTGTCCTTTCGTAAAAATTATATTGTATGATATTGGTAAGTGTGCTACTGATTGATATTGGTATGTGTGTTAATTTAGAAAGTTACCTTGTACAGGTTCTTCAGGCAATCAAATAAGTGACAATTGAAAAAGTTACCTTATACAGCTTTATGTGTGGCTTGGTATGTGTGCCTTGATATAGTTTTACTTCTACATTGGATATGTCTGCCTTAACAATTATTTTGTAAAAAAATTTATCATTGTAAAATAAATATCTCTGTCCTTCCGTAAAATTTATACTGTATGATATTGGTAAGTGTGCTGATGATTGATATTGGTATGTGTGTTAATTTAGAAAGTTACCTTGTACAGGTTCTTCAGGCAATCAAATAAGTGACAATTGAAAAAGTTACCTTATACAGCTTTATGTGTGGCTTGGTATGTGTGCCTTGATATAGTTTTACTTATACATTGGATATGTCTGCCTTAACAATTATTGTAAATATTTTTTATCTCTGGCCTTCCGTAAAAATAAATATCTCTAACCTTCCGTATTATAAATATCTCTGACCTTCCGTAAAAATTATCATCACATGATATTGGTATGTGTGCCTTTAAAATTATTGGTATGTGTGCCTTTACAATTACCTATAAATATTTTAGAAGGATTGCAACAATTATTTATCTACCATTATCTTATATTTCAGAAATGGCTTCATCTCCCTACTATTCATCCATTTACAATGGCTCTTACACAGATATTGTTGGTAACGATTGGTGTGGGAAAAAAATAATTTTCCAAACATATCCAATTGATACTTCTCGACGTTTTCTCAATGACTTTGGTCATATATTCATAATCCCTCCCAATTCGGAACCTGAAGACGGAGTTGTGTATCCGTGGGAACACCTCACATGGCCAGATAAATATAATGAAAGGTGTGACCTGGAGGTGCTTTGCCATTACCATCACATATCCGTGCCAAAAAATTGGGCTGCCGCACTTTGGCCAATATCGTATCCCGAAGAAGCGGATATGTTTTGTCTTGATTTATTGGAGGAAGAGATATGGCAGGTGGAGAGGCGCCTACAACGTTATCAAAAAGCACAACGCACGATGCTATCAGGTCATCACATTCAAGAACAATTAATTAACATATATAATGACTCTACGTTGGCATCAGATAACGATATTTCAGATTACACGAATTCCGGTTATGATTACTTTTCGGAATGCATATATGAAAATGATGGGGCAGAGTACGAACCAAATATATCAAACTACAACAAAATTCCGGTTCACCCTCGACCAACGAAAAATGCGGGGCCACACATCAATAGACGGATCAACGAGAATAGGACATGCCGTGGCCATGTACTCGTGATGTAGATACTGCAAAATTTGTCAATAAATTTAATTCATTAGAATAAGTTGACATATATTGTAATGAAACATTGATTTCATTAAATAAGATGAAACAAAAATATACCTCGAGTATTTGCCACATGCATTCAACGCTAATCAACGATCGTCGGCTGGCTTTGTCCAAAGACCATAAAATACGGGCATAAATAGACGAACCCCAGTCGTATGTGCCGATGGCAGGAATATCCTTCAGATAATGTAAATAGCCGAGGTCGGAAGTGGAGTGAGCATTTGGAAAAAATACACTCCCCAATACATAAAACCAAAATGCCCGAGCTATGATTGGGGACATATAATCCGGTAAAGGGTCAACCTTGACAAAATTTTCTATGTATTTTTTAAGGTCAGAAACTGGAATTCCCGCACCAGTAAATCTCTGTATATGAATTTCTAGGAAAAATTCATTTACGGTATTAACAAAATTTGTATATTGTTCAATTCGTAGATTTTCAATCCGTCGTCCTTGTCCAATTGGAATGCCTGCACGAAGGTTAAAATTTAGTCATATATTTAAATAACTATGAATATGAAAACCATAATAAATATTTCAAACAATCATTTATGAATTTAAGTACAACTATTTATTTTCACATATTGAAATATTAAGTGAATATGAATAATTATTTTCATATATTGACATAATCGGAATGCGGGTACATTTTTCAATTTATTTGTCGTATATGAAATAATTATGAATATAATTACCTAAAAATATTTTTCAAACATTTAATTATGAATTTAAGTACAACATATTATTTTCACATTTTTATACGATTATGATGCCGGTACACGAAGGTTAAAATTTAGTCATATATTTAAATAACTATGAATATGAAAACCATAATAAATATTTCAAACAATCATTTATGAATTTAAGTACAACTATTTATTTTCACATATTGAAACATTAAGTGAATATGAATAATTATTTTCATATATTGACATAATCGGAATGCGGGTACATTTTTCAATTTATTTGTCGTATATTGAATTAATTATGAATATAATTACCTAAAAATATTTTTCAAACATTTAATTATGAATTTAAGTACAACATATTATTTTCACATTTTTATACGATTATGATGCCGGTACACGAAGGTTAAAATTTTGTCATATATTTAAATAACTATGAATATGAAAACCATAATAAATATTTCAAACAATCATTTATGAATTTAAGTACAACTATTTATTTCCACATATTGAAACATTAAGTGAATATGAATAATTATTTTCATATATTGACATAATCAGAATGCGGGTACATTTTTCAATTTATTTGTCGTATATTGAATTAATTATGAATATAATTACCTAAAAATATTTTTCAAACATTTAATTATGAATTTAAGTACAACATATTATTTTCACATTTTTATACGATTATGATGCCGGTACACGAAGGTTGAAATTTTGTCATATATTTAAATAACTATGAATATGAAAACCATAATAAATATTTCAAACAATCATTTATGAATTTAAGTACAACTATTTATTTCCACATATTGAAACATTAAGTGAATATGAATAATTATTTTCATATATTGACATAATCGGAATGCGGGTACATTTTTCAATTTATTTGTCGTATATTGAATTAATTATGAATATAATTACCTAAAAATATTTTTCAAATATTTAATTATGTATTTAAGTACAACATATTATTTTCACATTTTTATACAATTATGAATATAAGTAGAAATCGAAATAAGCCATAAGTTATTACCGGAAAGCATTGTGAAGTCCAGCGGAGTGAACGCAAGCTCGACATATGGTAGCTGGAAGGTATGCGTCGTGTCCCACCAACGTTCGATCATCGCCGTCACAATACATTGATCAGAATTGGGCATCACAACAGAAAAGAAATTCGACATAAAACCGACACTGTCGATAATTATTTTGATATCGGGCTTTCTCTCTTGAATCAATTTGTACAATTTCATTGGCCCCGCCCAATTCCCCCGAAATTCGAATTTGTTTCCGTTTATTATCGGAGTTTCGCCGTCCGACGCGTGTGATACTCCGTCGTAAATACGAGTATAGTTGTCAATTGCGGGGTTCGACGGTTGAGTCGGCGCGAAAGAATCGGGAATTGTCGTTGAAGTTGACCCGTGTTTTTTTGATTTCCCGATATTAATATATTTCTTCCATTTCCTACCTAATTCCATCTTGTTGACAAGATCTGATTTGGAGGATTTAGACTGATTTGAAATTATATTTGGGAATAAATAGAATGATTTTTTAGAGTATATGAAATATTTGGACCGAATTATATGAGATTGGTACAAATAAATATTGAGTAATTGAAGAAAACAAAATGGAAAAGAAAATGGAGGAAGATGAAGTTGGGGGAGGAAGCAGAAGACAAATGGAAGAAGAAAGGAGAAGCTCGAATAAATAAGCAGTATAGGAATAATGGAGAATAATGAAGAAGAATTCTGGTGAGTATAGGAATAATGGAGAATAATGAAGAAGGAAGAAGAATTATGGTGAATATATGAACGGCTGAATGTTACCGTTTGTTACCGTTTGGATTCGACCGTTAAGTTCTTACGAACTTCTATAGTTCGTAACAACTTCCTACGAACTTCATTTGTTCGTAAGAAGTTGTTACGAACTATAGAAGTTCGTAAGAACTCCACCACTATTTGCTGCCCATTTGGGCGATAGGTAGGACTCACACACGCGCTTCAAACGCTCTTAAATTTACCCTTCGCTCACTTCCACCAGTACGGATGCTCTAACTACCCAGTTGTCTAATTACCACCTCGAGATCCAGGTCTGAAATGTCAACCTAGGGATATTGGAAAGAGTGTTGATAGGGAGATCACTTTTGGGACCCAATTTTGAAACCCACACATAAGACAAAAATGGGTACAAATTTTTAATGCACATTTTGAGGTCCTGGCGGGACCCATAACAATAAGGTATAAGTTTTTAATGCAGTGGGTTTCAAAATTGAGTTTTTTTACTGGGTCTCCCTAGATTTATTCTATTGGAAAGGATGTTCTCAACTCATCCACACTAGCCGAAGGATCCCTCACTTGGTACATGGGCCTTAAATGTGAGGTGACTAATAAAACATGGGATGATGTATATGGTGATTTCCTAAAACAGTACGAATACAATAAAGAGTCGGGCATCACCCATAAGTACCTAGAAATGTTAAAACAGGAGGAAGGGGAGGTAGCTAAAAATTTTGCCACTCGCTAAAGAGAGAAATCCGCTCAGATGGTAAATCATCTAATAGAGAGTGACTAGATGGACATCGTAATCAGAAACTTCCAGAGGTAAGTGCAAAGTGAACTTGGTTTCACCTGGATCCCAAATTTTAAATCCCTCAGTCATATAAGGTGTAAGATCGAAGAAAGTCTGGCGGCCAAAGATGCCAAAACCAATAAAGAATCCCATCGCAATACTAATCAATTTTCCACCCATAAGAACCCGCTAGGATCTTAAACATCTCAAATCCACGCCCTTGTATTCAAATTTAACGAGAGTTAGTAAATTATTTGAACAAATTAATGTTTTAATTTAGTAATCGAACTAGAGATAGGTTTTTCCTGTATTTGAATATTAATTTGGTGTTCAAATTTGAGGATTGATATTGTTTTAGTTAAATTGATCCTACCGGTAATTTTCTGAAAATAGTGTAGTCCTAACTTTTCACAATATGACATTTTTAAATTAATTTTCTGAAAAATATATTATTAAATTTATAATTATAACGGGAGTTAGATTATCGATTTAATATTATCTCAAAATATATCACATTAATAAATTGAGAAATTGAAATAATTGAAAATGTAGTGTAATCCCATCTCTTGACCTTCTCACATTTATCACACTCGGTTGCACATTTTTTTTTTTATTATTTAGTCATTTCGTAATTTTATTAGTAGTCAATTTTTCCCTTGAAATTGTTTTAAAAATAAAAAAATAAAAAAATAAAAAAATAAAAAAATAAAAAAATAAAAAAATAAAAAAATAAAAAAATATTTTAATAAAAAAATTGGAATTGCACGTTTTCACATTAATTGTTTCACCTTGGAAGTTGGATTGATACCCATACTTACCGCAATACAAGTTATTTTTAGACAAGTTTTGTAGGTAGTCAAGGAAATTTTGAGAGTGACTTTTGAAGACAACGACCATATACCTAAAAAGCTTCTTATCAGGCATTGGCTCACACCCTCGTCTTTGTTACGGTAGGTTGGGTGCGGGTTTGTATTTTGAGAGCTTTATACAAGTAAGTATTATGTTTAAATTTTAAATTAGTAACTCTGTCTTCTTGGACTCCGGGGACGCTTTCGACGGGTCCTTCACCTAGTTTGAACTTGAAATTGGAATCGCATGCTAAACATGTGAAGCGTTAACTAAGATAAAACTGAATTAACAATATTATATAGGATGTTTCATTGCACTTCACACGTAACACTCGGGTTGGACTGGGTTGACTACGGGTAACCCATAAATCTGGGTCCAGGCATTACAAATATTGGATTCTAGATTCCTCAAGTGACAAGAACAATCAGAGGGCACTTTCCTTGAGAGTTTGTTAAAACAACTGCGCTATTATCTCTTTTGATGCTCCGAAGAGAGTCATGACACGGTGGTAGCTGTGTAAGTGTACAATTGGAGATCTGGAGCCTTCGAACTTATCGATATCCAATATTTTGAACTTCTCTGGTAGTCGAGCCTTAGGATAGGGAGACATGTGGGTGTAATCCACATACTTCCCCGAGATTTTGACTTGGTCAAAATTTTTAGACAACAACCAAAGGTCTTCTTTTACCTTGTTTAACTCTTCTTCTATTGGATCAACAAGGACATGTGGTGGAAGATTACCCCCTGTCTGGGCGAGATTTGGTATCAACAACCAAGCTAGTGGCATCACATTACCAGGCAGGCTACAAGGGACTTGCTAGTATTCGTTCGAAACCCATACTGGTTCTGGAGCTTATGGACCCATAGCTCTGGGGAAGATGATCAGGCTCAGGAGCCTTGAGAGTCTGAAACTGATGTCATTATATCTCTTAGACCTGTGCCTGAAGATTATCGAACTTGGTGCTGAGTTAAATAAGGAATGCCATCGGATCTGGCTCTACATTTTCATCGTGGTCAACATTCTCCATGAAAAATCTTCAAAGGGGTCGCAAAAATTCAATAGAAGCAGCAGAGGAAATAGTGAAGCTCTGGGGTGGCTTGATGGAAGATCTGAGCCAATAGAGTTCCAGGCCAAGACCGGAGTATTCGATCGCACTTGAGAGGGAAAATAGTTTTTGTGTTTATTTTAAGTGAAATGTAATATTTTTGGTATGTATATTTTTTGAAAAAAAGGAGAAAATGTTTTTGGAATTTTTGAGAAGAGGAGAAGATACCTTTTTTATGATTTTGAAAAAAAAAGATTTTTTTTTTGTATTCAAAAAAGGAGAAAAGGAAAATCCTCAGCGTAGTTATTACTATTAGGTTCCTTTTGTATTATTCTCTACCTACGGTGCAAGTGAAATATTGTACATGACCCCTTGATATACCCAAGTGTAACCTCGTCCTCAGCCAGTCTCAGTTCAGCCAAGCCGACCCTTGCAAACTATTTAGGTTAGACAGACGAGAGTACCTCAGGATTAATCCCTCATCAATAGTCTCGGCCTCGTACCAATATTATAGGTCGAATCCTATCAGATGGCCCGTTACAACCTCATCAGTCTCGTCTCGGCTTAGTACAAATCAAAAAGCTGAGACCACACTTCAATCTCGATCAGTATCTACTTATAAGGACATCGTTCGTGTTAGTCTCGGCCACACCGAGACATCTCAGGATGACATATAGCTCATGTGTGACACAGAGTTCCAACATGACTAGTTCATATGGACAGGTTGTTATAATAAGATCTTATCCTCGTACCAATCTTGTAGGCCGGGACCTATTAGATGGATCGTTAGAACCTCTTCAGTCTCAGCTCGACTTGAAACCACTCAGAAAGTCGAGACCACACTTCAATCCATCTCTGCATCTACTTATAAGGACATCGGTCCTGTCAGTCTTGGCCAGGCCGAGACGTCTCAGGATGACATATAGCTCACGTGTGACACAGAGTTCCAGCAAGACTAGTCCACGTGGGTAGGAAGTTATAACAAGATCTCCATGAGCACGTGAGGGAATATTGCATTATCATGACATATTTGTGCCAGGGACATGTGGCTAAACCATATTGGAAATTTCACCTTGGACATACTTCTTACATGCTTGGGGGTACAATGTTCACCCTAAGGACTATATATACTTGTCATCTACATCCTTAAAGGGAATTAGAAATTCAAAATCCTAGCTAAACTCTGTTAAATTCTTACATCCTTAGGGGTACAAGTTCTAGAATTGTATCTTGAGCCATTAGAGCTCCATTATTTAGTGTATAAACACACCAACACTACACTGTGGAGTAGTCCAATGGTTGAACCACTTACATTGATGTGTTTATTCTCTTCCCCTCATCTCCTCATATTTTCATATATATTGGTATATCTCCATTGTTGTGCCATTATTGAGCTTGAACTACATATACAACTTTAGATGGAGATTTCATAGCACCATCATTTTGGCGTTGTCTGTGGAAAATGAGGTTTCGTCTCTTTTTTTTCTTTTTTAGCCTAGCTCCTACTTGAATCTCTGGTGGTGATGCAGCTCCACCTTTGTTGGGTCTGTATCACCATTAAAAGATTTCTAGTTGGGACCTCCAAGCTTCTATTAGCTCATTTAGTTCATTTATACTTTGATCGGAGATATGTCTTTAGATCAGCCATCAGGCGTTGGCCCTATCTCAATCGAGGCGCCACTACGCTCGCTGGTGGCTAGCCAGTAAAAGATGCAAGAACAATTTATAGCTTTTAGCCAAACGATGATGGACAAGACTCCAGTAACTGTGGCGAAGATGATCACTACATCCGCTATACATGTTGTGGATGCAGTAACAGGTGGACCACCCCCGACCCCACATAAGGAGGCACAATTCCACCAGAAGCAGAGAGACATGGCCGACCCCAAGTGACTTTGTCTAGGGAAGCAAGTGCAATAGGGTCCAGATGATCAGGAGTGTGATGAAGACTATTGTTGGGAACCATATGAAATTTCTGGAAACATGGTTCACCCAACAACAACTTATAGGGGAAATAGCGTTAGGCCAACCCCAGCAGGCCGACTAAGAACTTGTGCTTTTGACAAACTCAGGAGAACGTCAGCTTTTGACCGTCTCGGCCTAGTGGGGGATTTACGAGACCTATTTTCACGTTCACGTAGTAATGTCGCCTCTATAGGGAATGGTGGGTGTGGTTATCATCGACCTCATCTAAGCCGAGAGGGGGAACAGGGGTAAGTGAACAGCCATCAAAGGAATGCTAGTCAAGAATAAGTACGTGATCCAGCCGACTAAGAAGGTGTGGGAGATAACACAACGGGGGTGGAGAAGTTGTGTAATGATTCAATAAAGAGGCTGGAAGATAAGATCGGTGATTTGCTGAAGAGCCAAAAACCAATCCACAGGGGCTACGTAGAATGGTCTAAAAAACCACATTATGTTATTTTAACAATAGTTAAAAACGTTTAATGAGTCCCGAAATACTTTTTGAAGAAATTCTTATAAAAAACTTAACAAGAACACAAGATGTGTTAAAACAATTTGTTTGAACAAATTAGTTAAGTTTCTAGGAAATAGGTTTTTGAATAAACATAAGTTTATGTAGAAGAATGTAGTAATGAACAATTAAAAAGAACATACAAGAGACAAAAAAATTCACGTGTTGAAACCCCACTCAATTGGGGAAACATCTACAGTGGTCTCTACACCACAAAATCAAAATCCATTAAAAACAGTTAAGGTTACTAGCATACAACAAATCAAGGTTCTAAAAAATGCGGGGCGTGATTGAGGCGTGGAGGCCAAGCCTTAAGCCTTAGAAGCCTAGGCGGGCCTAGACGTAAAAAGGCGTGAAAAGGCGTTTAGGCCTTCTTAATATATTTTAATATTTTTTAACCATAACAAGGCTATTAAAATACAAAAATTGCACAGATCATAAAAATATGTCTGAATATATGCAAATTAAAATACTATTTGATTATTTTGGATGAGATAATGGTCCGGTTTGTAAACAAATTCTTTAAAAGGCGACATCGTTTCACTAAATCAGTGTTGTTTTTAGAAAAAAGTGTGCCTTAAGGGTTTTACCAAGAATAAGGCGTGAAAAGCGTAAGGCGAGGCGTTTCTCCCAAGCCTTAAACCTAGGCGTGCCTAGGCGGAGCCTAGGCGGGTTTTTTAGAACAGTGCAACAAATCATACAAATAGATCCTATTCTAAGTCCAAAAATAGACATAATCCTTCATGGTATTCTTTCTGACTTCTGTAAGGCTCTGAATTTGTCCTTTCTATGTTCCTTGGTCTTCTTCCTTTCTCCGTTATCATAAGGTCGACACAATAGTTAAAATATCTCAACCAATAACACACTTCTGTGTTTGTGGGTGATAGTGTTGTGAGTGAAGTGCCTAAAATGTCATGAATGTACTCACACATACTTAATTGTAGACAAATCCTACAAATTACAACAAATCTATATATGCGATCTTTTTCACACTTCTGAAATGTAGACTTTATCTTTTTGACAAATATTTCAAGATCCGATTTTCTTGAGAATCTATAAAACACAAATCCTGAAAAATTATTTATACACATAATTTTTCGAAATGAAAAATTTTCTCAGGGCTGAAACATACAAGTCATGATTTCAGTTTTGTCAAAATGAGAGATGTTGGATAATAAGGATTTAAAACAGTTTACAAATAATATCCAACAAGAGAAAATGATTTCTCAAACTAAGAAATCAAAATAACCTATAAATCTAAGTGAAAATGTATCACTGTTTCAGATCTACAAGTTTCAACAAAGAACCGAGATCTAAAACTGTGAACTTGTTGAAAGATAGATTTAGACTAAGAGGAAATCAAAAACCCTAACTCTCAAAATAATTTTCAGAAATTATTTTGCAAGAGTGTTTGTACGAAATTTATTTTCTCTCTTCTCTCTCTCTTCTCTTTTTTTTTCTCTCAAATGAAAAAGTTGCCAAAGTCTTCAAATGGGGATCCAAATACATCTATTTATACTTGGCTTGGAAGGGTCTAGAAGGTCGAAGGCAAATCAACGGATGAGATTAATGCAATGGTTAGAATTCAAATCAAAGGGTTGTAAATGAACCGCACAAACTTATTCTCTGGTTAGTTAAAATGTTATGCACATGGATTATCTCAGAATGCATGCAGGCCATTGTTAATTTTAATCGAACGCTTAAAATGGGATGCAAATGTTGTGAGTATAAAGAAACACAATTCTGTCCAATCAGACTCAACCACGTGGCAGCCTCGGATTAAACCTCAAACGCGTGTTTTAGAGTTTTTAAAAAGTCCAACATTGAACCACAATAGTTTATGCCGATTTTGGATTCTACCCAAGATAACTTTTAGGAACTTTGAAAATGATAATTTTATCCCCAAACAATTTAAAACCCTAATTTTAATACTTTTAAAAATATATATTAATTATTTTGAAATTCCTAAAAAATGTAGAAAATTCATTTGAATTAAATTCCACACACACCAATCAAATATGAGATGAAATATGCAATCCTATGTTGTAAGGACACAAGTCTCCGATTGAGTATTAATCTAGTGTTGGCTCAATTCAAGACAAAAATATTTAAGTCATATGATAGTGTTCAAGTGTATCATTCAAGCCTATGGCGTGTTAGTCGAAGACGTAGAGGCCAAGATTAAAAAGCTTCATCATATGCCGAGTTTATTGTGCCTTGTTTCTACGTCACCAACATTAGTTCCAATTCCTCCTAAGGTATGAATCCATTACATATATATATAGGAGCTTGGAATAATTTTTATTGGGTGTAATTTTATTTTAAACTAAGATTTATTTTCAGAAGGTTTGTTTAAAACTTTAAAATAAAGTTTATGGGCTAAAAATCAAAGTTTAAGCATTCTGGAACTTCGTTCGATATTGTCGTTCGAACGAGTTTGCCAACGAATTTTTCCCATTGCCTCTGGAACTTCGTTAGAAGTTTCGTTTGAATGAGATTTCTGGCGGGAAATGTTTTGGCAGTTTTTATCAGTTTTCTCCATGTTCCCACTTACTTTTACCCACTGACTCTTGACAAAAGTTATATGTGCGGGAAGCAAGTTTGAAAAACCAACTTTAGACATTTTCTAAACATCTTTTTGAGAGAACATTTTTAGAGAGAAATTTCTAAGTTCAAAAGTTCATGTTTTAAGTGTTTGCATTTTCAAGAACATTATTCTTAAACACTTTAGTTTACACCCATAGTTTGTTTATTCCAAGTTACCATATATATATATATTGCTTGGAGTGCTTGACACCGGGTTTTACTCTACCAAATTGAAGAGTTCGTTTGGGTTTACTTCTACATCCCATAAAGAAGAAGTTTGTTGTTTTACTACGACATTCTCACATGGTGAAAGGCATCGTGTGTGGTTGACGGTGGTTCCTGAAGTCCGATCGGTGGATTTCGAGATCGCGGTGGAACTCCGTGGTTATTCTCTAGGCCGAGGTGTGTACAAGAAGGAGCGTCGGGGCTTGGACGGAGTCAAGTTGAGTATTGTAAGACTTTTTATCTTGTACTTGTAAAATCGTACTTAGTGGATTTGAGGCTAAGGCCGTCCGAGATTTTTTTTCGTTATGAGTTTTTCCTCGTACATTGCGTCTTAATGGTTGTTTGTTTATTTTATCTTTAGAAAATATCACATTAGATGCATGCTTAGGTAAAAAGATAAAATTGGTAAATTTAATTTGGGTATATATTAATTTAATTCAGGTCATTAATTTTATTGGATAAATTTGGTTTGGCCTAATTTGTAAAAATGGATTAATTATTTTTGTTAGGCAAATTTCTAGGACTTGGGTTGAGTTAATATGTTTAAGTAAAAAAAAAGTATTTGTTGTTTAATTTAATTTCACTTTGAGTTTAGTTTTTTTTTTTTTATTTGAAAGAAATTAAATTTGGTTTATGCAATTGTTTAGTTGAACCATCACTATTCCTCATCTAAAAGGGAACATATTTTGTAAAATTTAAAATTGGGGGTCCTATCGTTTTCAAATTGGTATCAGAGCGGGATCGCTAAATTTTTGCGTTTAAGATTCTTTTAAATATTTTTGTCTAAAATGGAATTTTCCCCATTTTCAAATTTTCTATTTTCGATGGTTCCAACTACGTATATTGGAAAGAGCGCATGAAATCGTCTCTTAGGTCTATCGACGAGAGGGTTTGGTTGTGAGTCGTTAACGGGTGGTCCCCACCTACATATTTAGTTGAAAATGAAAGTGTTCCCAAACCCACCGATAGATGGAGTGAGAATGAATTTAAACTTGCAAACTTTAATTACCGAGGTGTAATACCCCGTACTTTTGACTATATTTATTTTTTGGGATTAATTAATTAAATTGTGTATTAATTGATAATTAATCCGGGTTATAAATACTAATGTGATGCGAATTGGTATTTGATTATGTGCATATATGATTATATATGAACTTGGTATTATAAAATTTGTCGTGAGATTAATATACGGCAATTTGGAAATTTTGTTGAGACGCGTGGGACCGCCGCGTCACGGTATAATATTTTGATAATAAAAGTGAATTTAAAATCTATAATCCGTATGGTCGTTTTGAGTGCGCCAACGAGTCCGGAAGGGTCGAGATAGTCAGAAAACACTAGCCGGGGGTATAGTTTGGGTCCCGGGGTATTTTTAGGCCATACCGGTAACTTAAAGGGTATTTTAGTAATTTGGTATTTTTGGGTAATTAAAAGCGACGAAAATTGAGAGTTGTAATCTGATAAGGAATCGACCCAACCAACCCTTATTAAACCAACAAGCTACGTAGGTTATCATTTAGGTTTTCATAAGTTTCCCCAAAGCAAACCCTAGCCACCATAGCTTTTTGGAGAAGAAAGCTTGGAGAAGGAGAGAGAGAGAGGAATTCTGCAGAAATTCTACACCAAATCCACACCAAATTCAGAGACAAACAAGGCAAGTGGTTTAACTATGTTTAATTTCAAAGGATGTTCTTTCCATGTTAGAAAATTGATGTTTTACAAATTGTTCTTGGAAGATAAATGAAAACCCATGTTAATTGGACTTAGAATTTGATTATTAAGGACCATTTGCACGTAGAATAGTATGGGCCGAAATTATATGATGATTATACATGATTGGGTGAAACAAAAACGGATTTAATTTGATAAATTGAGGGTTTATAAATTAGGGTTCTTGTTCATGAATAATTTGGGGGAAAGTTTAATATTTGAAAATTTGATGGATGATTAGGATGAGTTAATCCATAAAAACGTGATAGGATGTGGTTATATTGTGTTTAGAATTGTTTAGATATCTTAAATCAATCATTGGGACGTATTTTGGAGAAGATTTGAGGAGTAAAAATGGTGAAAAACGATTTTTGGAAAATTCTGGGCCGAAACTGGCATCTCGTTAGAAGCAGCCCCAGGTCGTTCGAACGAACTCGTTCGAACGAGCTTCTAATGAGTTGACCAGTCGCTACTAACGAGTGGGGATTTCGTTCGATATCTCGTTCGAACGAGATATCGTTAGAAGGGTCAGTTCGTTCGAACGAACTAGGATCTCGTTCGAACAGCCTCGTTCGAACGAGACTTCTAACGACCTGACAGTCCAAACTCGTTCGAAGCCTCGTTCGAATGAGACTTCTAACGAGTTGACAGTTTGGTCCTTTTTGGACTGTTTTGACTTTTGGAGTTCCGTAAACTTGTTCGAGGATATAGTTAACCTTCCAATAATGACGTAGTGATAGGTTCGGGACATTTGGGTATTTATGGGAAGGAATTTACATACGAGAGTGTGTTACATGGACGGTTTGGGTTGAGACGTGAGTGCCTACTACGATGTGAGGTAATTATGACGCGTATAATTACAAACCGGAATAGTATGAATCATGATAAAGTATAAACTAGTACGAGTATGCGATATGTACTACGATTAAAATACGGTATTACTAAGATGTGTGTTTACTTAGTATTGGTATATGTATTGTGTGTATGACATACCTACCATACTTGCTATCACGGGAGGTTACGTTCGCTTAGGACCCTCTATTCCTTGTGTGCCTACGGGGGGGAATATAGACTGGTACCTTGATGAACATAGGTCATAGAAAGACTTATTGTGATATTAATAAGTCCGCTGACCATGGGAGCGTAGGTATGTGCGTGACCCATGTGATGGTGACTGTGTTCGCCTCCACTATTTGTGATTTGTGTTATCTGAACTATTCCTGAGAGATTCGGAATATGTGATCCTTATGTACGTGATGTACCGGGATGGATAGCAGAGTATGTGTGCACTACAGCTTAGTTGCGGGGTGCTTGTATTGTATATTTATGATATGAATAATATACATTAAATTAATGGGAATCCTCATGTTAATGTGGTATAAATATATTACGGTATTGTTTCCGAGAAATATAACGAGTTAACTGATAGTTATATATCTTGCATATTGAGTATCGGAGTTTACGTTAAATCCCTATTTAATTACGAGCATTATTATGTAAATGGAACCAAGTATTATGGGCAGGACCTTTGGCTGTCTAGCTAGATATGTTGTCACTTAGCTAGTAGTATGAGTAGTTATAGATGGGTACTTGCGTTAGGAGTGCACAGTTAGACGAGAGGTGAGAATATAATGTGAGTGCACGTCCTCACATGTACTTTGCATTTAATGTTTTAAATGTTTTTAAAGCACTTGCAGGTTTTTAAAATATAACTCCACATTCGGGCTCTGACCCGTTTGCTTTTCAAAATTCTTTTTCTTTGTAAAACCATTTTAGGTGCCCAGCCACAAGGACACCAAGCATAGGATACTCATTCAGGTGACGAGCTGTAGCTGTTTGTGGAAGCTACAGGGATTTGCATGTAGACGCTTCTATCTTTTGGATTCCAGAGTCACTATCTATCAGTTGTAGGGCATGTTGCCCATTTCTATTTAGAGCATCTTTTACATTTCAGTTTTCAGACTTTAGCATTTATTGTTTCAGTTTATTTATTTCAGTTATGGGATTGTAGTGAGGAGTTTTTTCCTCCAGACTTTAATTACTGTTATGTGATGGTTATTCAGTTTACTTCAGTATGGTGAATGATGTTATTCATTCTTCATTTTATTTGTTGCATATTAATCAGACTTAAATTAAAATTTGGCAACTTGCTTTTTAAATACTAGGTGGTTAGATAATAAAATGTTTTCGACAGTGATGCTATTAACTGAGCCAACTTGGCATTTTGAATTAATTTTATAAAGGAGTAGCTACCCGGTATTTAATTAGTCGGGGTGTCACAGGTGGTATCAGAGCATCAGGTTCTAGTGTCCTTTAGGATCTGTACGGCTATTATGTTTCCGCTACGTTTCTTTGATATAGAGCCCTATATTTTAGGACTGTTGTACTCTTATTGTGTATGCTTCGTTCTTCAGCTATTTTAAGTTTATAAACCGTTAACTTATAAACTTTGTTCTTATTTCAGATGCCTCCACGACATGCACGACGAGTTCCCAGGAATGCAATGCCCGAACCACAGCCCGCTCCAGTTCAGGGCATGTTGAACGCCGCTGAGGTTGCAGCTATAGTAGCTCAAGCGGTGAATGCCGCAATTGCCGTGATTCAGCAGGCACCACCACCGGCGCCGGTTGCCGCGCCAGTACAGGTTAATGCATTCCCGTCTGCTTGGGAGCGTGTACGTGACGCTTTTCAGAAAGCGCATCCGCCAGAGTTTGCTGGTAGCTCAGATGTGGTAGTCTCGAGCCAATGGAGGAAGGACATACAGAGGCATTTGAGGATGCATGAGTGCACTGACATTCAGAAACAGGTGCTAGCTACTTTCAAGCTAGTAGGATCTGCATTACAGTGGTGGGAGTCTATTACCACCGCGGAGGAGAGGGATACCCTCACGATTCAGGAGTTCTGAGTGCGGTTCAACCGCAAGTACTTTTCGTCCGCAGTTCATACAGAGATGAGGAGGAAGCTGATGAGTTTGAAGCAGGAGGGCAAGACAGTGGCCGAGTATGAGGCCGAGTTCACTAACCTGTTGAATATCGTTCCAGACGAGATTCCAACAGAGAAGAAGAAGATAGAGAAGTTCACCGACGGGTTGAATTGGAGGATCCGTCAGCATCTGCTAGGGAACCTATCATTGGCCACGTATTCTGATGTGGTTAACGCTGCATTATTGCACTGCCAGGACCACCGTTTTCACATGGCCGAGGGCAAGCGGTCAGGGGAGTCTAGCCATCAGGGCAGGACTGGAGGACATGGTGCCAGCGGGGCACAAATCGGTCAGGGGCAGAGACAGAACGAGCAGGGTACCCAGCAGGGGGACAATAAGAGATTCCGGTCAGGGAACTACCGGTAGGGACAGGGAGGTTTCCGCCAGGGCCATCAGGGTCCAAACGGCCATCAGGGCCAGCAGGGACAGAATGGACAACAGTTTCATCAGGGCCAGCAGGGCCAAGGGAGGAATGGTAACGGCCACCAGGGCCGGGGACAGCAGGGGCAGAGGGGAGGGAACTTTCCAGGGAAGTGTTTTACTTGTGGCAAGACTGGCCATAAGAAGCAGGATTGTCCTGATAGAGGCAGGGCCCCATAACAGCAGCAACAGGGTGCTCGCCAGGAGCCACAGAGGCCTACGTTTCCCGCAGCTCTTCCTGCACCGCCACAGATGGCAGCATTGCCACCCATTCTAGCAGTCCCAGCTCAACAGGGGCAGCTACAGTATGGACGTGTCTACAACGTCCACCAGGCTGCAGTTCCACAGGCACCGCCCGCGATCGAGGGTACGTTTCCTATCCATGGCACTATGGGTCGGGTGTTATTTGATACGGGTGCTACACATTGTTTCATAGCTACACACTTCGCGAAAGCTTTAGGATTGTTAGCCACGGCAGAGAGCACAGTGACGTGTGTCGACTCACCATTAGGGAGTGGGTCACTTATTTTCTTTATATGCCGCGGAGTGGGGGTAGAAGTTGGTGGTTTGGTATTACCTGCGGACATGTTAGTGTTAGACATGCATGTTCACGATGTGATCATCGGTATGGATTGGCTCGTAGCATATAGGGCCATGATTGATTGCTTCAGCGGGAGCATTGTTTTTGCCATTCCGGGGCAAGAAATGTTTATAGTGGCGATGCCTCGCCCAGAGGGAGGATCGACCGCTCATCTGTATTACATAGAGGAGGATACCTCTAAGGAGTTTGTGATTCCTTTGGATTCGATCCCGATTGTCAGGGAATATTCGGATGTGTTTCAGGAGATACCAGGCTTACCACCCAGTCGAGAGATAGATTTCGTTATTGATTTGCTACCGGGTACGAGACCTATAGCACGTGCACCGTACCGTATGGCTCCAGCTGAGATGCGAGAGCTACGGGATCAGATAGAGCAGCTGTTAGGGCAGGGCTTTATTCGCAGGAGTACCTCACCTTGGGGCGCTCCAGTTTTGTTTGTGAAGAAGAGGGATGGTTCACTGAGATTGTGCGTGGACTACCGAGAGTTGAATAAGGTCACGATACGGAATAAGTATCCGTTGCCTCGAATCGATGACTTATTCGACCAGTTTAGAGGAGCTTCTTTTTTCTCGAAGATTGACTTGAGGTCGGGATACCATCAGTTGCGTATCAGGGAGGAGGATGTCTCGAAGACTGCGTTTTGTCGAGATATGGTTCTTATGACTTTTGGGTTATGCCTTTCGGCTTGACCAACGCTCCAGCAGTGTTTATGGACTTGATGAACAGAGTGTTCAGGGATTTCTTAGATCAGTTTGTCATTGTCTTCATTGATGATATTCTGGTTTACTCCCAGACAGAGGAGGAGCACGCCGAGCATTTGAGGCAGGTTTTGCAGACACTTCGTCAGAACGAGTTGTATGCAAAATACGAGAAGTGCGGGTTTTGGCTGAAGGAAGTCCAATTCTTGGGTCACATTATTTCCGACCAAGGGATATCTATTGATCCGGGAAAGGTATCAGCGGTGAGGGAGTGGGGACAGCCCACGACAGCAACGGAGATTCGTAGTTTCTTGGGTCTAGCAGGATACTACAGGAGATTTATTCGGGGATTCTCGGAGATAGCAGGTCCTTTGACACATCTTACTCGTAAAGGTGTGCCGTTCATTTGGAGTGATGCCTGTCAGTTGGCATTCGATGAATTGAAGGACAAATTGACCTCAGCACCTGTGTTAGCATTGCCGAGACCGGGAGTTGAGTATTTAGTTTACACCGATGCGTCTTTGCAAGGACTGGGAGGTGTATTGCAGCAGGAGAGACAGGCCATAGCTTATGCTTCCCGTAAGCTTAAGCCTCATGAGAAGAATTACCCCACGCATGATTTGGAGTTGGCAGCGATAGTATTTGCCTTACGGATTTGGAGGCACTATCTTTTGGGGGAGAAGTTTCAGCTGTTCACGGACCACAAGTCACTACAGTATCTGTTCACGCAGAAGGAGCTGAATATGCGGTAGCGTAGGTGGCTTGAATTTGTAAAAGACTACCAGTTCGACATCCAGTACCACCCGGGTAAGGCTAACGTGGTAGCAGACGCGTTGAGCCGTAGGCCAGCAGATGAGGTGGCAGAGGTGTGGAAAGCTAAGTGGAAGGAATTGGGACACCAGGATGCAGTGGCCCGATCTTTCATATCTGTGATGACCGTTACACCGCAGATTGTTACGAAGGTAGTACGGGCACAGGCTAATGACTCGTTCTGTCAGGAGCAGATAGTTCGATTACTAGCAGAGGGAGCCGAGTCCTATACCGTTAGCTCAGACGGGGGATTGCGTTTCAATGGGAGATTGTTAGTACTGGAAGGGGAAGAATTGCGGCACGAAGTGATGGCAGAGTCGCACGGCTCACGGTTCGCAGTACATCCTGGAGGGGACAAAATGTACCAAGACATGAGACGGAAGTATTGGTGGAGCGGTATGAAGAGAGATATCGCTGAGTTTGTCTCGAAATGCGCCACTTGTCAGCTCGTAAAAGTGGATCATCAGAGACCGGCAGGATTGCTACAGCCATTGGAGGTTCCGGTGTGGATGTGGGAGAGCATATCCATGGACTTTATCACGGGGTTGCCTACGTCGCAGAGGGGCCACGACTCCGTTTGGGTAATTATGGACAGGTTGTCTAAGGTCGCTCACTTTTTACCCGTTAGGACTGATTACACTGCGGGACAGTATGCCCAACTCTTCATTTCAGAGATTGTGAGACTTCACGGTGTGCCCCTGAATATCGTGTCTGACAGAGACAAGATATTTGTTTCGCGGTTTTGGGAGAGTTTCCAGGAGGCCATGGGCACGGAATTGCGGTTGAGTACGGCTTATCATCCGCAGACTGATGGGCAGACAGAGCGCACCAATCAGATGTTGGAAGACATGCTACGCATGTGCATTATTGACTTCGGGGGTGGATGGGAGCAGTACCTTCCACTGGTGGAGTTTTCTTACAACAACTCCTATCAGTTCACGATTGGCATGGCTCCGTTTGAGGCGTTGTACGGTAGGCCTTGTCGTTCCCCAGCATGTTGGTTGGAGGTGGGGGACAACAAACTACTTGGGCCGGAAGTGATACAGGACACTTCGGCAAGGATTGAGTTGATTCGGAGTCGCATTCGGGTAGCTCAAGACAGGCAGAAGAGTTATGCTGATGCGAAGAGGTTTTTCAGAGAGTTCCAAGTGGGGGACCAGGTTTTGCTCAGGGTTTCTCCGATGAAGGGGATTATGCGATTCGGGAAGAAGGGGAAGTTGGCACCGAGGTATGTGGGGTCGTTTCCTATTATTGAGCGGATAGGACCGGTTGCGTATAGACTTGGACTACCGGAAAACTTGCATCGGATTCACGACGTGTTCCATATTTCCTCGCTGAGGAAATACCTTAGAGACAATTTGACTCAATCTCACATTGCTGTGGAGGACATCGATCTCCAGCCGGATAGCTCTTACGAGGAGGGGCCAATTTCTATTTTGGACCGAAGCGAGAGGAAACTGCGGTCAAAGATAGTTCCGTTAGTACGTGTTCAGTGGCGACATCACAATGTCGAAGAGTCCACATGGGAGCGCGAGGATGAGATGCGCGAGCGTTATCCAGAGCTGTTTTTAGCAGGTACTTTCTAGTTTCGAATTTCAGGATGAAATTCAGTTATTAGGGGGGGAGTATGTAATACCCCGTACTTTTGACTATATTTATTTTTTGGGATTAATTAATTAAATTGTGTATTAATTGATAATTAATCCGGGTTATAAATACTAATGTGATGCTAATTGGTATTTGATTATGTGCATATATGATTATATATGAACTTGGTATTATAAAATTTGTTGTGAGATTAATATACGGCAATTTGGAAATTTTGTTGAGACGCGTGGGACCGCCGCGTCACGGTATAATATTTTGATAATAAAAGTGAATTTAAAATCTATAATCCGTATGGTCGTTTTGAGTGCGCCAACGCGTCCGGAAGGGTCGAGATAGTCAGAAAACACTAGCCGGGGGTATAGTTTGGGTCCCGGGGTATTTTTAGGCCATACCGGTAACTTAAAGGGTATTTTAGTAATTTGGTATTTTTGGGTAATTAAAAGCGACGAAAATTGAGAGTTGTAATCTGATAAGGAATCGACCCAACCAACCCTTATTAAACCAACAAGCTACGTAGGTTATCATTTAGGTTTTCATAAGTTTCCCCAAAGCAAACCCTAGCCACCATAGCTTTTTGGAGAAGAAAGCTTGGAGAAGGAGAGAGAGAGAGAGAGGAATTCTGCAGAAATTCTACACCAAATCCACACCAAATTCAGAGACAAACAAGGCAAGTGGTTTAACTATGTTTAATTTCAAAGGATGTTCTTTCCATGTTAGAAAATTGATGTTTTACAAATTGTTCTTGGAAGATAAATGAAAACCCATGTTAATTGGACTTAGAATTTGATTATTAAGGACCATTTGCACGTAGAATAGTATGGGCCGAAATTATATGATGATTATACATGATTGGGTGAAACAAAAACGGATTTAATTTGATAAATTGAGGGTTTATAAATTAGGGTTCTTGTTCATGAATAATTTGGGGGAAAGTTTAATATTTGCAAATTTGATGGATGATTAGGATGAGTTAATCCATAAAAACGTGATAGGATGTGGTTATATTGTGTTTAGAATTGTTTAGATATCTTAAATCAATCATTGGGACGTATTTTGGAGAAGATTTGAGGAGTAAAAATGGTGAAAAACGATTTTTGGAAAATTTTGGGCCGAAACTGGCATCTCGTTAGAAGCAGCCCCAGGTCGTTCGAACGAACTCGTTCGAACGAGCTTCTAACGAGTTGACCAGTCGTTACTAACGAGTGGGGATTTCGTTCGATATCTCGTTCGAACGAGATATCGTTAGAAGGGTCAGTTCGTTCGAACGAACTGGGATCTCGTTCGAACAGCCTCGTTCGAACGAGACTTCTAACGACCTGACAGTCCAAACTCGTTCGAAGCCTCGTTCGAACGAGACTTCTAACGAGTTGACAGTTTGGTCCTTTTTGGACTGTTTTGACTTTTGGAGTTCCGTAAACTTGTTCGAGGATATAGTTAACCTTCCAATAATGACGTAGTGATAGGTTCGGGACATTTGGGTATTTATGGGAAGGAATTTACATACGAGAGTGTGTTACATGGACGGTTTGGGTTGAGACGTGAGTGCCTACTACGACGTGAGGTAATTATGACGCGTATAATTACAAACCGGAATAGTATGAATCATGATAAAGTATAAACTAGTACGAGTATGCGATATGTACTACGATTAAAATACGGTATTACTAAGATGTGTGTTTACTTAGTATTGGTATATGTATTGTGTGTATGACATACCTACCATACTTGCTATCACGGGAGGTTACGTTCGCTTAGGACCCTCTATTCCTTGTGTGCCTACGGGGGGGAATATAGACTGGTACCTTGATGAACATAGGTCATAGAAAGACTTATTGTGATATTAATAAGTCCGCTGACCATGGGAGCGTAGGTATGTGCGTGACCCATGTGATGGTGACTGTGTTCGCCTCCACTATTTGTGATTTGTGTTATCTGAACTATTCCTGAGAGATTCGGAATATGTGATCCTTATGTACGTGATGTACCGGGATGGATAGCAGAGTATGTGTGCACTACAGCTTAGTTGCGGGGTGCTTGTATTGTATATTTATGATATGAATAATATACATTAAATTAATGGGAATCCTCATGTTAATGTGGTATAAATATATTACGGTATTGTTTCCGAGAAATATAACGAGTTAACTGATAGTTATATATCTTGCATATTGAGTATCGGAGTTTACGTTAAATCCCTATTTAATTACGAGCATTATTATGTAAATGGAACCAAGTATTATGGGCAGGACCTTTGGCTGTCTAGCTAGATATGTTGTCACTTAGCTAGTAGTATGAGTAGTTATAGATGGGTACTTGCGTTAGGAGTGCACAGTTAGACGAGAGGTGAGAATATAATGTGAGTGCACGTCCTCACATGTACTTTGCATTTAATGTTTTAAATGTTTTTAAAGCACTTGCAGGTTTTTAAAATATAACTCCACATTCGGGCTCTGACCCGTTTGCTTTTCAAAATTCTTTTTCTTTGTAAAACCATTTTAGGTGCCCAGCCACAAGGACACCAAGCATAGGATACTCATTCAGGTGACGAGCTGTAGCTGTTTGTGGAAGCTACAGGGATTTGCATGTAGACGCTTCTATCTTTTGGATTCCAGAGTCACTATCTATCAGTTGTAGGGCATGTTGCCCATTTCTATTTAGAGCATCTTTTACATTTCAGTTTTCAGACTTTAGCATTTATTGTTTCAGTTTATTTATTTCAGTTATGGGATTGTAGTGAGGAGTTTTTTCCTCCAGACTTTAATTACTGTTATGTGATGGTTATTCAGTTTACTTCAGTATGGTGAATGATGTTATTCATTCTTCATTTTATTTGTTGCATATTAATCAGACTTAAATTAAAATTTGGCAACTTGCTTTTTAAATACTAGGTGGTTAGATAATAAAATGTTTTCGACAGTGATGCTATTAACTGAGCTAACTTGGCATTTTGAATTAATTTTATAAAGGAGTAGCTACCCGGTATTTAATTAGTCGGGGTGTCACACGAGGTTTAAATGCCTTGTTTAGCGCAGTCACACCGGATGAATTCCAACGCATTATGATTTGTGAAACCGCTAAAGAAGCTTGGGATATTTTACAGCTCACTCATGAAGGAACTAGTGTCATAAAATCTTCTAAACTCCAAAACCTCACCACTCAATTTGAAACCATCAAAATAAATGAAAAAGAAACTTTTGATGAATTTTATGCTAGACTTTTCGATATTGTTAATTCATCTTTAAATTTGGAAGAGAAAATACCCAACAACCGAGTAGTAAAGAAAATTTTAAGGTCCCTATTTGATATATTTATTCCTAAGGTGACTGTGTTAAATCCTTAACCCACTTTAGTCTCTACGAAATTAGTAGAGTTCATAGGTGATTTATAAACCTACGAAGAAGACATGTTTCCCTCTAAAACTGAAAACAAAATGGATAAGGGCGTTTCTTTGAAAGCCCGAAAGAATGAAAAACAAGTAGTAGAGAGTGAAAGTGAGAGTGACTCGGAATATATGGCTATGTTTGCTAGGAAGTTTTGAAAATTTCTTAAATTTAACAAAGATAAATTTAAAAATGATTTTAAGAATTTTGAAAATTCTAAGCATGACAAAGACGAGAAGATACCTAAAACTTTTAATGAAAATTTATATAGGGACAATTCAAATAGGTCTTATGATTGTGAAGGGTATGGCCATAGGACAAAAGAGTGCCCCACTAAACTAAGGAGAGAGGGTAAGCAACCGATTTCTTATAATGCAACCCTTAGTGATAGTGATAAGGAAGAGGGACCCGATCTCCCATTTATTAAATTAATTCCAGGTGAACAGTTTGTTCATTCTCAGCATCACTGTCGAAAAATGAAACTTTTCCAATTTAAACACCCTAATTAATTAAGCTAAGTGTCAAAACCATTTAAACCTTTATTCTCATTTTATTAAATCCGGTTATAAAACCTTAAACCATTAACATCTAAAGAGTCACACAATAAGTAGAATAATAAAATGAACATTTAAGAGTTTACCCAACAATAATAAATCCCAACATTAAAATACTAAGGAAAACATCCCGACAGTAACAATTCCGAAATAAAGGTACTGAAAGAAAAAAATTACAATCTCTGACAATACCAACTAATTAATAGAAAGAGGGCGACACATGCCCCTGCTGGATAAAACTGAACCAGGAGTAGAATCAAATGGATGAAGTCGTCTAAACAACAGGCCTGCAACTCCCACCTAAGCTGCAGCTCGTTCCTGCCAAAGGACCCTATGCAAGACGCCCCTGTGGCTGGGCACCTGTAATAAGGACACAAATTTCCAATTGAGTCCTCTTATAGTTTTGGCTCAATTCCGGACAAAAACATTTATTCATAGGATTTTATTTATTGTAATATTCTCAAGCCTATGAAGTGTATGTTGAAGACGTAGCAGCAAAGAACTTAAAGCTTCATCAAAATGCCGGTTTGTGTGCCTCGTTTCTACGTCATCAACTAAGGTTCCATGCTCCCAAGGTATGAATGTAATTATATGTATATAGGAGCTTGGAACAATGTTTATTTGGGTGTTAGGTTTAATAAAAGCCATGTTTATTTCAGAAATAATTTAAAAAGAACTTTATATTAATATATATAAATGTTTCTGGGCCAAAATAGAATTTAACAAAAATTTCTGAAACTCGTTCGAAATTTCGTTCGAACTAGATTTTTCGTTCGAACCAAACTTCGTTCGAACGAGACTGCTTTCTAACCTAACTGGTCAGTCATTAGATAAGTCGTTCGAACGACTTTCTCGTTCTAACGAGGTATCTAACGAGGTTCTAACGAGATCAGGCTGGTCGCTCGTCAGAAACCTCGTTCGAACGACAGTCAAAGTCGTTCGAACGAGAATGCCAGGCGGGAACAGTTTTGAGCAGTTTTTTGGCAGTTTTCTCCCATGATCCCCACTTGTTTTTTAACCAACTTTTCCAGCCTTACGAGGAACGGGAAACACATTTTTCCTTCTAACTTTTCCAACTCATTTCCATCTCAAAAAGAGAGTTTGAGAGCATAATTGTTTAGGGAAAAGGTTCATGTTTTGAGTGTCATCTTTTAAAAGAAAAATTCACACACTCTAGTTTACACCCAATAATTGTTTATCCAAGTTCTCCTACATAAATATCAATTACTTGGAGGTTGTTTTGGCACCGGTTTCTCTCTACACCGAATTGAAGAGAAGTTCGTTTCATTTCTACCCGTTTGGAGAAAGGCTCCATGTTTGGGTGACGGTGTGCCTAATTGTCCCATCGGTGTATTCCGAGACCACGGTGGAGCTCCGTTGGTTATCCTCTAATTGGAGGTTGATACAAGAAGAAGCATCACGGCTTGAGAGGGTTCGAGTTTAGGAAGTAAGTCTTTTGTCTTGTATTTTGTAATACCGTTTTTAGTGGATTTGAGGCTAGGGCCGTCCCGAGGTTTTTTCCCGTTAGTGGGTTTTTCCTCGTACATCGCGGTGTAGTGTGACAATGTTTATTTTATCTTGCACAAAATTTAGAATGCATGCTTAGGATAATTTCAAGATAAAATTGGGTTTAATTCTCACACTCATTTAATTTGGGACTTAAATTAAATATTGGGTAAAATTGGTTTATTCAAGTCACTTGCTAAAATTGGTTTCGCCTATCTTTGAATAATTGTTAATTATAAATTAGGCAAATTCTAGGACTTGAATTATGTTGTTTTAAGTTGTTTCTCAAGATATTAAAACCCAGCCTTGTTGTTTTGTTGAACCATCACTTGTATTCAACGCTTCCGCATTTATTTGTTTTAAAAAGGAAATTAAATATTTTTTAATTTGAGATTATTATTTCAAACCCGGGGATCCGCGTCTTTTCAAATTGGTATCAGAGCCAAAAACGATAAATTATTTCGTTAAAGATCCTTTACTTTTTGGCTAAATATGGATTTTTTCCCATTTTCAAAATTTCCTATTTTTGATGGTTCTAACTACGCGTATTGGAAAGCGCGAATGAAATCGGCACTTAAATCTATTGATAAACGTGTTTGGATGTCTGTTGTTAACGGTTGGACCCCACCAACACATTTAATTAAAAATGTACATGTTCCCAAACCCGTTGATAGATGGACTGAAAATGAGTTTAAGCTAGCAAACTTTAATTCCCGAGGTTTAAATGCCTTGTTTAGCACTGTCGCACCGGATGAATTCCGACGTATTATGACGTGTGAAACCGCTAAAGAAGCTTGGGATATTTTACAATTAACTCATGAAGGAACGAGTGTCGTTAAAGCTTCAAAACTCCAAAACCTCACCACTCAATTTGAAACTATCAAAATGGATGAAAAAGAAACTTTTGATAAATTCTCTGCTAGACTGTGTGATATTGTTAATTCATCCTTTAACTTGGGAGAGAAAATACCTGACGACCGTGTTGTAAAGAAAATTTTGAGGTCACTACCCGATAGATTTATTCCAAAGGTGACCGTTTTAAATTCTTTACCCACTTTAGCCTCTACGAAATTAGAAGAGCTTGTAGGTGATTTACAAACCTATGAACTAGATATGTTTCCCTCTAAAACTGAAAAGAAAATTGAAAAGGGCGTTGCTTTAAAAGCCCGCAAAGAGGTTAAACAAGTAGTAGAGAGCGATAGTGATAGTGACTCGGAAGATATGGCTTTGTTTGCTCGTAAATTTAGAAAATTTCTTAAATTTAACAAAGATAAAGTTAAAAATGATTTTAAGAAATTTGAATCTTCTAAACATGATAAAAACGAGAAGATTTCTAAAGCCGATAAGATCCCTAAACCTAGTAATGAAAATATTGATAGGGACGAGTCGAATAAATATTTTGGTTGTGAAGGTTATGGCCATAGGGCTTTTGAGTGCCCCACTAAACTAAGGAAAGAGGGTAAACGACCCATTTCATATAATGCGACCCTTAGTGATAGTGATAAGGAAGAGAAGCCCGAATCCCCCACTAAGAAAAATTTTGTGGCTTTTATGGCACATGTGAGTGATAATGAGAACTCATCGGATGATGAAATTATAGCACATGCCACTTCCAAGGTCATTGTACATGATTCTCTTATTTTTTATGATAGTGAGAGTAAAGAAGAAGAAGAAGAGAGTGAAAATGAAGAAGAGGTTGATATGAGTGAACTTCAAAATGCTTTTCATGAATTATATAAAGAATCTATTAAATTGAAAAGAGCTAATTTGAAGTTAGAAGCGAGTTTAAGAGAGAGTGTCAAGGTCATTGATGAAAGTGCCTTAATAAAAGACCTTAGGACACATGTGAGGACTCTTCAAGAGAAGCTTGAATATGTAAAAGGCGAGAGAGATAGCCTTAGGGGTTTAATGGAATCCTTGAAAAAGGAGCTTCTTGCTTTTGAAGAGCGAAATGTTTTACTAGAATCTAACATTTTAGAATTGGAAGATAAATTAAAAGATTCTAGTAATGTCAAATTTGATTTGGAGTGTCGTTCGGAAAAACTAGATAAAATGTTAGGAACGGTCCAAATTAAAAATGACACTTTTGGTTTAGGCTTCAATTCTTGTAATGATTTTACCCCTAAAGTCAAAACCAATGTTTTAGGAGAATCTTCTAGGAATGCATTTAATGATCACTCCTTAGATAAATCTTTTCGACATGCTCTTACTTGTACACATTGTGGTCGACAAGGTCATCTTAGGAAATTTTGTTTAGATCTTAAACGAATTCCTAGAAAATCCCATAGTAAAGTAACCACGATAGCTAACGTTCCTACACCCCAAGATAGTAATTCTTCATTAATTTGGGTTAGGAAATACGACTTGGTTGCCTTACAAAATAGGGATTTTGATTCTCATTTACTTACACATGCCTCCTCCCTTGCTAAATCTAAAGGATAATTGTGTTAGTGTTTGCATACTTTAGCGTTTGTACTTCATGCTATATTCATATGCTAAATGTATGCTTGTTTAGTCATTTTCTAGTCATTGCCTTATTTCATATCACATGCTAGAAATTATGACTTGTTTATCTTTTTGTATTATATTTTGTGTTTGAATCGACTGCATAATATAAAAAGATTTTTGTTTATCATTTGTGTTTTATTTATTTCATTTAAGCTTAATGAAAAATACAAATGATTTTTGTTTGTCCTTTTGAGTAAATATTTATTTTTGATTAAAAAATGTTAAAAAACTCAAAAAGATTTTGTTTTGTGTGTATTTTTGTTTGACACACTTTATGTGGCATATATTTGTGTTTGAATCCTATCGTTTACGCTCCCATGTGGCTAGAACTTTTGGTTTAGATTTTCAATCCTTAAAATGTTCTTTACCATGTTTTATATGGAGTAGTTGGATTTTGTATTGTTTAAATGGATTCTATTTCTATATGCCTCTATTCACACATGCACGAGCTCTTTTGAAATCTTAATGTCACATGTTATATTTGAGCTTTTTGAGGTGTTCTCCTATCAATCTAGTCATCTACATATCTATGACCTAGGAGGACTAGTGCATGTCAAAATCCGTTGCATGTGAGATTTGTGAGAAAAATGAAAACATGATAAATTAATATATGCACGGGGAAGGGCTCCGAAAGGATGAATTAAATCCTTTGTGATTGTAAGCCACCGTTGATTGGATCTAAAAGAAATACGTGATCCAAAGGCCTAAAAACAGAATATTTGGCATTCAAAGAAAGCAATTGCCAAGGCCTATGTTTGTTTGATATATTCATTCAAAAACAAAAGAATATATATACTCATTGAGGGAGAATTGGTTGGTATATCAACGGTTTGCACAATGTCCGTTTATCCTAGTTGTCTTTAATGTCATGACTCTATTTGGTTTGTAGAATCATCATCAGGCTAGGCTTGTATGCATTGTGTATGTTTGTTCATTGAGTTCAATCTTCATATTGTTCCATGAGGTTATATTTAACTGTGATGAAGTTTGCAATCAAATGAGAACTCCGTGAACGTTTCTTAAGTGTTTGGGTCTAAATTTAATTGTTGTTAGTTCACACCCCTACACTTCCGTTTCCATATGACACATTTTTTCCATACGAGTGTGCAAACTTATTGTATTTTGTGTCATGTGTGTGTTTATATCTATATATATGCAAGTTCTATATTGGTATATTTCTAATGTCTATATATATGATATTCGTTTATCTTTGCCTTGCTTTTAATTACCCATATGCTTTCATGTCTTAACACTTTAAGCTTTCACATGCGGTTTATTACTTCTTTATCCTTTGCCTATTCCCGAACAAAAAAGGGGGAGAATGATGATAGGGGGAGAAATGGTATCTAATCCTATTATTATCGTATCTTCGTTTGGGGGAGATTTATCTTAGGGGGAGACGTCTTTCTAAGTAGGTCATGCGGTCATGCGTTTGCTTTGCTCAAGTGTGCAGGAATTAATTTAGGGGGAGTAATTAATTAATTGCATTTAATACTTTGATATTCCCTATGCATTTGATGAGTTTGCTTAAGTGTGCAGGTTTAAAGCGGCATCTTTCTATGGCAAAGAGTCTGATCCTTGGGTTGAGTCAAGATTGGGCGGGTTATGTTTTGAGTCTAGTAGAGCTTGACGGCCCTTTAGGATTTTTGGTTGGTTTTTGTCCCAGAATAGCCAAAGGGGGAGATTTGTAAGGACACAAATTTCCAATTGAGTCCTCTTATAGTTTTGGCTCAATTCCGGACAAAAACATTTATTCATAGGATTTTATTTATTGTAATATTCTCAAGCCTATGAAGTGTATGTTGAAGACGTAGCGGAAAAGAACTTAAAGCTTCATCAAAATGCCGGTTTTTGTGCCTCGTTTCTACGTCATCAACTAAGGTTCCATGCTCCCAAGGTATGAATGTAATTATATGTATATAGGAGCTTGGAACAATGTTTATTTGGGTGTTAGGTTTAATAAAAGCCATGTTTATTTCAGAAATAATTTAAAAAGAACTTTATATTAATATATATAAATGTTTCTGGGCCAAAATAGAATTTAACAAAAATTTCTGAAACTCGTTCGAACGAGATTTTTCATTCGAACCAAACTTCGTTCGAACGAGACTGCTTTCTAACCTAACTGGTCAGTCGTTAGATAAGTCGTTCGAACGACTTTCTCATTCTAATGAGGTATCTAATGAGGTTCTAACGAGCCCAGGCTGGTTGCTCGTTAGAAACCTCGTTCGAACGACAGTCAAAGTCGTTCGAACGAGAATGTCAGGCGGGAACAGTTTTGAGCAGTTTTTTGGCAGTTTTCTCCCATGATCCCCACTTGTTTTTTAACCAACTTTTTCCAGCCTTATGAGGAACGGGAAACACATTTTTCCTTCTAACTTTTCCAACTCATTTCCATCTCAAAAAGAGAGTTTGAGAGCATAATTGTTTAGGGAAAAGGTTCATGTTTTGAGTGTCATCTTTTAAAAGAAAAATTCACACACTCTAGTTTACACCCAATAATTGTTTATCCAAGTTCTCCTACATAAATATCAATTACTTGGAGGTTGTTTTGGCACCGGTTTCTCTCTACACCGAATTGAAGAGAAGTTCGTTTCATTTCTACCCGTTTGGAGAAAGGCTCCATGTTTGGGTGACGGTGTGCCTAATTGTCCCATCGGTGTATTCTGAGACCACGGTGGAGCTCCGTTGGTTATCCGCTAATTGGAGGTTGATACAAGAAGAAGCATCACGGCTTGAGAGGGTTCGAGTTTAGGAAGTAAGTCTTTTGTCTTGTATTTTGTAATACCGTTTTTAGTGGATTTGAGGCTAGGGCCGTCCCGAGGTTTTTTCCCGTTAGTGGGTTTTTCCTCGTACATCGCGGTGTAGTGTGACAATGTTTATTTTATCTTGCACAAAATTTAGAATGCATGCTTAGGATAATTTCAAGATAAAATTGGGTTTAATTCTCACACTCATTTAATTTGGGACTTAAATTAAATATTGGGTAAAATTGGTTTATTCAAGTCACTTGCTAAAATTGGTTTCGCCTAACTTTGAATAATTGTTAATTATAAATTAGGCAAATTCTAGGACTTGAATTATGTTGTTTTAAGTTGTTTCTCAAGATATTAAAACCCAACCTTGTTGTTTTGTTGAACCATCACTTGTATTCAACGCTTCCGCATTTATTTGTTTTAAAAAAGAAATTAAATATTTTTTAATTTGAGATTATTATTTCAAACCCGGGGATCCGCGTCTTTTCATATACATATATATATATATACAAGAGAGAAAGAGAAATGGAAACGGGTCAGAGCCCGATAGTGTATATGATTTAAAAATTCGTTTAGCAAGTATTTAAATTGATTACAGGCCAATGCAACAACATATTAGTGCGACACTCTCATGAGAAATTCTCACCTCTCTTCTAATGTGCACTCCTATCGCACTAACCTTTTTAATGGTTTATCTCGTCATATACCACACTATCTTTCCCCAATGATTTAACTTATCTTAGGTTATTCGCAGGATTTACAAATGAATAACACAAGTATTTAAAACGTAAGATTTCAATTTGTAACCAAAGTTCTCCTTTTAACTTTATTAATCAATAAAGTTTTCCAGTGTCATATTATACTTTCTCAAAACAAGTATTTATAATTTGAGTCATCAACCATGTCCTACATATCAAATCAGTAGGCAGTTCCAGATTTCAGAATTTCATATATATATTAACTACTCGTATAATATATATATCATAACGGCACCCCACATAAAAACTATGGTGCGGGCATACTCTGCTATCCAATCCCCGTATCAATCACACTAAAGGGAATACAAGTTCGGAATCACTCTCGAACTGTACAAATACATACACAACCAATATTGAGGCGAAGCATAGATTCCAAGTCCAAGAGGTCAATACAAACCCTCACGTCTCTTAGGAACGTTCGACTATCGATCCGATAGCCCGTACCTGGGATTTCTATCTTCTAGGGTACGAGTCAATATCCCCCATAAGGCACATGAGATAAGATCGTCCCAGCGCGGTAACCCCAGGGATAGCAAGTAGCGCGGGCATGATTTTCACAAGTATATAATATATGCATACACAATCATATAAATATACCACTTTTATTATATCAATTTAGGTTTATCTCATAACCCATATTCACAACATTTATCCTTATTTTCCCATTATTAGTTATCACGTATTATGGTTCGTTTCTCACTTTAATTCGAAGGGTTTTTCCAACTAACTACGTAGCCCTCATGGACTCTATCCTTCCAAAGGTACAATTCAGTAGGTATTCATTTATGTTCCAACGTAACCCTCTTACGTGTCTCTCCCCTTTAACATATACTTACATTGTCCCTTATGTAAGATATCCCAAAAATATAGATTTCACCTTACATTAAAGGTCTCTTATTCATTAATGAATCTTACTGGTCATCATTATCTCCCAAATTATCTTAACAAGGATGTCTAAGGAGTTTTCTTCATTTCGAATCAATTCAACAATTTTAAAAGGGGAAACTTTAGTCTGCCAGGAGGGGTCGATCGATCGAGGTCTGGGGCTCGATCGATCGAACCTTCGATCGATCGAAGCTCTGGGCTCGATCGATCGATCAAACAGGTATTTCGGAAATCTGCAGATTTGCAGTTACGGGTTTCATCTTCTAACCTTCACCAAATCCATATTTTTCAATCCCAATCGTCCCAAAATTTATACTACTAACATTATATCATCATACCAGATATTTCCAACGTAAAGCATGTAGATTTCTATCACTAAACATGGATTAACAGCCCAAAAATTATTATAATTATCAAGAACCCTAGAAATCTCTTAAACATGGTTCTAACAAGAATTTTCCAAAATTTCCTTCTTGTAAACATCATAATTTCGTGGTTTACTCCTCTACATGACAAAGGGTTTCCAGAATATCATTTAAGTCATCACTACATGCAATTTCCTATCTCAAATTGGGTTTTTCTTCCATAAATCTCACCCTAATCATCCCTAGACTAACATGAGTGATGCATCAACGAAAATAATCAAGATAAACACTTGCCTGGGTTTTTCAGAAGTCTGGTTTGGTGCCAAAATTGGTGTGGTTGCGTTCCCCGTCTCGCGATTTACGCGTTGGTGGTGGAGGCGGTGCAAACAGATGGATTTCGGGCCTTGGATTGCTTTGGAAGCTCTCTCCTTCCCTCTCCTATGGCCGTCACTTGTCTTTGGTTGTTCTAATCCTAGAAGACAACCTTAGACATCTGATATAGCCCTTGAAATTTCGTGGGTTTAATTACCCAAAAATGTAAAATGACCAAAATGCCCTCCCGGGGTACTAATTAGGCCTAAAAACGCCCCGAGACCCAAACTAAACCCCCGGGTATACTTTTCTGACTATCTCGACCCTTCCGAACGCGTTGGCGCATTCAAAATGACCATACGAACAACCTATAGAATATTCACTTTTATAAATCAACATTTAGTCCCGACACGACACAGGCGCGTCCCGACTTAAATTTCCATAATTGTCATTTTATTCACACGTGACAATATTATAAAAATAAATCTCATATATTACTATACTCATCCAATAATATTCAACAAATAACAAATTTCCAATAATTACTAACTGTCGTCATGCTAGTAAATATTTAAACGACATTCCGGATTAAAATTAAATTAATTTATCTCAATTAAATTTAATAAATCCCATAATTTAAAAGCTATAAAAATATGGGGTATTACAGTCATGTGAGTGAAAGTGAGCATTCCTTTAGGGATGAAATTTTAACACATGACACTTCCAAGGTCAAAGTTTATGATTCCCTTATTTTTTATGGTTGTGGGAGTGAAAGAGAGAGAGAAAGTGATGATGAGGTTGATGTGAGTGAACTTCAATTTGAATTTCAAGAATTATATGAATAATCTATTAAATTAAAAAGAGAAAATTTGAAGTTAGAATCTAGTTTAACAGAGCATGTCAAGGTCGTTGATGATAGTGTGTTGGTTGAAGACCTTAGGACACGTGAGAGAGATCTTCGAGAGAAGCTTGAGTATGTATAAGGCGACAGAGATAACCTTAAAGGTTTAATGGAATCCTTGAAAAAAAGAGCTTCTTCCGTTTGAAGAGCGGAATGTTTTATTAGAGTCTAACATTTTAGATTTAGAAAATAAACTAAAAAACTCTAGTAAAGTCAAATTTGATTTGGAGTGTTGTTCGAAGATATTAGATAAAATATTAGGAACGGTCCAAATTAAAATGACACTTGTGGTTTAGGATTCAATTATTGCAAGGATTCTACCATTAAAGCCAAAACCAATGTTTTAGAAGAATCCTCTAGGAACAATGTTATAGATCATTCCTTAGGAGAGTCTTTTCGCCGAGTCTTTAGGTGCTCACATTGAGGTCGAAAAGGTCATCTTAGGAAATTTTGTTTTGATCTTAAACGAGGTCCTAGAAAATCCCAACGTAAGGCAACCGAGGTAGCCAAGATTCCTACACCCCATAATCGTCATTCTTCATTAGTTTGGGTTAGGAGATCCGACTTGGTAGCTTTACAAGATAGGCTTTTTTATTCTAATTTACTTTCACATGGTTCCTCCCTTGCTAAATCTAAAGGTTGAATGTGTTAGTTGTTTCCATACTTTAGCTTTTGTACTTCATGCTAAATTATCATGCTAATTATATGCTTCTTAATCATTATTCTAGTCTATACTTCATGCTTTATCACATGCTAGAATTATGATTGTTGTTTATCTTTTGTATTATAGTTCTTTCATTTTAGTTTGCTTTAAATGAAAAATACAAAAAGATTTTGTGTATCATTTGTGTTTCATTTTTTATAATTTAGGCTAAATGAAAAATACAAATGATTTTTGTTTGTCTTTTGGAGTAAATATTTTTGTTTGTTTGGTTTAAATATTTCAAAAACTCAAAAAGATTTTTTTGTGTGTATTTTAGTTTGACACACTCTATGTGGCATATATTTGTGTTTGAATCCCTTCTTTTTTGCTCCCATGTGGCTAGAACTTTTGGTTTAAATTGTCAATCCTTAAAATGTTATTTACCATGCTTACATGGAGTAGTTTGATTTTGTGTTGATATAATGGATTATATTTTTATATGCCTCAATTCACACATGCACGAGCTCACTTGAAATTATAACTTCACATGTATATTTGAGATATGTGAGGTGTTCTCCTATTAATCTTCTCATCTACATGTTATGTGACCTAGGAGGACTAGTGCATGTTAAAATCCGTTGCACGTGAGATTTGTGTGAGACATAAAAATGATGTATATAAATGTGCCCACGGGGAAGGGCTCCGAAAGGAAAAATCATCCTTTGCAAGTAAGCCACCGTTTGCTTGGACCTAAAAGAAATACGTGGTCCAAAGGCCTAAAAGAATAATGGCATTAAAAGAAAATATTTGCCAAGGCCTATTTTGTTTAATTGATATATTCATTCAAAAATATATATGCTTATTGAGGGAGATTGGATGGTATATCAACGGTTTACACAATGTCCATTTATCCTAGTTGTACTTTCAATGTCATGACTAAATTGATTTGTAGAATCATCAAAATTCTAGGCTTGTATGCATTCTGTATGTTTGTTCATTGAGTTCAATTTATATTATCACATAAGGTCATATTCAAATATGATAAAGTTTGTAATTAATTGAGAACTCCGTGAACATATTTTAAGTGATTGGGTCTAAATTTAATTCTTACTAGTTCACACCCCTACACTTCCGTTTACATATGACACATTTTTGCCATACGAGTGTGAAAAGCTTATTCTATTGTGTGTCATTTGTGAGTTTATATCTATATATATATGCATGTGCATTATTGGTATTATTAGAGTTTGTATATATATGATATTTCTTTTGTCTTTGCCTTGCTTTCTAGTCCATACTTCTACTTCATAATTGGTATCTATCTTGTTGCATTCTTTGTTGATATCACATGCTTAATACTTTATGTATCATATTGATATCATTTTCTTGCATCTTAGTTGGTATCCTTTATTCTTTGTATGGATTAGTTATGCTTTTGTTGCCTATATGCTTTCATGTTCTTTGCGCTGTATGCACTTCAGTTTTATTAATTCTATCACCTTTGTCTATTCCTGAACAAAAAGGGGGAGAATGATAGGGGGAGATTTAACTTAGGGGGAGTCGCGACCTTCTTAGGTAGATCACATTTTTTAAAAGGAGAATTAGTTTATAGGGAGTAATTATTTTAATTGTATTTAATATGTTGATATTCCCTATGCGTTTGATAGTTTGCTTAAGTGTGCAGGAATTCTTCTAAGTGGCAACTTTCATCGGCAAAGATATTGATCCTTGGGTCTTGAGTCAAATTTGGGTGGGATGTTTGAGTCTAGTAGAGCTTGTCGGCCCTTTAGGATTTTGATTTGGTTTTGGTTTTTGTCCCGAAATAGCCAAAGGGGGAGATTTGTAAGGACACAAGTCTCCGATTGAGTCTTAATGTAGTGTTGGCTCAATTTCGAACAAAAACATTTAAGTCATAGGATAGCGTTCAAGTGTATCTATTCAAGATTATGACGTGTTAGTTGAAGACGTAGTGGCCAAGATTAAAAAGCTTCATTATATGCCGAGTTTATTATGCCTTATTTCTATGTCACCAACATTAGTTCCAATTCCTCCTAAGGCATGAATGTATTACATATATATATAGAAGCTTGGAACAATTTTTATTGAGTGTAACTTTATTTTAAACTAAGGTTTATTTTCATAAGGTTTATTTAAAACTTTAAAATAAAGTTTCTGGGCTAAAATCAAAGTATAAGCATTCTGGAACTTCGAACGAGTTTTTCATTCGAACGAGAATGTCGTTCGAATGAGTTTGCCAACGAAATTTTCCCATTTTCCTCTGGAACTTCGTTAGAAGTGTTGTTGAACGAGACTTCGGTCGAATGAAAATCTCATTCGAACGAGATTTCTGTTGGGAAATTTTTTTGCGGTTTTAATTAGTTTTTCCCCATGTTCCCACTTACTTTTGTCCACTAACTCTTGACAGAAGTTATATGTACAGGAACCAAGTTTGAAAAATCAACTTTTGACATTTTCTAAACACCTTTTTGTGAGAAAAATTTTAGAGAGAAATTACTAAATTCAAAAGTTCGTGTTCTAAGTGTTTGCATTTTCAAGAACATTATTCCTAAACACTTTAATTTACACCCATAGTTTGTTTATTCCAAGTTACCATATATATATATATATATATATATATATATATATATATATATATATATATATATATATATATATATATATATATATATATATATATATATATATATATATATATATCTTTCTTGGAGTGTTTGGCACCGGGTTTTACTCTACCGAATTGAAGAGTTCGTTTGGGTTTACTTCTACATCCCATAAAGAAGAAGTTCGTTGTTTTGCTACGACATTCTCACATGGTGAAAGGCACCGTGTGTGGTTGACGGTGGTTCCTAAAGTCCGATCGGTGGATTCTGAGACCGCGATGGATCTCTGTGGTTATTCTCTAGGCAGAGGTGTGTACAAGAAGGAGCGTCGGGGATTGGACGGAGTCAAGTCGAGTCTTGTAAGTCTTTTTGTCTTGTACTTGTAAAATCGTACTTAGTGGATTTGAGGCTAGGGCCGTCCGAGGTTTTTTCCCGTTGTGGATTTTTCCTCGTACATCGCGGTTTAGTGGTTGTTTGTTTATTTTATCTTTTGCAAATATCACATTAGATGCATGCTTAGGCAAATTTATTTTGGGTATATATTAATTTAATTCAAGTCATTAATTTTATTGGATAAATTTGGTTTGGCCTAATTTGCAAAAATGGATTAATTATTTTTGTTAGGAAAACTTCTAGGACTTGGGTTGAGTTAATATGTTTAAGTAAAAAAAAGTATTTGTTGTTTAATTTAATTTCACTTTGAGTTTAGTTTTATTTTAATTTGAAAGAAATTAAAATTTAGTTTATGCAATTGTTTAGTTGAACCATCACTATTCCACAACTAAAAGGAAACACATTTTGTAAAATTTAAAAATTGGGGGTCCTATCGTTTTCATATGTTTTTAGTGTGTTCGTTTTCTATCTGTTTGACTTTGAACTTTGTTGTTGATGATGATGTACTTAAAGAGGAAATGATGTATTGAAGGAGGGGCTCTATTTTGTCTATCTTTACAAACTAGGTTAGGCTCCTATATAGTTCAGACTCAAGTGAGTTAACTATATAGTGTGCTTTAATCTCCCCCTTGGGAAATGAGAGACAAAATCTCCTTTGAGTCATTTAGGACTCGTAGGGATATAAAAAAGTAAGAAAAACTTATTCTTATACAAATATTCTAGCTACCCCATTTCCTAGAAATAAAAAAGTACATAACTCAACTATGAACAGATCAATACCCTAAATATATGTGATGATACTGAATCCTGAAAAAATAAAAATAAAACAACTTATGGCAAAGATCAAGATTAAGTCAAATTTTTACAATAAATGTCCTGATGAACTCAAATATCTCTCCCCATTTTGTCTCAATTGGACAAAGGGTAAAAATATAAAGTGAACATAATAAATATTCTACTAACCTAATTGAATTAACGGGTCACATCAAGGGTCTCCTATATAAAATAGAGATAGGAGGCGTATCTTATCATTTCTCAAATGACCGTGCCCTATATCCTAAAAGACTAATTTTAAGCATGAAAGTAACCGAAGGATATTATAGGTGATAGATATATATTTAAGAATAATCATACCGATGGATTACCTTAAAGATTCAAAACGTAAATTATCCAAGGGTTTGGTGAACAAGTCAGCTAGTTGATGTTCAACGGGCAAATAGTTAATCTCTAATTCTTTAGACTCAACAAGTTCACGTATAAAATGATGTCTTATTTTAATATGTTTAGTACGCGAATGTTAAACAAGATTCTTAGAGATATTAATCGCACTTTTGTTATCGTAATATATATTTATCTTTTCTTCATTAATGTCATAGTCACTAAGCATTTGCTTAATCCATAATAACTGAGTGCAGCAACTTCCTGTCGCTGTATATTCTGATTCGATTGTGGAAAGTGATGTACAATTTTATTTTTGTTGCTCCACCCTACTAAGCCGTTACCTATGTAATAAGAAGCACCAGAAGTGTTTTTGCTATCATCTGAGAAGCCAGCCGAGTCAGCATCAGTGTATCCTACAATCGTGCTTGTGGTGTCTTTGGTGTAACATATACCTAGGTTTATTATTCCCTTAACATATTTGATTATAATTTTGACAGAGATAAGGTGACTTTCCTTATGTGCACTTTGGTAACGAGCGCAAGCACACATATCATACATGATATCAGTTCGAGAAGTTGTTAGGTATAATAAGCTACCTATCATACTTTTGTATAGCATAGGATCTACAGTTTCCCAATCTCATCTTTGGATAGTTTCATAGAGGTTCTCATGGAAGTCCTAGCAATTTTAGCATTATCTAAATCGAAATTTTCAATAACTCTATTGCATATTTAGACCACGATATGAATAACCCATCATCTTTTTTCTTAACTTGAAGACCTAAAAAATATTGAAGCTCCCCCATAAGAAATATTTGAAATTCCCCATGCATAATTTCTAAAAATTCTTTAACTTCAGATGGGGAAGTTGATCCAAATATAATGTCGTCAACATATACCTGAGCAATTAAGAATTGTTTGTTAAAATGTTTAGCAAATAATGTCTGGTCATTTCCACCACGTCGAAAACCTTTATTAATTAAAAAGGTCGACAAGCGTTTGTACCAGGCCCGAGGGGCATGCTTTAAATCATATAATGCCTTGTTCAATCTATACATATTTTTTGGGTAATAAGGATCAATAAATCCTTTTAGCTGTTCAAGATAGATCTCCTCTGCCAAAATACCATTTAAAAAACATATTTTACATCCATTTGATAAAGCTTGAATTGTAATTGACAAGCTATGGCCAAGAGTGAGCGAACACACTCAAGGCAAGTGACCGGGGCAAATGTCTCCTTAAAATCTATTCCTTTAACTTGAGAGTATCCCTGGGAAATTAATCTAGCTTTATCTCTAACTATTATCCCAGATCCATCTATTTTATTTTTAAAGATCCAACGACTGCCAATAACCCTTTTATGTTTTGGCCTAGGCACAATATTCCACACTTCATGACTTTTAAATTTCATGATCTCTTCCTGTATAACACCTATCCAAAATGAGTCATTAAGTGAATCATTCACATTCTTTGGTTCTATTAGAGAAACAAAGCACGTAAAATGGGCAACATTACGTAATTGGGGTCTTGTACACGCTGGCTCATCAGGCTTACCAATAACATTATCAATGGGATGATTTTTAGAAACCCAGTTAGGTACTTCATGGGTCTCGATTGGTAAAGGCTCAATTCTCTCTGGAGATTCATAAGTAAAACAATTTTTAGACTCTTCCGCGATAATTGGTCCTTGTTCTTTACTCTCGACATTAGCGTCACTCACTATCATATTTATCGATTCCGGGATTACTTTGGGTACGCAAATTATAAATGCGATAAGCCCTACTATTAGGGGAGTAACCCAAAAGTATGTCTTTGTCGCCACGAATTTCAAACTTAAACAGGTGTTCTCTGTCATTTCAAACAAAGCAAGTACTGCTAAAAGTTCAAAAATATTTGAGATTGGGCTTTTTACAATACCAAAGTTCATAAGAGGTTTGTTTGGTATTTTTTCGAAGATAGACACGGTTGATGATATCACACATTTTTTAAACTTCTTGAACCCAAAAGTATTTTGGCAAGTTCATAGCATGTATCATTACCCTAGCCATTTCCTAAATTGTGTATTTTTTACGCTTGACAACACCATTATGTTGGGGTGTTTTAAGAACACTGAACTCATGCAAATAACCATTACAATTATAATACTTTGTTACACATGAGTCCTTAAATTTACCTCCTCTATCACTATGATTCGATTAACTTGGGTATCTTTTTCATTCTCGATTCTCAAAAGGATTTTCAAAAATTCTTGGAATGTATTAGATTTTATTTTAAAATGCTACCCAGGTGAATCGAGTAAAATCATCCACAATGATTAAAATGTAACTGTTACCACAGAGGCTCACAGTACGCAAAGGACCCATAAGATCCTTGTGGATTAGTTCTTCAGGTTTAGTTGTCAAAATTTCTTTAACTTTCTTGTGAGCAGACTTAATAATTTTTCCTTCCTGGCATGGCCCACAAATAGCATTTTAAATTGGTTTTATTTTTGCTAAACCTTTAATTATATCCTAAGATCTCAATTTGTCAAGATTATCATAATTAATGTAAGCCAAACGATTATGTCAGATTTTATTGTCATCCAATCTGGCTAACCTACAGGTCTCATTTCTTGAATATACTGTGTAACAGTTATCTGGGGTCATGTGACCTGTAAGGATACAATCATCATTCTCATTTAAAATTTTGCAATTAGTTTTTAAGAATGTGACAGTGTGATTGGAGTCGCAAAATTGAGATATGCTCAACAAATTAGTTTTAAGACCTTTTACTAATAGGACATCTTTGAGAGTGGGGAGTCTGTTTTCTTGGAGTGTTCCTTTTCCTATGATATAAGCTGGTACTCCGTCCCCAAACAAAACATTCCCTCATAAGAAGATAGTCTTGTCGATTAATTTTGTATCGTCTCCGGTCATATGTTTGGAGAATCCTGAATCTAAGTACCAACTAGATGTAGTGTTTTCAGATTTTAAAGCACTAATAACAATGTTACACTTCAATTGGGGTATTAGATCGACCCTTCTAACCCAAATATCTTTGGTTTTAAAATGTTTATGAGCATGATCTTTTGGTTTAGAAATAGATCGAGGATTCTTTCTCTTACATTTATTCTTAACATGAAATCTATTCTTTTTATTCCTACAGTTAGAGTTTTTATTGGGCTATTTAGTAAGTACATAATTATTCCTACTCTACCAAAAATAGTTAAGGTTTTTGCAAATTGGTTAATTATAGACATGTTTATACAATCATTTTTTAAAACATTCAGCGAGTCAGTGTCCATAAACATCATAATAGGAACAATATTGGTGGCTCGACAGTTTGTTGACATTTTGAAAACTTTTGAAAAGAGGTTTATCCATTTATTGGACTTTACTCTTATGTCCAACTGCAACAGGTTTGAATGATGAATCTCCTTGCCTTATAGGGGCAAACATACTTTGCCTTAGGCTCAACAGTTGGCTTAGGACAATTTTTCATCAGATTATCTGTCCTTTTTTGCTTATTTTCAAAATCTTTCCTTAAGGCTTGAAAATCAGGACATATGTCATTTGGTCTTTTTCCAGAAGAAACAAATTGCACATGTTGAAAAGTTTTAGTTTGTGCCTTACTTTCTTGATCAAATTCTAAACCAGTTTTGTCTTCAGAATGGTTTTTGCTTGATGCAACACAGTCTTCAAAATAGTCGGAATTGTTTTTAAATTTAGAGAATTTCTTAAAGACAGTTGAAACTTTCTATTTTGATTCTTCCGATTGTATCAAAGTAGCCTTATATTTCTTTTCTAAAACCTCATTTCATTCAGAAAGCACTTTAATTTTTTCAATAAATCTTTAATTTTCAATTCATAGGCCAGACATTGATTTGTATAGTCCTCTGCGTTCTGTTTCACCAATTGGCTTAAGGAATCTATGTTTTCAGTTGAATCCCTGACTGTCTTTTCTAGTTTAGTGCTCTTCCTAGGAAACTTAGTGTATAGCGTGTGAATGTCAGGGAGATCATCGTTATCGAACTCATTATGTGCAGTGTTTGAGTTGTCCCCTAGCGCTTTATTTGTCAAACTCACACACCCATTTAATTCGTTATTAATTCAAACACTTTGACTCACACACATCGTCGAAGAGTTATTACTAGAAATATAAACAACATTAGTATTATCTAAGCAAAGAGAAGATAAACCAGAAGTAGGGAAAAGATCATCACACATTGGTAGTTTGGTATTACCTGCAGACATGTTGGTAGTTTGGTATTACCTGCAGACATGTTGGTATTAGATATGCATGTGCACGATGTGATTATCGGTATGGATTGGCTCGCTAATTATAGAGCCATGATTGATTGCTTCGGTGGGAGCATTATTTTTGCCATTCCGGGGCAAGAGATGTTTGTGGTGGCGATGCCTCGCCCAGAGGGAGGCTCGACCGCTCATTTGTATTACATAGAGAAGGATACCTCTAAGGAGGTTGTGATTCCTTTAGATTCGATCCCAGTTGTCAGGGAGTATTCCGATGTGTTTCAGGAAATACCAGGCCTACCCCCCAGTCGAGAGATAGACTTTGTCATAGATTTATTACCAGATACGAACCGTACCATATGGCTCCGGCAGAGATGCGAGAGCAACGAGATCAGATTGAGCAGTTGTTGGGTCAGGGGTTTATTCGGAGGAGTACTTCGTCGTGGGGTGCCCCTGTGTTGTTCGTGAAGAAGAGAGATGGTTCACTGAGATTGTGTGTGGATTACCGAGAGTTGAATAAGGTCACGATACGGAATAAGTATCCGTTGCCTCGAATCGATGACCTATTTGACCAGTTGAGAGGAGCTTCTTTCTTCTCGAAGATTGATTTGAGATCGGGATACCATCAGTGACGTATCAGGGAAGAGGATGTCTCGAAGACTGCGTTCTTAACGAGATATGGTTCTTACGAGTTTCGGGTTATGCCTTTTGGTTTGACCAATGCCCCAGCCGTGTTTATGGACTTGATGAATAGGGTGTTCAGAGATTTCCTAGATCAGTTTGTCATTGTCTTCATTGATGATATTCTGGTTTACTCCTAGACAGAGGAGGAGCACGCCGAGCATTTGAGGCAAGTTTTGCAGACGCTACGTCAGAACGAGCTGTATGCAAAGTATGAGAAGTGCGGGTTTTGGCTGAAGGAGGTCCAGTTTTTGGGACATATTATTTCCGACTGGGGGATATCTGTTGATCTGGGGAAAGTATCCGCGGTGAGGGAGTGGGGACAACCCACGACACCGACGGAGATCCGTAGTTTCTTGGGATTAGCAGGATACTACAGGAGGTTCATTCGGGGATTTTCGAAGATAGTGGGTCCTTTGACACATCTGACTCGTAAGGGTGTGCCATTCATCTGGAGTGATGCCTGTCAGTTGGCATTCGATGAGTTGAAGGATAAGTTGACCTCAGCACCTGTGTTAACATTGCCGCGACCGGGAGTTGAGTATCTAGTCTACACCGATGCGTCCTTGAAAGGACTTGGAGGTGTATTACAGCAAGAGAGTCAGACCATTGCTTATGCATCCCGTAAGCTAAAGCCTCACGAGAAGAATTACCCCACTCTTGACTTGGAGTTAGCGGCAGTTGTATTTGCCCTTCGTATTTGGAGACATTACCTTTTGGGGGAAAAGTTTCGATTGTTCACGGACCACAAGTCCCTACAGTACCTATTCACTCAGAAGGAGTTGAATATGCAGCAGTGAAGGTGGCTTGAGTTTGTTAAGGATTATCAGTTTGATATCCAGTATCACCCGGGGAAGGCTAACGTGGTAGCAGACGCGTTGAGCCGTAGTCCAGTAGATGAGGTGGCAGGGGTGTGGAAGGCCAAGTGGAAGGAGTTGGGACACCAGAATGCAGTGGCCCGATCGTTCATGTCTATGATGACCGTTACACCTCAGATTGTCACGAAGGTAGTTAGGGCACAGGCAAATGACTCGTTCTGTCAGGAGAAAATAGTTCGATTACTAGCAGAGGGAGCCGAGTCCTATATCGTTAGCTCAGACGGGGGATTACGCTTCAATGGGATATTGGTAGTTCCAGAAGGGGAGGAATTACGGCACGAGGTGATGGCAGAGTCGCATGGCTCACGGTTCGCGGTACATCCCGGCGGGGACAAAATGTACCAAGACATGAGACGACAGTATTGGTGGAGCGGGATGAAGAGAGATATTGCCGTGTTTATTTCTAAATGCGCCACTTGTCAGCTAGTAATAGTGGATCATCAGCGACCGGCAGGACTTCTACAGCCATTGGAGGTCCCGATGTGGATGTGGGAGAGCATATCTATGGACTTTATCACGGGGTTGCCTACGTCACAGAGAGGTCACGACTCCATTTGGGTAATTGTCGACAGGTTGACCAAAGTCGCTCATTTTCTACCCGTAAGAACAGACTACACTACGGGATAGTATGCCCAGCTCTTTATTGCAAAGATAGTGAGACTTCACGGTGTGCCCCTAAATATCGTGTCTGACCGAGACAAGATATTTGTTTCACGTTTTTGGGAAAGTTTTCAGGAGGCCATGGGCACGGAATTGCGATTGAGTACGGCGTATCACCTGCAGATCGATGGGCAGACCGAGCGTACAAACCAGATGTTGGAGGACATGCTACGTATGTGCATCATTGATTTCGAAGGTGGATGGGAGTAGTATCTTCCACTGGTGGAGTTTGCTTACAACAACTCCTACCAGTTCACCATTGGCATGGCTCCATTTGAGGCGTTGTACGGCAGACCTTGTCATTCCCCAGCATGTTGGTTGGAGGTGGGGGACAACAAACTACTTGGGCCGGAAGTGATTCAGGATACTTCGGCGAGGATAGAATTGATTCAGAGTCGCATTCGGGTAGCTCAGGATCGACAGATGAGCTATACTGATGCGAAGAGGTTCTTCAGGGAGTTCCAAGTGGGGGACCAAGTTTTGCTCAGAGTATCTCCTATGAAGGGGATTATGCGTTTCGGGAAGAAGGGAAAGTTGGCACCAAGATATGTGGGACCATTTCCTATTATTGAGCGGATTGGACCGATTGCGTATAGACTTGGGTTACCGGAGCATTTACATTGGATTCACGATGTGTTTCATATTTCGTCGCTAAGAAAATATCTTAGAGACGATTTGGCTCATTCTCACATTGCTTTGGAGGACATCGATCTCCAGCCTGATAGTTCCTACGAGGAGGGGCCGATTGCTATTTTGGACCGAAGTGAGCAGAAACTGCGGTCAAAGATAGTTCCGTTAGTGCGTGTTCAGTGGCGACATAATAATGTCAAGGAGTCCACATGGGAGCGCGAGGATGAGAAGCGCGAACATTATCCGGAGTTGTTCTTACCAGGTACTTTCTAGTTCCGAATTTCGGGACGAAATTCAGTTATTAGGGGGGAAGTATGTAATACCCCGTATTTTTGTGATATTTATTTATGGGATTAATTGAATTAAATGTGTATTAATTGGAAATTAATCCGGATAAAAATACTAGCGAGATGCGAGTTAGTATTTGATATTAATGACTATATATGGCTATATATGAATATTGAATTATGAAATTTGTCGTGAGATTGAAATACGGCAATTTGGAAATTTTGTTGAGACGCGTGTGACAGTCGCGTCAGGAATATTATTATTTAATTATAAAAGTGAATTTTATTTCTATTAATCGTATGGTCGTTTTGAGTGCGCCAACGCGTCCGGAAGGGTCGAAATAGTCAGAAAACACTAGCCGGGGGTTTAGTTTGGGTCTCGGGGCATTTTTAGGCCATACCGGCAACGTATAAGGGTAGTTTGGTAATTTTGGATTTTTGGGAATTAAAACCAACGAAAATTAGGAAATAATTATCTGATTTAGTAATTAACCACTAAACCACTAATAACCTAATGGGCTACGGGGGTTATTGAAATGAGTCCCAAAAGTTCCTAAGGCCAAAAACCCTAGCCACCATTGCCACTTTGGAGAAGAAAGCTTGGAGAGAGAGAGAGAAGAGAATTCTGCAGAGAGAGAGAGAACCATTCATCAGATCGACATCAAAATCAGAGATATACATAAGGCAAGTGGTTTAATTTTGTTTATTACGAAGAATGTTTCTTCCACGCGTAGGAAATTGACAAAATTTGTATTGTTCTTGGGAGATTAGTGAAAACCCATTAAATTGGAATTTGAAACTTGTATTTTGATGAGGAATTGCATGTAGAACTGTATGTAGGTGATTAACCTGATGATAATATACTTTAGATGAAACAAAAACGGATTTAATTGGACTCATGGGGGATTTAAGAATTTTAGGGTTCATGCTCATGTAATTTGGGGGATAAATGGAGGAATTTGATGATTCAATAATGTTTAGGAAGAATTGGCCCTATATAAACGTTAATATATGACCTAAGTAGGTTTAGGATTGATTAGAACCCTTGAACAATTGTTGGTTTGATGTTTAGAGGAGATTAGAAGTGTAGAAAAATTGGAAAAACGAGTTAAGGAATTTGTGGGCTCGAAACTAGTCCCTCGTTAGAAGACCTACCCAGGTAGTTCGAACGAGCTCGTTCGAACGAGCTTCTAACGAGTGGACAGTTTGCATTCTAACGAGTTGAATGTTCGTTCGATGCCTTTCGTTCGAACGAGATCTCGTTAAATACCCAGTTCGTTCGAACGAACTCTCGTTCGAACAGCCTTGTTCGAACGAGACTTCTAACGAGCTGACAGTTTGGGCTTTTTAGTCTGTTTTGATCCCGAGTGTCCCGTGACCTTGCTTATATGTAGAGATAACACTTCCTTGTGGATTAATTGATATAGTAGGGACATTTGAGATATAATGAGGAGTAAAACCTCGAAGTGTAGTTCGAACCAAATGGAAATTATGGATTAGGACGTGAGTGTCTATTACAATGTGAGAACAATTAATGGCTTGTATAATTGTATCAACCGGGAACATGTAAATTGTGTAACATTATAAGTAGGTACGAGAATGAGAAGTGTACTACGAATAAAATATGGTGAATACTAAGATGTGTGCATACTTAGTATATGTATTGCTTTTATGTGTATGACATACCTACCATACTTGCTATCACAAGAGGTTTACGTTCGCTTAGGGCCCTCTAATCCTTGTGTTGCCCGGATTTAGACTGGTACCTCGATGAACATAGGTCAGAGAAGGACTTATTGGGATGTTAATAAGTGTGCTGATCGTGGGAGCGCAGGTATGTGCGTGACCCATGTGATGTGACTGTGTTCGCCTCCATTGTTTGTGATTGTTGTTATCTGAGAACGATTCCTGAGAGATTCGGAATGCGTGATCCTTATGTACGTGATGTACCGGGATGGATAGCAGAGTATGTGTGCACCGTAGCTTAGTCTCGGGGTGCTTGTATTGTATATTTATGACGTGAATAATATACACTTAATTAATGGGAACTTTCATGTTAGTATTATGAATATAGATGTGGTAATGTTTTGAGAAAACATAACGGGTTAGCCGATAGTGAATTGTATTACTAATTGAGAATCTGAGTTTAAGTAAAGCCCTCTATTTAATTGATAACGCTAGAATGTAATATGGGAATCGAGTAGTAAGGGGTAGAACTTATTACGATTTGGTTAGATATGTATGTTATTTAGATGGGTACGGTACGTTAGGAGTGCACATGTAGTCGAGAGGTGAGAATTTCATGTGAGTGCACGTCCTAACATGTATTTTACATTTAATGTTTTAATGTTATTAAAACACTTGCTGTTTTTAAAATGATTTCCACTTTCGGGCTCTGACCCATTTGCTTTCAAATCTATTTTTGTAAAAACCATTTTAGGTGCCCAGCTACAAGGACACCATGCTTAGGATCCTCATTCAGGTGACGAGCTGTAGCTGTTTGTGGAAGTTACAGGACTTTGCTTGTAGACGCTTCATCTACCTTGACTCTATATTAAGCATTTATCAGTTGTAGGGCATGTCGCCCATTTCTTTTAGAGACATTTCATTTATTTCAGTTATTCAGACTTCGGGCATGTAATTAATTCAGGATTCAGACTTGTCTTATTATTTTCAGTTGTGGGATTGTTGTGAGGAGTTTTCCTCGGGACTTATTATTATTTGTTGGTTATTTCATTACTTCGTTATGGTGAATGGATTATGTTGTTCTTCCATTATTCTTGTACTGCATGTTAATCAGACTTAAATTAAAATTTGGCACTTACTTTTTAAATACTAGGTGGTTAGTAATCTTTAAAATGTTTTCGACAGTGATGCTATTAACTGAACCAACTTGGCATTTTGTATTGATTTAATAAAGGAGTAGCTACCCGGTATTTAATTAGTCGGGGTGTCACAGGTGGTATCAGAGCATCAGGTTCTAGTGTCCATTAGGATCTGTACGGCTTATTATGTTTCTGCTGAGCTTTCTTTGAAGTAGAGCCTTATATTTTAGGACTGTTGTATTCTCTTGTTTATGCTACGTTCTTCAGCTATTTTGAGTTTATAACTCCGAACTTATAAACTTCATTCTTATTTCAGATGCCTCCACGACGTGCACAACGGGTTCCCAGGGATGCAACGCCAGAACCACAGCCCGCACCAGTTCAGGGCACGATGAATGCCGCCGAGGTTGCAGCCATTGTGGCCCAGGCGGTAAATGCCGCACTAGCCGTAGTTCAGCAGGCACCACCTCAGGCGCCAGTAGCCATGCCAGTTCAGGCACATGCATTCCCGTTTACTTGGGAACGTGTACGTGATGCTTTTCAAAAAGCACACCCTCCGGAGTTCGCAGGTAGCTCTGATGTTGTGGTTTCTAGTCAGTGGAGGAAGGATATTCAGCGGCACTTGAGGATGTATGAGTGCACCGATGTCCAGAAGCAGATACTAGCTACCTTTAAGCTAGTGGGGTCTGCACTGCAGTGGTGGGAGTCTATTACCACCATGGAGGAGAGAGATACTCTCACTATCCAGGAGTTTTGGGTGCGGTTCGACCGCAAATACTTCCCGTCAGCTGTTCACACGGAGATGAGAAGGAAGTTGATGAGCCTCAAGCAGGAGGGTAAGACTGTGGCCGAGTATGAGGCCGAATTCACTGATCTTCTGAACATTGTTCCGGATGAGATACCGACAGAGGAGAAGAAGATACAGAAATTTACAGACGGGGTGACTTGGAGGATCCGTCAGCATTTGTTGGGGAACCTATCGTTGGCCACTTACTCTGATGTGGTTAACGTTGCACTGTTAAACTTCCAGGACCATTGCTTTCACTTGACTGAAGGCAAGAGGTCAGGAGAGTCCAGCCATCAGGGCAGGACTGGGGGAAATGGTGCCAGTGGGGCACATTCTGTTCAAGGGCAGAGGCAGGGTGATCAGGGTTCCCAGCAGGGGGATCACAAGAGGTTCAGGTCAGGAAATTTCAGGCACGGACAGGGAGGTTTCCGGCATGGCCATCAGGGTCCGAACGGCCATCAGAACCAGCAGGGTCAGAATGGTCAACAGCAATTTCAGCAGGGCCAGTGGAGGAACGGTAACGGCCACCAGGGCCGGGGGCAGCAGGGACAGAGAGGGGGGAACTTCCCGGGGAAGTGTTTCATTTGTGGCAAGACTGGCCATAAATGCCAGGACTGTCCTGATAGGAGCAGGGCCCCGCAGCAGCAGCAGGGTGCTCGACATGAGCCACAGAGGCCACTTTTTCCACATGCCCTCCCAGCTCCAGCCCAGGTGCCAGCACTACCAGCCATTCCAGCAGTTCCTGTGCAGCAGGGGCAGTTATAGTATGGACGTGTCTATAACGTCCACCAGGCAGCAGCTCCACAGGCACCACCCGCAATTGCGGGTATGTTTCCTATCCATGGTACAATGGGTCGGGTTTTGTTCGATACGGGGGCAACGCATTGTTTTATAGCTACACATTTTGCGAAAGCCTTAGGGTTGTTAGCCACAGCTGAGAGCACAGTGACGTGTGTAGACTCACCATTGGGGAGTGGGTCACTTATTTTCTTTATATGCCGGTGAGTGGGGGTAGAGATTGGTAGTTTGGTATTACCTGCATACATGTTGGTATTAGATATGCCTGTGCACGATGTGATTATCGGTATGGATTGGCTCGCAGATTATCGAGCCATAATTGATTGCTTCGGTGGGAGCATTGTTTTTGCCATTCCGGGGCAAGAGATGTTTGTGGTGGCGATGCGTCGCCCAGAGGGAGGCTCGACCGCTCATTTGTATTACATAGAGGAGGATACCTCTAAGGAGGTTGTGATTCCTTTAGATTCGATCCCAGTTGTTAGGGAGTATTCCGATGTGTTTCAGGAAATACCAGGCCTACCCCCCAGTCGAGAGATAGACTTTGTCACAGACTTATTACCAGATACGAGACCTATAGCACGCGCACCGTACCGTATGGCTCCGACAGAGATGCGAGAGCTACGAGATCAGATTGAGCAGTTGTTGGGTCAGGGGTTTATTCGGAGGAGTACTTCGCCGTGGGGTGCCCCTGTGTTGTTCGTGAAGAAGAGAGATGGTTCACTGAGATTGTGTGTGGATTATCGAGAGTTGAATAAGGTCACGATACCGAATAAGTATCCGTTGCCTCGAATCGATGACCTATTCGACCAGTTGAGAGGAACTTCTTTCTTCTCGAAGATTGATTTCCGATCGGGATACCATCAGTTACGTATCAGGGAAGAGGATGTCTCGAAGACTGCGTTCTTAACGAGATATGGTTCTTACGAGTTTCGGGTTATGCCTTTTGGTTTGACCAATGCTCCAGCCATGTTTATCGACTTGATGAATAGGGTGTTCAGAGATTTCCTAGATCAGTTTGTCATTGTCTTCATTGATGATATTCTGGTTTACTCCCAGACAGAGGAGGAGCACGCCGAGCATTTGAGGCAAGTTTTGCAGACGCTACGTCAGAACGAGCTGTATGAAAAGTATGAGAAGTGCGGGTTTTGGCTGAAGGAGGTCCAGTTTTTGGGACATATTATTTTCGACTGGGGGATATCTGTTGATCCGGGGAAAGTATCCGTGGTGAGGGAGTGGGGACAGCCCACGACACCGACGGAGATCCGTAGTTTCTTAGGATTAGCAGGATACTACAGGAGGTTCATTCGGGGATTTTCGAAGATAGCGGGTCCTTTGACACATCTGACTCGTAAGGGTGTGCCATTCATCTGGAGTGATCCCTGTCAGTTGGCATTCGATGAGTTGAAGGATAAGTTGACCTCATCACCTGTGTTAGCATTGCCGCGATCGGGAGTTGAGTATCTAGTCTACACCGATGCGTCCTTGAAAGGACTTGGAGGTGTATTACAGCAAGAGAGTCAGGCTATTGCTTATGCATCCCGTAAGCTAAAGCCTCACGAGAAGAATTACCCCACTCTTGACTTGGAGTTGGCGGCAGTTGTATTTGCCCTTCGTATTTGGAGACATTACCTTTTGGGGGAAAAGTTTCGATTGTTCACGGACCACAAGTCCCTACAGTACCTATTCACTCAGAATGAGTTGAATATGCGGAAGTGAAGGTGGCTTAAGTTTGTGAAGGATTATCAGTTTGATATCCAGTATCACCCGGGGAAGGCTAACGTGGTAGCAGACGCGTTGAGCCGTAGGCCAGTAGATGAGGTAGCAGGGGTGTGGAAGGCCAAGTGGAAGGAGTTGGGACACCAGGATGCAGTGGCCCGATCGTTCATGTCTGTGATGACCGTTACACCTCAGATTGTCACGAAGGTAGTAAGGGCACAGGCAAATGACTCGTTCTGTCAGGATCAAATAGTTCGATTACTAGCAGAGGGAGCCGAGTCCTATACCGTTAGCTCAGACGGGGGATTACGCTTCAATGGGAGATTGGTAGTTCCAGAAGGGGAGGAATTGTGGCACGAGGTGATGGCAGAGTCGCACGGCTCATGGTTCGCGGTACATCCCGGCGGGGACAAAATGTACCAAGACATGAGACGACAGTATTGGTGGAGCGGGATGAAGAGAGATATTGCCGTGTTTGTTTCTAAATGCGCCACTTGTCAGCTAGTAATAGTGGATCATCAGCGACCAGCAGGACTTCTACATCCATTGGAGGTCCCGATATGGATGTGGGAGAGCATATCTATGGACTTTATCACGGGGTTGCCTACGTCACAGAGAGGTCACGACTCCATTTGGGTAATTGTGGACAGGTTGACCAAAGTCGCTCATTTTCTACCCGTAAGAACAGACTACACTACGGGATAGTATGCCCAGCTCTTTATTGCAGAGATAGTGAGACTTCACGGTGTGCCCCTAAATATCGTGTCTGACCGAGACAAGATATTTGTTTCACGGTTTTGGGAAAGTTTTCAGGAGGCCATGGGCACGAAATTGCGATTGAGTATGGCGTATCACCTACAGACCGATGGGCAGACCGAGCGTACAAACCAGATGTTGGAGGACATGCTACGTATGTGCATCATTGATTTCGAAGGTGGATGGGAGCAGTATCTTCCACTGGTGGAGTTTGCTTACAACAACTCCTACCAGTTCACCATTGGCATGGCTGCATTTGAGGTGTTGTACGGTAGACCTTGTCATTCCCCAGCATGTTGGTTGGAGGTGGGGGACAACAAACTACTTGGGCCGAAAGTGATTCAAGATACTTCGGCGAGGATAGAATTGATTCGGAGTCGCATTCGGGTAGCTCAGGATCGACAGAAGAGCTATGCTGATGCGAAGAGGTTCTTCAGGGCGTTCCAAGTGCGGGACCAAGTTTTGCTCAGAGTATCTCCTATGAAGGGGATTATGCGTTTCGGGAAGAAGGGAAAGTTGGCACCAAGATATGTGGGACCATTTCCTATTATTGAGCGGATTGGACCGGTTGCGTATAGACTTGGGTTACCGGAGTATTTACATCGGATTCACGATGTGTTTCATATTTCCTCGCCAAGGAAATATCTTAGAGACGATTTGGCTCATTCTCACATTGCTTTGGAGGACATCGATCTCCAGCCTGATAGTTCCTACGAGGAGGGGCCGATTGCTATTTTGGACCGAAGTGAGCGGAAACTGCGGTCAAAGATAGTTCCGTTAGTGCGTGTTCAGAGGCGACATCATAATGTCGAGGAGTCCACATGGGAGCACGAGGATGAGATGCGCGAACGTTATCTGGAGTTTTTCTTACCAGGTACTTTCTAGTTCCGAATTTCGGGACGAAATTCAGTTATTAGGGGGGAAGTATGTAATACCCCGTATTTTTGTGATATTTATTTATGGGATTAATTGAATTAAATGTGTATTAATTGGAAATTAATCCGGATAAAAATACTAGCGAGATGCGAGTTAGTATTTGATATTAATGACTATATATGGCTATACAAGAATATTGAATTATGAAATTGGTCGTGAGATTGAAATACGGCAATTTGGAAATTTTGTTGAGACGCGTATGACAGTCGCGTCAGGAATATTATTATTTAATTATAAAAGTGAATTTTATTTCTATTAACCGTATGGTCGTTTTGAGTGCGCCACGCGTCCGGAAGGGTCGAAATAGTCAGAAAACACTAGCCGGGGGTTTATTTTGGGTCCCGGGGAATTTTTAGGCCATACCGTCAACGTATAAGGGTAGTTTGGTAATTTTGGATTTTTGGGAATTAAAACCAACGAAAATTAGGAAATAATTATCTAATTTAGTAATTACCCACTTAACCACTAATAACCTAATGGGCTACGGAGGTTATTGAAATGAGTCCCAAAAGTTCCTAAGGCCAAAGACCCTAGCCACCATTGCCACTTTGGAGAAGAAAGCTTGGAGAGAGAGAGAGAGAAGAGAATTCTGTAGAGAGAGAGAGAACCATTCATCAGATCGACATCAAAATCAGAGATATACATAAGGCAAGTGGTTTAATTTTGTTTATTACGAAGAATGTTTCTTCCATGCGTAGGAAATTGACAAAATTTGTATTGTTCTTGGGAGATTAGTGAAAACCCATTAAATTGGAATTTGAAACTTGTATTTTGATGAGGAATTGCATGTAGAACTGTATGTAGGTGATTAACCTGATGATAATATACTTTAGATGAAACAAAAATGGATTTAATTGGACTCATGGGGGATTTAAGAATTTTAGGGTTCATGTTCATGTAATTTGGGGGATAAATGGAGGAATTTGATGATTCAATAATGTTTAGGAAGAATTGGCCCTATATAAATGTTAATATATGACCTAAGTAGGTTTAGGATTGATTATAACCCTTGAATAATTGTTGGTTTGATGTTTAGAGGAGATTAGAAGTGTAGAAAAATTGGAAAAACGAGTTAAGGAATTTCTGGGCTCGAAACTGGTCCCTCGTTAGAAGACCTACCCAGGTAGTTCGAACGAGTTCATTCGAACGAGCTTCTAACAAGTGGACAGTTTGCCTTCTAACGAGTTGAATGTTCGTTCGATGCCTTTCGTTCGAACGAGATCTCGTTAGATACCCAGTTCGTTCGAACGAACTCTCGTTCGAACAGCCTCGTTCGAACGAGACTTCTAACGAGCTGACAGTTTGGGCTTTTTAGCCTGTTTTGATCCCGAGTGTCACGTGACCTTGCTTATATGTAGAGATAACACTTCCTTGTGGATTAATTGATATAGTAGGGACATTTGAGATATAATGAGGAGTAAAACCTAGAAGTGTAGTTCGAACCAAATGGAAATTATTGATTAGGACGTGAGTGTCTATTACAACGTGAGAACAATTAATGGCTTGTATAATTGTATCAACCGAGAACATGTAAATTGTGTAACATTATAAGTAGGTATGAGAATGAGAAGTATACTATGAATAAATTATGGTGAATACTAATATGTGTGCATACTTAGTATATGTATTGCTTTTATGTGTATGACATACCTACCATACTTGCTATCACGGGAGGTTTACGTTCGCTTAGGGCCCTCTAATCCTTGTGTTGCCCGGATTTAGACTGGTACCTCGATGAACATAGGTCAGAGAAGGACTTATTGGGATGTTAATAAGTGTGCTGATCGTGGGAGCGCAGGTATGTGCGTGACCCATGTGATGTGACTGTGTTCGCCTCCATTGTTTGTGATTGTTGTTATCTGAGAACGATTCCTGAGAGATTCGGAATGCGTGATCCTTATGTACGTGATGTACCGGGATGGATAGCAGAGTATGTGTGCACCGCAACTTAGTCTCGGGGTGCTGGTATTGTATATTTATGACGTGAATAATATACACTTAATTAATGGGAACTTTCATGTTAGTATTATGAATATAGATGTGGTAATGTTTTGAGAAAACATAACGGGTTAACCGATAGTGAATTGTATTACTAATTGAGAATCTGAGTTTAAGTAAAGCCCTCTATTTAATTGATAACGCTAGAATGTAATATGGGAATCGAGTAGTAAGGGGTAGAACTTATTACGATTTGGTTAGATATGTATGTTATTTAGATGGGTACGGTACGTTAGGAGTGCACATGTAGTCGAGAGGTGAGAATTTCATGTGAGTGCACGTCCTAACATGTATTTTACATTTAACGTTTTAATGTTATTAAAACACTTGCTGTTTTTAAAATGATTTCCACTTTCGGGCTCTGACCCATTTGCTTTCAAATCTATTTTTGTAAAAACCATTTTAGGTGCCCAGCCACAAGGACACCATGCTTAGGATCCTCATTCAGGTGACGAGCTGTAGCTGTTTGTGGAAGTTACAGGACTTTGCTTGTAGACGCTTCATCTACCTTGACTCTATATTAAGCATTTATCAGTTGTAGGGCATGTCGCCCATTTCTTTTAGAGACATTTCATTTATTTCAGTTATTCAGACTTCGGGCATGTAATTAATTCAGGATTCAGACTTGTCTTATTATTTTCAGTTGTGGGATTGTTGTGAGGAGTTTTCCTCGGGACTTATTATTATTTGTTGGTTATTTCATTACTTCGTTATGGTGAATGGATTATGTTGTTCTTCCATTATTCTTGTACTGCATGTTAATCAGACTTAAATTAAAATTTGGCACTTACTTTTTAAATACTAGGTGGTTAGTAATCTTTAAAATGTTTTCGACAGTGATGCTATTAACTGAACCAACTTGGCATTTTGTATTGATTTAATAAAGGAGTAGCTACCCGGTATTTTATAAGTCGGGGTGTCACACTAAGTCCATAAATATACCTACTCCTTTAGGGTATTATTTTTTACTTCTTTAACGCTCTGAATTTATCCTTTCTCTGTTCCTTGCTCTGCTTCCTTTCTCCGTTTTCCACAAGTTCGACTCAATAGTTAAAATATCTCAACCAACAACACACTTTTGTGTTTATGGGTGATAGTGCTGTGAGTGAAGTGCCTAAAATGTCATGCATGTACTCAACATACTTAATTACAGACGAATCCTACAAATTACAACAAATCTATATATGGGATCTTTTTCAGACTTCTGAAATGTAGACTTTATCTTTTGACAAATATTCCAAGATTTGATTTTCTTGAGGATCCTTAAAACACAAATCCTTAGAAATTATTTATACACACAATTTTTTGAAACGATAAATTTTCTCAGATCTGAAACTTGCAAGTTATGATTTCAGTTTTGTAAAAGTGAGAGATGTTGGATAATAAGTATTTTAAAACAGTTTACAAACAATATCCAACAAGAGAAAATGATTTCTCAAACTAAGAAATCAAAACAGTGTATAAATCTAAGTGAAAATGTATCACTGTTTCATATCCATAATTTTCTACAAAGAACCGAGATTTAAAACTATGAGGTTGTTGAAAGAGAGATTTAGAATAAGAGGAAATCAAAAACCCTAACTCTCAAAATAATTTTCAGAAATTATTTTGCAAGAGTGTTTGTACGAAATTTATTTTCTCTCTTCTCTCTCTCTTATCTTTTTTTTTCTCTCAAATGAAAAAGTTGCCAAAGTCTTCAAATGGGGATCCAAACACATCTATTTATACTTGGCTTGGAAGGATCGGATGAGATGAATGCAACGGTTAGAATTCAAATCTAAGGGCTGTAAATGAACCGCATAAACTTATTCTCTGATTGGTTAAAACGTTATGCACATGGATTATCTCAACATGCATGTAGGCCATTGATAATTTTAATCGAATTGTTAAGATGGGATGCAAATATTGTGAGTACAAAGAAACACAATTCTGGCTAATCAGACTGAACCACGTGCCAGGCTCGGATGAAACCTCAAACGCGTGTTTTGGAGTTTTTAAAAAATCTAACTTTGAACCACAATAGATTATGTCAATTTTGGATTCTACCCAGATAACTTTTAAGAAGTTTAAAAATGCAAATTTTATCCCTAAACAATTTAAAACCCTAATTTTAATTCTTTTAAAAATATAGATTAATTATTTTAAAATTCCTAAAAATTGTAGAAAATTAATTTTAATTTAATTTAGCACACACTAATCAAATATGAGATGAAATATGCAATCATATGTGTTGAGTGTGTTGGTTTTCTATCTGTTTGACTTTGAAATTTGTTGATGATGATGCTATACTTGAAGTGGCAATGATTTATTCAAGGAGGGACTCAATTTTATCTATCTTTCCACACTAGTTGAGGCTCCTATACAATGTAGACTCAAGTTAGTCAACTATATAGTGTGCTTCAGGATCTCCCTTCGTAGCTAAGACAATAAACTTCCCAACTCTGGCTAAGTTTAAACCTTCATCTGTGACTCCAAAATCTAATATCACTATGAACCCGATACACCATATTAAGATGTACCAATCTGCGGAGGACATTTACTCTGTCTCAAATGAGATGAGATGTCGAGCCTTCGTTAGCACCCTCACCGGCGCATCACACATAACGTATAAATCTCTGCCTAATTCCTCAATTGAGAATTTCAAAAGGTTAGCTTAGAGGTTCATCCACAACTTTTTCTTTGGCATGAAGCCCTAAAGAAAGTGACCCACCTCTTGTATATGGAAACATGGGAAAATGAGTCACTGAGAGACTACGTTGCACGTTTCAATAAGGTGAAACTTGAAGTGGAAGACTATGAGGAAAACATTGTTGTGACAACCCTCATGAGTGGACTGCAAAAAGGCAAACTACTCTAAATGCTAGTCGAGGATCCTACCAAGTCCATGGTTGAAATTCTAGCTACAATTGGGAGAGTCATGAATACCAAGGAGACCATGGTGGCCAAGGGAGAAGATGAGAAGGAATCTGGTAGAAGTAAGTCTCAGAAAATAAAAGGAAAATATGGAAAGAAGAGATCGACCAATGATAAGTTCGCCAGTTACACTCCATTGACAATAAGTCCTTACCTGAGCTTAAATGAGATGAAATATGAAAGAGCTCTCAAGTGGCCAGAAAATTTTAAGTCCCCTCCTCAAAAGAGGGACAAAAGAAAGTGGTGTGATTTCCACCAAGATCACGACCACACAACAGACAAATGTTTTTCTCTTAACGACGAGATTGAGAAGATGATGAAGTAAGGAAAACTCCTAAAGTATGTTTATCGGAGTGGTGCTAAAGATGCTGCCATAAAAAAACATAGGCCAAGGAGATAGACTTAGGCCGACAAGAAAGATAATGAATATTTTGACAGTAGTGAAGACGATCCAAACCTCCCTCCTAAGATCTATGAGTCAAAAGGACGCATGCATATGATTTCCTTTGATATTAGAATAATCAGTGGAGGAATGACCGATAGAGGAACTGAGTCGTCCAACCATTTGGCACATGTAGTGAAAGAAAAGTCTGCAACTAAACGAATGGGTGTGAACTCGACTGCTTCACAATCTAAGCTAGGGAAGATGAAGAAAGTATACATGAATATATTAGTGGTAGGATTCTCGCGAATGAGCTTTAAGGGCATTTTGGCCCCCCATGACGACCCATTGTTTATCAGCACAAGGTTCCATGGATATGATGTGTCTCAGATACTAGAGGATGGAGGTAATTCAGTCGATATCATATTTTAGGACTCCTTTAAGGAGTTAAAGCTCAACAAGAAGAGATTAGTTCCATATCACAAGCTATTTATAGGTTACAGTTGTGAGCAAGTCTATCCTTTGGGGGTATTTGAGATGAAGGAAGCCTACGCAGAGAAGACTTTCTTTATCATAGATAAATGAACCTACTGCTATAAGGTCATGCCATTCGGCCTTAAGAACGCAGGGTTAACCTATCATAGGTTGGTCAATAAAATGTTTGAACATCAAATTGGTAAACTATAGAGGTTTAAGTTGATGATATGTTGATGAAGAGCCTCAAAGTGAGGGCCATGTGGTCGATCTTAAAAGGACATCTAACACTATGGATCTTTACAAGATGAAGTTGAATCCAACAAAGTGCATGTTCGGCACCGATACAGGAAAATCCTCGGTTTCATGGTCAATCAAAGAGGGATTGAGGCAAACCTAGAGAAAATCAAGGCATTAATAGAGATGAAGATGCCAAAGACGATAAAAGACATACAAAGATTGACAGGAAGAGTTGTTGCCCTCAACTTCTTTTTCTCCAAGGCCACAGATAAATGCTTCCCCCTTTTTAAAATATTGAGGAAAATATTCGTATAGGACGAAGAATGTAAGAAGGCTTTTCAAGATCTAAAGACTTATTTGGGATCCCCGATGTTGCTGTTTCCACCGATTAAAAAGAGAAGTTGTTTTTGTATTTGGCAATATCTAAATTAGCTATCAGTGTTGTAATCGTATGAGACGATGAAGGGGTATAGAAGCCTGTGTATTTTAATAGCAAGGCTCTTCAAGGGACCGAACTCAAGTATCCCAAAATGAAGATATTAGCATATGCTATGATCCATGCCTCTAAAAAAATGAAGCCCTATTTTTAGTCTCGTACTATAGTGGTAAACGGTCCTTTGAGGAAAGTCACCCATAAACCTGAGAAATCAGGTTGGTCGATGGATTAGTCAATTGAGTTAGGAGAGTTCAACATCATATAGCAACTGAGGAACGTAACCAAAGGTAAGGCTTTAGCAGATTTCATAGTCAAATTCACTTGCGCTAAAGCCGATGTTAGAGAAGATGAGACTACAATATTGCTCATAAAAGAAACCACGAGTTCGATCATAAACGACGGATCGAGAACCAACCCCATTGAAAAATATGTTTTGCTTAGAAATGGGGCATAGATGAAGGTCCTTTCTCAACCGACAGTCCAGTTTGGAGCTTGTTGTTGACGGCTCCTCTTGTGAAAGTAATAGTGGGGCAAGGCTCATATTGTTGGCCCCATATGGGACCGATATTGAATATGCCCTAAGATTCAATTTTAAATCTTCAAATAATGAATCCGAGTACAGGCCTTGTTGGAAGGCTTGTCCTTGGATAAAGTGTTGAATATCGACCACATGATAGTACATAGTGACTCTCAGCTAGTAGTGAACCAAATTTTGAGGATCTACTAGGCTAAAAATGAGAAAATAGCCAAGTACTTGGCAAGGGTGAAAAAGGTTTTGGCCAACTTCATGGAAGTAAAAGTGAAAAGAGTCCCTCGGCTTGAGAATAGCTGAGATTAGACTCGACTACAAGAATAGAAATCAAGAGGACCGTTTTAGTGGAAATTTTACGCAGACCCAGTATTGAGGAAGACAATAATGGAATAAATCTGTGTTTAAACTTGAATTTTGTAGACACTTGGATGGATCCTTTGATAAAATACATTAGAGACGCACTACACCAAATCTGCACTATTGTCAAGGTCATTGACCCTGACAAATCCAACTTGTCAAGGTCAATGACCGTGTTATTTCGAGGCGAGACAACTTTTTTGGCACGGTCGTGTCACAATCATTGATCTTGACACAAACTCGCATTTTGTGTCACGGTCGTGTCGCGATCAATGACCGTGACACGTTTGTCACGGTTATAAACCGTGACCCTTTTTAAAAAAATTGTCACGGTCAATGACCGTGACGCGCCCATGACAACTTTTTGTCACGGACTTGTCACGGTCAATGACCGTGACAATTCTGGGCATAATTGAAAAAAAATCTGCTGGGCAGTATGGCCACTGCCACTGCCCAGCAGTATATTTGTACCTGTTATAGCAACGTTGTACCTGTTCCAAACATCATATATCCAAACAAACTAAAGATAATGCAAATATATATTCAAATAGAGACAATATGCATCATGATATAATTCAAATGTAACAACTTAAAACAATTCAATTCAAACTTAAAACAACGTCACTACATGTCTGGTGTATTGTTAAAACTGAGGAGGTGAGTAGGCCACACGACATACGAATTGACGCACCCACTAATATACGTCACCCCCTTGTCCTCCCCTTGCGATCAGAGCCAAGAACTTGGCTAAGTGCATCTGTGAACAAAGATGCCTTGTCGGCATCAAACTGCGACTCATGTACTTGAAACGACAAAAAGCACATGATTAGTAAAATAAGTAAACTAAAAAATTATAACGTAATTAACAAAAATTAAACTGTCGGATTACTTACAATCGTGGTCGTGACGCTCGGGGACACCTCCTTGTCCTTCCCCTTCTTCGTCCGAAGAGCCACATAAGTATCGAGCCTATGTGGCTTACCCCCTGGCCCACTCCCTACCCCCTGAAATAAAATAAAGTAAGGTAAAATTAGTATCGGCCCCGCAAAGTAAAATAATGAAGAATAATATATTTCTGTAGTTATAGAAAAATTAAATCTTACCTACATCCTATGCTCCACCTCGGCGTAAGAGGTCCAGCCGGAGTAGTGCACGTCCGTCTTTTTTGCCCGATTTTCCCTCCCCAATTGGCGAGATGCCAATTGTCGATCCTCGATCTCATTGTCAATGAACTTCTGCCATTGTGCCAATGAGATCGGCTCCTTGGGGGGGACGGATTCACGCCATTGGATAATCGACTCTCGTGTTTTCCCAAAGTACCGTGCCCGCATATTTTTTTTCCACGACTTGAGTTGCTCCCTAATCTGCTCCCACACGGGATCGCGTAGCTTTGGATCCAAGTTGAATTGTTCCTGTCCAACAAATACAATGTTAGTTGCGAATAAATATAACTATAAATATAAATAGAAATATAAATAGAAATATGAAATTGAAATTGAAATAGAAATATTCATATAAATATAAATATAAATATAAATATATTACCTGTAGTGCCGCCCAAACAGCTAACTTGAGCTCATATGGCACCTCCTTCCAACTCATAAACCCCGGGCCGATGACCGTCTTTAGCAGAACGAGGGATCTCGCTAATATCTCCTATTTGTTCTTGACGGTAATCCCATATTTTCCATATTTGGGGAGCCTAGGGGCGGAAGAGCCCTCGTCGCCTCCACTACCACCAACCCCAGACGACATCATCATAAACAGCATCATCATCTTCGCCTTAATATCTGAAGGAGACATTTGCTGTAAAAAATGTTATTAGTACAGATATAATATTATCACAATATGCATATCTTATAAGAGAGTCAGGTTTGTCATTAATAAAGTGAGAATTACACACACACACACACACATAAAAATCTTTAATAAAATTCTCATATCTTCTTTCAATTTAAATACACACACAGTAGTGACTGTCTATTTAAAATAATATCAATGTTAATTTCAGGTATTGAATTTCTACTATTGTTTTGTGCTTTTTATAAATCATACCCCACCCCCACCCCCACCCCAACATGTTTACGGTCTTTCATCACCCGTCATAAATTTTTCGGTTCGTGACTTACTGGCCAGTTGTCTTGGGTCTTTTAGTCCCTTAACATTACTTTAAGAATTTTACCCAATCTAAATACCACATTTTCTTTCTTGTTATACACTTGAACACGTTTTGTTATTTAGTCCTTATTAATTTATCTTTGATGTATTACCAGCATCTTTACTTTTATAAACTTTATTTAATTTTCAATTTTAAGGACTATTTTCATCACTTAGTGTTCATCTAAGTTCTTGTATAACAAGTTCCCATAAAAATCTTTAATAAAATTCTCATATCTTCTTTCAATTTAAACACACACACAGTAGTGACTGTCTATTTAAAATAATCTCAATGTTAATTTCAGGTATTGAATTTCTACTATTGTTTTGTGCTTTTTATAAATCATACCCCACCCCCACCCCAACATGTTTACGGGCTTTCATCACCCGTCATAAATTTTTCGGTCCGTGACTTACTGGCCAGTTGTCTTGGGTCTTTTAGTCCCTTAACATTACTTTAAGAATTTTACCCAATCTAAATACCACATTTTCTTTCTTGTTATACACTTGAACATGTTTTGTTATTTAGTCCTTATTAATTTATCTTTGATGTATTACCAGCATCTTTACTTTTATAAACTTTATTTAATTTTCAATTTTAAGGACTATTTTCATCACTTAGTGTTCATCTAAGTTCTAGTATAACAAGTTCCCATAAAAATCTTTAATAAAATTCTCATATCTTCTTTCAATTTAAACACACACACAGTAGTGACTGTCTATTTAAAATAATCTCAATGTTAATTTCAGGTATTGAATTTCTACTATTGTTTTGTGCTTTTTATAAATCATACCCCACCCCCACCCCACCCCCACCCACCACCACCCCCACCCCAACATGTTTACGGTCTTTCATCACCCGTCATAAATTTTTCGGTCCGTGACTTACTGGCCAGTTGTCTTGGGTCTTTTAGTCCCTTAACATTACTTTAAGAATTTTACCCAATCTAAATACCACATTTTCTTTCTTGTTATACACTTGAACACGTTTTGTTATTTAGTCCTTATTAATTTATCTTTGATGTATTACCAGCATCTTTACTTTTATAAACTTTATTTAATTTTCAATTTTAAGGACTTTTTTCATCACTTAGTGTTTATCTAAGTTCTAGTATAACAAGTTACCATAAAAATCTTTAATAAAGTATTATCACAAATATAAACTAAGAGGGATAAAATAACTTTGAGGCATATAAATTAATTGTGACAAAGTAAGATTATGGAAACCCCACTTTTCTTTCTATAACTCCTATTTTATTAAACTTTAAATATAATTAGGGGTGTATAGAAAGAAAAGTTAAATAGGAATAAAAACAACATTTTTAAAATATGAAGGACTCACCAATTTGATCAAATTTTTCAACAACATAGACTAATTGATCTTTATTATAAGACAATTACTACAAATTTATGCGCATCGCCCGAATTCAAAAAGTAATTTAATGACTAAAGTAATAATTTTTTTAACTTTAGTTATTCACCACAAATCTTAAAAAATATTTTATTTTTCATGCTTTTAGCAACTTCGGATGCCATTTTAACCCTTATGTTAGTTTTTTAGTTTTCATTCTTTTGCTTGATGGATATAAAGTCATGTGATTATTTCACCATATAAAGCCAACAAAAAACGCCATATATGGTTTTTTTCTCCATTAGTATAAGTATATAGCGATTATTTCACACTTAAATCACATATTAAGCCGGCCTTCATTTTTTTATGAAATTTGTAGAAAATTACTTATTTATTTTGAATGAAAATAAATTGTTATCCAATATTTTTGGATATTATTTACATTTACATTTTTGGATATTATTTTTGGATATTATTTACATTTATATTTTTGGATATTATTTTTGGAAATTTATAGAAAATTACTTATTTATTTACATTTTTAAACCCCTACCCCCTACCCCCACCCTGCCCCACCCCCCACACACGCACATATATACACACATACACACATATATATACACACAAACATATATATAAATGGAAGAGAGAGAGAGAGAGAGAATTAAACCTGAAAGTAGAGAGAGAAAGAGAGAGAGAGAGAGAGAGAGAGAGAGAGAGAGTGAGAGAGCAGCATCGAGAGAGAGAGAGAGGGAGGGAACGACGGGAGCGAAAAAAGAAGGGGAAAAGGGTTTTTGCTGGAAATATTGTCACGGTCGTGTCAAGGTCATTGACCGTGACAATTATTTAAAGAATTGTCACGGTCAATGACCGTGACAAGTAAATTTGTCACGGCCTTGTCACGGTCGTGTCAAGGTCAATGACCGTGACATAAAACGCGTGTTTTTTGTCACGGTCAATGACCTTGACAAGGGTGGCCGGCTGAAAGGTGACATTTTGGCCATTTTGGTGTAGTGAGGGGGGACTCCCAGACTCTAAAGCTAAAAGAAAAAAACTTTGATACCAAGCGAGGAAGTTAACTATTATAGGGGAAGTGCTCTATAAAAAAGGCTTCTTACTGCCTCTCCTCGGATGTGTTTATTACACGGAGGTTGACTATGTGCTACGTCACATCTATGAAGGGTCATGTGCAATTCATTTTTCGAGGAAGATCTCTCACGAAGAGGATTGTGACACAGGGGTATTAGTGGCCAACCCTGGCCTGGGATGCAGTCGACCACGTGAAAAGAAGTGATAAGTGTCATTGCTCTACGAGTATTCCCCACCACCCTCACCAACCACTCACATCCATTACTTCCATATGGTTGTTCGTAGTTTGGGGATCGACCTAGTTGGCCACTTCCAAAGGCACCAGGTGTATATCAGTATCTTCTTGTGACCATTGATTATTTTTCTAAGTGGGTGGATGCCAAGGCCGTGATATTTATAACTGACACGAGGACCTTTAAATTCATTTGGAGAAACATCATTTGCAGATATGGCCTACCCCACACCTTGATTTTTGACAATGGGAAGTAGTTCAAAAATAAGTCCTTAGAGGCATATTCTAAAAGAGTAGGAATAAAGAAATTATATTCCGCACCTAGCTGACCTCAAGCTAATGGTCAAACTACAGTCACTAATAATACGATCTTGAATGGAATTAAAAGGAAGATGGAAGATGCTGAAGAAATATGGATGGAGGAATTACGTGGAATTCTATGGGCCTATAGGACGATAGAGAAGACTCCTACAGGAGAAACACCCTTCATGCTTGCCTATGGGTTATAGGAAAGAATCCTCACTAAACTCGGTATACCTGGTCACAGATTCTGGACTTACAACCCTGAGACCAACAATAAAGAAAGGAGGCTGGACTTAGACTTAGTAGAAGAAAGAAGAGAAGATGCCCAAGTTAGACAAGCGGCATATCAACAAAGGACGACCAAAATATATAACAAGGGGGTTATAGTAAGGCCAATTGTTATGGGAGATTTAGTGTTAAAAAGGTTTGGCAGAAGCCCAAACTTTGCATCTGAACTAGCACGGCCAATACAGAGTCACTGAAGAGAATAGGCTAGAGAACCTAGAGGGAGAGCATTTTATCCAATCCATGGAATGTAGATCACTTAAAGAAATATTATAAATAGGCTTGAATGCCATTTATATGCCATCCTCATTTTATACTGAGTACTTGTATTTGTAATTTCTCAAAGTAATGAAAGAAAGAACACAAGTGTTTCCCCATGTATTTTTTTCCAATTATCCAATGCATGGTTTGAATTTCTCAAAGATAAATAAAATCATTCATATGCTGAATTAGTCTTGCCTCACTCTCGGTGATACGAGAAATCATGGTAGACTCATCTCATCCATGAGCTCTCAATATCACCGAGAGGGGGGGATAGTGCGACAACACCACTTAGGTGGTGAAAAACACAAAATTTCTATTAATAATCATTTTATTATGGTTATTTCAAACATCATTAATTTGGTGGATTTAAATTTAGTCTCTCCCTCGATGAAGACGAGAACGTATGAAGAGATAAAACTTGTCCATACACTTCCAAAATTTACGAGGGAGGACTTACGATCAACATCATAAATTTGGTGATTTAAAATTAAAAATCATTTATTTGTTCCAAGTGGTGACCATTCTCGGATAAGATAAGAGTAGACTTGTGAATATCATTTATTAGTTATATAAATACCACCAAGGGGTGACCGTTCCGCTAAGACGAGAGTGGACTTGTGAAATACCACCAAGTGGTGACCGTTCCGCTAAGATGAGAGTGGACTTGTGAAAATCATTTATTGGTTATATAAACGCAACCGAGTGGTGCCTATTCTCAGCTAAGATGAGAGTGGACTTGTGAAAATATTTTATTAGTTATATAAACACCACAAAGCGGTGACCATTCTCAGCTAAAACGAGAGTGGACTTTTGAAAATCATTTACTGGTCATATAAACGCCACTATGTGGTGACCATTCTCGGCTAAGATGAGAGTAAAGTTTAGTTGGAATTATGGGTAAGTTCATTAACAGTCATACAAATGCATTACTCATTACTACAAAGCAGATATGAAATTTTAATGAGAAGATAATGTCCATTCATTAGAGAAGATAATGATGAGAAGAGAATTTATATTCATTAACACTTCATGCATCACATGACAAGTAACAAGGGAAATATTATTAAAAAAACATCACAGACAAATATCAAAGACGATGTTGCAGATTGTTTAAATATTGTTAAAAAATTGTTACAAGTGGAATGGGCATATGTCAGGCCACGAGCGATCGTCTAGTAACTAGTAAAAATAAAAAAATGTTATCTCAGGTGGAAGATCCTCGACTTGGTTGGAGACAACTTTGTTCGTTGCATGCTGAGTTTTGGCTTCATCATCGTTTGGTTTGGCTTTAATTGTGTTTGCCCCAACCTTCTCTATCATTGCGACCCCAACTTGCTCTTCCATCTGTGCAGGTTTAATCGTAGAAGCCTCTACCTTGGCCAATGAAACACCGATGAGATTATCCAAGAGGCCAAGGGATTTTAAGTCCTTGGGCGCTAGTGCTCCAACCTCTGGGAGTTTAAGGATGGCCCAACGACAAGTTGTCCTTACTCCCCTTTCAAGGTATTATAAGGCTTTACAACATCATCAATTTTGTCCTTGTGTTTATCGAACTAGGCCTTTAGGGCATTATCGTTATCTTTTTTAAGCATGGTCAAGGTATCTGAATGCTTCAGCTGGAGAGAGACCATGGCCTTCTCATGATCTATGTCCTTAGAATTCATCTCTCTCCTCAGATCTTTCTCAGTTTTATGGGAGTCCAGACCTTTTTGGATTAGTGAAAGCATCTCCTCAACTTACTCACCAAGAAAGGGTGAGCAGAGACTATAAAACAATTGAATAAAGGGGTTAGTATGAGACAACACTTGCAATAAAAAATCAACATAAAATTTTGAGATAATTACCTGAGTGGCGTTGTGAAGGCCGAATTGGATGAGATCATAGGCATCCATAGCCTTTAGGAAATGCATGTTAACCTCAGGCATCATCTAAGTAACAACAACCATGGCCCACTTAAGGGTGTCAATAGAGGTCTCATCACTGACGGTCAGCTGATCGAGACGGGTTGCCAAAGAAGCATTAAATGAGATGGGGATCTCTTTGTTTGATCCCACATGAAAGAGATGTATTTCTTATTCTTCTTGTGTGGATGATGGATGGGGGTATTGTCAATCACCTCCTTCCTCTTCTTAGACGCCTCGGCATTGTCGAGGCCATTAGTGGTTGAATTCTTTATTAAGGACGGGGGTACCAACTTCTTACCAAATTTATTGAGCATGTTGGAGATATTGGGAGCGGCCATCTTCCAAATAGATTATGGAGTGTTGTCTGGACGATCTACAAGAAGAGGTTAATATCATAAAAGATCAAATAAGGACGACATCATAACTCAAATGAAAACTTTACATCCTTATCAAAAGAGATCAAATAAATACGACACCATAGCGTAGTAGCAAAATTTACAACTTTATCAGAAGAGATTAAATAAAGACAACATCATAGTTCAGAAGGGAACTTGCGCAATTTAGTAAGCATGTCAACCCCTTGTCCTGTCTTGGACAGGATTTCAGGGGTCAAAAGGTGCTCAAATTGCACTGGTCCACTATCGTCCTCCTGACCCTGAATTTTCTCAATCTTGTCACCATCGTCTATGCTCAAGCTGGGCTCAAGCTTGCCAGACATTAAAGCTTTCGTCACTTTTGTGGGACTCTTGAATCTGAGGAAGAGAAAGCAACATCTGGCAAAAACTCCTATGCACTAATGACAAAGAAGTATAATGGTTTCCAGTGATGGTTGGATGTTCGATTAATGAGAATAACATTATTTATGGATTTTTTGGCTACGAGATGGTAGTATCTAGGATTGGCCTTCGTGCACGATACATTATAGCACGCCTTGAATAAGTTAATTGAAAGGTCGTAGCTAAAGCAAAACTTACATAGAGATATAAATCCGAGCAGAGTCCTCTATGCGTTGAGAGAAAATTAGGTTGGGTCCAGGACTATACAGGAAAGTATCGTCCACACAGTAGGGTGGACATAAAGGTAAAAGTCGTCCTCGAACATCTTTTCGTAGAAAACAATCTCCCCCTCACGACCATCAAAAGCCTTATCGGCCTCCTCAAGTACCCCTATATGAATATTGGGTTTGATCCCATATAAGTGCCTTCAATTCAGAAGGTCGAAGTCTCTCATAATACTCTTGAAGGTTTGAGCATACGATGTATCTAGTGTTTCCTCAGCCTCGGCCTCAGAGTCAATAATTTCTACGATCGATAATCCACTGCGAAACCTGTTACGAAACTTTCCCTTGATCATGGACGAGAGGGGAACTGCCATTGGGATAAAAGATTGGGCAACGGTTACTCTCATACCCTTAAATACCAAATCCTAAGTAGCTTGGTCATGATCACCAGACCTGATGGCTCTCGAGTCTGCCATACGAGAAAAAGGAACTTGAATGGCCTCCTCATAGGAACTTGAGATACGACCCTATGATGACGAAAATGAGTGGGAGCTCTAAAGACGAGATTCCACTCATGGAATCCTCACTGATCTCAATTATCTGAGGACGAATGATAGCTAGGGGAACAGGAAATATAGGTTGTGTAAGGTTGGCCCCAACTTTCCTTTTAGCCTCGACTTCAGCCTCACCCTTTTATATTCCCTTAAAAATACAACCCTAGAGATGGGGAAAGTGATCAAGGAGTTAGTATAAGGTTTTAAACATTCAAACATGTTATAGGTTTGACTTAGTTTACCTAAAGATCTAAAGGTGGAAACTCAATCATTTTCAATGAAGAACACTAGAATTGAAGCTTAGTGAAGAAGATAATCGGTGCAAGTTTGACGACTCTCACAGTGGATAATGAGGGCAAAAAAACAACACAGAATAACCATAAACACCCACCTGACCACTAAACCACCTCTAAATCTCCTTAACTGACCCTAAAACCTCCTACCAAGGTCACTGGAAAAATGGATGTTCACCGAAAAAGTAAAAAAGTAAATAAAAAAAATAAAAAAGGAATAAATCTTAGAGAACAAGGTTGAAGAAGGTTACCTGGATGGAAGAGGAGACTGGAGAAGGAAGAAAGAACCCTAGATGTGGAAAGAAATGCTTGACATAGGAGAGAGGGAGAGAGAGATTCACTAGTTTTTTAGAGAAAGAGAGAGAGAAAGAGGTTTGAGCACGAAGGTAAAGTGAAGAAGAAAGAGAAAAAAGATTTTTTAAACCTATTTAAATGATTTAATGATTGTGCATATTTGCCCAAGCAATCATCATTACGGTACAACTTCCCAAGTCAAACCTGTAGCCATCACTATTGGGCAACACGCTAACCCACATGATGACTTCCAAGTGTCCACTTAAGAACTCGTGTCCAACATTTCAGACCTAACATTGAATCTATGCCCTCAATCAAGAAGTCTCGTCAATTTTTGCTCCCATAAACTTTTACCCCTCAGCCTTCCACTCACATTGAAGACTAAGGGATAAGGGGTGATTGATATACCCAACTATAACCTCTTCCTCAACCAGTTCAGCTCAATTAAGTCAACCCTTGATCACTCTTCAGGTTAGAAAGACAAGAGTCCAAAAGGATTAATCACTCATCAACAGTCTCGGCCTCGTACCAAGCTTCTAGGTCGAGACCTATAAGCCGGCCCGTTAGAACCTCACTATTCTCATCTCGACTAGGTACCACTCAGATATTTGAGACCACACTTCAATCCAACTCATCATTTACTTATAAGGACATTAGTCATGTCAGTCTCGGCCAGGTCGAGACGTCAAAGGACGATATATAGATCAAGTGTGACATAGAGTTCCATCACGACTACTCCATGTGGACACGTTATTATAACAAGATCTCGTCCTCATACCAATCTTGTAGGTTGGGACTTATCAAATGGCTCATTATAACCTCATCAGTCTTGTCTCAGCTTGATTCCACTCAGAGAGGAGACCACACTTATGTCTAGCTCAAGATCTACTTACAGGGATATAATTCGTGTCAGTCTCTGCCAGGTCGAGACGTCTCAGGACGACATAAAGCTCACATGTGACAAAGATTTCCAACATACTAGTCCATGTAGGCAGGCAATTATAATAAGATCTCCATGAGCACGTGAGGGAATATTGCATCATCGTGACATATTTATTCCAAGGATAGGTGGCTAGACCCGATTGGAAGTTTCACCTTCGACATACTTCTTAAATGCTTGGGGGTACAATGTTCACCCCAAGGACTATATATACTTGTCATCTCATTCCTTGATGGGGATAAGAAATTCAAAACCCTAGTTAAACTCTGTTAAATCACCCTAAAGAGAGAAAGTGCTAAAATTGTATCTTGAGACATTAGAGCTCCATTATTTAATGTACAAACACGACAGCACTGCACAATGGAGTAGGCCAATGGCTGAACCACTTTCATGAGCGTGTTATTACGCTTTCCCTCATCTTCTTCTCTTATTTTCATATATGTTTACATATCTCCATTGTTATGTCATTGTTGAGCTTGAGCTACATATACAAATTTAAATGGTGATTTCATAACATTATGAACCAGAGTCTCAGAAAAGATAGGATACATGATGTAAGACATGGTTTGACTTGTTTCTAGACTCACGAACATGGTACTATTTTTAAAATGGATGAAATAGTGCAAAATCCAGGTTGTAAGGCAACCCAAAATTTTGACAGAGTTTCGCGTTGAAACTCGTAGGCTAATTATAAGTGTCCAAGGGTGGACGCCTATATGAGGTTGATGCATCTTGTGAGTTAGTGAAAAGGTTATCCCCTTTGGGATGACTTCCAAGACATACCTCTTTCCTATAAGGGCAATGATTCATTGGTACGTGTGAAAAAACCATTTGATATACCTGAGCGTACGTGAATTGCCTCATAATATACCTCGTGGTGACAATATGTATGAGAGTGAATTTGATATACTCAATGTACGTGAACTATACCTCTCGTCGTGAGTTTGGTCAAGCGGTAGGATGTGGGGAAACCGTTCGATATACACTGAAAGTACTAGGCCAATTGAAGGTGGGAATCATATCGCTTACATTAATCGTACCCTGTAGGCCCGGTATCCATCACGAAGTGACCCCAGTGCGGGAAACAAATTTAGTCAGTAATGTAATGCTCAAGTGATGTATGTAGTGTGAGAGAATGCATGAGTCTTAATTAGCATTTTATGGAGAGTTTTATGTATCCTAATAGGAAGAAATGTTATTACAATAAGGGAGAGCATATAATATACAAGTACCATAGGGTGAGGGTGACGATCATCGAGAGTAAAACTAAAACATATGTACATAAAACATGGGGCATATACAAAGCATGATGATATATATAAAGTGTGAGGCATGTGAATACATAAAAATGGGTATGAAATATGTGAAAAGTGAGGGTGACATGTGAATATATGAAAGTAACAAAATATGTGAATATATACTGAAGAGAAAGAAACGTGGAAGTGCATGCTAGTATGAATAAGCATGGATATCTACAAGTGCTGTATAAAACATGTGAGTGGGAATGGAGCTATATACAAGTGAGAATAATGTGAGAGTGTGTGCAAGTGAGTCTAAATATGAGTACCTGCAAGGAATGTGAATCATATGTAAGAGTGAGAAAGTGTAATGAAACATGGTAACTATATATAAGTGAATAAAGCATAAAGTATGTGATATGAAGGTGGTATATACATGTGATGAGAAGAATATCATGATAGAGAGAAGAATATAGACATCGTGGCATGAGAAAAGACATATATACAACATGTAAGTATTAGCATAAGAAGGATATACAAGTGGAGACACATATACACATGTAGAAAAATAGAAAGAAAAAGAAATAAAACCCAATGTGAAATAGAGTCTAGTCCTCTAAAATAAAATCCCTAGCGAAGTTGCCACTATGTCCATCAAGGAATCCTTTGTCGCGGAACTTGTTCCGAACGGAGAGGAAAAAATCTCTCTCAACGCATCAGGGATTCGAGGATGGAGGACATCTTTCCCCAACTCGCGTGATCTTCGCGGGCTACCATGGATATAAGTTGGTCGTTGTCAAAAGGGGAGGAAAATATAGAAAATGGAGCCGACATCCTATTTTTCTCAAAATAGGCAAAAGAGTGTAGTCGTCCTCTAAAGAACGACATCAAAAGACAAATTGATGCACATACAAAACCAAATGAATCGAGGATCCGGAGACTAAGTAACAAAACGATGAGGTGTTAGGCACCCATTCCACTCTTTCGGTCTCTCATGGGCTATAATAATGTTCTCCTTTTTCTCCAAGATGCGACTCATGTGTATAATGTGTGTGATGTGGAAATAGGTGAGAAAAAAATCATCATACTCATGTTATGGGAAGGACATAGAGGAATAATTATAAGGAGGGTACGGAAGAAAAAGAATAATAGGAAAATACGATGTTAGTGACCATTAAATCACGATTCACTATGAGGAAGTGAATGTGCATGCCGAGTGGGAACACTAATATTTAGGCATATAAATACGTACAATACTACAAAATACGAGATATATACAAAATAGCGCAATTAGCAAAATAGGACTCAAATCCCGATAATAGTTTGGGACGCCTATATAGATATGACATGCATAAAAGTCCACGTAGTTCGACATATCACAAAGGCCTTTAAACCCAAATTTAGCACTCCTCTTTAGTTGGTTTTGAAGAAAAAGTGCTTATCTACTAAATGAGTTGGTGGAGACCACCCGTTAACTACAGATAATCAAACCCTCTCGTCGATAGATTTAAGTGTCGATTTCATTCGCGCTTTCCAGTACGTATAATTAGAACCATCGAAAATAGGAAATTTTGAGAATGGGGAAAATTCTATTTTAGCCAAAATATTTTAAAAGATCTTAATGAAATAATTTATCGTTTTTTGGCTCTGATACCACTTGTTGGAAAAATAGGCCCCCAATTTAAAATTCTTATACTTCAAAAAGTAATAATTTCCTTTTTAGATGTGCGGAAGCGTAGATGGTGGTTTAATTAAAACAAATTCACAAATTTTAATTTCTATTCAAATTAAAATTAAACAAAGTAAAATATGATGGAATACACACATATGTTAATTTGATTTCACTTAAACACAATTAATTAACCCAAGTCCAAGAAATTTTGATAAGTTATATTTTTTAATTTTAACAAATTAGGCCAAACCAATTTTAACACATTATATTATACGACTTGAATTAACTACACATTACCCAATATTTATTTAGCACCAAATTAAACATAAGTAGTGATTAAACCAAATTTTATCTCTTTACCTAAGCATGCATTCTAGGTGATATAGAAAGATAAAATTAAACAATGAATTACTACGCCGCGATGTACGAGGAAAAACCCATAACGGGAAAAAACCTCGGCCGGCCCTAGCCTCAAATTATGGTTTTACAAATACAAGACAGTAAGACTTACAACACTCGACTCGATCCCTCTGAAGCCCCGGCGCTTCTTCTTGTAGACACCTCCACCTAGCGAATAACCACGGAGCTCCACCGCGATCTCGAAATCCACCGATCAGACTTTATATGGTCACCATCACCCGAACTAGGAGCCTTTCTCCAAGTGGGTAAATCAACGCAAACTTCTTCTTCTTTGTGGGATTTAGAAGCAAACCCAAACGTCTCTTCAAAACAGTAGAGATAAAAACCGGTGCCAAACTCCAAGCAATGTATATATATATATATATATATATATATATATATAAAGAAGACTTGGAATAAACAATATGGGTGACACAAAGTGTTTGAAGGATTTTTCTTTGAAAAATGAACACTTAAACTTGAACTTTTTCTTAGGAAAGATGAACTCACAAAACACTCTCTAGGAGTTAGAATATTATGAAAAAGTTAATTAAAAAAAGTTGATTTTCGCACTTAAGAAGTTCTGTCAGAAGATAGTGGGAAAAACAAGTGGGAAAGTGGGAAAAACTGTCAAAAACTGCCCAAAAAACTGTTCCCGCCAAATCTCATTCGAACAAGATTTTCGTTCGAACGAAATCTAACGAAGTTCCAGTGTGAAATCGTTAGAAATCTCATTGGATATCTCGTTCGAACCATCATTCTCTTTCGAACGATACTTCAAACGAAATTCCAGTGGCCATTCTGGGAACTCGTTACCAAACTCGTTCGAACGACATTATTGTTCGAACGACAAACTCGTTCGAACGACACTTCGAACGAGCTTCCAGAAAGTTTGAAAATTTCTATTTTTAGCCCAGAAACTTTATATACTTTGTTTTAAAGTTTTAATAAAATCTTTCTGAAAATAAACAACATTTTTAAATAGACCGTTCACCTAAAGAAACATGTTACAAGCTCCTATATATATTTACAATGCATTCATACCTTAGGAGTAAACGAAACATTGTTGTTGACGTAGAAACGAGGCACTACAAACACGACTTTTGATGAAGCTTTATGAACTTGGCCGCTACGTCTTCAACAAACATGTCATAGGTTTGAAGGATGATCAATAATTCTATCCTATGACTCAAATTTTTTTGTCTGGAATTGAGCCAAAACTACAAAGGTCTCAATTGGAAATTTGTGTCCTGCAATATAACTATAAAATACTTTTAAAATCATACTCAAGGTTTATGATTATATCAAATACTCCACAAACAAAGAATGGTTTAGCACTCAAAAGTCACAATGGTTCAAATTATAGCCATTTTAAAGAAGAGTGATTTTATACATTTCTCATTATAGAATTATATGCCTAATTTACCACGACATTTCAAGTTATTGAATTATAAGAATGGAGTATAAAAGACATAAAATAAATCAATTGCAAAATATTTAAGCATATAGGTTAAAATTTAGCACATGAGATATATGAATACCTATATAGAACCATATTGTACAAAAGTAAAGGTTATCGCTTTGGACAAATAAAGAATAATACCAACCATATAGAAAAGGATAAATCGAACCTAGATATAACTAAGGAATAAGATGAGTAATCTAACACATATCATATGAATATCTAACAAATCCTAACTCTAATTACTCACAGGAGTGAAACATGCTCTAACGAGTTGAAAGGTCATTGACTTCGGTAATATCAATGTCGAGGTTCCTAGGCCAATTACAATGTGAACGTGAGGTAACAGACTCATAAACGACTTTGGGAATAACCTTAGTTTATTTTTCCTCAGGGGCCTTGATATAGGTCCCTCTCTTGTTCTTGCCCTCTCGATCAAAACTCAAAACTAAACTTAAAGCTCACAAAAGTCTTGGACTATTGAAGAAAAACACAAAACTATCTAAGATGTCCTAGCTTATATCAATGGGTGCACTTATAGATTCTAGGTTCTACCAGAGCGATTGGGTTTCTAAGAGCATATTTCTTCATCTTAAAATAAAACTCTTCCAAATGTACCCCTTTTCTACGATAGGAATAAGTGAACTCCACCTTCCTTTCATTCTTTATTTATGTATTACTTGAAGAATAATCCTTTATAGATGGTGGAAACATAAGTTGTGATATGGGGCGACGACATGAAACTTGACTATAAAGAGACGAAGGAATCTCACTAAAAAAGAAAATTTTGTTCTTATCCTTCGATAGTTTTCCCATAAAAGCATCTTACCCAATTTGTCAAATATATCCTCAAAATCTATCTTTAATGTGGAAGAGGATAATAACTCAATCTCAAGCACATAGGTAGTCATCACAACCCCCCTTATTCTTAGTGACCTACCAAAAACCAAATTATGATAAATCAAGTCACTCTCACAACTCTCACTCATAAAAGACCTTTGTTTGACAACGTTGGCTAGTATGGTGGAGAGTTATATGTTCATCTTATCGAGTTCTATGGACTCCTCGAAAAGATGACCATAATCGTTGATGATGTCATAATTCACACCATTACCATCATCCAAAGAGGTAGTAGTGGTAACATCAACACATGATGGAGGAAATCAAATTCCTTTAAATCATATTAATCTTAAAAATTCCCTCGAGCCATAAAATCTGAATAGTTAGTATTGGGAATTTCTTAATCGGACTTCGAGTCATCATCATTAAAAATGGTTTAATATACATTTTTGCCACTACCTTGAACTGGTTCCATAAGAAATTGTTTGGAATAATTTCCTTTGCCACCACATGTATAATATGTGATGACATTTGGGGAATCTTTCTTCTTCTCGTAACTTCCTTGGTTGAATTAAAACCTAAGGGGATTCCATTTTTTACTACATTTGGTTTGGATCCATTTTTGCCATGTATTAACATACTTCCTAATGAATAAGTCCATATCATCTTCACTAAAATCAAGGGTATTAAATGGAGAGATCTTTTGAGTTTTGATTTTGAACACTAAAGGCCTGTTTGCTTGTCAATTATGATTTGTTTTATGTGTTTAAATACAATTTTGATAAGAATTTGCATTTGGCACACTTGTTTTTAAATACTGAACTATAATTTTTCTGTGTTATAATCAAGTTTTCAGATTACAACAAAAAATGTTTTCTAAATTCTGTTTTTTATTTTTCAATTCAGAATAATTCATTCTTAATATTTTTATGCATTTATACCTTAATGTATAATATGTGCACATAATAATTAATATGATTGTAATTCTAATAAATAAAAACTATATATGTACATGTACACAAAATTACATATATATGAGAGAGTGTGTGTGTGTGTGAGAGAGAGAGAGAGAGAGAGAGCTAAGCTCTTGTGCACACTAAGTTTGCACATTATTTTTTTTAAATAGTAAAAAAACTATTTTTGAGCTGATTTTTTTTGTGATATTTAAACATTTCAAGGAATCCATATAAAAAAAATCAGCTAAAAAAATATTTTTTTGCTATTTTTAAAAAATTGGTCAAACTTTTGCAACTTTTAATTGACAGTTTTAAAGCACTTAAAAGCTGTAAAAGTTTGACCGTTTTTTTTTAAATAGCAAAAAAACTTTTTTCCAGCTGTTTTTTTTATATGGGTCCGTTGAACTGTTTAAATAATATTTTTAAAAAATAGGTGTGCGTTAGCACATGTGCAAACTTTGTGTGCACATGAGTCTCTCTCTCTCTCTCTCTCTCTATATATATATATATATATATATATATATATATATAATTAAATTATATTATATACTAAGATCTATATGTTATATAGTATTATCAATACACCCCACACTTATATATAGTTTTATATATACGTGTATTATTATTGTATGAAATAATATAAAATATACATATAGTACATATGTATTAGTTAATATTATGAATGCATGTATGTATATAATTTTATTGTGGATTATACATGCAAGATCATAATATAGACATATATATACATATACATACATACATACATACATACATACATACATACATACATACAAATGTATACGTACATACATAATTTTGTTGTATGTACATATACATTTGTATTATGTATGTATGTTTATGTATATATATAGTTAGCCTCCCCAGCATACCTCATTAAATATACATAAAAAAAATACATGATATATTTATACATTTATGATGTATTACATGTATGTGTGTATGTATATATGTATACACACACACACACACACACACACACACACACACACACACACACACACACATACATATATATGTATAATATAAATATATATGTTTGCTAATTTTGTTAGATTTTCAGAAAACTGTATTTAAAAACAAGTTTACCAAACGCGCACCAATATTTATAAACACAGAAAAGTGAATTTTAAACCTGTAATACAAAACCAAATGGTCCCTAAGTTCTTATCTTTGTAGGTTCTCCGAGAGGATAATTCAAATTCGCCTCATAAGTTTGAAGTATTCCTACGAATTCATCTACTTTTATAGGCATTTAAATTAGTGCTCTAACTTCTCCGATGGCACCAACCTTGCCACAAAACTTGGTGGGGAGGCATATAAGAGTTTTATCGATTATAATCTTCTCTTTGATAACATTCCCTAACATAAACGTCGAATTGACTATGTCACATAGTTGAGCATATAATTCGTCAAAAGTTTCACTATCCTTCATGGTAAGGAGTTCAAAATGGGTGGTGAGGTATTGAAGCTTTTCATGCTTCATATTAGAGGTGCCTTCATAGGTCATTTTTAAAACTTCCCCTGCCTCTTTCAACGTAGAGCACATCAAAATATGCCAAAAGTCGCTAATGGTTAAGAAACTATAAATTGCATTTAAACCCTTCGTGTTCCACCCACTCACTTTGATGTCATTCTCATCCCAACTAGATCGTATTTTGGGGACTTGAACACCATAAATAAATGTCATCTAATCACATCATTGTGACACCCCGCCTATTTAAATATCAAGTGATCAATCCTTCATAAAAATAAAATAGAATTTCATGTGGTTCATTCTTAGCATCACTCTCTAAAACGTTTTAAAGTTTACTAACCACGTAGTATTCAAAAATACGGTGAACAATTTTATCTTTCATTAAACAATAACAACAACATGCGGAAATAAATACAGTAACTAAACAATCCACGCAGTAAAATAACCTGAACAAAACACCAGTTAATTAACTGAATAAAATAATACCGAATAAACGATCGGTTCCAAATACAAAATCCAACTAAACATCTAATTAAATCAAACCGAGTCCACAAATACAAGGTATGATAAACTGAATAAAAGATATAGCTGAATGGGTGACATGCCTAAAAAAAATAATTGAAACTACGTCATACTCTAGGAATAAAGTGACTGAAGCGTCTAATCCAAATCCTGCAAGCATCCACAAGTGTTGCAGCTACGCATTCCTGAACAGATCATCAAGCTGGGCGTCACTGTGGCTGGACACCTAAAAGGTTTTGAAAATATTTTTCATATGGGTCAGTGCCCAAGAAAACCTTTTGAAAATATTTAGCAAGTAATTATCACAAGTTTATAAGTAATTATTGATTACACATATTAGTTCAACGTACCCTCTCACCTCTCAACTAATGTACATGCCTAACATCATCTACCTAACTATATATATATATTACCGAAGTATATATACTATATGTCTTTTCTACACTACACACAAGTAGGAAAGTATATATACTAATGTTAGGATTAATTACCGAAGTATATATACTAATGTTAGGATAAATTACCGTATATATATATATATATATATATACACTAATGTTAGGATAAATTACCGAAGTATATATATACAACAGCTCCCGAGCTGGCCACCGTGATGCACACTTGCATACTCTGCTATCAAGGACTACAGGTTCATATATCACCCTCGAACCATAAATCAAATCAATACATATTGGAGGTGAACATAGTTTTAATCCTATGGCTCACGCACACACCTAACATACCCAACTGACAGTCAAAACTATCATGCACTTAGATAGTAGTACCTAGGGTATATGTTCTGGGGCTAATCCAGGCCTCACTAGAATTGTTAAGGTGGGATCGCCCTCTGTGTGGAACCTTCCTGATAGCAGGCAACATATGTATGTTCACCCATAAGAAAACATATAATAGGCATACACACAACCTATTTATATGTCGCATATAGGCATACACATCACCCATAAAATGTAATCCGTATAGGTATATACGATCCATTTGATAACAAGCTTTTTGTGTGTATGGTCGTTGTCTTCAGAAGCCTAGTCTCAAAATCCCTTGAATACCTACAAAACTTTTTAAACAACTCGTATTGCGCTAAGTATTGGTATCAATCCAACTTTCAAGGTGAAATAAATAGCGCAAACACTTGCAATTATTATAATTTTTTTTAATTTTTTTTTAAAACAATTTCGAGGGAGAACTAACTAATAGATGCTAAAAATCTGAAGTGATTAAATAACTAGAAATAATACGTAACCAGGTGTGATAAATGTGAGAAGATTCAAGCGATGGGATTACACCGCGTGTTCAGTTTTCTTTTTAATTTCTTAATTTATTGAAGTGAAATATTTCGAGATCATATTAAATTTACAATTTAACTCTCGTTACAATCATAAATTCAATAATTTATTTTTTAGAAAACTCATTCAAAAATGCCACTACTCTACAAAATGAATTTATGCTCTCTTTAAAGAAATCACCCGCTAAGATCGATTTATAAAAAAATATGAATCTGGGAATCGCAAATCCGAGTTGATATTCAAATTTTAAGAAAAACCTATCTCTAGTTCGATTCCAAAATCAAATATTAAAACAAAATTAATTCACTATCTCTCGATCCGTAAATTAATGTGTGATAATTAAAAATAATTTCTCCTAGAAATATAACAATCAATTAAGTTAATTAATCATATTAACATCCTATGCGTTTCATATTATAACATAATACAACAATCAAATACATGTAATGAATATTATAAAATGAAACAAGGAAAACAAATATGATACGCAAACTTTCATGTTGAATCACATTCTTGAAATGCGTCCTGACATGTATTCAACGTCTTCACAAATATTTGCACAATATTACAAAGAAAATAATAAAAACTAATCCCAAAAATTATTCTAAGGCTAAACTAATTTTTTTTTGTATTTTTCTGATTTTTTTTATTCCTAAAATGTACAAAACTACATTGGTTTTCTCGCTTATTCTGCAGTGTACGGGAGTCTTCAAATGAGCTGCCCCTTCCTTGTTTTATGAAACCACAAGTGTTGTTTTGGAGAGGAGATATTGGTGGGATTTGAATCAACCAAGTCAAAGGAACACGTGGGTTTATTGGGAATTGTGGCTTTGTCTTTGTTCCTATTTCCACAGTGTGATTGGCAGGTACGATTTTAATGGTGATGGGAGTTAGGTCTTGGGTGTTTTGGATGTCTACTGGGTTGAACTCAGGTTTGGATGGGTTTTCGGGTTATGGGTTAAGGTCATCCAGGTATGGATTTGGATGGAGGTTGGGGGTCAAAAATGGAGGTGACTGATTTTTATGGGGGTTTTGATAGGAGGTAAGGGGTTGAATGGACGGAGTTAGGTAGGTGGTCATAGCTCGAGTGAATTCATCAAAGCAGACACCTGCTGGTGTTTCCCGTCGATTTTAGAAGGATCGTAGGTCCGGTGGGCGCCGGAGGTTTGGATTGTGACCGAAGTAGGATCGGGTTAGCTACCGGAGAGTTGGGTTTAACATCCGGGTTTTATGTCGATTTGGGGCAGGTGGTTATGGGGCTCGTGTAAGACGATGGGTGAGGGAGAGGAGAGTGGTGCTTGTTGTCTGTGTGTGTGTTACTTTGTACCTATTAAAAAAAACTAAAAATTAATTAAAAACTCAACTATAATTACAAAATTAATAAAACTAAAAATTAAAATATATTAAAATTAAAAACTAAAAATTAAAAACCTAAACTCTAAACTAATAAAAGACTCAAATAAAAATCTATAATAATAATAATAATAATTATAATAACAATAGAACAAAAATAATAATAAAATAAAGAATAAACCTATTAAATAGACACCAATATTATATTTACATAAAAATACCCTATGCACTATAACAATATGCACACAAAAGAACATATAAAATAAATCCTAAAAATTATATACTGCTCAATTAAAAATCTAAAAAATAATAAACTTACAAACTAAACACACACAAGGCTCGGGTGATGGCCTGGGTTTGGTTTAAGCTTAGGCTTGGTACGAGATTGGGCTTGGGCATCAGAACTCATCTGAGCATGCTCAAACGGGACATCAGTCTTCACGGTCACTTTGCTTTTTTCCTTTAATGTATTTAACTGCTACTTTATCATAACTGACTTGATTTAACACTATTTGATGTCACGATTATGGAGTGGCTTGCAATGTATAAATACAAACATAAGGCCATTTTATAATTAAAATGAGTGACTAAAATGCATCTATTTAGGGTATAATATAGACACTTTGGGATCTTATCACCTATAATATAGCTTGTATAGGTATACACTCAACCTATAAATATAATTTGTATAAGTATACACTCAACCTATAAATATAATCCATATAGATACACACTCAAATGTTCCCTGATCCTCCAGGCTAGTCCATCCATGAACTTCATCTTTTTCTTCCCTTCGTTGTTTACCTCATCTAGTATAATGTTAGATAGACGAGTGAACTCTTCCTTGTACTATAACACTGTGCGATCTCCCTATACCACATCAATGAAAATTTTCCTCATCTCTGTCTGGATTGTTGATGGAAAGTATTTACGATCGAATCGCTCTCAAAACTCTACAATCGGCATCGTATCTCTTTCCTTAGTAGAGGTAACTGACTCCCACCACTGTAGCTCCGCTCCCACGAGCTTAAACGTAGTCAACACCTCTTTATGAATATTACTGCACTCAATCATCTGAAGATGACGTTGTAGGTCCTTCTTTCATTAGCACGCTAAAATCACATATGAGCCCCTCTAAAACTCCGGTGGGTGCCCCTTCTGAAAAGACTCCCTAAGCTTCTGCCAAACCGATGGCCCCGAATGGGCCTGAACAATTGGTACCACTAGCGGTTGTGGTTGTGCCTGCAGAAAGTGAACTGCCATGGTAGTCATAGCTGCGTCAACTGCCTATACTACTACCTCGGACACCTGTGAAGCCGTCATCGTCCCTGTGGAGGCTGTGGCCATGGTACCTATGGCTCCTGTTGAGCCTCCCTCTCTTCACTAGTACTCATTGGTGCTCTAGCTTATCGTCCTCTCCTGGGTGGGATCTGAAATCAAATCGAATTGTATGAGTTCACCATCAAATACAAAGTAACCGGTAGAAGAACGTAACCACGCATACGTAAGGGAGAATACAATAACCATACAATAAGGCTCTATATTAAAGAATCACTAAGCTGAAATGTAAAAATTCGCACATATCCTAAGGACACTAGAACCTGATGCTCTGATACCATATGTAACACCCCGCCTATTTAAATATTGGGTGATCAATCCTTTATAAACATGAATCTCATTTGGTTCATTCTTAGCATCACTGTAAAAAATGTTTTAAAGTTTACTAACCACTTAGTATTCAAAAAGTCAGTGCCAAATTTTATCTTTCATTGAAAAATAATAACATGTAGAAATAAATATAACAACTAAACCATCCACGCAATAAAATAACCTGAACCAAACACTAGATAAATAACTAAAACAAAATAATGACGAATAAACCATTGGTTCCAAATTCAAAATCCAATTAAACATCTAACGAAATCAAACCGAGTCCACAAATGCAAGGTCGGATAAACTGACTAAAAGAAATAGTTGAAGTGGCGATATGCCTAAATGAAATAACTGAAACTGTATCCTACTCTATCTAATCCAAATCCTGCAAGCATCCACAAGTATTGTAGCTAGCATCCCTGTAACAGATCATAAAGTTAGGCGTCCCTGTGACTGGACACCAAAAAGGTTTTGAAAATATTTCGCATATGGGTTAGTAATTATCATAAGTTTAAAATCAACACATATTGAGGACGAACATAGTTCCAAGCCTATGGGTCACGCACACACCTAACGTACCCAATTGACTATCAAAACTATCATATACTCAGATAGTATGTGCCTAGGTTCTATGTTCAGGGGCACTAATTCAAACCTCACTAAAATCGTCAAGGTGGGATCGCCCTCTGAGTGAAAACTCCGTGATAGAAGGCAACGTAGGTATATTCACACATAAGAAGCACATAACAGACATGCACACAACCTATCCATATGTCGCATATAGTCATACACACAACCCATAAATGTAATTTTTATAGGTATACACTCAACCTATAAATATAATTTGTATAGGTATACACTCAACTTATAAATATCATACGTATAGATATACACTCAATATATAAATATCATCCGTATAGGTATGCACTCAAGCTATAAATATAATATGTACGTAATATATCTCTCGAATATGCAACGTACTATTGGTATATGATTATAGCTCTCTATCGCATTTTTTTGAGTATTAATCACTATCCAAAGGTTCCTAGTTACCCCTTAAGTTATTTTAGTGGATACTACACTCATAGCCTACTAGTCTAAGTCAGAGGTTCACTCAAATCCTCGTGCCTCGATCTCATTCTCCTGAATTCACTTACATTACAATTTATGCTCAATTAACCTTAGCCTTAATTCTTCTCATTTTAAGCCTAATCCCCCTTCAGCATACTAGTACTCAAAATATCCCTCACTATATTTAAAAGTTACCTTGAAAATTCTCCCGATCATTATTTACAAGTTCTAGGCTAAAATGGTGAAATTTGCTAAAATCTGGGAAACCAAATCAATTCGGCCAAGGAGCCGAAACGATTTGAAACTATACAGGTCTTTACTTTTCTTACGTAGTTACGATTTTCATCATGAAAAATTCTTCAAAACTCCATTAAACTTCTTCACACTCCCAACCAACCTAACCAATCATTTATTGTAGGTGTAGGGACAACTTATAACGTAAATAACACATTAAATCCTCTACAATTCAATTCAAAACTAGATCAAAACTATATATGAACAAAACCTCTAGTTTCTCATGTCCTTCATCTCTTTTAATCAAGAACCCAGATTTACTCCATTTATCTCTTCACATATGTTCAAATTTTATTTTTTTATTCACATAGGTATTAAATCTACATGCAAATCCTACCCAAAATTCATGTGTTTAATTTTTAAAATCTCCAATAACATTAATTTATCATCAAAATACAAATATTATACTACATGGTTATTATAATATTTTATAAACATGCAAGATAAACACTTGCCTTTAATTGTAGGTCTGAAATTTGTCAATTCTGTCACGTTCGGGGTGAGAATTGTTGTGGGAAGCTTAGGTTTTGTCCTTTCCTTCTCCTCTTATGGCCTCTTCTCTCTCTAATTAGTGTTAACCCTAGATTATAACCCAAAGGGCATAAATATTGTTTTAATTTTTGGAGTTTCTTCTACCCTAAACTCCTAAATGATCGAAACGCCCTTATACGGTGTCGGGTTGGTCTAAAATTGCACTGGGACCCAAACTATGCACCCGAGTATACTATTCAGACTATTTTGACCCTTTCAAAATCAATCGTGACCACTAAATCATCATCCGAGTCACTCTATACAATTTTCTTATCTTCACTTAAAAATATGGCTTGTGTAAAAATTAAAAATAAATTGAATTAATTAAATCTAAATCACTTAATTAAATAAATTCTTCGAATTAAATAAATTTCAAAAGACCAATTTAATTAAATTCTACATCCTTAGAATTACAGGGTATTATAATCATATGATCTATCATGCTTCTTTTCCAATTTAAATATTTGTTACAATTAAAATGACGAGTTCAGAGAGATAAACCACCCTCCATCTCGCAAGTAAAGGATCTACCCTAGGATTTTAAGCCTATAAAATGAGACCGACTCTGATACTAGCTGAGAGTGTGAGCTCTCTATGTAAGCTACCTAATTAAAATTAATATATCGGTTATGTGATAAAAATTATCCTAACAAGTTAAAAACACCAAATGGTCTATGTGACAAATTGGTTTATCAATATTAGAATCTCAATCAAATTTTATCTTCAACTTAACACAAGTTATTCTAATATGTGAAAAGAGAAATAAAATTACACAACAGAAGATGTAGGAGAAAAAACCCACTAACACGGAAAAAAATTTTGGCCCAAAATGAATGAGAAATGTACTATGGTAGAGTATTACAACTAGAAGAAAAAATTTATAATCACAAAATGATATGACCGATTAAAAACTCTTTCCCACCATATCTTCTGAGGAGAGCACTAACAGTTAGGGAACGCTACACAACTGTGAGCGATTTTGGACTCATTCAATGCCTTCAAATATCACGCCAACAAATCTACTTTAAGATGCAGGAATCACTTTATTTTGATTCAACATAACCAATGAGTAACCACCAACTACAACTAGGATGTGTGAGAACATCTTATGGTTAATGATATGCAGTGAAAATGTTTCTCTTTAAATCTCACAAGTGTGTTTTTGAAGCTTGAAAGAAGGCCATACTAAAAAAGAAAAAAGATTTAAAAAATGACACAATGTTATGACTGACTAGAAACTCTTTTCCACTATATCCTTTGAGGAGGGCGTTAATAATGAGAGAATGCTACACAACTGCGACCGATTGTGGACTTGTACAATGCCTTCATCACACCAATAAATCTTCTCTAAAATAAAGCAATCACTTTGTTCCTATTCAAGGGAACTAATGAGTAACCACCAACTACAACAAGGATGTGCGAGGATATCACAGGTTGAAAAGATATAGTGAAAATGTTTCTTTTTAAAAACTCACAGGTGTATCTTTCAAGCTTAAAAGAATGCCATACTCAAGAACAAATAAAATTTAAAAAATAATTTGTCAAAGCTTGCTTGAGTACAAAAGTCTTACTTTCAAGAATAGAAGAATGAATTAAAATGCTTGAAAATCATATAAGAGAAGAACAGAGAAATATGCTGAAAAATATTTTTCTTCTTAAAAGCTCTCTCTTAAAAATCAACTCAACAACGAATCAGCATGCTCGTAATGAGTATGTATAGGACTTCTGCATGATAAAAAGTGGCTACACACTCAAGTACTATTGGCTAAAAAAATAATATTTGTTGGTTGAAAATAAAGATTGTGTCTAGGCACAACTTCCCATGAGATATTACTCAAAATATCTCAAAAAGCAAAAAAGACCGATACAAGTCATGGGCTCCTTCACTGACATGAAGGGCCAGTGACCAAGGTCGCGTATGTAACCTTGAAATTTAAGTTATGGTTACTTCAGGTCGCGACCAGCGATATGGGACCTTCACTGATGCGAAGCCCATTTCGCAGATGCGAGTCACCGACGAATGTAGAAACCGACTCAGTTTTCATATATATGGTCATGACCAGGGAATTATACCTTCATTGACGAGAAACTCTGTTTCGCTGCAGCGGGCCTCCTATGAACGAGGTGGTGGCTAGAATCATAAAATGTCATGTTTTGCAAATTTATAAAACATAGAATTTTATATTTTTCAACCAAGGACAAGTAAAATTATAAATAAAAAGATGCATTAAAACTTAGTTTTTTGTATAAAGAATATAGCATCTTTGGATATCGCAATTTCAAGTCTAAAAGAACCACAAGGATAAATAAGAAAGATTTTCCAATTATGAAAATTAGTTTAACCAATGGTGAATCGAAGTTTGTTATGCATATACATTTATCCTAAGTTATTAGCTCGAGACAAACGGCATGCATGATATTGTAATACCCCGTAGTTTTACGCATATTTTTTTTTATAAAATTATGGAAAATGGGGATTAATTAAATTAAAGGGAGAAAATTTAAATTGTAATTAATCTGATTTTATGACAGTAATTACTAGCGTCATGAGAGTTAGTATTTATTGAAACAATATTATGGCCAGGAATGAGATACATGACAGCTATGTTATAAATATTTAGGCCGCGTATGAGCCGCATCACTAATATGTATTTGGGGGTTTAAAAGGTAAATTATTTTTTTACAACTCGGATGACTATTTTGAGTGTCCGAAAGGGTTGAAATAGTTAGAAAACACTACCCGGGTACTTAAATTTGAGTCCGGGACATTTTTAGCCCAAAACGACATCCCGAAGGGGTATTTTGGTCTTTTGGAATTTTTGGGTAATTAAATGGACGAAAATTGGGCTTAATTAAAAGCATTTAGGGTTAGTGGCCTGTTAGATTCAACCTACATGAGAAAGAGAGAAAAGAGAGAGAACCAAGGAAGAAGAAAAAGACTCCATTAGAGCCCTAACCCAAGAGCTCAAACTTTCACACCAAAAAGTACACCAGCGCGTAGATCATGTCAAGAGGATCGTTCTCATACCAATTTCAACCCTCGAATAAGAAGTTCATTTCAAGTCAAGTGATTATCTTGCTCTTCCTCTTAGCATTTATTATTCTTGTTAACAAATGTTGAGGTTTTAGAACTATTAATACCAAATTTGGTTTACCTATGATGAGATTGTGTAGGAATCTTAGAAATCTGATGGAGGTTTGCATGTAGAGGATTTTTCCCTTAATATGAATGTGAAATTTGGTAAATTAGATGTTAATCACGAAATAAAGATGGGATTTTTATAGATCAATAATTTTGGGTTTATGTTAATATAACTCATGGGAAAATTTAGAAATTTGTTGAATTTACTTCATGATTAGAAGGATTTGACCCCTAAACTATGCTAAGAAGTGTTCTAGGGTGACTTAGAGTAGTTTGGAAACCTTGTACTTGGGTTAGAATGGGTTTAGGTTGAGATTGAAGAGGAGAAAATATGGAAAAATGAACTTTGAAGATGAACTAGGCAACTGCGGAAATTCCGTTAGAAGTCCGACCCACGTCGTTTAAACGACCTCGTTCGAACCAGACTTTTAGCGAGATTCCAGTGGTCCTTCTAATGAGTTTGATAGTTCGTTTGAAGTAGGGGGTTTCGTTCAAACGATCCTCATTTGAATGACCTCGATCGAACGAGATTTCTTGGGTCTTCTAACGATATTTTAGAATGACTCTTAAGGCTCGATTTTTGTTACAAACTTCCCGTAGGCTTATTTAAATGAGTGTTAGACCTGTATGAATGTCAAGTGACTTAAAATTTATAGTTATTAGTAAGCTGAGAATATGTCGACCCTCAGAAGGTATGAAAATTCATAGAATTAGAGAGATGCAAAAATACAAAGGACAATATATACGAATAAGGTACGGGGTATAATAGGGGATATATTATACGTACTGCTAATACTAGGCTGCGGTAAAGCTAATGAATTTATATAAGTTATGCGTATGCTTATTGTTCAAAATATTATGTGTATGACATACCTAGCTACTGGCTATCGAACAGAGGTTAACGCGTTGTGGACGATCGGATCTTGTGTGCCTTCGGGGGATTTAGAGTCGTACCACTAGAGCATGGAACCTCGGTACCAGCTATCCGTGAGAATGATAGTGATGATGGTCTTATGGGTGTGTGTATCCCATCGACTTGGAACTATGTTCTCCTCCAATAAGTGTTTGTGTTTTTATTAGTTCTAGAGAGATTGAACCTATGGTCCTCTATGTGTGAGCATTACAATGGGACTAGATAGCCGAGTATGCGTAGCACTAAGGGTTTCTCAACCAGGGGTGCAATATTGCTATATTTATATATAAATTGTTATGTATACATAAAAAAGAATAATGTGTGTATAGCGAAATCCTGTTCGGTGCCTTATGTTGATGACTCTATTTTTAAATGTGTACTTATGGTATTATCTGCTGGGGATTTAGAAGAATATGGGAATAAACTAAAGTAATTTTAAACCTATATCAAAATCTTAATTACGTCGGCTTTGAGTTATTTAGGGAGTCTTTCCAACATATTAGTATGTACTTAGTATCCAGTCAGGGTATCATGACTAGTATGGGTAGTTAGGCTCGTTAGGCGTGCACACTAGATCGAGAGGTAAGTATCTAAAGTGAGTACGCTAAGTTAACTTGAATAATAATTGTGCTAATTGAATCAATTTAAGCACTTGCTATTTTAAACTGTTTTCAACTCGGACTTTGACTCGCTTTTCTGTATATCTTTCTATTGTTCCATTATTTTTAGGTGCCCGGGCACAGGGACACCAGCCTTAGGAGACTCTATTCAGTTGTCACGTTGTAGCTGCTGTGGAAGCTGCAGGATAATTGTTAGTAGACGACTCATCCTATTCTTCCTTTTTCAGTTATCTATTCTTTTGGACATGTCATCCTTTCTCCTGTTTACATTCAGAGATTTAGTTGTTTTAAATTCTCTCGTAGATTTGATTTCCTTTTATTGGATTTATTGTATGGGATTGTATCTGGATGTGTTTTACTCCAGTCATTCATTTTACTTCAGTTAGACTTTATTTAAATTACTGTGATGCATGGCATTGGTTGGTATTCTTTTTTATATTTGTTAGTAACAAGATAAAATTCGGACATCACTCTTTTTAAATATTAGGTGGTTAGTTTTTATTAAATTAAAATTTGAGTTTTTGGCAGTGATTATCTGTACCAACTTCATATTCTGAAATTAATTAAAGACTGATCACCCGGTAATTAATTAGGCGTGGTGTCACAGATATGGTATGAGTTTGATGAAGTTTTCCGGAGACCTCTTGAACTAGTCTAAAACATGTATATGTAGCACGAATAAGAAAAATTGCGCACACGAGTATATAATACTCTTAGACTCTTGTAAGGGGAGGAAATTTTAGAAAAAAACTTTATATTGTACTCACTACATATATACATAATATTTTTTGTTGTTGAAAAGAAAACAATACTTCTTTTGCGTTGTACGATGATATGACTCTCACTAGGCACCATTATGGACCCCAAGGATTGTGCATACAATGTTGTTTTAACCTTGACCACATGGTTGTAGTCGGTTTTGATTTGATAACATGTTAGGTTTTGGAAGGAAAAAAATTCATTTAATAAATATTAAGTAAATTTTTTGAATGATTTTTGGAATAAAATTCTAAAAATACACCAAAGAAATTCGAATTGTATATTTTTGTAAAAAATTCAATCACAATTCCAACTCCATTTTTTATAAAATCAAAAATTAAGAAATATTATTCAAAACTTGAAAAATACGATCAATTTAAAAAAAACATAAACTCGTATTAACTCATGCCCGAATCCAATATTAATAAAGACCATACACATACATAAATAAATGTGTAAACGACGTGTCAGTTTATCGCATTTGTATGTGTCGCACTCATATCCGTGGCATATATTGAATAATTAAAAGCTCACGATAGTTTTTGTTCTTTTTATTTTTTTTTCATTTGACATCGGACACAGTTGTACTTTTGAACTTTCCATTTTTGGCGATTTTCAATGAGTCTTATTCGTTAAGTTTTAGGCTAAGTTTTCTTTGGTTTTATCGCCGGGTACCTTACGTTATGTGCTATATTTCTCTTTTGTTTTCTTCAAATCTCTTTCGATATCTATTAAGCTTTTCTATTGACTACATTTAATCAAATTGGGTTTATTCATCTTCTCATTTATTCAGTTTTCATTGTTTCTTGGGTTTGATAAGAATGTTAGTTTTAGGAGGTAGTGTGGAATGTAGTTAAATGTTTAGTTTAGGAAATTAGAATTGCTAGATATGGGCAACCAAGAATTTGGAGGGAGATATTGAGGAGAATTTGGGAATATAGAAAATGAAGGAAAGTTTGTGTACTAGACATGATGGTAGATTACAATGCTTAGCTTGGATTGAGATAGTTTGGCCAAATGACCTCACCACCTATTTATAGGCATCTCACCTCCAGAAGGTTTCCACCTCCTTATGGAAACATTCTAGAAGACTACATACTTCCCTAATATTCTAGAATATTCAATACTATTCTAGGAATTATCTAGAATATTCTAGGAATTATCTAGAATATTATAGGGATTATCTAGAATATTCTAGACTATTCTAGCAAATTATCTAGAATATTCTAAACTATTCTAGGAATTAGTATCACATGTCAACAAAGACATGGGATTTCTTAGTAGTTTTCTGGGAATTTTTGGTTTTGGATTTGGTATTCTCAAAGGGTTTTTAATTGGATTTTACTTCTTCATTTACTCTGAGCCCCAAGATGTAAACATAACTATATTTTATATTTGAGTTCATGTTTGTTTCTCGATCACCATCTTGAATGTGAAAACAAAATGTTAATTTTTATCATTGTATGTGAAGTTTTGTTAATGCGTGTTGATTAAGTGATAGAAAAAATGTAGTTTTTATGCTTCATTTTAATGTTGGTTTTGTTTAATACATGGGGTCCACTGAGTACGACCCCAAAAACCGACCGGTGCGAATTGGAAAAATGAGCCAGATTCGGTTAAATCCCACTAGCATAGTAGGCTTTGGGGTTGTAAATATTGAGACTTAATGACATAAGAGGTATTAAACAGTGTTTATTTTTCTTAAAAAACAAGTGATAGATTACCGGCTATATTTATTTTTTGAATGATTAAGTGGTAAAATTGTCATAGACCAGGACTAGGAATAGACCCTGTTTCTCACCTAACACGATCGTATGAGGTCACAAATCACCCTCGCCTGGTCCAACCTTCCCTATTTGCTTCATTCGGTAGAGGATCCTACTAGATGCGTTTTAGTGCAGATGGGTCCTGTCCTTGCCATGGATCTCTGTCCCGTGGAGGACAAAAAACGTTCATTCAGACGATAAAACAAACATGTGTTTTCGATTAAGATTTCAGACTTAAGATTCAAACTTCAAATTTTAGGTCGATTCGGATGAGAAACAAACGCAGTATTCTATCCCTACACTAAATCCTAGTAACTTTGGATAATTATCTCCTAAAGCTAACTGAATTGGGTTTCTTCAATGGCATTTTTTTGTAGAGAATTCAGATACGATTCACACGCACATTAAGTCTCTAATAGGTGAAGGCATACAATCGAAACTCTCAATACTTTCTCAACTTTTTTATTATTTAGATATAAAACTATTCATTTCGGACGCATAGTTGACACTTGCAAATGTTAAAAATTGGATGTTGAGATAACACCATTTTTTGTAAGCAAAAGAATATTTATGTCGAAGAAATAAAGAAATGGTGATTTGATTTGGACACCTTACTACTGGTCATTTATAAACTTTTGTACCTCCATAATTGATTTTTATATTTTGGTACTTTTCATCAGTGAGTGTTATTGTTTTTCCACTAAATGTACCAAAGAAAAAAAAATCAAGGACAAAACATCAACATTCAGATACGTAAAATGTACCATTTTTTTTTGTTTTACTGGTACCAAAGTCTAAATACTGCTATAAGGAGGAAAGCGAGTAAAAAAAACATAAAAATTTGTCTATCATAATGATGATAATTGAAGATTTCAATAAAGTTCCGCTCGCGGCAGAGAAGATCCTGGCCCTCTAAATGCCTAGGGCCACAACTAAAAAATAATAGAAATGCGCACACTAGTCAAACTCGATTTTATTTTAAATCATGAAATAAGAGTACCACAATTGCCAAGGTGATTATTTTCTAAAAGTATATAATTTTTCTACTGAATTTTCCATTATATTAAGGCCTCGAGCAAAGGGTCTGCCTAGGGCCCACTACATATTATGGCATCTCAGGACCGACCCTGGGCCATGGGAGATAGTTTATTTATCATAATAATGTGCAATGTGCATAAAATATACCTATAGGGGTGCATTATCTCGTTTCCACACAATACACGTGTATTCTTTACTAGCTCTTTGTTTACATAGCCTAAATTATTATAAAAAGAGTAATTCCAGGGGGTATATTTTTTTTGACACATAATTGTGTTAGTGACAGACTGTTAGAAAAATATCTCCTTCTAAAACTACTCATATAAAACTGTTAGGATATTAAATTTACTTTTTTTAAGACTGTTCTTGAAATAACCTTCTCAGGATCCAGTCAGTAGGCCACTTTATGAGCGAGATATCACTGCTTTACAAGATCTCATTCCTGAAATTCCTCTCTGGGTGAAAAATTCTGATTATGATCGAGTAAGCATTTTCTTTCAAGCTTATATGCTATTGTTATTGTTCTTTTTCTGTTCCATTTTAATCTCTATGAATGAATGGTTTATATTTACGTCATGTAGACTGGCTAAACAAATTTCTTTTGGATATGTGGCCATACCTTGACAAGGTAGTTAGCTCAAAATGCTTAGGTACCATATGGCTAGACAATTTATAAGCACCCTATTATTTTTTGTCTTTTTATTTAGATATTTTACATAAAAAAATGAAGTGTTCAATACCTTAACTTTTATGTTCAAAGGCAGCAACAAACTTGAGTTGATGTAATGTACAGGCAATTTGTGGCATAACTAAAAGCACTGCACAACCAATATTTTTTGAATACATTGGGCAGTTTCAGATAGAAGCAATTGAGTTTGAGAAGCTAAGCCTTGGAACTCTTCCTCCTATAATTCAAGGCAATTTTTTTCATACTTAAGTATTTATGTGTGCGAATCATGTGTAGGTGCATTTTACACAAAATTAAAGACGATTATAGCAATTGCTCTAATGGCCCGTTTTAAGATTATCGTACTAGGATACAAAGTTAGGCAAATAATATACAAAACATGTGTAAAAGAATAATGATTTGATGAGATTATGTTTTACTTTTCATTTAACTTTACAACTTGGCAGGTCTTAAAATCTATGAGACTAATGAGAAGTAAATAGTGATGGAACCAATAATCAAATGGGCAGGAAATCCAAACATAATTGTGGTGAAAAATTGTTGTCTCTAAGAATCACAGTTCAGGTGAGCATAGCTGAAAAACTGTTCTTAAGAAAACCGTGTTTTTAGTTCTCATTATTCAGTGTTTGAGGGTCCATTTGGCAACCCAATTCCAAGGCTTGGAATTAGATTTGGAAGGCCAATTTCAATTCCATGGAATTATAATTGGCCTTCGAATTCCATTTCCATGGGTTGGAATTGGGTTGCCAAATGGACCCAAAAGGTTTTTGTATTATGTTTCTTCTCAGTTGGTGGATTTATAAATATTTACGACACCACGGCTAACTTTGAAACCTCTTGTACCTACCTTTCCATGTTTTCCAATCATATTAGTATCTTTAATAGAGAAGGTAAGTAGAAAGTTTTTATTTTAATTTTGTCATCTGTTTACGTTATTGGCTGAGTGGACCTAAGAAAGTGTTTGCGAGCTTCGATTTCATGCTTTAGGATTTCAATTAGAGCAAAATTAGTTAAAATGTTAGTACTAGTTTTGCATCAATTTCAATTCAAAAAACTTGGAAATATAATTGAAAGCTCACTATAGTTTTTTTTCTTTTTCTTTTTCTTTTTCTTTTTATTTGACATCGGACACAGTTGTACTTTTGAACTTTCCATTTTTGGTGGTTTTCAATGAGTCTTATTCGTTAAGTTTCAGGCTAAGTTTTCTTTGGTTTTATCACCGAGTACCTTACGTTACGTGCCATATTTCTCTTTCATTTTCTTCAACTCTCTTTCGATATCTATTAAGCTTTTCCCGTTGACTACATTTAATCAAATTGGGTTTATTCATCTTCTCATTTATTCAGTTTTCATTGTTTCTTGGGTTTGATAAGACTGTTAGTTTTAGGAGGTAGTGTGGAATGTAGTTAAATGTTTAGTTTAGGAAATTAGAATTGCTAGATATGGGCAACCAAGAATTTCGAGGGAGATATTGAGGAGAATTTGGGAATATAGAAAATGAAGGAAAGTTTGTGTACTAGACATGATGGTAGATTACAATGCTTAGCTTGGATTGAGATAGTTTGGCCAAATGACCTCACCACCTATTTATAGGCATCTCACCTCCAGAAGGTTTCCACCTCCTTATGGAAACATTCTAGAAGACTACATACTTCCCTAATATTCTAGAATATTCAATACTATTCTAGGAATTATCTAGAATATTCTAGGAATTATCTAGAATATTATAGGGATTATCTAGAATATTCTAGACTATTCTAGCAAATTATCTAGAATATTCTAAACTATTCTAGGAATTAGTATCACATGTCAACAAAGACATGGGATTTCTTAGTAGTTTTCTGGGAATTTTTGGTTTTGGAGTTGGTATTCTCAAAGGGTTTTTAATTGGATTTTACTTCTTCATTTACTCTGAGCCCCAAGATGTAAACGTAACTATATTTTATATTTGAGTTCATGTTTGTTTCTCGATCACCATCTTGAATGTGAAAACAAAGTGCTAATTTTTATCATTGTATGTGAAGTTTTGTTAATGCGTGTTGATTAAGTGATAGAAAAAATGTAGTTTTTATGCTTCATTTTAATGTTGGTTTTGTTTAATACATGGGGTCCACTGAGTACGACCCCAAAAACCGACCGGTGTGAATTGGAAAAATGAGACAGATTCGTGACTCAACGCAGAATTACTTTAATTTGATAAGTTTTCTCATGTTGGGATTATTCTTATTAAATATATCTAATTGCGAATATGTTTTCTTTAATCTTGTTAATATTAGGGTCTGGTTATCTAGAAAGCTTACCCATGATCCGTCCACATAGGTGGTGGATCCCAACCCAACAAAGTTTGTAAAAGTTTGAATAAGAATAAATCGAATTTCAATTTGTTGACACTTTTTAGTGAGGGTAACATGACTCTTTAATTTGATTGGTTGGAATATGGACAACTTATAAAAAAACCAGGGGGTCGATTGTTGAGCATTAATATTTCAACCAATCACATTAGAGGATAATAGTAACCCTGGTTTGGGTACGGTCAACAAAATTGGACTCGGTTAAATCCCTCTAACGTAGTAAGCTTTGGGGCTGTAAATATTGAGACTTAATGACATAAGAGGTATTAAACAATGTTTGTTTTTTCTTAAAAAAACAAGTGATAGATTACCTGCAATATTTGTTTTTTAAATGATTAAGTGGTAAAATTGTCATAGACCAGGACTAGGAATAGACCCTGTTTCTCACCTAACACGATCGTATGAGGTCACAAATCACCCTCGCCTGGTCCAACCTTCCCTATTTGCTTCATTCGGTAGAGGATCCTACTAGATGCGGTTTAGTGCAGATGGGTCCTGTCCTTGCCATGGATCTCTGTCTTGTGGAGGACAAAAAACGTTCATTCAGACGATGAAACAAACATGTGTTTTCGATTAAGATTTCAGACTTAAGATTCAAACTTCAATTTTTAGATCGATTCGGATGAGAAACAAACGCAGTATTCTATCCACACACTAAATCCTAGTAACTTTGGATAACTATCTCCTAAAGCTAACTGAATTGGGTTTCTTCAATGGCATTTTTTTGTAGAGAATTCAGATACGATTCACACGCACATTAAGTCTCTAATAGGTGAAGGCATACAATTGAAACTCTCAATACTTTCTCAACTTTTTTATTATTTAGATATAAAACTATTCATTTCGGACGCATAGTTGACACTTGCAAATGTTAAAAATTAGATGTTGAGATAACACCATTTTTTGTAAGCAAAAGAATATTTATGTCGAAGAAATAAAGAAATGGTGATTTGATTTGGACACCTTACTACTGGTCATTTATAAACTTTTGTACCTCCATAATTGATTATTATATTTTGGTACTTTTCATCAGTGAATGTTATTGTTTTGCCACTAAATGTACCAAAGAAAAAAAAATCAGGGACAAAACATCAACATTCAGCTACGTAAAATGTACCATTTTTTTTTTGTTTTATAGGTCCCAGAGTCTAAATACTGCTATATGGAGGAAAGCGAGTAAAAAAACATAAAAATTTATCTATCATAATGATGATAATTGAAGATTTCAATAAAGTTCCACTCGCGGCAGAGAAGATCCTGGCCCTCCAAATGCCTAGGGCCACAACTAAAAAATAATTGAAATGGGCACACTAGTCAAACTCGATTTTATTTTAAATCATGAAATCAGAATATCACAATGGCCATGCTAATTATTTTCTAAAAGTATATAATTTTTCTACTGAAATTGCCATTATATTAGGGCCCCGAGCAAAGGGTCTGCCTAGGGTCCGCTACATATTATGGCATCTCAGGACCGACCCTGGCCCAGGGGAGATAGTTTATTTATCATAATCATGTGCAGTGTGCATAAAATGTACCTATAGGGGTACATTATCTCGTTTCCATACAATACACATGTATTATTTACTAGCTCTTTTTTTACATAGCCTTAATTATTATAAAAAGAGTAATTCCAGGTGGTGCATTTTTTTTTACACATAATTGTGTTAGTCACAGACTGTTAGAAAAATATTTCCTTCTAAAACTACTCGTATAAAACTTTTAGGATATTAAATTTAATTTTTTTAAGATTGTCCTTGAAATAACCTTCTCAGGATCCCGTTAGTAGGCCACTTTATGAGCGAGATACCACTGCTTTACAAGATGTCATGCCTGAAATTCCTCTCTGGGTGAAATTTTTTTATTATGATCGAGTAAGCATATTCTTTCAAGCTTATATGCTATTGTTATTGTTCTTTTTCTGTTCGATTTTAATATCTATGAATGTATGGTTTATATTTACGTCATATGCAGGTAGACTGACTAAATAAATTTCATTTGGATATGTGGCCTTACCTTGACAAGGTAGTTAGCTCAAAAAGCTCAGGTACCATATGGCTAGACAATTTATAAGCATACTTTTATTTTTTATCTTTTTATTTTCATATTTTACATAAAAAAAATGAAGTGTTATAGAAAAATACCTTAACTTTTATGTTCAAAGGCAGCAACAAACTTGAGTTTATGTAATGTACAGGCAATTTATGGCATAACTAAAAGCACTGTACAGCCTATATTTTCTGAATACATTGGGCAGTTTTAGATAGAAGAAATTGAGTTTGAGAAGCTAAGCCTTAGAACTCTTCCTCCTATAATTCAAGGATAATTTTTTCATACTTAAGTAATTATGTGTGCGAATCATGTGTAGGTGCATTTTACACAAAATTATAGACAATTATAGATTTTGCTCTAATGGCCCATTTTAAGATTATCGTACTAGGATACAAAGTTAGGCAAATAATATATAAAACATGCTTAAAAGAATAATGATTTGATGAGATTATGTTTTACTTTTCATTTAACTTTACAACTTGGCCGATCTTAAAATCTATGAGACTAATGAGAAGAAAGTAGTGATGGAACCAATAATCAAATGGGCAGGAAATCCAAACATAATTATGGTGAAAAATTATTGTCTCTAAGAATCACAGTTCAGGTGAGCATAGCTGAAAAATAGTTCTTAAGAGAACAGTGTTTTTAGTTCTCATTATTCAGTGTTTGAGGGTCCATTTGGCAACCCAATTCCAAGGCTTGGAATTGGAAAGCCAATTTCAATTCCGTAGAATTATAATTGGCCTTCTAATTCCATTTCCATGCGTTGGAATTGGGTTGCAACACGGACCTGAAAGGTTTTTGTATTATGTTTCTTCTTAGTTGGTGGATTTACAAATATTTGCGACACGACGGATAACTTTGAAACCTCTTGTCCCTACCTTTACATGTTTTGCATGCATATTAGTATCTTTAATGGATAAGGTAAGTCGAAAGTTTTTATTTTAATTTTGTCCTCTGTTTACGTTATTGGCTTAGTGGACCTAAGGGAGTGTTTGTGAGCTTCGATTTCATGCTTTAGTATTTTAATTAGAGCAAAATTAGTTAAAATGTTAGGACTAGTTTTGCATCAATTTCAATTCAAAAAACTTGGAAATATAATTGAATGTTTTCAAAGATTTTATTTCAAGATAAATATCTATTTTTGAATTTAGCACCAACTTACCACAACCTCCATACCTCCACTAGAACCTTACCACAATCACAACCACCATCCCACTACCCCACCACTACACCACCCCCACCACTACCACCACTGCACCACACCTTACTACCACCACAACATCCAACATCACCACTGCGCCGCTGCCACACCACTACCGCCAATGAACCACTTTTCGACAACTACCGGTGGCAGTGCAACGGTAGTGGTAATGGCAGTGGCGGTGGCAGTGGTTGGCTGAGGGTGGCAGTGTGGTGACGGTGGTGATGTTTATGGGAAAATAGATAAAGATTAGTCTTCGTTTTCTGTAAATAAATGCATTTTTTATTCTATAAATTTTTTCGTGCAAAATGAAAACTAGAAATAGATATGAAAGCTGGAAATAGAAAACATAAAGTAATTACCTACAACTAAACCTGGCTAAACATTTTTTTATGATCAACTTCTCTGGTTTCATGCAGCCTCACATGGATTTTGGAATGAAATTACTTGGTGGGGACCTTATGTCCATACCTGGCCTTTGTCGATTAGTTCAGGCGATGTGTTTTTTCACTCTTTTATAGAGTAGGAAGTGGGGTTAAATTCTAATTATTTTTCTATATTTGGCTTGTCCCTCATAATTTTCACTTCTTAAACTCTGTCACCCGAAAGTGTCATTATACACTTTTATGATGCTTCATGAGAATATTTGAGAATATTTAGTGCCACTTTACGAGTATTTATTACACTTTTGGGTGCCAAAGTCTAAAAAGTAGAAACTTCAGTGGTCGAACTCAATGTGGCAAAATAAATGGGGCTTAAAGGCCAAATAACTTTTTTATTTTTCGAAAGTGAATGGTTGTGGAATATAGTTATTCTGAGTTTTCTTTCTTCTCCCTGTGAAACAATTTTTTTTATCAACTGGTTTTTGTTTGCTTCTTGTAGGATATTATTAAAAAACAAGTTGCAAATCTTTACCTCTGGCCCCAAGTACTTAAAATACCACTCTTTGATGCTTTATAGTGAGTATTCTTAGCGAGATAATACATTTCCTGTAATATGTTGTATTGAAAAATTAAAAAAGGTGATTTTGACTTTATCCCTGAGAACGTATGTGCTTGCGTTCAAATGAGCAAATTATATATTAAACTCCTTTTAACCCAAACAAACCCTAAACATGCAACAATATGTGATTGAATAAGATGATGAACTAAGCAAGAACATTCAAACACATGCTTGTGAGGAAAAATCCCCCAAAGGGGCAAAACCATTTATTTTCATTATAATATTGTAGTTGTACAATTTCGGATTACAATGAAAATACAAGTGACTAAGAATTACCCTCAGGTGTCGGATTCTGTAGTCGGCGGCTGGAACTATCCCTTTCCAGTGGGGCTGCAATGAAGAAGAAGAAGAAGAACGGTCTTCTCCACAAGGGTGTGAACAGCAAAAGTGTGTTCCTGGGTTGCAAAGTGATTCACAAATGTTTGGCAATTTGTGTGAATCAAATACCTAGAGTCTTGATGCTCAATAGGTGAAGACTTAGAGTTTTCTGTACTCTGAAAATTGTGTGTATGAGTCTTGGAAAACCACTTCCCGTAGTGGGATTAAATAAGAAGTCTTGAGCCATAAAAATCTGAACATGATCTGTTTAAGTTTATCCCAGGCGGACCGGTTCGGGTCTGAGGCGGTTCGGTCCGGTTGATCAGATCGGTTCTTTTATCGTAGGCGGATCGATCCGGTTGATCGGATCGGTTCTTTTATTTCAGGCATCATCGGTTTGCTTGCGGTCCGAGGTATACTGGCCTTCAGCAGACGGATCGGTCCGGGTCTGAGGCGGACCGGTCCGGTTAGTCGGATCGGTTCTTTTATTGCAGGCGGATCGGTCCGGTCTGTCAGACTTTGATTCCTCTTCTTCTTTTGATATTCGGATCCGTTGATGAATGTATGAATCTTGAATTTCTTCAACGGTGTAACGGCGTGCGACATAATAAATTGATAATTGCTCCTGTGAATTCAGTGCCATAGTGACACCGTGTTGATTTTGCAGGACACGGCATTTGGTCGTTAAAAATTCTACAGCATCGGATTTCTCTCTCAGAAAACCTACAATGGAGTACCTGGAGAAATCATCTACCATCACGAGGATGTACCTTTTACCACCTAGACTCTCAGTACGAGTGGGACCCATAAGATCCATGTAAATCAACTCAAGAACACGAGAAGTGGTAATGGAATGCAACTTCCTATGAGGACTACGAATTTTTTTTCCCAACTGACAGGGTCCACAAAAGGTCGAAGTTGACTTTCCAAAAGATGGTAAGCCACGTGCTAGGTCCTTTTTAGCTAAGCGATTGAGATCTCTAACGTTCACATGACCTAGACGTTGATGCCACAGATCCATAGGAGTGATCGTGGCGCTGTTGCAAATAAGTGAGGATGTGGGCTCAGTCCCATAGCAATTATCCTCGGTCATCACCCCTTGCATCAAAAGTTTACCGGCTTGATTATAGACTTTACAGGTATCCCGGTCAAACTTTACTTCAAAGTCAGTGTCGCACAGCTGGCTAATGCTGAGAAGGTTTGCTTTCAAACCTTTGACGTACAAAACATTTTCTAGCTTAGAAATCCAGGTAACTCGACAGTACCACGTCCTATAATGCTAGACTTGCTCCCATCTCCAAAGGTGACTCTGCCATCCTGATAATCCTTAAGAGTCGTAAAAAATGAGGCATCACCTGTCATATGTCTGGAGCATCCACTATCAAAATACCACTGTGAGGTATTGTGTGCTTTGAGAGCAACATGAACAACGAAGGCCTTTTTATCTTTCTTAGGTACCCAAGCAGAGATGACCTTTTGTTTGCCTTTGTTGTTGTAGGTTTTAGCTGGAATGTGAGAAGCATTCACTAACGGCAAAGACATCCGTCGAAATTCTTCCATTAAACTCTGGGTCGTGGCAGCTAAGAACTCAACTCGCTTTCTCAGACTAGAAAACTCATCAGTATGATGTGGTGGAGAAATAGTACATCGTGTCCGACCCATGCTATAGCAAGACTCCCTAAGGTGGCCTTTTCTTTTGCAATAAGTACAAAAGAACACAGTCAAAGGCGGACCTTGGTTTGCTTTACTTGGTCGAACTTTCCTTCGAGGTTTTTGACGGTGACCATAAGGAGTTGTAGTAAACTCAGGAACTGGTCCAGGTGCAATTTGGGACATGGAGGCACCATCATATCCAATTCCTTACCGACCACCAAAACCTAAAGCGGGGTCGAGGAGCATCTTTCCCATCTTCCCAGATCTGTCCTCGATTTGTACCTTGACTTCCCGTGCTTTCTCAAGATCATGAGTCAGCTGGGCAATAAGGGCTTCAAGTTTCTTCCGAGTCTCCACGGAGGAATGGAGCTGACTCGTATGACTAGCCACTTGTTTAGTCAAGTCCCCTCTCTCTTTCTCTAAACAAACTCTCTTTCTCGACACAGGCAAATTCTCTCTCTCTCAGGGCGGTGAAGGTGGAGGACTCTCTTTCTCACGCCTTTCTTAAATCTTACTCTAAGCCGGTGATCTTAAGAACTAGCGCTTTATTATGTTTTTTAGTTTTGAATGACTCAGAATATAACTCAGCGTAGGCGCGTTGAATATCACTCTCGCTCTCACTTGAGTCATCCTCCCCATCACTCACATCGATCTCACTATCGAGGTGTCCTTGTGAAGCATCATCCTCATCGTCGTGAAGAGAACTAGGAGTGCTCACTTGATTGGCCATGAATGCGGTGAAGTTACACTCATGCGATGACTCATCTCCTGAATCCACCGTCTCGACCTCACTGTCGTCACTAAGGGTAGCATTAAGGACAGCTTTCCCTTTTTATCTATTCAGACGAGTGGCACACTCAAAGGCTCTATAACCCCTACCACCGCACTCAAAACATCTCTCACTTTCTTTGTTAGGAGGATTTTTGGAGTCTTTTTCATTTTTCTTTTCAAACATATTTTTCTCAAATTTCTTTTTATCTTTAAAATTGCTATTTTTCTTAAATTTGAGAATCCTCTTGAAATTTTTAGCAAAAAGAGCCAAGTCATCTAGGTCAAAATCACACTCAGAATCTGACGTGTCAGTCTCTTTCTTTCTAGAGGACTCTACCCTTTTTCTAGCCGACCCATCACTCCTTCTCTCTTGGGCATTAAGTGTAATTCCCTTATCTTTAGATTTAGCAGTTTTAGGGAACATATCAATTTCATAAGTTTGCAAATCTCCTACAAGTTCTTCCAATTTTAGCGTATTTAAATTACCTATAGAATTTAGCACAGTGACTTTAGGGATAAAACGCTTAGGCAAAGAACGAAGAATCTTTTTAACAACTCTAGCATTAGGAATATGTTCACCAAGATTAAAGCTAGTATTCACAATGTCAGAAAGTCTAGCATAAAATTCATCAAAGCATTCAGATTCATGCATGGTGATGGTTTCAAATTGAGTTGTCAAATTTTGCAACTTAGATTCTTTCACAGCATTAGTTCCTTCATGGGTGAGTTGTAAAACATCCCATGCCTCTTTTGACGTGGTGCACGTCATTATGCGTTTGAACTCATCAGGAGTGACAAACCCAGAAATAGCACTTAGACCCTTAGAATTAAAAGATGACCATTTAAATTATTCATCAGTCCAAGAAGTGACAGGTTTCAAGTTGATCACATTATCAACAGTCACGGAGGGAGGAGTCCACCCTCTTTCAACTAAAATCCAAACCCTTTCATCTATGGCTTTTAAAGCCGACCTCATTCGGGCTTTCCAATAAGCATAATTTGTCCCGTAAAAAACAGGCATTTTATTATATAACTTCTCCATTTGTACACGCACTTTTTCAAAAATCAATTTTTTCAGAAAATTGATATCTTAGAAAAATTTTGCGGAAAATAGGAATACGCGATAGATTAGCGTAACCTGCTCTGATACCAATTTGAGAACGTATGTGCTTGCGTTCAAATGAGCAAATTATATATTAAACTCCTTTTAACCCAAACAAAACCTAAACATGCAACAATATGTGATTGAATAAGATGATGAACTAAGCAAGAACATTCAAACACATGCTTGTGAGGAAAAATCCCCCAAAGGGGCAAAACCATTTATTTTCATTATAATATTGTAGCTGTACAATTTCGGATTACAATGAAAATATAAGTGACTAAGAATTAACCTCAGGTGTTGGATTCTGTAGTCGGCGGCTGGAACTATCCCTTTCCAGTAGGGCTGCAATGAAGAAGAAGAACGATCTTCTCCACAAGGGTGTGAACAGCAAAAGTGAGTTCCTGGGTTGCAAAGTGATTCACAAATGTTTGGCAATTTGTGTGAATCAAATACCTAGAGTCTTGATGCTCAATAGGTGAAGACTTAGAGTTTTCTGTACTCTGAAAATCGTGTGTATGAGTCTTGGAAAACCACTTCCCGTAGTTGGATTAAATAAGAAGTCTTGAGCCATAAAAATCTGAGCATGATCTGAACACGATCTGTTTAAGTTTATCCCAGGAGGACCGGTCCGGGGCTGAAGCGGATCGGTCCGGTTGACCGAATCGGTTCTTTTATTACAGGAGGATCGATCCGGTTGACCGGATCGGTTCTTTTATTTCAGGCATCATCGGTTTGCTTGCGGTCCGGGGTATACTGGCCTTCAGCAAACGGATCGGTCCGGGTCTGAGGCGGACCGGTCCGGTTAGCCAGATCGGTTCTTTTATTGCAGGCGGACCGGTCCGGTCTGCCAGACTTTGATTCCTCTTCTTCTTTTGATATTCAGATCCGTTGATGAATGTATGAATCTTGAATTTCTTCAACGGTGTAACGGCGTGCGACATAATAAATTGATAATGGACAAAAATGTCCTTACAGCCCCCCATTTGTTATGGCCCAAGTTTACAATAATATGACTATAGCCTCTCGAAAGCACCGTAAATACTCAAAGCATCACCAAAAATCTTCACAAAGTGTAATAAAAATGTACTTTGAGGGTCAAAGGTATATTTTGTATTTTTTTTTTTTTCATTTGAGGATCTAATATAATATTTTCATTCATTGGCTTGGTCTCGACTAGAAGGCGGCCCAACCTCTCTTGAGCTGAAAAGGCAAAAGAAAAACTAATTACATTAGATAGCCAAATATTCTTAACCCGCAAAAGGTAGCCCACCTGTGCCAACTACCAGGCTTTTGTTGTCTTCCAATAAAAAATCAAGCCTTAAACCGTACGTGTTAACTGCAATTTGGTCCCAATCAAATTGCCATTGGGCAGAAGAGTGATGACCACGTCTAACGGGAACACGTTAATGGAGAATCAGAACCCAGTTTGTAGCGATAACAATAACTTAACGATGAAGAGAACCGATCTGATTTTGTTCCGCCTTTTTACACGGTTAATGATTCTCTTATATTGTCAACCAAATCATGTTCGTCAAAATTAAATAAATCACTTGACGGCAAATAATATCCGGTAACTGGAGTGAGAAAGGACCACACTTCCACGGCATGGACTTGGAGACGGTATGAAGAAACAAAAAAATCTCGTAACACATCCTCACAATTCGAAATCACAGTCCACCTCAAAAATTGAACGAATCACACTCACACTCAGACTCTCAATACGATTTACAGTATATTTGCTTGCATACCCAAAGTCCTCTCAATCTTTTCAACTTTTATAATTTCATTATGATTATGTATATTTTTTTCTCCCAAATGTTCTGTATCTATTTATGCGCTTGTGAAAATGAACCCATCTGACTATTTAGTAACATACGATTGCCTAGGACGTTCTTGTTCACGGCAGGGGTAGTATCTGAACTTCCTTGGAAATCCAAAAGCAGGAGAAGATTTCCGAGAGTTGTATTGACTATTTAGTAACATACGATTGCCTAGGACGTTCTTGTTCACGTTCTTGTACGCAAAACTCCTTGGGGGAGTTTTGCGTACATTCTATGGATAATTGGTGGCCATCTCCAATGGTCTTTTCTATAACTACATTTCTATCTCATGTGTATAAGCATGATGGAAATAGTCTCGTTTTAGGGATTATTTGTCATTTTATTTTTTTTTGTATTTTCTTTTATTTTATTATTGTATTTTTTCTTTCTTTTGCATATTATTGAGGGGTAAGGAGTAGTATTGGCAGTTTTGTAATTAGGGCCTTAGTTTGGAGCTTAAACTACTCCTACCCATTATATACCCCATGTAGTCTTCATTTGGGGACACTCTCCATTTTTTAATATAAGAAATCTTTTGATTCTCTCTCTAAAGTTAGGGTTTGGTGTATTCTTTTTAGCCATTGACGTGTAGTTTACGTCGAATTTGTATCAGAGCGGGTGTCTCTCCATATTGGTATCGGTCTATTTTTGTTATCAAAATTGTACACTATAATCAATGGCTCCAATAAGACACAAACAACTATATGAGGAGATTAAAAAACGAACGGGAAAGTGGGTACAATCACAACAACAAATCTATACCTATTTCCAAAGTTCGAGCCATAACCCTATAAATTCCAACCCACAACCTCTACCCTTCCTTACCCTCTGTCAGTCCCACTGCCCCGAGCCCTACTACCACCAGGTCTGCCCTAGAATAGGCCGAAAACCCCTACCAAGGCATCCCCCTGCCGAACAGAGGTAGGCTAACAATGTTTTCCCCGCCAAGATAGTCCCCACCCCATTTGAAACCCTCTGCCTCCCCTACCCTATTTCGACCACCCCACTACCCTTAGCCACCCCCGTCGACCAAAACCCTATACCCACCCATGTTTTGACCATTCCCCTTCCTAAAAAAATCCTCGTCCCTCTTCCATAAGGGGTCGGCCAGTCTCAACGACTGCCGACCAACCCTGCTACACTGGTGCCCCTTTTCCCCCTCCAAGACCTACCCCAACCACTCGCCGACCCCACAAAAACCCCCTAACCCAAATTAAACTCTAACCCCTCACAATGTCAAACCCTCCAAACCACCACCCATTTTTCAAACCTCAATCTTCAAAAAAATTACATTTTCGCCCCGATTAACTCCCGAGGCTTAATTCAAGATTATCGGCGGCTAGTCCAAGATTGGTTGCTCCACCCAATCATTATTCCCCCCTCATTCACCCAAGCGGGTCAAATCAATGATAAAAACTCCCCTTCCAAATCGTGTGATTGCAAGAAAGATATAAACGACAAAATTGGATTGAGTATTGGGGATGTTTATGACATTTTTGTCGAGGATGTTTGGGTGACTCGCACACACTTTTGCGAGCCAGAAACATTTGATTTGGGAGATTTTTTTCTAATCCTTGAGAGAGGGATGATGATTTTGATGAGTTTGTATCGGAGGTTATCCCTCTTGGGGTTGATTTGGAGATGGGAGGTGATGTGTTAGGTGGTGGGTATGTGGATCCATTCGTGGTAGCTTTTGATAGGTTCTTGGAGGAAGTTTTTCACGACATAGCATTAAGGAGGTTCATCACGGGAATCTCGGGTTACGATTTTGTTGGTTGGCCATGTTTGGATCGTGTTCCTGTTCTCCTTAGATTTATTGCAAGCCAGAACAAGGGGCGTTTTCGTTGATGACTCTTCTTTCTAGTGAGGAGCTTTTTGATGGGTGCCTTGTTTTCTTACCGTTCATCTCCTACGCTAAAGGATGAGCTTTTTAAAGTCGGGGAGAGTTATGGAAATAGGTCCGTTTATGGATTATTTGTCATTTTATTTTCTTTTGTATTTTTTCTTTCTTTTGCTTTATTATTTAGAGGTAAGGAGTAGTAATGACATTTGTTAATTAGGTACTTAGCTTGGAGCCTAAGCTACTCCTACCCTTTAAATACCCCATGTAGTCTTCATTTGGGGACACTCTCCATTATTTAATATAAGAAATCTTTTGATTCTCTCTCTAAAGTTAGGGTTTGGTGTATTTCTTTTAGCCATTGATGTGTAGTTTACGTCAAAGCCTTTTTAGAAAATTGCTTACTAAATAAATATTAAGTTTATAAGAGAATGATTCTTTTGTTTATTCATGTCATATAGAAAATTTCTATATGCGTGTAGAAAGACCCATGGGAGAGTATTTTTATGGTTTTACATTTCTACATAAAAATTTTACTCAGTACCATTGGACATGGACTTAAATTCTTTCTTTGTTTCTTATTTGAACAGAGTATCTATAAAGAAACCCGTGGGGATACTGCATGTGAAAGTTGTACGCGCTTTCAAACTATTGAAGATGGACTTATTGGGATCATCTGATCCTTATGTTAAGCTCAACCTAAGTGGAGAGAGATTGCCATCAAAGAGAACTACTATCAAGAAGAAGAAATTAAATTCGGAGTGGAATGAGAATTTTAAGATTATTGTGAAAGAACCACGATCTCAATTTCTTCACATAAATGTATATGATTGGGATAAGGTTTGTCACTTAATCATCTCATATACTGCTATATTTTACCCTGTGTAATTTTTAAAAGTTGTTAGTATTGTATGCTACATACGTATCACATGCATGTATCGCAAGTAGCATTCTATAATATAGACGTATTGGTGTCCATATTGTTTATTTTTTTAATTTTTTTCCTTGTAGAAAAAATGTAAATGAAAATCCATTACCTTTCTTGTTTTCTCATTTTCTTTCTCTTTTATTCTAATATTCTCGAAATATAGGATTACGGTGGGATTCAAACATAATTTTCTAACACAGGAAAATCTCTTATTGTTAGACGATGTAATCATATCTATGATTGGTTTTATACTATGTACCGCGTTCTTTACACATTTATTCTTTTGCACAACATTTTACGATACGATACACGATATATAAATTTTTTATACGCATGTGGCAACTATGGTTTTAGTATAAAAAGAGTTTATATTTTATTCTTCTTTGCAATTTTATTCACAGGTAGGGGCACACGATAGATTGGGGGTTCAAGAAGTGCCTTTGAAACTTCTCATACCCAATGAACCAAAGGAATTTACCCTTGATTTGCTTAAGAACACAAATATAAATGATCCTCAAAACATGAACCAAAGAGGGAAGATTGTAATGGAGCTAACATATGCTTCTTTTAAGGAAGATAGTGACAGTCTCAACGGAGTTCTTGATGGATTTACGAGGAAAGAAAGTGGAATTGATGGTGTATCTGGAAGTGAGAGCCCCAGCAGAGCAGGTATAGTGACTTTCCAAGGAGCTAAAAAATGTGGAGGGAGAGCGTCACAACAACCTGTTTGCTCTACTTCTTTTTAGTGGAGAAAAGAAGAAATCAAAGGTGGGTTTTACTTTCGAAAATATAAACATTTCTTGTTTGTCCAGTTTTAAAACGGTGTTGGATTCAAAATATCAACCCAACATCCTTGAGTCTTAAATGGGCTAAAGTGGGTGCAGATATGGGAGTAATGACTAATTATGTACTATAATTTCATGGGTTGATGGTATTTCAAGCGTGGGACATAACCTAACTATATGTATTAATGTTGACATTTGTGGTCTCTAATTTAGCCCAGAACTCTTACTGGGACACCTAGAAACAATTTCGAACTATGCTACCACCTACCCAATCCATATCATATCTAGTCTCACTTTCAGTAACAAACAAATTGGCCTTAACTGATCACACACTGGACTTATAGGATCTGCATAACTGAACTTATCTTATCTTCCATATTGGAGGGAAATTTTAAAGACTTGCACTTCCTACTGTAATTGAGACTGTGGATATCAGAAACAAGGCACACTATTCCCTTTTCCTCTCAAATAATTGTGGTTCATCATACGATGTTATAGTCTCTCAACCATTGATAAAATTCCCGAAGTGGATGTAGGTATATTTTTGGGCCGAGCCGCTGTAAGCAATGTAACCATTTCCTTTCCTATATTTATTGTCATTCATGCTAAAATCTACATCATCAATTTGCACTCCATTTGGGGGAGTGATTGTTGTCTCATTTATATATCATTGTTGATCAACTATACTACTAGGACAGCGGACTTGCAACACTGCTCTTGTTGAGCTAACCCCTGATATAATCCTTTTCACTTAGGATTAGATTTCTGAGAACCAACTTTACTTGCAACAACAAATGAACCATATGCTGGTTATCCCATGCTCCTCCTTTCAGCCTCCAAATCAAGTGTTTCCAGTTAAAAATTAAGGACATGGATAATACCTCTACAGGAAAGCGAGATTAAGACGCATTCAGTCTCGTGACTGGATTTGATGCAGGAGCATAGGGATATAGTCATCTTTTTTAGCATTTATTCTATTTTTTCCCTTTTGTACCCTTTTAGTATAAATAGCTATTGAGTCCCTCATTGTATCACTTTTGCCATTTTGAGATTAAAAGACTAGAAAGAGAAATAATATAACCTCCTACATTTTCCATGTTGTTGTTGTTATTGTTGTTGTTGTGTAGTTAATTTTTCTTATGCTTTCGCACCTTAGATTACATCAAATTGGTATAAGAGCGTGGTTTGTTCTTGGACCATCCATATTCATAGAAGATTGGGACTCTCATTGGAATCATACGAATGATGTTCGAATAAACCCTAATCCTACATTAACCACACCTAATACCACCATCCCCGATAGCTCTTTTTCACCAGAGTGGACAGTCGAGGCAGCCCAGATGCAGGGCCCACAACCTTCAACAAACCCTCTGACTATTTCTGCCAACAGCTCCTCTCCGAGACTAGTTACGCCACCGTCGAAAAGTCGTAGCTAGGCAATGGCCCTAGGCACAATAACCAAGACCTCAGTAAGAGGTCCGGACCATCGTTCTTTCTTGGGGATACCAACGATCAGTCCGGAATCTCCTACAAGTTTGCCCGGAATTCAACAAGATCCACCCAAAAATTTTGAAAAGTCTTAAATATAACTGACATAAACGACGTCAAATGGAAGCAAGAAAATATATTTCTCCCTCTATTCATAATCTCTCAAAATTAAGGAATGGCTTAAATGAGCCTACAAAAGGGGTATTTAAAGCGGGAAGGTTGCTTGGACACTAAGCTAAGTGTCTAATTACAATTGTGCCCCTAAATCCAAATAACCTTCCTACCTCTAAATACAAAAGAAAAGGAAAAATACAATGAATAGTCAAAATAAAAGAAATACTAAAAAGAACCAAAAAAATGATAAAATGACGACCACGTCCCTAATTCACATCAATAACCAAGGTTTAAGGCCTAATAATTACAGCCAATTTAAGACCATTTCTATCGCAAACCCTAGCCAAATCCAACATCACAAAAGTAATATCAAACCCCATTTACCCCAATCCCAAGAAAACCTAATTTTTGCTCCATCTAAAAATCATAATTCCTTATACGAAGCATGCGCCTCTTTGGGTATCCTCCCCATTACCACCAATGTTCCATTACATACCATTCAATCTATTTACCGACAATAAGATTCCTTTTACCGGACACAAGAAAAACCTGCCAATATCTCTACTCCCTACACATATACCGTGATGATAACAACACCCGTGGATCCTCAAACACCCCCACCTAACGATGATACTTGGATCCGATCGAGTATTTTTTTCACTCGCTGCACCGCAAAGGGGAGGTTATGCATGGTGATTATTGATGGGGGAGCTAGTGATAATTTAATAGCATAGGATATGGTTAACAAACTAAAGCTTTCCACAGAATCACTGCCCAACCCGTGTCGTGTTGGATGGTTGGGAAGTGGAACCACACTTGATCCAAGCCGATAATGTTGGGTGACTTTTTCCATTAGAGATTATCATGACGAGATTCTATGTACCGTGGTGGATATGCGAGTGTGTCACCTTCTTTTGGGAAGGCCGTGACAGTTTGATCATCGCAGTATGCACGATGGACGAGCTAAAACCTATTCATTTAAGCATGATGGGAGAGACTATATTTTCTACCCTATGCGACCATTCCCAATGTCTCGCCCTTCTGCCCTTGTTGTCTCATATGAGGAGTTATCCACTAATACTGCAGAGACAGGTTTGTGCTATGTTCTTATTAGCCCCATTACCACTCTGGAGGCGCCTATTCCACTGCTTGTTCATAGTTTATTGGACTCTTTTACCCACATGTGCACATCCCTGGATGATCTTCCCCCTCTTTGGGATATACAATATGCCATTGATTTTATTCCTGGGGTGTAGCTCCCCCATTATTGCATGTCGCCTACGGAGCACGATGAGTTACAGAGGCAAGTCACCGAGTTATGTGACAAGGGGTATATTCGGGAGAGCATGTCTCCTTGTCCGGTGCCATCATTATTAGCTCCAAGAAGGATGAGAGTTGGCGTATGTGTGTGGATAGTCGTGCCATTAATAAAATCACGGTGAAATATAGATTCCCAATTCCCAGACTTGAGGATATGTTGGACCAGCTCCATAGGGTGACGATTTTTTCCAAGCTGGATTTGAAGAGTGGCTAACACCAGATACGTATGAGACTAGGGGGCGAATGGAGGACGGAATTTAAGACCAAAGACGGGTTTTATGAGTGGACGATGATGCCTTTTGGCCTCTCCAACGCTCCATCCACATTTATGAGGGTGATGACTCAGATTTTACGCCCTTTGCTGGGCAAGTTCGTTGTGATCTACTTTGATGATAATTCAATTTATAATCTGTTCGAGGAGGAGCATCATAGCCACGTGATTCAGGTTTTGGAGGTTTTACGAGTCGAACGTTTTTTTCTTACGTTGCAAAGTGTGCTTTTATGGTTTCATCGGTGACTTTTTTGGGTTATGTAGTATTCGAAATTGGCGTCCGGGTGGATGACTCCAAAATTTGGGCGATAATGGATTGGCCCACCCCTACTTTGGTGACTCAGATTCGTAGCTTTCATGGGCTTGTCTAGTTTTATCGATGATTCATAGCAGGATTCAACACCGTCGTGGCCTTGATCATGAACTTAATGAGCACTTCTTCGAGTGTTGAGTTTAGATGGACTGAGGAGGCATAGCAAGCTTTCAAGTTCATCAAGGAATTGATGAAAACTGATATTATGCTCTCCTTACCGAACTTTGATCAGTTATTTGAGTTGTTTTGCGATACTTGCAAGACTGGGGTGGGGATGTCATGAGCCAGAATGGGAAGCCCATTGCGTTTTTTAGGCAGAAGTTGACGGGAGATGCATTACACTATTCTACATATGAATTGAGTTTTATGCAGTCATGAAGGCCATGAAATTTTGGTCACTTTAACTCTTACATAATGAGTTTGTGATCAAATCTGACTATAAGGCCTTGCGATTCATTCATAGCCAGCGACGTGTTAGTGACAGACACGTTAAGTGGACTGCATATCTTCAGAGTTACACTTTTCACCTTTAGTACAAACTCGATAAAGAGAATCTGGTAGGGGATGCACTTAGCCAGCGAGCTCATGCTTTAGTGACTTTACGAAGTCAAGCTTTTGGGTTTGATGAGATTAGAGACCTTTACCCGATCGATGTGGACTTGGTACCCATTTATACCGCATTCCAGCAGGGCAATGGGGCATACGGTGAGTACCTATTATAGGATGGCTTTTTACATCGCGGGTCCGCTTTGTGTATGCCTTCTTCCTCTTTACGGGAGAAGATTATTTCTGAGGTTCGTGGGGGGCAGATTAGCAGGTCACTTGGGGCAGGCACGCACCCATACATTGTTACGAGACCATTTCCATTGGCCAACGATGAGGCGGGATATTATTGCCTTTATCAGGTGTCGTTATACTTGTCAGACGGCCAAGGGGCAACATTCCAATGCAGGACTATACACTCAACTTTCGAAACTCGAGCGCTCGTGGCAAGACATTTAGATGGACTTTATTATGGGCCTCCACGTACTTCCAGTGGGCATGATTCTATCATATGGTAGTTGTCGACTGATTCTCCAAGATGTCTCATTTCATTTCGTGTTCTCGTATGACAGATGCTTATCATGTCACGTCCTTGTACTTTCGTGAGATTTTTCAATTACATGGCGTTCCCCACAGCATCACATCCAATCGAAATGTACGCTTTACGGGACATTTCTGGAGGACCTTATGGTGCTTATTACAAATGGAGCTCCAGTTTTTAAATGGCTTTCATTCACAGATCGACAGACAGACAAAGATGGTCAATAGGAGTGTGGGAGACCTTTTACATTGTTTGACCTCCGAGCTCCCCGGTAGATCGGATATTATGATTGCACAGGCCGAGTTTTCTTTCAACAATGCAGTTAACTGTTCTATAAGTTCCCCCCTCCCTCCACATTGTGTTGGGTCAGTCCCCAACTATGCCCATTAACCTCGTTTAAGCTACCACCGACAGTTCCTAGGTGTCCCTCAGCAGAGGAGTTTACGACCCACTTGACGTCCATCCAGGCCGACGTCCGTACCAATCTACAGACCACCTACGCCTCTTACGATGAGGTGGCTAATGAGCATCGCCATTTTTTTTCTTTCCATCCCGGTGATTTAGTTATGGTGTACGTCCATAAGGCAGGACGTTTAGGCAAAGGCAACAAGCTTCTTATGAGACGTTTTGGCCCTTTTCCTATTATTCGAGCCTGTGGGCCGAATGCCTATGAGGTCGACCTTCCTCCGGAGTTTCGCATACACCGCACGTTTAATGTAGCAGGAATTTATCCTTTTTGAGTCACTCCTCCCCCTCTCATTCATCGAGTGACTCCTCGACCTATCCAGTCCGTTCCCATGTTGATCGTATTGAGGGTATACTTGATTCCACATTTGTATCTTCTGCATCGAGTGACTACACATGGTATTTGGTTGATGCCCTGAGGTGAAGGACTCTTGGATTACTGAGGCTACCTTACAGTATGTTGATCCCAATTTCTTTCGTATTACTCAGCATATATGGATTCCTCTCAAGGGGGAGACTGATGCAGTAGCATAGGGATATAGTCATCCTTTTTAGCATTTATTACATTTTTCCCCTTTTGTACCCTTTTAGTATAAATAGCTATTAAGTCCCTCATTGTATCACTTTTGCCATTTTGAGATTAAAAGACTAGAGAGAAATAATAGAGCCTACTAAACTTTCCCTGTTGTTGTGTATCACCTTAGATTACATCAATATTACTCTTCGCTAAGTAGATCACCAACTGTATAATACGTGCTGCTTTCCATCACGCGCAATTCGAGCTTTATGACGGCACCGCCTACTCTGAAGACCAAATATCCAGTATATTGAAGGTGTTATGAAGACTTGGTTCAATGGCATTTCTATCACCTCATTCAATGCGCTCGCAGAGTTGTTCCACAGTCATCTCGTTGGGAGTTATTCTAGGCCTAATTTTCAAAAACAACTCCTTGCCATTAGGTGAAAAGGAAGGTGGAGAAAACTTGGAAACATTCATAGACATGAGCAACAAGGCAAGTCATCATCACAGTTTGAGAACTCGATGAAATAGTAGTCATCACAACCTTCATGAATAGAGTTTGGAACATAAAGTGTGCCACTTCATTTCATTAAAAAAGTCACACATATCTCATTGAGCTCATGGCCCATGCCAGAGCATATGCAATCAGAGAGGACTTCCTCAAATGGAGAAATAGAACCTGGGAGAATCAGAGAGAAAGGTGGAGAAGGGTAAGAGCAATGCAAGAAGTTTAAAGGTCATAAAAAAGGAGCAAAACGGACTGGACCACCTCTCAAAGAAATTAAATCTTTTAACTCCATCTAGTAGAGGTCATGGCTGCTGCATAGACCCAGAAGTATAACCTTTGTCATTACGATCACAACGATGACACTACATATAGTTTCAAGCTAAAGATGGAAATCGAGAAAATGATTAAACTAGGACATCTCTAAGTGTTTATCAAGAAAGAAGACCAACCTCCTCCAGCAGAAGGGAAAAGCCTTATCTAGCACTTTATGCATTCTATATTAATGTCGGTGGCTGCACTGAGGAAGGATATTCTGAAAAATCTTGAGAGAAGTCCAACAGAAGCATTAGAATGTGTCCATGGATAAATCGAAGGAGAAATATGTTCGGTGAGACCCTACAAGTATCAGAGAGTGCCTACCTAATACTCGACATCGACATTCAAAGATCGACAATCCACTCGTTGTCACCATGTCTGTTGCCTACTTTTCCTCAATGATACGGGTATTTCAACACTGCTTCTACAAGACATGTTTGTTAAAGAAGCAACTCTAAGAGGATAACATTCCTACGGGGATGCATCTTAGATATTCCTGTGAAATACTACCCCCAGCAGGTTACAGTGAGGAAGAGGTACCTGGTAGTCAATGACTCAATGACCTTTTCATTTACATTATCATCTTAGGAAGACCTACTCTCGATGAGATGATGGAACTCGTGTCCACCCATCACCTAAGGGTAATGTTTCCTAGCCTTAATGGAATAGGGAACCTTAAAGTATTAAAGGACAGAGAGAGATAATTATACTTACCTCCCTCAAAGGAAAGAAATGAGACATAGAAGCTTCTCAGAGAGGCATGATTGAGGGAATTTAGACTAAAGCGGTCCACATTGATGGGTTGGACCCTTAAATGATACGAAACCCGGGTGGGTGGGTGTGGGGGAATTTGAAAAGTTAGTGAAACTACCCCTTTGAGAAGACTAATTGTTAAAAGTTGTACAAACAGGGTCACCCCTCAGCAGAGAATTACGCCAGCTGATCATTCGGTTCCTCCGTGACAACCAAGACATATTTGCCTGAAGACATGCCTAGGATATCCCAGACAGTGGCTCATAGGTTGCATGTGGACCCAAACTGGAAGCCTATCAAACAAAAGATAAGGAAATAGCAGCTCTAAGGCATGAAACAACCAAAGAGGAGGTTGGAAAAGTCATCAGGGCCAATTTCATACAAGGTACATTATCTTTCTAATGTTTTTATAGCTAAACCCAACAAGAATCAACGTTGTGCGTAGGCTTCACTGATGTTAATTAGGCATGCCCAAAGCATAGTTATCTACCACCTCTCATTAATCTCATTGTTAATGTTTCACTTCTTTTGGTTACGACCATATTCAGATGTGCATTTTAACAAAAAGAGATCTCATTCATTATGGAGAAAGGAACGATTGTTATCGTGTGATGCCCTTTGGCTTGAAAATATTGGATCTACCTATATGATCTACGAAGACCTAATGGGTCATTTCGTGAAGGTTTATGTGGACGCTCTACTGGTGAAGAGTTTGAAATATGCAGAGGATGTCACTCACCTTGATGAAACATGTTCAGTTATGAAAACTAAAAGACGTAAGGTTTTCCTAGCCAATGATGTCACGACAGATGGATTCAGTCAAGTTTCCATCGATTGATGAGGTCAATGGTTGACTTGGGAGAAAATATAGTAAGGTTGGTTTAAGCCTGACATGAGGAACACCGGACAACACCGATAAAGATGGAGCACATAAGTATAAGAACGAAGGAGAATCCTACTTTAGTTTGGATATGAATCTTTCTACAAAGATAAGCACAGTCGAGACTGTGAAACCGTCTCAGTATTTGATTAGGATTAAATCTACATTTTTGTAATTGTAACTGTTTTATCTACAATTAAAGGCCTCCATCGATTAGTGAGGTCACTTGTATTTTTCTACCCAAATTCTTAGTTTTTAGCTAGCAATTTAAGACCCAAGGATCTCATATTCAATAACGAATACCACAAACACTTCCCCTTATGAATGTAGAAAATATCATCTGGACGAACTATATAAATTCTATGACGTGTTTCCTTCTGTGAAATTTATTATTGATTTAAAATTGGATATCCTCCACAAGAACTTACAAGATGAAGATCAACCCCAACGAGTGTGCCTTTATTGTTTCCTAGTCAAATAGGAATTGAAGTCAATCCAGATAAGAATCAGGCAATTATGAACATGTAATCTTCTCGAGGGGCCAAGGAAGTTTAAAGATTGACAGGGAGTGTAGGTACTCTTAACAATATTTTGAGTAGATCCAAAGATTAGTGTCTCCCCCTCTTCAAATCTCTTCATAAATTTATCGAGTGGATTAAAGGGTGAATGCTTTTAAACTACTAAAGAGCAACTCAACTTCGCCACTTATGTCATGTGCGAAGAGCTCTTCATATATTTGTCCGTTTCAGAATATTCAGTCAATTCTACCTAGTTCGCGAAAGACATCGAATAAAGTTGCCTGCATATTATGTCAGCAGAGCCTTTTGAGGAAAAAAATTATATTATCTGTGAATAGGGGTGACACTTCGAGCTAATCATATCATAATCGGGTTGTGTTGCTGTAGCTTTGATTATAATTTTTGAGTACTAATAAATTTAAACCGTGATATCATGTAAAAAATTACCACCTCCATCCGTGAATGGAGAACTTATAATTCAATCTTCCCAAAGACTAGGGCCTTATTTCTAGACGTAGGTGGTCTTAACAGATCAACCATTCAAGAAGGCTTTGTATAAGCCAAAGATTTCAAGATTCCTGATCAATTGTTAATTTGACCTCGAGGATTTTCATATACACTACAAGTCAAGATTACCATAAAAGGATGAGCTATAACAGACTTCATGGCGGAATTCACTTACGATTTCAAGATAGAAGCTCCTGAAGGTAGGTTTCCTAATCAACCACCGCCTCTAAACCTTTCCTTTCCTACATGGATATAATTTATGGACGGGTCATCAAACAAGTTAGGAAGTGGATTTGTGCTCATCCGACTTACCCACTACACGGAAGAGGTAGAATAGGCCATCAAAATTGGATTCCGTGACATAAATAATGAAGCAAACTATGAGTCACTGATATCGAGATTGAGACTAGCCATATACATGGAGGCTGAGCAGTTAAAGACATCTAGCTACTCCCAATTGGCCTTCAAGAAAGCGAAGAAGGGAGTGTGAGTCTAGGGAATGAAAGCTTACTTAGCATGGCTTGGTCACTTCAGATTAAGTTTAAAGCAATAAGCATGTGGTAGATTTTAAGAGCATAAAATGAACATACAGAAGAGGTTGCGCAGTTAACATCCTTACCGGAGTAAAACTTATCTAAGGTGAATGTTGATTGAGCTTAGCTTATCTCCCATATAGGAGGGGAATTCAAAAGAGTCCAATATGCGTGTAACTCTAGACACCTCCTACGTATAAAGAACGGATACTTCGCTAGGGTCCTGGTACCTGTATCAAGGATACTCAAATACACGAATACTTACCTGATATGTATCTGGGGTGTATCGAATGCGTATCGAAGAAAAATCACATGTATCTTGTACGTATCCATGTATCCCGGTTTATTTTTATCTTTCATATACGGCTTGGAGATCTGAGATGGTATGATACTTATGAGATACGGTTGGGGCACTTTGCAATTTTGAATAAGGTCACTTTGAAATATACAAATACTTGTCTAATATAAAGTATTTTTTTCATAAACTAAACCAAAATTAATCACTTGTCTCTTTACATAATATAACATAAAGTCATAAATTATACAACTCATCTCTCTCTCCTAACATTGTTGCTACTTTGCATGTAGTCAAACAACCTTTGACCATTTACGATGAATATGAATTATTATTTTCATTTATCGACATAAATTTTTTTTCTAGGCATATTGTTCATAGAGTTAAATTTATAAATTTTATGCACATACAAATATTCTATACTAGTATTTTATTACCGTATCCCGTCCGTATCGTATCCTAGTTCTTTTAATTTTGCCTGATCCACCTGTTCGTATTGTATTGGATTGGATACACATCCATATCCATGCTTCTTAACCTCCTACTATAAAAAGTATACAGAGACACATTACTCCCTTCTCCTCTTAATTAACTTTAGTTTCTCGAAGTAATAGCCCCTCAACTATGAATAAAATGTCTACAGTGGGTGTAGGTTTATATTTGGGAAAAGCCACTATAAACTAGTTATGTGTTAATTTTGTTTCTTGCATTTATTTTCCTTCGTGCTAAAATCGTCATCATCATGTTTATTATATTAACTCCCTCATAACTAATTTAAGAGTCCCTATCTCTTTTTCTGGTATAGATTAAGGATACACTTAATCAATGGTTAAGATAAAAACTTGTTCACCATTTTGATTGGTTCATTGATTATGTCTCAAAAGAGGATGTATCAAAACTTGTTCACCATTGCGGGTGTGGAATTTGGTTCATTGATTGTCTTAGAAAGGAAAGTGAACACTTAAATTTTGGACATCCCAAAATAGGAAAGTAGGACTCTAAATTAGGGACTCGAGGAGCATTATTGTGCAATGCGCATGTATGATTTTAATTGATTCTAATGTCGTGATTCTCATCACACAAGTTTGTTCTTGGCCTTCTACTTTGTTAAGAGGGGTTACTCACGGTGAGCCCCTCGTTCTTGGCCTTCTTCTATGGCCTTCTACTTTATTTAGAGGGGTTACTCGTGGTGAGCCCCTCGTTCTTAGCCTTCTTTTATGGCCTTCTAATTTGTTTAGAAGGTTTTCTCATGGTGAGCCCCTTGTCCTTGGCCTTTTTCTGTGGCCTTCTATCTTGGGTAGAGGGGTTTCTCAAAGTGAGCCTCTCTCCATTGGCCTTCTTTCTTAGGTACAGGGATTGCTCGCGGTGAGCTCCTCGCCCTTGGCCATCTTCAGTGGCCTTCTATCTTGGGCGAAGGGGTTACTCACGGTGGGCCCCTCGTCCTTGGCCTTCTTCTGTGGCCTTCTTTCTTGGGCAGAGGGATTGCTCGCGATGAGACCCTTACCCTTGGTCTTCTTTTGTGGCCTTCTATCCTGGGCGGAGGGGTCACTCACGGTGAGCCCCTCGCCCTTGGCCTTCTTCTGTGGCCTTTCATCTTGGGCGGAGGGGTTACTCGCGGTGAGTCCCTCGCCCTTGGACTTCTTTTGTGGCCTTTCATCTTGGGCGGAGGGGTTACTCATGGTGAGCCCCTCACCCTTGGCCTTCTTATGTGGCCTTCTTTCATGGGCAGAGGTATTACTCGCGGTGAGACCCTCGCCCTTGGCCTTATTCTGTGGCCTTCTTTCCTGGGCAGAGGTATTGCTCGCGGTGAGCCCCTCGCCCTTGTCCTTCTTTTGTGGCCTTCTATCTTGTGCGGAGGGGTTACTCGCGGTGGGCCCCTCGCCCTTGGCCTTCTTCTGTGGCCTTCTATCTTCGGCAGAGGGGTTACTCACGCTGAGCCCCTCACCCTTGGCCTTCTTCTATATCCTTTCATCTTGGGTGGAGGGTTTACTAGCGGTGAGCCCTTCGCCCTTGGTCCTCTTCTATGGCCTTTCATCTTGGGCGGAGGGGTTACTCGCAATGAGCCCCTCGCTCTTGGCCTTCTTCTGTGGCCTTGTTTCTTGGGCAGAAGGATTACTCGCGGTGAGCCCCTCGCCCTTGGCCTTCTTATGTGGCCTTCTATCTTGGGTGGAGGGGTTACTTGCAGTGGGTCCCTCGCCCTTGGCCTTCTTCTGTCGCCTTCTATCTTAGGAGGAGGGGTTACTTGTGGTGATCCCCTCGCCCTTGGCCTTCTTCTGTGGACTTTCATCTTGGGCGGAGGGGTTACTTGTGGTGATCCCCTCGCCCTTGGCCTTCTTCTGTGGCCTTTCATCTTGGGTGGAGGGGTTACTCACAGTGGGACCCTCACCCTTGGCCTTCTTCTGTGGCCTTTCATCTTGGGCATAGGGTCTAAGTACATTTTTGTCCATTATCAATTTGTATGATAATATGTATGAGGGATTTTGGTTGGAGATTTTATAACGGGTTTGCACGTCCTTAAAAGTCTTGAAAAAGTACTAAATTGTTTTGGACGTTATTGGTGTGGAAATCATTTGACTTTGATTTGTTGATTTGCATAAGACGATGTCATTTAAATTCAATAGTTTTTTACACCTAAGGATTCTTTTGACATTCATTCGTTAGGGGTACACGTATGCATCGTGCACATATGATTGATTGAGTTTATTTACCTATCGAATGTGTTCACACCCATACATTCCGTTTCCATGACTTGGTTGTTTGAGTTTAAATCTATGGTGTGAATTTTGTATCATGTTTTACATATTTTTCAAATTGGTATCTTAGTTTTGTATGAAAAATTTGAAAAATCAAAAAGAGTTTGTAAATTGTTTTTACATCTCCTTGCAAGATGCACGTTTGCCATATTGTTTGATTCCTTATTTTGTGTATCGCGACACCCTGATTTTGCTTATTTGATTCATTCTTCTCATTTGTCTATTTGGGGACATCATAAAAAGGGGGAGAAAGAATTATCATATTATGGGGGAGTTTGAATTTTGGGGGAGTTTTTGAGATTTAACTTATGTTTTTATCATAAATTGGTATTTATGTTTATCTCATTTCAAACTCGATATGTCACGTGGTATTTTCTTTATCTCATGTGTGTAGGTACAAAGATTTAAGATCAATATATTGCACACCCTGATGAGAAAAATCTTTGAGCCTTGATGATTGTGAAAGATTGAAGAACAAACGATGAAGATTTAATCATTTGTATCTTTCCATCTTGAGGGTTCACGTAAGGGTATATTTGTATAGGTCATTCGTTGATAATTCGGATATTTTTTTATGTATGTACCGGCATAGACATAGGGGGAGATTTGTAAGGATATTTTTATCCATTATCAATTTGTATGACGTATGCCGTTACACCGTTGAAGAAATTCAAAATCGCATCTACATCAACGGATCCGAATATCAAAGCGTCTTCAACATCATAACCTCTGCGAGAATGAACTTGGTAAAGTTTTGTTTTTAAGTCCCTTAAAGTTTCACACTTAGTATTGGGAAATTTTTATAAAATGATTTTTTTATAAAAATAAAAAGTAAGTTTTTTCAAGCAAAATGAGGTTTTTAAAAGATTTTTTATTTTCCGGTAAACCGGACTGGTCCGCCCATATTAAAAATGAACCGATCCGCCTCCGGACCAATCCGTCTCCATACTGGACCGATCCGCTTTGCATCAGAACCAGTATACCCCGGATCTCGGGCAAACCGAAGATGCCTCTTTAAAAAATGAACCGATCCGAGGTCGGACCGATCCGCCTCCAAAAGCGGACCAATCCGCTTCTGATAAATTTGATCAGTTCCGTGGGAATTGTTTCCACCAACTCATATTTCCTATAAATATACCTATTTCGGTGGTGTATTTTTTCAAGTCTTTGAGAAAATGTTTCTAAGAGTTCAAACATAACAAGACTTCGATTTTTGATGTGCCAAACATCTTTTTGATTAACACATAAAAATCCCAATTACTTTTGTGAATCTTTTGGAACCCTAGAACACAAGCTTTGCTATTGTTCAACCTTTATGGGGAGATATTTTCAACCGAGGGCTGCGTGTCATTGCTGATGAAGTCTCTATAAACTGTTATGGTTGCGTGTCATTGAGGAGAGTTGTGGTTCTTCCTTTGTTGTTTGGGTTGCGAGTCCTTGGAGGGTGCTGCGTGTATTCTCTGGCTGAGTTCAAGACTGCGTGTCTTTGTGGGTTGGCTGCGCGTTGATCCAATGTAGATTTCTCTATGTAATTGTAAGTTTCGATTTATATCTTCATAGTGAAATAAAGGTTTTACTCGAAAGGAATTTTTCCTGAAATCTGTGTCTCTGCATATTTTTGTGTTACATGCTTTCTTTATTTATGGGTTGACACACGAACCTTAGATGCATGTTTAGGGGCTGAATTAAATAAAGGTTGATTGGAATCTTGCGAACTTAATTTAAATTGATATTACACGCTTTCTCAAACGACTGTGCACTTACACACGCACACTTCTCGCGTGCTATCAAAATGGCGCCATTGCCGAGAATGAGTTTGTTTTAGACTTATTTGATTTATTATTTCATAGTATTTTCTGGTGAACCAGACCGGTCCGCCCCTTTTAAAATGAACCGATCCGCCTCAGGATCGGTTCGCCTCTATACCGGACCGATTCGCTGCGCATCAGAACTAGTATACCCCGGATCGCAGGCAAATCGAAGAAGCCACTTTCAAAAATGAACCGATCCAGGTAGGACCGATCCGCCTCCAAAACGGACCGATCCACTCTGGATAATGTCGAACAGTTCCGTGAGATGTTTTACCACCAATTAAAGTTTCCAATAAATATACCTATTTCGGTGGTGTATTTTTCAAGTCTTTGAGAAAACGTTTTTAAAAGTTCAAACACAACAAGACTTCGATTTTTTGATGTGCCAAACATCTTTTTTATTCATACACAAAAATCCCAATTGCTTTTGTGAATCTTTTGAAACCCTATAACACAATCTTTGCTTTTGTTCAACCTTTGTGGGGAGATCTTTGCAACCGAGGGCTGCGTGTCATTGCTAAGGGAGTCTCTACAAAGTGTTATGGATGTGTGTCATTGAGGAGAGCTGTGGTTCTTCCTTTGTTTTTTGGGATGCGAGTCCTTAGAGGGTGATGTGTGTATTCTCTTGCTGAGTTCAAGACTGCGTGTCTTTGTGAGTTGACTGCGCGTTGATCCATTTCATATTTCTTTATGTAATTGTAAGTTGCGATTTATATATTCATAGTGAAATAAAGGTTTTACCCGAAAGGGGTTTTTCCCTGAAATCTATGTCTCAGCATAATTTTTGTGTCACATGATTTATTTATTTATGGGTTGACACACGCACCTTAGATGCATGTTTAGGGGTTGAATTAAATAAAGGTTGATTGGAAACTTGCGAATTTAATTTAAATCAATTATCACACAGTCGTATTTTTCAGAGGGGTTGCTCGCGGTGAGCTCCTCGGCCTTGGCTATTTTCTCTCAAACTTGCAATCTTGGGCAGGTGGATCCACTCTAAGTGGATCCCCACACTCCAAGCTATTTTATTATTTATTCACTTTTCTTGGGGACTTCTCAATATTAGCCCCCTTGTGCGAAAGTGTCTAATAATATCGAGAGACTTATGCACGAAATTTTCGTACCTTTTATTTATACTTGGCAGTTGCTCAAGATTGTGAGTGCTCCGGTGCCCTTGGAGCCTTAAGTGCTAAATTCTCGCACCTTACATTTATACTTGACACTTGCTCAAGATTGTGAGCGCTCCGGTGCCCTTGGAGCCTTAGGTGCTCAGCTGGCGCACCTTATATATATACTTGGCACTTGCTCAAGACTGTGAGCGCTCCGGTGCCCTTGGAGCCTTAGGTGCTCCTCTGGAGCACCTTATATTTATACTTGACACTTACTCAAGACTGTGAGCGCTCCGGTGCCCTTGGAGCCTTAGGTTCTCAACTGATGCACCTTATATTTATACTTGACACTTGCTCAAGACTGTGAGCGCTTCGGTGCCTTTGGAGCCTTAGGTGCTCAACTGGCGCACCTTATATTTATACTTAGCACTTGCTCAAGACTGTGAGCGCTCCGGTGCTCATCTGGAGCACCTTATATTTATACTTGGCACTTGCTCAAGACTGTGAGCGCTCCGGTGCCCTTGGAGCCTTAGGTGCTCGTTTGGAGCACCTTACATTTATACTTGGAACTTGCTCAAGACTGTGAGTGCTCTGGTGCCCTTAGAGCCTTAGGTACTAAACCTTCGTACCTTATATGTATGCTTGGCACTTTCTCAATACTGTGAGCGCTCCTGTGCCCTTGGAGCCTTAGGTACTAAATTGTTGTACCTTATATTTATACTTGGTCTTTGCTCAAGACTGTGAGCACTCCGACGCCCTTGGAGCCGTAGGTGCTAAACTGTCGCACATATACTTATACTTGGCAGTTGCTCAATATTGTGAGCACTCCGGTGCCCTTGGAGGCTGAGGTACTAAATGGTCATACCTTATATTTATACTTGGCAATTGCTCAATATTGTGAGCGCTCCGGTGTCTTGGAGCCTTAGGTACTAAACTGTCGTACCTTATATTTATATTTGGCAGTTGTTCAATATGATGACGGATCCGTTGCCCTTGGAGCATGAGTTACTAAAATGTCGTACCTTATATTTTTACTTGGCAATTGCTCAATACTGTGAGCGCTCCGGTGCCCTTGGAGCTTTAGGTATTAAACTGACATACCTTATATTTATATTTGGCAGTTGCTCAATATGATGAGCGCTCCATCGCCCTTGTAGCCTTGGGTACTAAATTGTTGTACCTTATGTTTGTACTTGGCCTTTGCTCAAGACTCTGAGCGCTCCGACCCCCTTGGATCCTTAGGTGCGAAACTGTCACACGGATACTTGTACTTAGCACTTGCTCAAAATTGTGAGTTGCTCTATTTTCTCCGAGAACTTCAAGATGTAATTGCCCCATAGTTTGTGGGGTACTTTGCCTATGATCTGAGCAAGTTACATTTTGATGTTACCCCTCTAACTGCAGGGTTCTTGCATATAACTGAGCAAGTTAATATTCTGAAAACTGCGGGGTACTTGCATATAGGCTAAGCAAGTTAATGTTTTAAAACTGCCCCTCTAACTACGGGGTACTTGCATATAACTGAGCAAGTTAAAAATTTGGAAGCTAACCCTCTAGTTGCGAGGTACTTGCATATAACTGAGCAAGTTAAACTTTGGAAGTTTCCCCTCTAACTGCGGGTTACTTCCATATAGGCTCACCATCTGCAAATTTTGAAGGTTTCCCTCTAACAGTGGAGTACTTGCATATAGGCTGAGCACCTTAATATTTTGGAACTTCCCCTGTAACTGTAAGGTACTTACATATAGCTGAGTAAGTTATATTTTTTTAGCGCAGCCCCGTGTGACTGTACGATACTTTTTAGTGCAACCCCGTGTGACTTTGGGGTATTTTGTTATGCATATTCATTTCTTGGGAAGTAACTAAGCGATGGGGTTTTCCCTTCTCCTTCCCACAAACTTTGCATAAAATTTCACATATATTATAAGTAAAGAAATAATTATTTCTTTATATTAAAAATTTCCCTTGGTCTGAAGGATCCTTGTTCCAAATTTTTCTTAGGAACCTTTTTATCTTAGAAAAGTAACAGGTTTAGAGAGGGGGGTAGACCCTCTTCTCCCTATTTTCTGAAAACTGGTCAAGTAAATTTTCTTGAGAACAGAGGTTAGGACTTATTCTCTAGGCTATAAATCTGTATGGAATAATAATAAAAAAATGTACATAATTTTTTTTTATTGTTATTACTTGGAGGATAACCTCCTGTTGGTCTGTCGTGTCTGTAGGGACTTTACTCACTATACTTTTACTTTTGGGTTGGATATACTCCCAAGTATAATGAGGAAAGTTCCTTATATCATAGTCCATCTTCTAATCTAGTAGAGGTTCTACTATACTATTATGAAAGAGAAAACATTAATCTGGTGTACCTTTTGTTGAGCAATTCTAGGTCTTTCTGTCTATATTCCGGACGCTTCCACTTTTTTTAAGTTTAAATGCTTCAGGTGGTTGCTCGTGCTAGGTATCAGTCATGAGAAGTTCTATGTATGGTATTCTGGCCATCTCGGGTTCCTCGCTTGGGATATGTACTTCTTTTCTATCGCCATTTCCACGCCTATCGCCACTACTCTGGCCACCGTCCAAGACGGTCTCGTCACCCCAACGTGTCTTGAAATGCACATTGAGGCTGTCACTTTTGAGGATTCCTCATCGCTTTCTGCGACTATCAGTGACATATTATCCCCAGTCATTGTCGATGAGGGTTCCTCACCATTTGTGGGTTCCTCGCGCACTAATCTTCAAACGCAGGTTTCTATTGTGAAGGGTTTGGGATCCAATCTTCTATTTTGCATGTTGATGATTTGGGATATGGGGATTGCTCGCCCCATGGAATTTTAACCTTGAGACCCACTGCCAAGGGTCCCTCGCCAATAATTGTTGCTGCCACAGGCTTCTCATGTAAATTTATAAATTCTTCGTAATTTGGTTCACCACCTGGGACCAATATGGCTGAGGGTTCCACGCGGTTTCTATTTTATATTATGGGTTCCTCGCAAATCTCTCTAGCAGGCAAGGGTTCTTTAGCGGCTGATTCTTCAACTGCTAGACAATGTATTGGCTTCGCAAGGTACAAATTCATTCATCCCCCAATTGGCCTCAAGTTCCTCGACCGAACTTTTGTTGGCAACTAGGGGCGTCTAGACCTTTTATTTGTTTGAGTGTTCCTCGTCTGGTGCACCTGGGTTTAGAGAATAGGGTACCTCGCAGTTCTTTTCAGACGGGGGTCTCTCGACTGTTGGAATTTTTCTTGGAGAGAGGGGAGTCTCGACCCCTAGTTCTTTATTTTAAGAGGAGGGGGTCTCGACATTTTTGGATTCTACGAAAATGGGTGTCTCGACCCGTGGAGGAATGGTGGTCTCGTCTTCGCAGACTACCCATTTAACTAAGGGTCCCGCGTGGGCTGTCCCCGTATCCGCCAGTCCCTCATTAGCAGCGACGTCGTTGGTGGTTCCTCGCATGTCATCCTCATAGCTAGGGGTGTCTCGACTGTGGGTATCTCGTCGATAGTTGTACTGGATCTCCTTCTCGCTTCTAATTTCTCGTCGACAACTTGAGCACGAGGGGTCCCTCGACACTACATAAGATGGACGGGAGTCCTCGCATAGGGTCCCCTCATTCACTGCTTCCATAATCAAGGGCTTATCGATTACTTTAATCGTGACTTTGGGTTCCTCGCCCGTTCCTTCAATAGTTAGGGGTTCCTCGTTGGTCAATTTAGGACCGAGGAGTTCCTCATCGAAAATTTTCACCGTGAGGTACCCTCATCTAGACCCTTCTTAGCTATGGGTTCCTCGTCCGAAGTTTTAAACATAGGGAGTCCCTTGTGCACGACTAGTTTAGGACTTATAGGTTGCTCGCTAAACAGAGCTTCAACTATGGGACCCACTGCCAAGGGTCCCTCGCCCATAGTTAACACTGCCAAGGGTCCCTCGTACAAAGGGAGTTTTAACTTAAAGGACTAATACTTCTGGGGTTCCGCGCCGACTGTGGTTATCATGAGGAGTGTGATGACAACCAAGGGTCGCTCGTGACCCACCTTGTTAGTGGGTTCCTCGATCGTTATGTCCCAACTACCTATGGGTTCCTTAACGGCAATTGCCCAACTACCTCTGGGTTCAAGTGCGACTTTGAGCCCTTATGATGTAAGAAGTTCCTCGCGCATTGGTTCACTTGCCATTGAATTTGTAAAATTTTGGTGGAACATACCCCTTTAGGCATGGTTTCTCATTCACGCCTTGTGGGCAAGGTCCTGCAACTCTTCATACAAATGAGGACCCTCTCCCTCTGAGAAGAGGAGAGAAATTTCCTGACCTCCTTCCTAGTAACAACTTTGGAGGGTGATTCCTCCAAACTCATGCCCTTGCCTGCTGAAGAGCTTGACGATTTCACAACGTGATCCGACGCCACCATTCGCGACCGAGCTAAATCTGCCGAAATCGCTGCAGGAGCGACTGCCCCTGTAGAGGGGGCTGTCACCGAAGCCTCTGCCGGTGAACTGGTCTGTCCGCAGCAGAGTCGCCAAATGTAGGAGGGTAGTGAGACTGGGGTCTATGAATAACTGGAAAGGGTGAGGCGTGACCCACTCCAATGGACGATGTCTGCAAGGTCTTCAAGGTCTTTTGGAGCAGCTTCTGATGAAACCTTCTCCTTTTGGTAAAAATGGAGCTCAAGCTGGAACTCCCTCCCTGGAAGAAGATGAACTTCTACAACAATAATAGTAATTTTCTCAAGAGGAGCTCCTGAGAATGATGGTTGTCAGTGGGGAGTGAAAGAACAAGGCACTTAGCACTAGAGAGAGCAGGGAGAGAATACTAGGAAGTCTGGTGTGATTTTTGCAGAGTAACAGTGCTATTGAGTTTTCTTTTATCTCTTTATGACCTTTCCCAGGGGTCCTATTTATACTTGGGAACTAGGGCTGGGTTGGCACTTTTAGCGCCAAAACTTAGAGGGTTGGTGAGGGACAAAATCTGCAGTGTACTATTTGTCCCTACCTGCAGGCAGCTCTGCCTGTCCCCTCGACAGGTGCCCCCTAGTGCCAGCCAAAGTTCAAAAGCAAATATGTCTTCTAATGGAGACAAAAAATCTTATTTGCTAAATATCTTTTGAAACGGTAACTTTTGGTACAAACTTTGTAAACTTGAGGTGGGTCTCGAGGATCACCTCCTCTAAAATCTTTGTAAGCTTGAGGGGGATCTTGAGGACCCCCTTCTAAAATCATTTTTCTTGAGAAGGGTCTAGAGGACCCTCTCCTTTAAAATCATTTTATAAACAGTTATTTTCTTGTGAGCAGACAACCTTTTGGTTGCTCACTTCACTTGTGACTAAGTGTTAGGTGTGTGAGGACTGGGCGACCCTAGGGTCTTCCTACTAGTGTTCTCTCAATCCTACAGTGCTAAGTAGTTGAGCTTGCTCAAAATACCTTGTCCCTCAACCGCCAAGCAAAAACTCCCAAGAGATCCCAACTGGCCTACTTGAACCCTTCTTGCTCAACTAGGCAACCTGTACAAGAAAATAAGTGTTAGTACTTCTGTTATTTTTCGTGATGAGGGGTTGCTTATGGTAGACACCCCGTCGTCCTAACTTTTTCTGGGAGCTGAGGGGGGAAGGACCTTATGGGTCCCTCTTCTCAAATGTCATTTCTGCGAGGACCCTTGCGAAGTCCCTCTCAACTTAGACTTCTACAGGGACCCTTGCGGTGACTCTTCTCAATTTGAGTTTTTGCAGGGACCCTTACGGTGGTCTTTCTCAACTTGGACTTCTGCGGTGACCCTTGCAGGGGCTCTTCTCAACTTGAGTTTCTGCAGTGACCCTTGGAGTGGCCCTTCTCAACTTGGACTTCTGCAGTGCCCCTTGTGGGGCACTTCTCAAATGTCATTTCTACAGTGGTCCTTGCGGGGCACTTCTCGAATGTCATTTCTGCGGTGGAGGTACCCTGGGGGTTCCTTCTCCAATATGGCACTTCTACGGTGGAGGGACCCTGGGGGTTCCCTCAACCTCATATTTTCTGTAAGTTGAGGGGGGGTCTTTGAGGGACCCTCACTCACAAATATAGTGGTGAAGCTTGAAACACCCTTCTACAGTTAGCGTCTAATTGGATGTCTTCACATGATTTTTCAAATCAACGTCCACATCATATTTCAGTTAGTGCTCTATAATGGTGTTAGCAAAAAAATTGACATTGAAAAATTAATGGTACTTTAGGTTTGAATTGATATGTGATTTAAATTAAACTTTTACCCATAATTTTATGAGTAATTCTACACGTACTCTAAAATCATATCCTCAAGCCATACTATATGTAGGTTCTGAGGGGGTCCATTTAAAAACCAACCAATTACATTCTCACAACTCAACGAACATGGTTTGGGGGTAATTTTGAGCTAGGACGCACGAAAACTTCTAAGGAGGTGATGTACCATTGTCGGCCAATTCGACACGCGTACGACACAGATCGAGCATGCGTCCGACACCTCATGTGGTGTGTGAGACTTGTTCAACATTTTAAAGAAGTTGGACACTTCGCGAATACGACTTCTACACTGCTGGACTCTGAATATTAATAAATTCTAGTGTCATTATGTACAATTGGATCTTTTAGGACTTCCAAGAAAACTTCAAATAATTTACTCTCTCGTTCGATTTTAATGTGTACTTTTAACTTACGGTTAAATTGTTATTATGAATTTTTTTTAACCATTTTAATTTTGATAGTTTAGTCTAATATTTGAAGTGCAAAATAAATGAACTATACATAGAAATATGTATAATTATAAAAATATATTTATTTATCTTCATGCTTATGTCGTGTCGTATTTTAATTTTTTTTGCTTTGTTGTGTCAACGTATTCGTGTCATGTCGTGTTGGCACGACACCCGTACCCGTATCCATTCTTCATAAATCTTGAGAGTTCATGTTGAATTACTCTCAACTTTATATATCATGAAATTTCAAACATTGAATTATTTTGAATTTTCAATGTAGGAATCATTGGGGCACGTTGACATAAATCTTGATGATGTTGTGCACAATGGACGTATTAACCAGAAATACCATATAATTGGTTCAAAGAATGGAGTGCTACATGTTGAATTATGTTGGAAGACCATTTGAGAATCATGATAAGGGGCATAATGGGCATTATTATTAAATTTATCTGTCCCAACAAAATTTTACTATAGTTTTGTGCCATTAATAACACATAATTATTGTTACAAAATGAGAAGAGTATAGAAGGAAGGAAGAAGATAAAAAGATTACACTAGTATGCATTATTTTTTGTAAATATTTATTGTATTAAAATATACATTTATTTGTCATAATTATTACCATGACAAAAACATGAATAGTAAAATTTTCATGGTCGTTTTGTCAAAGACAAATTTGTTGAGTAGCAGGAGACCAATTTTGTCATGGACAAAATAGCAAGATTTGGATTAGATAGTTTAGTAAGGGTAAACATTTTAATTCACTGATTCAAAAATAAGGTTTTTTTTATCAATTAGTAAAATTTACTAAGTTTGTAATTCAATAAGTTTTACGATTTTTTTTGCTCCAAGAGGTCTCGTGAATTTTTTTTTTGGCTTTTAATGGTTACATTTGTAAACATATATTGAATATTCACTACATGTATAAATATGATTTATTGAGGAAAAAATATTTTAGAGTAAAGTACCCCAATAGTCCCTTACCTTTCTATTGATTTCAATTTAGTCCCTTACCTTTTATTGTCTCAATTTAAACCATCACCTTTCGAATTGGTTCAATTTCATCACTGTCCATTTTTTTGTTTCAATTTCATTCTCAACCTTTTATTTTCTCTCAATTTAGTCAATCTGTTAAATATTTTGGATACAATTGACTATTTAACCCCTCTTTATTGAAAAATAATTTAATGAATGTTATAAATTTGAAAAATAAACTATTTTATTATTTTTTGGGGATAAAAAATAGTTGTTTATCAGAGAATAATAAAAAAATAGTTTCTAATTTTATTCTATCCCAGTTTTTTTTAATTTTTCAAAAAAAACTTGAATTATAATTTTAATAGTCAACATAATTTTTTTAATTGATAAAAAACTCTTTTTTTAATTTTAATTAAAAATGTAAAATTTGATGTTTTAGATTCATAATTGATTAGTGTTGTTGGCGCGGATCCACATCACATGAATTTTTTTATTTATCAATTATATTACATAGATAGGCGGAAAATTGATGTCTTAGATTCGTGATTGGTTAGTTCGCTTGATCGGTCCACATTCATTCAAATAAAGGGCTTAACTATAGTGGCTTATTCTCAAGCTCCTTATTTTAATGAATATGGTCAAATCCAGCGAACTAACCAATCGCGAATCAAAGATATCAATTTTCGCCCTATGTAATATATTTGATAAATAAAAAATTTCATGTGATATGAGTTCGCGCCAGCGGCACTAATCAATTGTGAATCTAAAACATCAAATTTTACATTTTAATTAAAATTAAAAAAAGAGTAATTTATAAATAAAAAAACTATGTTAACTATTAAAATTATAATTCAAGCTTTGTTTTTCAAAAATTAAAAACAACTGGGATAGAATAAAAATAAAAATAATTTTTTTATTATTCTCGGATAAAAAACTTTTTTTTATCCCCAAATAATGATAAAATAGCTTATTTTTCAAATTTATAACATTCATTATATTATTTTTCAATAAAAAGGGGTAAAAAAGTCAATTGCATCCAAAATAGTTAACAGATGGACTAAATTGAAATAAAATGAAAGGTTAAAGATGAAATTGAAACAAAAAAAGGATAGGGACGAAATTGAATTAATTTAAAAGGTGAGGGACAAAATTGAGAAAATAAAAAAGTAAGGAACTAAATTGAAACTAATAAAAAAGTAAGGGACTACTGGGTACTTAACTCAATATTTTAATAGGACCTATTTGGAAATATCTTATATAAATAAAATTTATTTGTAAATAATGATAATGGAAAATTTTTACACAATTCCTCAAATCACCTTTGTTTTCTAACAAGCCATTTGATGCAAAAAGTTTATCACATATCAAAGGCATAATAGGTAGAAAAATGAAGATTTAAGATCAATTGGTTTAAAAAAATTAAAAAATAAAATAAAAAACTTAAGGTCATAATTAATTTACTATGATTTTAATATAAAAAAACTTTATATATATAGTATTGCTCTTGTACATACCAGCTCACATTTTAAAAGTGCCGACCGGATATGTGTCACCTGGCGGTGAGCCTAGAAAAGGGAGAGTGTACCTATAATTTAGACTATAATTTCTAGGTTCACCGCCAGGTAACACATGTCATGTTCACATTCTTAAAATGCGTACTAGTCCACACAAGAGCATATATATATATTAGCCAAGTTCAAATTAATTTAAGGGCCTACTTGTGGTGTTGTCCAATTAGACACAAACAAATTGAATGTTATTGTCCAAAAGGTTCGAGACTAGCCCAACTTTAACTCATTATTTTTTAGTATTTTGTCTAATTAGTTAGGCCCATACAGAGTTTGGAGATAAAAATATGGGCAGTTCAACATGAATCGCATTGTGATCGCCCAGTGACCCCATTTTTTTTTAAGTTTCTTATTATTTTGTTTTTAAATGTTTTTTATATAAAAAAAAGTTTGCCTATTAATATAAAAAATCAGTTTTTGTTAAAATGAAAAAAAATATTTTTTTTCATAAATAAAAAAAACTATATTTACTAATAAATTTTTTAAATAGAAACAATATTTAAAAAATATTTTTTAATTTCAATAAAAAAAAGGTTTAATTTGATGTCTTAGATTCGCGATTGATTAGTGTTGCTGGCGCGGATCCATATTCAAAAAATGATTTGGTGAAAATGTGGGTTCGAGCAACTGACACTAATTAATCGCGATATTTTATTGACATGATATCGTGATTGATTAGTGCGGCTGACGCAGAGTCACAATTCCGGACCCACATCATTTGTTGAATGTGGATCCGCATCAGCGGTACTAATCAATCTCGAATTTAAGACATTAAATTAAATAGTTTTGTTTTTTATTAAAATTAAATAATTTTGCATTAAAATTAAAATTAAAAAAAAATATTTTTTCATAAAAAAAAAAAATTATATTTACTAAATGTCGCTGGCGCGGATCCACATTCAGCAAATGATGTAGGTCCGGGAATGTGGGTATGCCTCAGTGACACTAATTAATCGCGACATCATGTCAATAAACATAATTTTTTTTATTTATGAAAAAAAAATCATTTTAATATAAAACGGTTTACTTTAAATGAAAACTGCTTTTTTGTACTAATAGGAATTTTTTTTTTTATAAAAAACAATTTTTATATTAATTGTTATAAAGAAAAAAATAAAAACTTTAAAAAAAAGGGATACGATCGCTAGGTGGGTTAGATATGCGGTCCATATAAATTTTCCCTACAAATATTGGGTTTTGACACGACCTTTTAGTCCTAGCTACAACATCGAATCCATAATGTAAGTGCTAATATTCACTTTATACCAAATTAGTAAAAAAATTTGAAGTCTCAAATTAATAATTCAATCACTATCCAAATATCATAATAGTGAAGAAGCCTTGATTTTGGCCATCAATTGAGTGTTTTCGTAATGTTATTGAATAACAACTATTTATTTATGACAGTGTGAGTAAATAAATAAATATAAATCTTTAACTTGTTTTAATATATACTCTCGTCGTTTCAAATTAAGAGCCTATCTATTTTTTTAGGTATATAAATTAAGATACACTCAATCAATGGTCACGATCAATACTTGTTCACGATGGTGAAGTTTGGTTTGTTGATTATATTCAAAAAATGAAGTGAAATAATAATTTGGGGCATCCCCAACAAATTAATGAATTCTTATTTTAGGACGGAGTGAGTATAATTTTTTTTGGAACAAATACCAAAAAAGCCCTTCAAACATTTTTTAATACACATTTAGTTCAAGCTTTTTATTTCGTACCAAAAAGTTTCTTATTCTCTTATCTTTAAAGATCCGCGTCAGCGGAATGTCAAAGCCTTTTTGGCATGGTGAAGGACTTTTTGGTGCAAAATAAAAAAATTTGGACTATATATGTATCAAAAGATTTTCAAGGGACTATTTGGTATATGCCCCATTGTTTTTCTAGTGATCTAATATTTTTATATATACTAAATTTGTATACAAAAATTCAATACAAAATAATATAGCATTTGATAAAAGGGAACTTAACAAATAAATTGTTTTTATATAAGATATTATATACTTAGTTTTATCAAAATAATTTTTTCACAATAAGTTTTATTTATATTTTTAATAAATGTTCACTACATATTTATAAATCGAAGCTTTTGAATTAAAAATAATTTTTTATGAAATCTATTAAAACAAAAATAAATAAAAAAAATCGTGCATTTAACTAAATACTGAACAACCCTTAATAAATTATAATTAAGGTCCCGTTTAACAATTCAATTTCATGATTTGAAATTAAAATTGAAAGATCAATTTCAATGTCGTAAAATTAAAATTAACGTTTTAATTTTATTTTCGTGACTTAAAATTAAATTAAACTTTAAAACCTAATTATACCTTAAATATATAGTGCAGGCCTATGAAAAGCCCGACCCATAGCCAGGCAAGCCTAATGATATATGCCAACTTTTACTACTTTTGTAAATTGACTTTTAATTATCAACATGCCAACTCTTTCCAATGGTGGAATCTTTACAGCTAAAATCTCTACTACATTTTTTTTTTTTTTTTTTTTTGCAATATCACCCTTTGTGGTAATGGTAAAATGTAAAGGAAACTAATAGGAATTTAATAATTATCACCCCAAGATTAAAGAAGAAGAAGAAACCATTAAAAAAAATTGGTGAAGAACAAAAATAAGGAAGATTTTCATTTTAATAATCGATCTATATTATTATTTTATTCCAGTAAACATACATATTTTTTTAATACTAAAATTCCTCACTCTTTGATGTATACTTTATAATTTGTGGTATATATAAACTTAATATGCGTATATTATAAAAAAAAATTGTATACATTGTAAAATTTTATGTAGAAATTATATAATTTCCATAAAAAAACACAAAAAAATCATGTACACATTATAAAAATTAATGTATATGTTACTGAAAAATCGAGTAGCACAAATGGTATCCATAACTGGGAAAAAATACCGATTAGGGAATTAAACTAAAAAAAACATAATATAATATTACAACTCACAATAATGTTCTCACTAAAAGTACAGTAAATGCATTTGAATTAAAATGATTATTTATTTTATATTTTTAAAATCCAAGTTGCAACACTTTTGTAGTCCTATTGGGGGATGACATTTTATAATTGCTTTGGCATTTGTAATATTGGATGCTTGAAATTGAATAATTTATAATTTTGACATTTATATAAAATGAATATTATTATAATTTTTTGAATAGCATAGTGAAACAAATAATATAAATCAAGCGTAGTATAAATTAAGGTCAACACCTCACTCACGAGTCGCGACTTGTGACTAACACCATCTTAAAGGCGTGGACCAAGATAACATTGTTACCTTTGCTCCCTCATTTTATGATTTTTGTTCTTGAGGGCATGTAGCAAACTAAAAGCGCATTAGTCATATTGGCTCGACAAAATCGCTGCGAAAACTACCCTCGCGGCTGTTGGAATGTCGCGCCACCAGCGATCTTATTTCTCATGCTGCTTATTAATTTCCTCACAAATAGTTTTAGTCACCAAACCATTTAATATTCCCACCTTAGACAATGGGTGATTTGGTATTTTATGTTGTTTTCGAGGGGGGTCGGCCGGAAGGTACGACAATATCCGCGACACTATTTGGCAAACGGATGGGTACCCCGATTGACATATCCAAAAATTCAACAGGTATGAGTAAGCCTCCTCTGCGTATGAGGGATTCACTGACGGGTGGAAGCGTCTCAATATTGAATTGAACCTTAAATAATACTACTACTACTTCGTGAAGGAGGATAACCCAATGACGTCATCGGCTCCCTCCTCAACTGTCGATCTAGTGATGAAATCGACCACGGTTTCATAATTGAAATAAGTGTTAGATTCGGAGCTAGAGAATTTTGAGGTGAAGTTGGATCCGAAACGCATATTCCCATGGACAATGCCACCCGCACCTATTTTACCCAATTACCACTGCACCGCTAAGAAGCCCTCTAAATGGAATATATGTAGGTTTTCGAATTCGCACCTATTTAACCCAATTACCACTACACCCCCAAGAAGCCCTCTAAGTGGAATATATGTAGGTTTTCGAATTCATTTATGTTTAATATAATGTTGAAGTATTATTGAAATGTGCGGGGTAAATTTGTTGTTTTAGTTAAATGAGTTATGTAAATTTAATATAGCTGCAAACTTGATCTATATTAACTCATAAACAATGAAAATTTATAGTAAATTAGCAACAACAAAACTAAAGGTTAAGTTCACATTGCTTTAAGCTAAAATAAACAAAAAATAATAATACTCTAATATTTTGTAATAAAAATACATCAATCATCCGAAAACTCGACATCTTGTTGCCTGGCCCTTTTCTCGTTCTACCAATACACGCACATACGAAGTGCTATGTCGGAGTAATCGCGGATGGCAATACCTTTTTCAGCTTTTCTTTCCAATGCCTTCCCTTTTTATAAGGCGATTATTATCTTCGTATCTAATAAGGCATGTTTATTGTCAACCTTAGCCTCAGCCTCGACCAATTTTTTTTGATCAAGTGAGTGCAAGTACCCTTATCATATTGTCACAAAGTTGAGAATAATGGTAATGGAGGACTTATTGTCAGTTTTCCTCCTCTCCTTAGTGGTGGCTCTATTGATGGGTCGTTGTCCCGCTGCACTCTTGGTAGAGTGAGCATCAAGAGGGCATCGTTCTCCACCGACACGCCCTCCATCGAAGTCATACAAGTTTCTTCAGTAGGCGCTGAGACTAGTCTAGGCTTGGAACTGGTGGGCAGACTTCCGTCCGAATGTGGAGATGATCCAAACCTTCCGTCACTAATTTCACCGTGTTTGGAACTCATAATTCCATTTATAAGTTTCCTTAAGAACAATCTAACAATTCATGAACATGAGACGCTCCCCCGTATCCAAATTGTATGCCTAAGTGTCAAAAAGGAGCATATAGTCCTTAGGACAGCTGCTGGATAACCCTCACTCAACTCGGCCGACGATGACACAAAATTTACTCACATATCGACTAATGACGCCAAAATATGTTTTTAGCGGGCCAACGGAATGGTACTCGATGTGATTATTCTCATTATTGAAGAAGTATGACCCATTTTCTATAACCTCTTTTTTTTATTTGCTCCATGAACGGATTCCTCAGATTTAGCATACCAACTTGGACAAAGTAGGGTGCCTTCATCCTCCGATTATATTTTTTTGCGATGACTCCCCATAAATGTTCGACTATCGAGGGTTTCTTGGTCTTCAATATCTTCAAATTTCTAGAAGAGGAAGTTTTTCATTAAAATTTGAGAAGAAAAGTTTCAAATAAGATTGAGTATGAAATTAGTGGTGAAAATGTTAAATTTAAGGGGTATTTATATAATTAGTGAAAATTAGGCATTAAAATATGGGTTATTGGTCTCGCAACAGTCCTTTCGTCATGAGAAGGTTACACTTGCTGAAAGTTTTGGAGCAAAATATAATTTCGGGGAGAAAAATGACATTAAATCATTTTGAAAGAGAAAAAACTCTGCATACATTAGAGATGGTCTAAACACATTTATATTTCAATCAAAAGTTAAAACTTCTAATACTCAATTATTTTAAATTTTGTTAGTTGTTTACAGACTATTCCTTGCCTTCGAGTATTGATCAACAAATACACCAATTGAAACATATTTAATTTGCCACCCAAAGTATGTTATGACCAAGAACTATATGCCTAATGCATTCAATTTATACACAACATTCATTTCTATAAAATATACAACATCCTTAATCTAATTTTATTCATATGTCGTGTTTAAGAGTCACTGATCAAGAATTTATAATAATTCATAATTATGAAACCAAATGTATTTAACCTAAAAATATTTTTGTATGATGACAACACAATTGATATATGATCATAACTTCACTATCTTTTCTCTAATGTACATGAGATAAAAATAAGCATTCAATATATTATGAGATACGTTACCTGAAATACATCAGCCATGCAACCATACTAACATGACCAAGCAACTCAATGAAGATCCCCCTCAATACAAGATCAACATCGAGCATGATCATCAGTTATTCAAGTGGTGACTCAATGTTTTCATCAAACCCTAGCAACGATTAAATCTCAAATCTCAAGCTCAGTTCAACATCACCTGCCAAACAAGAAAGATCAAAACCATATCCCACAACCTATGGTGATAAATCTCCAAGCAATCAACCTATATTAAGCCCTCATTGGATGATTCAAGCAAGTAAAGGGTGCTCAAAAACCATTATGTTTGTTACTTTATTCTGGTTGTACTTTAGGAACTATTGTACAAAAGTAAAGTAACATGTTCTAACATGTATATCCTGAATTATATTCACCCAAACCTACCCTAAACCTAATCTAAAGCTTGGACCATAAAAAAATAACCTTTTGACTAAAGCCTAAGAGTTTTAGATTAGTCGAAAAAAGTCCTGAAAAAAATTTAGCAAGTTAAACTATGTTCAGTCAGCTAAACCTTTGAGGACAAGCCGGCTAAAGAGTTTTAATCGACTAAAAGTGACAAAATATAATCTTTGTACTTTGGTAACACACTCCAACCTTCCGACCCAAAGCCTTAACCTTTTCAAAGTATTTACCAATATTTTTACCCAAATTCGGTTGCCTCTTAACCCATTCCAATACTGAAAGTGCATCGAATAAAACTTATTCGCAAGTTTCCAATTTAATCATATTTAATTAGAGTCCAATTTTTCAACGAAATAAATGCAGCCCCTAAACATGCGTTCAAATTAAGAAGATAATTAATTAAACACATTTTATCAATTAAATCCTAAAAACATGCCTCTAAATGATTTATCAAAAAACATAAAGCGTGTGACACAACATATCAGAAAAAATCCCCGTAGGGCAAAACCATATTATTTTCAGTATAATTTGTAAAGAACGGTAACACGGATTATAATGAAAATAAGTGTGACATACGAAATACCCGCAGGTATCGGTTCCAATGTCGTCAGCTGGAATCTCCCGCAAGAACTCCAGATGGGCAGCAATGAAGAAGATACCAGCTTCTCCACAAAATACTCCTAAATGAGTAGAAATCACCTCTTGGTTTTAAGTGGTGACAACATTTGACACAAAAAATCTTTCCAGCAATAGGTACCTCGAACCAGTTCAGGTGTACCACGAACCGGTTCACCCCCAAACCGGTTTGGCCTGCGGTTCGCAAAAGTTCGCTGGTTTGGGGCTTAAAAATACTTAGCATTTTTCAAGGCTTTTCTCCATTTTCAACGGGCCATAACTTTTTCACCGTAGCTCGAATTGAGGTGACGTTTCTTTCAGTATCTTCCTTGTGGCAAGCTCTTCAACTTTCCAGTTGACCGGTCATCCGGAAGATGGCTGTAAAATTACCAAAATTCCCTTGAATTTCCATATCTTGCCTTATTTCACTGTTTTGACTTCTCTTACGTACCACTTGCATAAATTTCCTAAAATCGTGGAACGTGAAGTCGTTGAGTCAGATGTGGGACACTTGATGGAGATGATGAATGCATGATTCCAGAAATTCGGATTGAGACCGTCGTGTGAGATCGTGAAAAGACGTGCCTTATGTAGCGGCGTACGACATACACAAATGAAACATTTCGGACATGATAAAAATGTCCTTACAAATCTCCCTCTATGTCTATGCCGATACATACATAAAAAATAAGAATTATGCAAACTCCAAAAATAAATGACATATAACATAACATCCCCATTAAACCCTCAAACTGAGAATATTAAGTGACATGTCTTCAGTCAGACTTCAACATCTTCAAATCTTGAATATATCAGAAACTCCCAAAACTTTTCTCATCAGGGTGTGCAATCCAATAGATATCAACTTTGTACCTACACACATGAGATAACGCAAATACCCGTGACACCCAACATTTTGATTTATAATGATATGCAAAAATCAAAGATCATTTAAGCTTAAGCAAATCATTGATAAATCAACATAATTTCTCCCCCTTAATTCATTCACCCCTTTTTTATGATGTCCTCAAATAGACACATATGAGAAGCATAAAATGGAAAATGTCACAAAAAAAAAAATCTTAAATTTTAAAAAAAAAAATCCCTTTTTTTAAAATGTTTTTACCCAAAATATGCAACAAAGAATATGGTAAATGTCTCAAAAGAATTTTATATTTTTGAATATTTTTTTTTAAAAAAAAATTACACAAAAATAAGATACTAAAAATTACACCATGGATATAAACTCAAATAACTCAGTCATGGAAATGGAATGTATGTGTGTGAACACATTCGATAGGAAAATAAACTCAATCAATCATATGTGTTGGATGAATACGTGAACTCCTAACGAATGAACATAAAAAATATTAGTAGGTGTAAAAATTATTGAATTTAGATGACATCGTTTCTTGCAAATCAACAAATCAAAGTCAAAGTGATTTCCAGACCAATAACGTCCAAAACTATTTAGCGCTTTTTCAAGATTTTCAAGTACGTGCAAACCCGTTAAAAAATCTCCAACCAAACACCCTCAAATATATGTTCTTTTAGAGGTTTTAAACTAAATTCTCAAACTTTGGAGAATTTGTGCAAAAAACCTAAATGGCCCATATTTGGCATGTATTTTTTTTTTATTTCCTTATAAAAAAATCAGGCTCTTTTAACCTCATTGGACCCCGGATAATAAAATTCCACAATTTTTTAGGTTCGTTATCACGGTGGCTTAATATTCGCAAAGGCTTCACCGTTTTTACATAAAGCGCACAAACTCACAAACGGTTTTTACATGCACACCTTTCTTATCAAGTTTTATCATGCTTGGTTCGTTTTAAGGACAGGATTGAAGTGAGAACGCCCAACCAACAAGTGATAAGACAAGCACAATAATCAAACAAATTCGTGCATGTGTGTAATAAAGGAAATCATGAGTCAAACATGTAGGAAGTAACACTTAATTACATCTTAATGACTCCAACCATTATAAAGCACAAAGATGGCATGATATATTGTCTCAAAACACTATCAAATAGTCATATGAAAATTATGGAATGATGTTGTGAATTAGTCATCCTAAGTGTCAATCCATAAACGGTGCAAACAAAATACAAAATTTTTATGATTTTCAAATAAATTTATTAAAATAAAATCTTTTTGTATTTTTTTTATAAATTTATACACAAAGTACATGACATAACGCTAGCAAATATACATATCATGAATCAAAAACTAGCGTATGACAAACATACGAACACAGTCATCTATATGATATGGAAAGAGAAGAATCATGTGCAATCAAACGAGAATCAACAAGTCTAAAATCTAGCGTATCCAAAAGTGATTTTCTAACCCCAAGTAGATGTGAAACGTCGTGTGGGAGCTTTGGGAACCAAGGGAACACTAGACTTAAACTTCCAAGGACATCTTCCAAGATTAAAACAAAATCTCCTAAGGTGACCTTTCCTACCATAATGTGAACATGTGTAAATGGGTGGAACGACACCTATGGGTTGACTTTTTCTAATTTCCCTGGGAACGATTGACCCTCTAAAACAAATAGAGGTTTTGGCTTTAGCACTAGAAGCATGAGAACAAAATGAATCATTACCATTACTATCAGGCCTACTTGAATTGATTAAATCATTTTTTAACTTTAAAATATTTGATTCAAGCAAAGAATTAGACTCTTTCAAATTAAGGGACGCCTTTTTTAAATTATCAACAATTCCTAAAAGCGTGTCTCTCTCTCCCTCAATTAACACAAACTTATTCCTAAGAGTCCTTTCACGTGCCGTAAAATCATCGATTAATTTTTTATCCTCGACGGCACAAACGGGAACCCTAGAATTTTTTAAGTCCTCCAATTCCTTTTCTGAAAATAGGACTTTATCAACACTCTCTTTCTTGGACAATTTTAAATCATTAAAATCACGGTCCACGGAAACAAAATTTTCACAATAAAAATCTCTTTGATTTTGAACCGTTTGCAAAAGATCCATTGCGGATTTAAAACGAGAAATTTCTTTTTCTAAAACTTTAATTCTTTTGCAAGGTGTCAAATTCAAAAGTTTTAATTTTTCAGCACTATCGTGAATTTTTTCAAAAATAGGTTCCTCATTAGATGGGCGTTCCATTGGAAAAATTACGAATAAACACAAAACAGACTTTTCAAAAAATCAATATCACACGATTTTGCGAAAATAGGAATACGCGATAAATTAGCGCAACCTGCTCTGATACCAATTTGAAAGTGCATAAGTACGGTGTGTGATATCCAATAAAACTTATTCGCAAGTTTTCAATTAAATCATATTTAATTAGAGTCCAATTTTTGAACAAAATAAATACAGCCCCTAAACAGGCGTTCAAATTAAGAAGATAATTAATTAAACACGGTTTATCAATTAAATCCTAAAAACATGCCTCTAAATGATTTATCAAAAAACATAAAGCATGTGACCCAACATATCAGGAAAAATCCTCGCAAGGTAAAACCATATTATTTTTAGTATAATTTGTAAATAAAGGTTACACGGATTATAATGAAAATAAGTGTGACATACAAAATACCCGCAGGTGTCGGTTCCGATGTCGTCAGCTGGAATCTCCGGCAAGAATTTCAGATGGGCAGCAATGAAGAAGATACCGGCTTCTCCACAAAATAATCCTAAATGAGTAGAAATGACTTCTTGAATGTTTTATGTTGTGCAAATGTAAATGGGAGAGAAGTGTGCATTTATATGGAAGTTTTAAAGCCTGAAAAACATCTTTAAGAAAGCATGGAAGAATTAGGGTCGGAATTTGCTCAACATGTTTCAAAAGTGGTTTTAAGAGGTGACAACATTTGACACAAAAATCTTGCCAGCAACAGGTACTGGGTGTACCGCGAACCGGTTCGCCCCCCGAACCGGTTTGGCCTGCGGTTCACAAAAGTTCGCTGGTTTGGGGATTAAAAATACTCACCATTTTTCAAGGCGTTTCTCCAATTTCAACAGGCCAAAACTTCTTCACCGTAGCTCGAATTGAGGTGTTGTTTCTTCCAGTATCTTCGTTGTAGCGATCTCTTCAACTTTACAGTTGATCGGTCATCCGGAAGATGGTTGTACAATTACCAAAATGCCCTTGAATTTCCATATCTTGCCTTATTTCACTGTTTTGACTTCTCTTACGTACCACTTGCATAAATTCCCTATAATTGTGGAACATGAAGTCGTTGAGGTAGATGTGGGACACTTGATGGAGATGATGAATGCATGATTCTCGAAATTCAGATTGAGGCCGTCATGTGAGATCGTAAAAAGACGTGCCTTATGTAGCGGCGTACGACATACACAAATGAAACATTTCGGACATGATAAAAATGTCCTTACAAATACTATAAATAAATCCCTCCCTTTACCATTTCAACTCACTAAGCTTCAAACCGAAGCTTGAGTCTTCTTTGTCTCCTTCGCGCCTCTCCCTTTATGTGAGATTCAAACCCTAATCTTCATTTTATCCAAAGTTCTATTTAAGTAAAGCTTCAAACCCCGAACCCATTATATCCATGTTTTAAACTAAACCCCATGAGTTCTTAAGTAAACCCATTTCATCCAAGTTCCTCACCCTAATTCCATTTAAACCATTCTCTTGAAATGATGCATTTTTAGATAGAGAAAGCTCCACCCATGTTACAAGATTGATTTTAAGCAACAAACCCATGTGAAATAAATTTCCAAGATCCAAACTCTCCTGAGCCAAATTCCATACCCAAAATCCACTTATGTTTCAAAGTGAAGTAACACAAAATCACTTTTGAACCAACATACCCAAACCATAATTTGTTCTTAGAGATTAAAACACAAATATCTATACTTAAAACCCACTTGTGTTTCACGATGGTTTCAACACAAAATCATTCTTGAACCAAGATAACCAAAATCAACATATGTGCTTAATGATTAAAATCCAAATCTCCTAAGACATTGATTTATACCCAAAATCCACTTGAGAAAAATACATGGGATTACTTATTTGTTTACTTTTATAGAAATAGATTGTGAACACATTTCACCATTGTTTTAGTAAATCAACTGTGCTTTACATTTCGGTTACCAAACTTTTACTATTGATTATGGTTGAACTCCATTATATCTTCGGCTTCGATAGTGTTGTTGTTGTGGGTAGTCATGGCATTTAAATCCCCTAGACTATTGTGCGGGCACCGCTTGGGTAAGGAAGAGGATATTGTCTTGTTGGTAGCGATTTTGTAAGGTGTTATTCTTTGTGAGGTTTTGGGTCCTCCATAAATAAATAGCAGATAGTGAAGTTTTCGAGTATCGTCTCGATCGTGGACATAGGCAGGGCTTAACCATGTTAAAACCACTATTTGAAAAGGTTCCTTTAAGCCTCTTATCACCCTTTACTATATTTACATTCATGCTTTACTTAATACGCTTAATATTTATATTTCTTGAATGTGAATACGAATGTGTGTGGATGCAAAACAGCAATAGAGAAGTCATATTATCAACAAACTAAGAAATGATTTTTACTAAGTTGCAACGTTTATAAAATCATAATGAAAATAAAGAAAGAATTTTAAAATTGCAAAAAGTCAACAAAATGTCATTACCCAATTCACACCCCCCCCCCCCTAATTGGGAAAATTTTTAGGCCAACGATTGGTATCAAAGCCTAGGTTGATACTTGTTTTTAAAAAAAAATATTTTGAGTTTAAAGATCACATCCAAAATAAGGGATTTTTTTTAAAAACGACAGTTGTTTAGATTTTGAAAAAAGATGGATCTTGCTTGAAAAAGAAAAATAGTGAAAGTGACTTTTTAAAAGAATTTTTTTTGAAATGATAATGTTCTAAAGAAGAATGAATAGCTTATTACCTTTGAAAAAAAAATCATGTGAACATTGTATTCAAGAAACGAAGTACCCTTAATTCAAAGCAATTTTTTGATAATTGAAATGGATTTTGAAAAATGGTTTGGGTAAAAATGAGTTTATAATATTATTGTTGAAAAGTCCACACACATTTAAATTTGTAGTAAAATATGACTCCCTTGTACTAGCATGATTATTGTTAACCTTGCTTATATCTCACACATGCTATTTACATACTTGAGAGGATCACAATAACTCCTACATCATTAAACTCCTTTTCAACACATAATTTCCCATATCGTAGTCCCCACTTGGTAATTGAAATTGATTGTTTAAAATTTACACTTATACTCTTACACCTAGTGAAAGCCTACACATTAAGACGCATCATAATCAATGAAGTTTTTAACTAACTTATCACTTCATCACCACACACATTGAAGTTAAGGTAACTTGAAGATATATTCCCAAATATCTCCAACAAATAAACACCTAAATTTTTGTGTAAATCTTGAATCCTTATTTTAGAAGTTTTCCTCATAATTAATTCATTCGTAAAGGAACGCATCAAGATGAAATATTGGAAACTGAAACAAGGCTTGAAAAACAAAAATCAATATGTTAAAAAGATTGATAGTTGTAAAATTCGATTACACAAATTAGGAGAGATTTAGGAGAGAAAAATATTTTTGAAAATAAAATTACATTGGAATTTTATGAGAATCTTAAATAGCCATTTAGTCTTGTATGCATTGAGAAATTGCTTCAAAATTTTAAAAGGATAATATTTTGGAAGAAATCCCTTATAAGTTTCATAAATAATTTTGTTTTAGAAAAGATACACTTAAATATTTGAGAATTTTATTTACACACCTAACCCTATATGCTCCCTTGATTTATCCCTAAATATTATCACACATGCCTAGGATGTCAATACCATGTGATACATGCCATCACTAAGTAATTCCATACATACATAAAAAATGAGTGTCCATTGTTATAACAAATTCCCGTTTGGTTGCACTTACAATTGAAATAACCTTGACACATGCTACACGGGTAGTTAATGTTGCTTATTAGTGCATTCAAACAAATAATTTCATTATTGATATGTGATTTATAAATTATTATGCTTATACTATACGATGCGGGTGCCTAGAAATCATTGAAAGTCATTAGTAGTATACATTTGTTAAGATGTGGTTCACCTCCTAAGAGCTTAATTCTATATGGCCTTGCTCTTACCCATATGCTCAAACGATCAAGAAAGAACATTCTTATAAATGCTTACGTGCTTATCCTAGTTAATTAAAACTCATGTGAAGAAAGTCTCACCGGAGATTTAAAATCACATGCTCGAGAAAAAGATTAATCTAATATATTTCTCATAAAAAATCAAAAATTGTTAGACACCGAATCAACAATCAAGTCATATTTCTAACATGCTCATATAATCTAAAATTTAACGGCATTTTCGTCATTGTGAAAATTGAGTGGCAATCCCATTCATGAGTTAAAGGTGGTAATCCCACCTTAGTGAATATCGGATAACATTCCTTCCCGTATGATATTTTGGTAGAAATTCTACCCATTGTAATATAGAAAGCAATCACGCTCCTATGAGAATATGCTTAAATTGAAAATACATTCTCACTAAAGACGTGATGGCAATCCCATTATTTTTGCACAAAATTAAGCTTAAATGATATACATGCTAATATAAACACTGGTAGCAATCCCATCTCCATAAGTTATTGTATATGAATTAAATCGATAAAATAGATCATTTCCCATATACAAGGCATACTGCAATTCTTGTGAGAAAGTGCTTGTAATGGTAATCCCATTAGATTGTGAGAATACAATCATAGATGTGTGAGAGGACATAATATATGATTTTTGACTTGAATTATGAAACAAAAAGATCATGCATGATATTCTTGATCATTTGATACACTTACGCCACTAATGGAAAGTTTTCAAGTTTGTCTCTGAACAAAGGAATGTTGAGGCTCGATTGTCAGAGGAGGATAATGGGATAAATATAAACCAAAGAAGGAAAATACAAAGTTAAGTGATATTTTTCAAGAAGTTATCCATATTAAGCCAAACCGTTGGCAAATACGGGTAAAGAAAGGGACGCATATAACGACTAGGTACCCAAAATGAATTTACGTGTGCACACACATTTTTGAAAAAGCTCACCTTAATGAACTCTCACAATTAAACTCATATACATAATTAACACCCTCACTTAGAAATATATGTTTTAATAAAAAGACTCTCAGGGTAAACTACACATAAAACAAGAGTAAATGGCACACATTGATCTTATCACAAGGGTTTGGACAAATTGCAACACTATCCCCACACAAACATTGGAAACACTATGAAAAATTAAGTATACAAAATTAGTCTCACAAAATCCATCTAATGGTTTTTCAAATATTTTCTTACCAAAATTCCAACTTCATGTGGTAATGTAACTACTATTTATCCAAACAAAAACTCTTGCCAACGATTGGATTTCTCTAAACCAACAATGCAATTCTTGAACTAGGGGAAAAAATATTTTCAAAGAAATCATTTCCTCTACCAAAATATTTCAATAAAATATTTTCCCAGTGATAAAATTTATACCATCTCACATGAGCTAGGCATGTTCATCCCAAATTTTCATGCATTATATATTGTCGTACATGTTGTACGAAGCATTATTGCAGCAACTACACTTACGCACCCAAAAGATACCCATTTCTTAGAAAAATAAGAACATATACTTTCGAAACCCCCACCCTTTTTTATAAGGACAAAGAGGAAGAAAAATGAAATGAGAAAAAGAGATGCTTTAACAAAGGGAGAGAAAAATATTTTTCTAAATACTAAGTCTCAAAGGGGGAGGCTGTCAAACTTTTTCTCAAACTATATTAATTGTATAGCCATCATCAAAAGGGAGATGCCGTGAAACCAAATGTATCAAAAGGGATTTTGTGTGATGACAACATAATTGATATAAGATCATAAGTTCACTATCTTCTCTCTAATGTACTTTAGATTAAAACAAGTAATCAATACATTATGAGATATGTTACTAGGAACACCTCAACCATGCAACTATACCAACATTCCCAAGAAACACAATGAAAATCCCAATTAATACATATCAAATCAACCATGATCATAAGTTATTCAAGTGGTGACTCAAAGCTTGCATCAAACCCTATCAATGATTAAATTAAGCTAAGTTCAACACCACTTTTCAAACAAGCAAGTTCATAATCACATCCCACAACCTGTGGTGATAAAGCTCCAAGCAAGCAACCTATCTTAAGCCCTCATTAGATGATTTAAGAAAGTCAAGAATGCTAAAAAATAATGATAGTTGTTATTTTATTCTTGTTTTACTTTAATAATCATTGTACAAAAGTAAAGTAACATGTTAGAACATGTACATCATAAAACCTACCCTAAATCTTGGACCTTAACCAAACAATCTTTTGACTAAAATTCATAGGATAAAGTCTAGAAAACTAAACTATATTTTTCCAGCTAAACCTTTGAGTATAAGCTAGCTAAAGGAGTTTTCGTCAACTAAAAGTGGACTTTTAATAGACTAAAAGTGACAAAATTCAAGCTTTGTACTTTGGTAACATCGTCCAACCTTACCACTCAAAACCCTAACATTCCCAAAGTATTTAGCAATATTTTTACACAAATTTAGTTGACTCTTACCCCATTTCAACACTATAAATAAATCCATCCCTTTACCATTTCAACTCACCAAGATTTAACCAAAAGCTTGAGTTTTCCTAGTCTCCTACACCCTTCTCCCTCCATGTTAGATTCAAACCCAAATCTCCATTCTAACCGAATATCGATTGAAGTAAAGCTTCAAACCCCGAACCTATCATATCCATGTTCCAAATCAAAACCCATGAGTTCCAAAGTAAACCCATTTAATTCAAGTTCCTCACCCAAACCCATTTAAGCAATGTACTTGAAATGATTCATTTCTAGAGAGATAAATATCCACCTATGTTACAAGATTGCTTTTAAGCAACAAAACCGTGTGAACCACATTCCCAAGATCCAAACTCTCCTGAGCCAAGTTTCATGCCCAATACCTATTTGTGTTTCAAATTAATTTAAACACAAAATCACTCCTCAACCAAGATACACAAACCATCATTTTTTCTTAGAGATTAAAATAAAAGTATCCTAAGACAAATATAGATTCCTAAATTCCACTTGTGCTTCAAGATGGTTTAAACACAAAATCATTCTTGAACCAAGATACCTAAAACCAACATATGTGCTTAGAAATTAAAACCTAAATTTCCTAAGAAATGGATCCATACCCAAAACCCACTTAAGAAAAATACATGGGATTACTTGTTTGTTCACTTTTCTAGAAAGAGAAAGTAAGCACGTTTCACCATTGTTTTAGTAAAGCAACTTTTCTTTATGTTTTTGTCACTAAACTTGTACTATTGTTTACGGTTAAACTTCATTGTATTTTCACGATTGATAGCACTATTATTATGGGTAGTCGAGGCGTTTAAAGTTCTTAGGATATTAGATGGGTGTCGCTTGGTTAAGGACAAAGGTATCATCTTGTTGGTTGTAATTTTGTAAGGTTTTGTTCCTTATGAGGTTTTAGTTCTACTGTAAGTGAACCGAAGATAGTGAAATTATTGAGACATCTCGATCATAGACGTAAGCATGGCCAAACCATGTTAAAACCTCAATTTGCAAAGTTCTTTTAAACCCTCTCTCCTCCCTTAGCATATTTAGCTTCATGCTTTACTTTAATATGCTTAATACTTATATTTCTTGAATGTGAATATGAATGTGTGTGGATGCAATACAATAATAGAGAAGTCATATTATAAACAAACTAAGAAGTGGTTTTTTCTAAGTTGCAATGTTTATAGTATGTCAATGAAAAGAAAGAAAGAAATTTGAAATTGTGAAAAGTCAACAAAATGTCATTATCATAATTCAACCCCCCCCCCCCCCCCCCCCTCTTGGGATAATTTATGGACCAACACATAAGGGTGTGCATGTAATATGGAATGATTTTTTACAACCCCTTTTTAAAAATCTAACACTTGTTGAGGTAAGCATAGCATCTGATTTTCATCTATAGAAAGAGGCGTCCCAAGTCCAGGTTTATCCATCTTATTATGATCTTAATGTTGAACATAGTTCTTATGATGTTATTTGTGTTGCTCTGACAAACATCAAACACGTCGCTAACACTATTAGTCTTAAAATCGAGGAGCATTAAATACGGCCCCCATAAACGCCCTTTCAAAAATATTTATTGATCATTTGACCTCGTTAAAAATATTTAATAAATATATAATATATTATCACTACACCAAAACTGTCAGATTGTCACAGCATTGACCGTGACAAGTCCAACATGTCATGGTCACTGACTGTGACAAGTTTAGGGGTGATAACTTTTATTATCACGGACTTGTCACGGTCAATGACCGTGACAAGTTCGTTAGACTTGTCATGGTCCTGTCACGGTCTTTGACCTTGACAAGGTTTGTCACGGTAAAAGACTGTGACAAACCCGTGACAAACTCTAAAAAATTATCACGGTCTTTGATCGGTATAAATCTGGGCAGAATTTTTAAAAAATCTGCATGGTAGTTTGGCTACTGCCACTGCCCAACAGTATATTTGTACTTATTATAGCAAAATTGTACCTATTCAAACAACATATATCCAAATAAAATAAAAAGAATGCACCAAATCATTTCATATATAATTCCAAATCCAAATAAAATAAAAATACAACCCATATCCAAACCAAAATGTAACAAATCAAAAAAATTCAAATATAATCCAAGTGTCCAAATAAAAATAGATGCAAATAATGTCACGCCATAATTTCTGAGGTAGTTTGAGGAGGAAGGAAGGCCACGCGATATATGCATTGAGATACCCTTCAAAATGCATCACGCCACATTGTTCGCGTAACCACAATGCGAAGTTCTCCTTTTTGGGTATCACATGCATGACGAGCACCCTGGCCTCAATATTTTGAGGGGTACATCCATGAACCGGCATACCCCGGACCAAATCACTAACTTGAGCTCATTTCTCACCTCCCTCCAACTGGTATACCTCGGACCGATAAACGTCTTCACCAGCTCGGGGGATCTAGTCAATAATGTAACACCCCGTAATTTTGAGGACTTACTATTTAATTATTTTTGGGAAATATAAAAATATTTAAATTGGGGAAACTTAAATTTATGAGATTTAAATTGGAGAAACTTAAATTTATAATTTGGAGGATTTATTTGAGTGGGAAGAATTATTTATTTTTGGCGACTTTAAGTTTAATTGTTCAAAATTTCGTGTGTCGCATTTTGAGGTCAAAATTTGAGAATGTTATAAAATATTTTGGATGACAATTCTGAGTGCACGGTTGAGTTCGGATGGGTCAAGATAGTTAGAAAAGAGTACTCGGGGATAGTAATTGGGCCTTGGGGCATTTTTAGGCATAGCCGGGCCCACACGGGTTATTTGTGCCATTTTAATTAAGCCCATGTGGCCAAAAATGGGATTAGGAGTTTTAAAACTAATTGAGCGACTAGTTGAACAGCAGTTAGCAAATTCTAAACCTAGGGTTTGAGAGAGAAACAGAGGAAGCAAATCAAGAACAAATTGGGGACTTTTTGAAGACATATCTTGGGTGTTCATCATCAAACCAGTCTCTACACCAACGGATCAAACTCTACGAACAATTCCACTCAAGTGGTTAACTGTCGTGATTCTTAAAATAGGTGATAACCAATTCATATTATAGTATGTGTATATGAAAATTCGTTTTGGGTGTGTAACCATAATTAAAACTGGGTTTTTCTGAATGTAGAGTAATGGATAGATTTAATTACTCAAAGGATGTTAAGTTATGATTTGGGACTGTTAAGATTGAATTGTAGGGTAGATTACAGTATGTATTAGTGATTAAATTGATTGAGAATGATGAGGTCGAATTCGATAAAAACGAGACCCAGGTGAAAAACCCAAATAGGATATACCCATGGTTATATATAAATTTGATGATAAATTAAGGTCTCTAGGATGTTTAGACCCTCTTCTTATGTGGAGGAAATGTTGGTTGTGGTTGGGTAAAGGTTTGGAATGAAAATAAAAACTTGAGGGTTCGTTAATGGCAGAACAGAACAGCGGAGAAGAAAGGGACCTATTCGATCGATCGATCGACCCAAGGGATCGATCGATCGATGGTCCTAAATTTATGGCATATCGGCTTGTTTAATATATAAAGGGAAATTAATTTAGGATTTAATCCCCTACTTTTTATTTAGTGATAAAGTAATATGTAACACATATTCCTTAACAATTATAAGGGGATATAATTGGGTTTAGGAGGGTGATAATTGTATGTCACGAGATGATTAAATTTAGAGAAATAATTCGTAGGTATTGATTTTGGACCGAGGGAAAATGTTCGGGTATTGTATTTGAGTGGCACTACATTATTAAAAGGAATTGAGGTGTAATTTATTAATTAAGGGGCGAAATATAGAATCGGGTATTAACGACTGTACGGGCCAAGTGAGCGAGTCCGGGTATAATGGTTGGACGACACCAAGTATTAAATTAATTGATGTGTTAATTAATTAAATTAGAGTCGGATTGTAGACTCAAGAAAGTAATAAATTAACTAAGGAAAAAATTAATTAATTTGAGTCGGACCACAGACTCGGGAATATACAAGATAGTGTTACGGGTTTTACTACACGGTAAAGTCGGGATTTATATTATATTACATATATATATATATATATATATATATATATATATATATATATATATATATATATATATATATATATATATATATATATATATATATATATACGGTGTGGTGATAGTATATATATGTGTGTACTTTGTGTGTGCTATTAAATATCAGGGGCTAGATATTTATTTAAGTTATATACTCTAGTGTTATCAAGGGAGGTTGTGCGTTGTGGGTGAATCCCCTAGCTTGAGGAGTAGGGTGAGTATATCCCCAAGTCATAGCGTCCGGTAAATGGGTGAGGGGCTTATCTCACTTTCAGGGAAGGAATATGACCGCCTCCACTACGTTTATACTTTTGGGCCAGGTTGGTGAGTGATTCCAACTTGGGTAACTAGGTTATGTGAGCACACCTAGTGAGATAGCACTTTAGTTGAAATCATCCAACAAGGGTATACTCGGAGGGATGGATATACGCACGATATATGTGTGGATGTTGGTAGTAAAGGTACATATATAATGATAGTAAATATTATATGCGGGTAATAATACAATGTGTGATGTATTTATTTTATATAACTTGTGTCACGGTTATATGATTGTTGATGTAAAAAACTAGATTTGACCTAATTCTTTAATCACAGATAAAATTAAACAAGACAAAATATTTTTAAAGTGGTTCAGTCTTGAAAGAATGGCCTACGTCCACTGTTTGTGTTATTGCTGACTATTTGCAGAATTCTCGATAATGGGTTTACCAAGAAATTCCGAGTTCCCTGCTAATGAGGAGGTTACAATGTATTTATATCCTTGAGGCGGTACCAATGAAAGGACTATGCGCTGTTATCTAGTAGACATATACATTTGTATGATAATAAATGGCATTTAATGCGCAGTCGTCTCTCTTGATTATCCGGATATGAATGCTCTGTATGAGATGCATCTCGGACCACCTAAGCTGCTCGGACCGCCTAAGTAGCTCGGTATTCATGAGTTGCTCGGTACAATAAAGTTCCTCGGAGAGCACTTCTTGCTCGGAGAGCCTGGGTTGGTCGGGGAGGTTGAGTTCCTCGGAGTCAAGGTGTTGTTTAAAAAATGTTTGCGGGTGCCAAGTAGATTGACACGTGTCTTCATATATTGGTCCACGTCAGCAGACTAAATTTGGTATCAACAGAAGCCCCCAATGTTTCACAGTTTGAGGTCGAGGAGAAGTGTGGAACATTCTTCTCGAAATATGGCAGGATTAAATAGGCATCCTGAATTTTAGGAATATTTTTCTTGTATTTATTTCTTCTTTGAATTCATAGAATCTGACTTCACGAATATTTTGAATTTTTCTAAACGCTTCGGTTTTTGTACCCCTTTTTCTTCTTTTAACCGCCGGATACGCAAGCGCCCATCCTGGTAATCATTATTTTTCCATTTCCCGAGGTAAAGTATTTAAGCGCTACAGAAAATCCTGTCGTCTTTTACTTTTTCAAATCTGTATCCTTGAACTTCCATTTCTCGATCTTGTGCATTCGTTTCTTCCATCGTTCATTGTCAACTGATTCACTCCTTTCCTGTAAGATTTTCTTCCCTTTCTTTTACTTTGTGTGTTCATCATGGTTTATGTTGTTGAATCGCTTGTTCAATTTCATTCTGAGTTTTCGATTCCTTCATGGGTTATTTTGGAGGAACTTTCTGAACCTTATGACTATTTTTCTTTGGCTAAGGGACATTGGTTCCCAAGTCTCTTTGTGGACGAGTGTGGCTTTTCTTTTCCTCCCAATCCCCTGTGTTTGGAATTCTGTCAATATTTTGACGTTGTACCTGCAAAAATAGCACCCAATACTTAGAGAATAGTTAATGGAGTCCATAGGTTAAATCAAATTCATGGAACCCGTTTAGGAATCCCAGAAATTATGTTTTGCTATAGATGGGTCGTTAGTGATAGTACTTTTTATTTAAAAACTAGGTTTTTAAATAGGGCTTTAGTTGTCAATCTCTCAGATGCCAACAGGGATTATTTCGAGCATGGGGTTGTCATGAAAAATTTGCAACACGCTCCATTAAATGGAGATGCTGTATATCAGGGTCCCAGGTGTCCACCCTATGGAAATGGAATAGGTTGTTTTTATTTTTTTGAAATCTTGTTTTCTTTGTGTTTGATAAAATGTATCACTGGTATTTAATTTTTATTTATTTGCAGTTGACAGCAAGAGAAAATCTCCCAAAGAAACTGATGTCAATTTGAGACACTTGAAACTTATCTGGAGTTTGCACCAAACCGTTGCAGACGAACATATCATATCATCCTCTTACTTGTTGCAGTATAAGAGCTACACTTCGTCTTTTACTGCTCGTCCACTGGTAGGTGACATCGACCCAATACCAGCTTCTGAAGGTTCCTCCCCTGAATCAAATATTCCTCTGAGTGACAGAATGAAGAGAAGAAGAGCTCCTTCCTTCTTTGATAAGTCTGCCTCTACTGCTGGAGAGGCAAAGAAAAATAAACCAAATGTCCCAGAAGAAGGGACGAGAAATATTGATGCATCCTCTCCTGCTGCTGCTAAGCAGATTGTCGAGAAGCCCCTTGTGGCTCCGAGCAAGGTTGCAGCTGTTTCTCCTCCAAGTGAGGTTATAGTTATATCACCGACCAAGACGACATACTTAGTTGAGAATGTGCATGTTCCTATGAGGAAGTTGAAGAAAAGTTTCTCGGGTAAACCGGCTGAATCTATCTCTCAGCCTTTAACTGCTGGAAGTGGTATTCCCACTTTTATTGCTCCGAGCTTTACTATGAGCTCGGTGAAGTCTTGAATTATCCCCGAGATCCAAGGTATTGAAGACAGTCTTTCTCGGGATAGGGTTACCACCTTGGCAGCTCAACATATTTCCTCAGTAAGTATTACTAATTTAAACTTTCATTTTTCAATGTTATGTCCCTGCACTGACTTATAATTATTTTCTTTTTCCAGCTGGTAACATGTTTCAATACCATTCTGAAGAAAGATGAGGCTATCAAAGCTTTAAGCTCCTCAGGAGGTATAGAGGAAGCTTTTAATGGATTGACTCAGTCCTTAAAGGACTCTTATCAGAAATATGAAAAAGATAAGGGGGTTTGGGAGAAACAACTTAAGTCCGTCGAGCAAGAAAAAGACCGAGCTGTAGAGGCCTCCCAAGAGTAGGAGAGGAAAATGAAAGAATTTGAGAAGAAAAATAATGAGCTTGAGGAAAAGCTCAAGAACACTAAAGAGCTTGAAAACAAGCCTAAGAAAGCTGAAGAGGAAATTGTTTGACTTCGTGACGTTGATCGTCAGAGTCAAGAGATAGAAGGAAAAATGAAAGTTGCCGAGGAACTTCATACTGAGAAGATTTCCTCATAAAAGGCAAAGAGAAAAACTGCGTTTAAAAAGTCCTTCAGCGCCGGCTGGGACAAGGGATGGAACAAAGTTCTAGCTGCCATGTCTTCCCAAATAGAGTTTTCTAGTGTTAAATACTTCAGAGATGGATGGGTTGCAGTAATGCAGGAGCTAAAGGTCTCTGAGAGTTCTGAATTTTTTCAGTGCCATGTTCATGGTCCTCCTCCCTCTCCTGGAGAAGAAGAAGAAGACGAAGCTGCCTCTGAAGAGTCTTCAATGATGATTGGGGATCAGGTCCCTACGATTGAACTTCGCTACGAGCAGCCCCAACCCTCCAGTACCTCAGCCGAGCAGCTTCAATCAATCAGTAACTTTGTCGAGCAACTGCCAATATCTTCTGAGCAACCTTCCATGCCCCTCAAGCAACCTACTTCTTCGTCCAAACCTCCCGAGGAAGTCTTAGGAAGCAAGGAGAAGGTGTAGAGTTGTTCGGACCATTCTCTTTATTTTTTCTTTGTTAAATGTAATTTTGGGCTATGTACTTATCTTTATGATGTAATAAAATTCAAAATTTTGGTTGTGCATCTTAACACCCTTTTTCTTTCTCTGCTCTTATTATCGATCCATTTTATTCTTCTTGCTCTGTCTGCATTCTTATTAATTCTTTCTTTCTCTTTTTTTTGCTAATTTATGGCCAGGATGGAACTGTTATCATCTCATGATACAGAACTAATGAAGAAATTTAATGAGTACTTCACAGCTGGTCATGCAGACTTGAATGAAGCTCAAATCATTGATATTCTTGGTCCAGATGCTTCTGAACGAGCAGTCGAGGCCTAATAATATTTAAAATGCCTGCTCGATCGTGCAGTTGCCAATAATATGGAATATTAGGAGATGATTAAAGATCTCCAGGGTACCATCGAGGAGCTCCAGTAGCAATACAAGGAATCTTCTGCCCTTTTACATCAGGGGTATAAGAAAAAATATCAGCAGTTAAATGCTGACAAAGGATATGATAAGTTCATCGCTGCATACGAAAGGAAAGACAAAATTCTGAAACTTGAGGTCGAAGAGCACAGGAAGATTGCTCAACTATTGGAGCAGGAGAATAATGTTTTGCAAGAAGAGATATCCCAATTAAAATCGGCAGCGTCTTCCTCGGGAGCCATTGTCCCTGTTAATGATGAAGGTTTCTCTTTTTTAGAGGTGGAGAATGCAAACTTGAGAGGTGAATTGGAAACTTTAAAGAGGACTGAACCCTCTACCTCTGCTCGCGGTTGAGCAAGATCTTCTCGGGGACGAGCAAGGGCCGCTCGGATTACAATTGAAGAACAAAGAACTCAATCATCCTTGGAAAATTAGTCTTTCCAATTAATGGCAAAGAATCAGGCCTTAGCAGAGATGTCCAAGAAGAATCTGAACCTTGAAGAGCAACTTTCTACACAAAGCTCTGCCTTGGAAAATAAAACAAATCTGGTGAAGAATCTTGACGACCAGCTAGAGAGGTTGACTTACCAGTTCCATAAACAGCCCAGAGAGTTTTGGATGGCTGGATACAACGAAGCTCTTTATCATCTTGACGATCAGATCCAGCAATCAAATAATGAGGGTTATAAGCAAGGATGGCTGAATGCACTGGGTGTGCTACAGAAGGAGCAGGGTCACTATCTATGGGATTATTATGACCCTGGATTGCTCGAGTTGCCTGTGCCTCCTTTCAAGCTTGACATGAGTTGGATTCCTGCTCGGGCAATTCCCCAGTGCTTAATCTCTACTTGGTGACTACAATCTTCATTCAAATTTTGAGATATCTCAGTCAGAGCACCTGCTTTCTCGTCCTTCTGTGATGAATATTCGAATGTTGAAAGACATAAACTTTATAAATTCCCCCTACGCCTTAGATGATCCTCCTGCTGGAGTGGAACCTGTTTCAAAGGAAGAGGGAAAGAAACCCATAGAATAGTATTTTATGTAATGACTTGTACTTTTCACCACTTATGTAATTCTATTTAATTTGAATGAAAATTTTTGTCATTTCATTTTTCTTCTAAGCAATTTGTATAATATCTTTGCTTATTGGTTGGTAAATATGTTTATCCTGATTTATAGTGATTTATCATTTTTTTATCTTTATGTGATAAAACATCCTTTATCCCATGATCCTGTTTAATTTAAACAACTGGATATGATTGCAATTGGCTTACCGACCAGTCGGAGTTGGTTAATTTTTAATGCCCAACCAACCGTAGTTGGTGGATTTTATTTACTGACCAACCGTAGTTGGTGGGATTTTATTTACCGACCAACCGTAGTTGGTGGATCGACCAACTGCCGGAGTTGGTTAATTTTAATTCCCGACCAACCGTAGTTGGTGGATTTTATTTACCGACCAACCATAGTTGGTGGGATTTCATTTACCGACCAACCGTAGTTGGTGGACCGACCAATCGTAGTTGGTGAAATTTTATTTACCGACCAACCGTAGTTGGTGGGATTTTTGTTCTGCACTTGATGCGTAGTGTGTGGCACTAATACTCCGAAAAAACTTCATCAAAAGGAGAGAATTGGATATAAATTTTAACACTTTATTCATACTGAAGAATACTGCATTACATAGAGATTGAACTACTGATAATATTTGCGCAGATGACCTGCGTTCCATGCATTCTTAAACTCCTCTCCTTCTAAGGTTTCAATCCTATACGTCCCTGGTCGAACAACTTCTGTTACTCTGTAGGGTCCATGCCAGTTATCTTCCAGTTTGTTGTGTTTTTGAATTACTTTCTTTAGCACATAGTCTCCTTCCTTCAAATCACACTTTTTTACCCTCTTGTTGTAAAACAAAGCTGTTCGTTGTTGGTATGCAGCATTCCTGATTGCTGCTTCTTCTCTAACTTCCTCGAGCATATCCAAGTCTAATATTCTCATCAAGTCACTGATAGGAGAATTGAAATTCAGCACTCTGTGTGTGGGGAGGCCCAACTCGGTAGGTATAACAGCTTCACTTCCAAATGCCAGCATGTATGGAGATTCTCCTATTGCTGCTCTTGGTGTAGTACGATAAGCCCACATCACAGAATGTAGCTCGTTGATCCAATTTGCCTTTGCATCATCCAGTATTTTCTTCAACCCATTCAGCAGCGTTCTGTTTGTCACCTCAGTTTGTCCATTGCTCTGGGGATGGCCTGGTGCAGAGTGGGTCTTCAATATGTTTGACTGATGACAATATGCAGCGAACTCCTCGTTGTCGAATTGAGTTCCATGGTCGGTGATGAATGCATGAGGATGACCATATCTAAAAATGATGTTCTTCCATATAAATTGATACACCTTGTCATATGTCATATCAATAAGGGGTTCAACTTCCACCCACTTAGTAAAGTAATCCACCGCAACTACGAGATATTTAAATCTTCCCCTGATCATTGGAAGTGGCCCGACAAAATCAATTCCCCACATGTCAAATGGCCAAGGGGAAGTGATAGGTGTTAACAAAGCTTGGGAAGTTCTTCGGATAGAAGAGAAGCGTTGACATTTGTTGCATTTTTTGGCATAGGCTATGCAATCATCCCTCATCGTCGGCCAATAGTATCCTTGCATCATTATCCTTTGCAAAAGCATCTAACCTGCTATATGGGCTCCACAGGACCCTTCATGGACCTCTTCAATTAAGTCTTTCATCTCGGAGGGATGCACACATCTCTGTAAACCAGCTATAATTCCTCGTCTATATAGAATACCATTAGTCAATACATAACGAGCAGCTTTAAACTTTAGTTTCTTGGCTGCGAGCTTATCAGTTGGTAAAACCACCTCCTCAATACAGGCCCTAATAGGATCCATCCATGATGGTCCTGAATCAAGGGTAATGAAGTTCATCTCTAGATCTTTATCAATACTCCGACTAGCCAAGATTTCTATTGGGATTATTCTTCGTAGCTCGGTGCGCGTAGCTGAGGCTAACCGAGCTAAAGCATCTGCTCTTGCATTCTCCAATCTTGGTGTTCTAATTAATTGCATAGCGTTAAAGCTCGATATAATCTCCATTTCTTTCGCATAATAGTTGATCATCAATTCTCCCTTTATTGCGTACACTCCCAGTATTTGATTTACGATCAACTGTGAGTCACTGAATACAATGACCTGCTCTGCCCCCGTGATTTTTGCTAAACTAAGACCTACAATCATAGCTTCATATTCGGCCTCATTATTAGAGGCTTTGAATTGAAAGCGCAGAGCATACTCCAAATCGAATTCATCTGGGCTGTTTAAAACAATTCCTGCTCCACTGCCCGTAGTTCAAGAAGAGCCATCTACATATAAATTCCACACAGGTACCTCATTATCAAACTCTTGGTCAGACAGAGTTCCTCGGTGGGATATTTGATGCCTCCTCATATCCTCCTCTAGCAGTTCATGCTGCTCGTCGACCAACTTCTCTTGCTCGTCAACAGACTTAAGTTGGTCCGGGTTTAAGTTTGATGATCCTATAACATCCACAGATTTGTCGGCATTCAGCTTTTGCTCCTCGGAGGTGTCAGGATAAGTGAATTCTACGATGATATCTGCTACTGCTTGCCCTTTAAGTGAAGATCTAGGCTCATAAATTATGTTATATTCACCCAGTTCTACTGCCCAGTACATCAATCTCCCTAATTTTTTTGGTTTATGAAGGGCTTGCCTCAACGGCATATCGGTATACACAACTATGGTATGAGCTTGGAAGTATGGCCTCATTCTTATACTCGCTTCGATCAACGCTAGTGTCAACTTTTCCAGTCTTGGATATTTGGCCTCTGCTCCTCGGAAGGCCTTGCTAGTGTAATAAATTGGTTTTTGCACTCCACCCTCCATTCTTATCAATGTCGAGCTAACTGCATTCTCCAAAACTGCCAGATACAAGTACAATCTTTCTCCCATCACTGGCATGGACAACAGTGGAGGTGCTCCCAAGTATTTCCTCAACTCTTGAAAGGCCGTCTCGCATTCATCATTCCATTCAAATGTTTTTTGGAGTGTTTTGAAGAATAGGAGGCATTTATCAGTTGCTCGTGATACAAATCTATTAAGTGCTGCAACTCGCCCTATGAGACTTTGCACTTCTTTCTTCGTCGTTGGAGATCGTAGTCTCAATAGAGCCTTGATCTTTTCAGGGTTTGCTTCAATACCTCGTTGGTTGACAATATACCCGAGGAACATGCCTTCTCGTACTCCGAATATGCATTTGGTAGGGTTAAACTTCATTTGATATTTATCTAGTTGATCAAAGGTCTGGCCTAAGTCAATTAGATGATCGACAGCTTTCTTTCTCTTCGTCAGCATATCGTCAACATAAACTTCCATGTTGTAACTGATTTGCTCTACAAACACCTTGTTCATCAGTCGCTGATATGTTGCACCTGTATTTTTTAATCCAAAAGGCATAACATTATAACATAAAGTTCCCCTAGGGGTAATAAAAGAGGTACTCTCCCTGTCTTCAGGTTTCATTTTAATCTGGTTGTAACCAGAATAAGCATCCATGAAGCTCAACAGCTCGTGTCCCGAGGTAGCGTCCACTAATTGATCAATTCGGGGAAAAGGAAAATGATCCTTTGGGCATGCCTTATTGAGGTCGGTGAAGTCTACACACATCCTCCACTTGTTGTTCTTCTTCTTCACCATCACCACATTAGCTAAACAGTCTAGATATCTGACATCTTCAATAAAGCAAGCTTTTTGGAGCTTCTCGACCTCCTCTTGTCTAGCTTGGTTCTTTTCGGGGCTGAACACTCTTCTTCGCTGCTTCACAGGTTTGATTTCCTTGTTCACATTAAGTTCGTGACACAAGAAATTTGGGTATATTCCTGGCATATCTTCGTGGTTCCATGCGAAAGTTTGTTTTCTACTTTTTAGGAAGGCTATCAATTCCTGTTTTAGTGGGGTGTCCAACGATGAACCGATTTGAGTTGTTCATTCCAGGTGTTTGTCGTCCAGAATGACATTTTCAGTAGCTTCCATCACCTGACCTTTTACGAGCTGCGACTCGTCTCTAGGATCTAACGTTTCACTTTCTGCACCTTCATCCACTTGATAGGTGGTAGTATTTTTCCTAGATTCTTCCAGTTCTTCTTGCTCGGTAGATGAATAGTAGCATTCTCGAGCTACATTTTGGTCACCCTTCACAATTCCTACTCCAAAGTTGGTTGGAAATTTTAGGCATTGATGTACAGTAGATGGGACTGCTTCGAACTTCTTCAATCCTACCCTTTCCATGATGATATTGTAAGATGATTGAACATTCTAATCCATCATAAAAAAGCACACTCTTTCTGTTCGACAAGCAGGCCATGTACCGATGAACATATCCAATTTGATGGTCCCAAGTGGGAAAACTTTCTCGCCAGCAAAACCGAGGAGGGGCCTGTGATAAGGCTCCAGCTGAGACAACTTTAATTTAAGTTGTCAAAGCATGAGTAGAACATGATATCTGCCAAGCTGCCATTATCCACCAATACTCGCGAAATCACTACTTCCTTCATCCTCATTTTGATCACCAATGGGTCATCAACAGGATATAGCACACCTGCGAGGTCATTTTTAGAGAAACCGATGACCAGTTTATCTTTGTTCACCTTCCTCGGGCGATCATCTTCATCTGGATTTATCCGTTGAATATACGAACAAGCTTGAGCCTCGTTGAGGTAAGCCTTCCTTTCTGCAGCAAGGTCTCCTCCTTTTGCATCTCCACCAGTAATAACATTGTAATCAAATGATCCAAAAGGGATAGAAAATACCTCACGTTCTGGTTGTTTTGGCCTTTTGGGGAGATCGGGGTCGTCTTGATAATCATCCAGATCTTCTTCATGGTTTCTCTTCTTATCTTCTTTTGCTCGACGAGGAGATCTAGACCTCTACCTTGATCGATTGTTGCCCTTTCCACCATTTCGACGATCCACATATTTGTTCAATTTTCCCCGCCTGATGAGCTCTTTAATTTCATTCTGGAGAGTTATGCAGTTTTTGGTCGTATGACCATGATCCTTATGGAACTCGTAATATTTTGACTTATCCCTCTTGTCAGGATCCATCTTCATTTTTTCAGGCCATTTTAACTCCTCGCTGTTCTTAATCTCTTCCAGAACGTGGTTTATATCTACCTTCAAAGGAGTATAATTTCCAAATTTCCACATCTGTTCCAATGCTTTTTTTGCTCTTGTCTGCTTGTTACCACCATGTCTCTTCTGTTCTTTTATCTCAGTTTTATCACCCTCAGCTTTGGTCTCTTTGGTGTCCAAATTTTTCTTCGCAGCCATAGCTTTCTCGGCGTTCATAATTTTGATTTCTTTTGCCATTAGCTCTGCCATGGTTGTAGGCGGATCTTTGGCTAGAGTGCAATACAATTTATTTGACAGTAATCCACTCATCAGAGCAGTGATTGTTGTCTTCTCCTCGTAGTCAATAACTTCGAGCTTCTCATTATTGAAACGACTAATATAATCCCTGGTACTCTCACCTGTCTTCTGTTTAACACTCAACAAGTGTGCTACCGGTTTAACTGGTTTTGCTCCAAAACAAAATTTCCCAATAAAGAGTTCGGCCAGTTGAAAGAAAGTTGCAATCTTCCCCCGAGGAAGATTCTTGGACCATATTTGGGCAGATCCAGTGAGAGTTCCTGAAAATGCCCTGCATCGCATCTCATCTGGAACAGCATATATATCAGCAGCTGCCTGGTATTGTTCTATATGGAGAACAGGATCAGTTTTTCCATCATATTTTGGTGTTACTACTGGGGCTTTGAATTTTGATGGTATTGGAAAATCTACAATTTCTTGTATGAATGGTGTTCCTCGGATTAAATTCCTTTGTAAAGGATTCTTAGCTTTAGCCATTTCCCCTAACTTATCTTCCAACCTCTGAATAGATCCCTTCCATGCATCATTTCCATCCTCGGGCCTTTTGGTCCGAGCAACCTATCGTGTTGAATTTGCTTCTTGGGATCTTTCACGATGAACAGCTGGTCGGGATTGGGCAGAACCTTCTTTTAAATCAAAAGATCGTTGAGAGTTTCTTGACACTATCCTAGGGGGACTTCTATTCCTCCTAGGACCCAAACAATCAAAGGGAGAGACTCTACTCAATCTTTCAAGAGCACTGGTCCATTCTGGAGACAGAGTGATGTTTTGTTGAGTGTATGTAGCTCGTACCGAGGAAGTTCTTCCAGGATGATAAGAAGGATCATTGGATCTCTCGGTACGATATGAATCGGTGCGTCTAGAATGAGATTCTTCAGGGAGTAACGTTCGTCTAGTTCGTGAAGAAGGCAATCGAGTATTTCTCTGAATGCTTCGTTGTCCTGACTGGGCTGGTGCTCCACCCGAGATAGTTTGCATGAGTTTTCGCATGGTTTCATGCATGGCGGTCTGGCCCTGAGCCAAACTAGCCATTATACCAGCCAGATCTTGAACATTTGGGGGAGTAGATGGATTTGGAGAGATTCCAGCATTTTTATTGTTGGACTCAGGATGATCAGCCATTGGTGATGAATTGTTTTGGTGAAAAATGATAATTACAGTCGTTTCCCACAGACGGCGCCAATCTATTGATGTAAAAAACTAGATTTGACCTAATTCTTTAATCACAGATAAAATTAAAAAAGATAAAAGATTTTTAAAGTGGTTCATCCTTGAAAGAATGGCTTACGTCCACTGTTTGTGTTATTGCTGACTGTTTGCAGAATTCTCGATAATGGGTTTACCAAGAAATTCCGAGTTCCGTGCTAATGAGGAGGTTACAATGTATTTATAGCCTTGAGGCGGTACCAATGAAAGGACTATGCGATGTTATCTAGTAGACATATACATCTGTATGATAATAAATGGCATTTAATGTGCAGTCGTCTCTCTTGATTATCCGAATATGAATGCTCTGTACGAGATGCAGCTCGGATCGCCTAAGCTGCTCGGACCACCTAAGTAGCTCGGTATTCATGAGTTGCTCGGTACAATAAAGTTCCTTGGAGAGCACTTCTTGCTCGGAGCGCCTAGGTTGGTCGGGGAGATTGATTTCCTCGGAGTCAAGGTGTTGTTTAAAAAATGTTTGCGGGTGCCACGTAGATTGACACGTGTCTTCACATAATTGGTCCACGTCAGCAAACTAAATTTGGTATCAACAACGATATTATTTAAAAGGAATTAATTAAGTTAATTAGTGAGATAACTTATAACCATTAATAATAATACTCGGTTTAGAGTAGAATGACAAGGGGAGATTATACCCAAACTAGTTGGACGGGGTAGTACAACAAGTTGGGGTTAAAGTAACCGTTAGGTATGCAAATTAGTGGAGGGGTGAGTACGTCCTCAAGGGAGTACGACATTAACTTAAATACGAAGCGCATTCATATATTTTTAATTACTGCAGTTCATTCACTTGCTAAATATTTTTAAAATATTTTGGGTTTCAACCCTTGCTATAAATTCATTTTCAAAACCTTTTCAGTGTCCAGCCACAGGGATGCCAGACTTGATATTCAATTCTAGGGACACGGAGCTGCATAACATGTGGATGATAGCAAGAGTTTGGATTAGACGCGTCATTCATTCCTTCCTAGAGTAGGAATCATTTATGAGTTTCAGTTTTACTTAGGGCTTGTTGCCCAGACTTTCAGTACAGTTTTCAGATCTATTTATTAAGGTGTTGGATGTTTGTATTGGACTATTTACTTTGGTAGCCGATGGTTTATTCTGCATGTAGTTTAATTAATTATTCTGTTAATTTATTTCAATCGTGGTGTATGACTCATATTATCTTTCCGCATGTTATCAGTTGTTTAATTAAAAAGATAAAATTTGGCACCAGCTTTTTGGAATACTAGGTGGTTAGTAAGTTTTAAAAAGTTTTTCGACAGTGATGCTAAGAATGAAGAAACTGTGATTCCTGTTTTAATTTGGTATAGGACTGATCACCCGGTATTTTATTAAGCAGGGTGTCACGGATGGTATCAGTGCATCAGGTTCTAGTGTCCTTAGGATATGTGTGGTTTTTCACTTTTCAACTTAGCGTCCTTTGATATAGAGCCCTATTATAGGATTGTTGTATTCTTATACGTATGCGCATTTACGTCCTTGCGCAAATTTCTTAATATTTGAAGGTCAACTCATATGATTCGATTTTCATTTCAGATGCTTCCCAGGAGAGAGAGAGCAGCTAGGGCAGCAGGGGGAGATGAGACTAGGGAGGCTCAATAGGAGTCAGAGTTACCGCAGCAACTGCCAGGGATGATTTCGGCTGCACGGGTAACTGAATTAATGGCGTAGGTAGTTCAAGCAACAATGATTGCAATGGAAAGGTACTTTCCACGAGATCAGCCACAGGCGTTAATGGTACCGGATGTTTAGGCCCACTCGGGGCAGTCGGAATGTCAGCAAGTACGAGAGGTCTTTCAAAAAGGCCATCCGCCAGAGTTTTGAGGGGGTTCAAATGTGGTGTTAGTGTGTTAGTGGAAGAGAGATATTCAGCGTCACCTATGCATGGTAGATTGCAATGAGGTGCAGAAGAAAATGCTAGCCACTTTTAGGTTAGTGGGAGTAGCGCTACAGTGGTGGGAGTTGATCACCACAGTTGAGGAAAGGGATACATTAACTATTGCGGAATTTTGGGTTTGGTTCGACCGCCAGTATTTTCCGCCAGCAGTCGAGGCTGAAATGAGGAGAAAATTCAGTGAGGTGACTCAGGGGGACCGTTCAGTGGTCGATTACGAGGAAGAATTCACTTGTTTGGCAAATTTTGTACCGGATGAGTAAGAAATGAAGAAAGAAAGAAGTTGAGATTCATGGATGGGTTAGTCTGGAGGATCAGGAAATATTTGATTGGTAATCTCGCTTTAGTAGCTTATACGAACGTTGTTAATGCAGCACTCCTGCACTGCCAGGAATATCGCTTCCACATGAAAGGAAGCAAGAGGGGAGTGGAACCCAGTCAGTCGGATAAAGTAGGAGGGAACAATACTAGTGGGGTATCCCAGCAGCAAACAGGGGGACATCAGGGGCAGGATTTTCAGTAAGAGAATCAGGCCAAGAAATTTAGGTCTAGAGGCTATCAACAGGATGGCCAGGACTTCCGATAGGGCCAGAAAGGAAGGGATCAGTGGAAGGGTGAATTTATTAGGAGGTGTTTCGTTTGTGGGGAAGCGAGACATGTGAACAGAGATTATCTTAAGCAAGGCAGGGGTCAACTACAGGATGAGGTCCTGGATGTACAGCAATTACAACAAGTCTTGGGTGCATTCGGGCAGGGGGAAGCAACTAAGGAACCCGAGGATCAGCCATTGCAGCTAGAGTATGGAGGTAATTATCTTTTTATCCTATGGGCATGGGGTATGTTTTGAGTGACAGTGAGGATGTCACAATATAAGAATTATTTTCACTAGAGTTCGCGGGTATGTCGAATTTAGTGGGTGCGCTGGCTATAGCAGCCATATTATATATATATATATACAAGTGGTAACCCGTGCGATGCACGGGCGAATGTAACACATTAATTATTATTTCGAATCTAATTGTGAAATTTAGATAAATAGTTAAATGCATGTGATGTTTATCAAATCTCTACCCTTGAAAAACCAAAAAAATATGACGGAGCCCCATCACTTGAACAACAATTGAGTAATAAAAAAATTACCTAGCAAAATAGTAAGTGGTATCGAGTAATGGTTGTAACTTCAAAGATACTACTTTTGTAAGCATGTAATTGGTACGCATTATTGTTGAGCCATGACAAATAAGAATTTTCGTTGTAGTTGTGGGCTGCAAATCTCTCTGTATAAAAAATAATAAATAAAAATTAAATTGTCCATATGTAAACACTTCTTTAAACTTGTGGGATAACATTCGTAAACAAAAAAAATGAAAATAACATTTAGGGTATGCATGTAAACTTTTAATTGACATAAATATAGAAATGAAGTTGCAAATGAGACGACATGGTAAAATGCCACAACCAATCAAGCGTTTTTCACTGTTTTTTTATGAAAAAAATAGGTAAATGAACGTTTAAAAAAATTTACAAATATATATGTAAAACTTATTTTTTGTTAATACACATTAAAAATGTTAAAAATAGCAAAAATCGTTATTTTTTTATATCAAAACATAGTTTAACCTGTTTTTACTAATTTTATAAATATATATAAAAGTAGTTCTATTTTAAGTTTTTTTAAATATATATATATATATATATATATATATATATATATATATATATATATATATATATATATATAATATTTTGTATTAAAAATATAGGTAAAATAATAGTTACAAAGTTTTGTAAATGTGTATAATTTTTTTTTTATAAATATATACAAAAGTTTTTATTTTTTAAGTTTTTTTAAATATATATAAAAAAAATGTTTTGTAATAAAAATATAGGTTAAATGATAGTTAAAAAGTTTTGTAAATGTATATAAAGCCTTTTTTTAAACATATATAAAAACTGTTAAAGAAAGAGTAAAAACTGTTATTTTTGTAAACATATATCAAAAGAGTTCTTTAACTATCTTTGCTACTTTTATAGATATAAATAAAAACAATTTTTTTTAATTGTCTTTTAAAAAAAGCTGTGAAATTGTTATTTTTTTAATATATATTCAAACTGTTTTTTAACTATATTTGTTGCTTTTATAAATAATTACAAAACAAATATTTTTAAAATGTTTTTTATAAATATATATATATAAAAACTATTTTAACTATTTTTTTATAAAAAAAAAAGAAATAGGTAAAAAATAGTTAAAAAGTTTTATAAATATATATAAAAACTGTTTTTTATTAATACACATAAAAATTGGTAAAAAACAAAAAAACTGTTCTGTTTTTTTTTTATAAATATTTATGAAAAAAATTATCTTTCAAAATATTTTTATAAATATATATAAAAATAGTTTTATCAAAAAAATAGATAAAACAATAGTTACATAGTTTTGTAAATATATATATAAAACTATAGATTTTTTTTTTTTTTTGCCACTTTGACCTACGGAAAAAAAATTCCATTTATGTTAGTGAAAAGCCATAAGCTGGGACAATATTGAAAATTAAGAGAGAGAGAGAGAGAGAGAGAGAGAGAGAGAGAGAGAGAGAAGCTATTTATTAATATAAACTGAACACTCATTTGTTCAGTTTCACAACACCCATTTGTTAACCGAGATGAGTTTCAGTGGTCAAATTTTCAAAACACACATTTGTTCAAGAAGTTTAACACGGGAAAGTGAAGGTGGGCGGAAATTGTAGATGAGTTGAACATTGGAGATGGGCGAAGATTGGTAGGACGTTGGAGATGAGTTCGGAAGCAGAAAATAGGGTGTTCCCGAGTCGGTACATTGGTTGAGTTCCGGAGTTCGGGTTGCCGAGAAACTGGGTGTTTCCAGGCCGTACCTTAAAAAATGAGTTTTCTCGAGTTGTACCTTAAAAATGGGTGTGATGGGTGTTAACTGTTACGCTATCAATGGGTTTGAAACACTCTTTTTGAATGGCGGGCGGTGATTTCAATTGGGTTTGTTTATTGTTTCATACTCTATTTGAAACTGGTTTTGTTTGTTTTTTGTGCTCTGTATTGAATGAAGAAAACAAAGATACTCTTACTCTATTACCTTCCTCCCTCATCAATGGTTTCAACTGGATTTGTTTGTTAATGGGGTTTGCTTTGTTTTCTGTTTCTCAAATTGAAATATACCCTTGTTCTATTACTTTCTTCCCTTATAAACCATTGTAATGTAAATTAAATTACCTTATTCTTTGTTTTTGAAATCCAAGAAATAATTTGATTTTTACTGGAAGTTGAAACCGAACATTAAATTACATTAACATTCGTTGGAGATTCATTTTTATGGGTAGTTGAGGTTAAAGGATCCATTTTTCAAACTTATTTTTTTACGGGCAGTTAAGGTTATATTTGTGGCAGATTTCATCAAATGGAAACCCAGTTTCTAAAATGAACACGGATAAACTCCAAACAAAAAATGAACACGGATAAACCAAGTTTCTAAAATGAACACCGAGGAACTCAAAATTCATCATATTGGTTATATTTATGAACATAAAACGAACACGGATAAACTATAATAGAATAAAAATTATGTACCTCTTATTAAAAGGTCACCCAATTTTGATAATGTCGGAGATAAGCTAAGATTGGTTGGACCCCGGAGATGAGTTTGGAAGAAGAAAAACAGGGTGTTCCCTGGTGTGAAGATTGGAGACTTGTACAGTACGTAAACCATTAAGAGTAAGAGGAGAGGTTTGAATAGTTTCCAAGTTTGCGTAATATCCATAATACAATTTAGTTATAACTGTTCTCCTAAATGAGATGTGGGACATATGTCAATCAGTGAGTATAAATGACTCTTTTGTTAAATTAAGAACATGACACGTATAATAATTAGAATTAAAAAATTGAAAATTCTAAAAAATTAGAATCAAGGGATTGGAAGCCTCTCAGCGTTCAACATACATATGTATATATAATAAGAGAGAGATATATATATATATATATATATATATATATATATATATATATTGCTATTAACCACGAGAGTGTGGAGGTGTACACAGAGAGGGGATTGGTATTATGTGAGGGGTTACTACTTTCGATAATTATGGGAGTAGCGTAGATGATTTTTCCAAATATCGACAGGATAGCGATGGATTTGAACTATTGTGAATAGTGAGGGTAAGTTTTGGTGTTCGCAACACCAGGGCATGAATGATTTTTACTAGGTATCACCTGAGAGGGAGTCTAGCCTGTGTATATGTGTATATATTTTGTATTGTGTGGTGCGATAAACACGTATTGAGGTCTTGTGTTCTCACATTTTATCCCGGTAAGTAGGGGTGTCTACTGAAGTGAATCAGGGTGGTTATATTTATTTTCGAGCAGGAAGAGATATATAGGGATTTCTTTTGCGCAAGAAATAATGATAGTAAGGGCGCGGTATTTGATGTTGTCTTTTGTAGCATAAGAGTAGGAGTGTATGATTTTGTGTTAAGAGACAAGTATTTGGGGGTACATACTATGGACTGAGTGTCTAACAGATCTCAACGACCGACAAAGTTAGGTAGTAGTGTATCGGGGGGTTCCTTGTTTGGATTTCGCTTGTGAGACGTCCCACGCATGAAACTTAGCGCAACGTTGGAAGTGGGGAGATGTTTGGTCATTAGTACATACCCCGGTTATTATTCATATATGTGATATGACTACGGGTTGAAATTTATATTACGGGTTACGGCTAGCATAGTTGGGTAACCTTCATGCGGTTAAGCACGGGGATAGGGTGTATGGGTGCCCTAGTTAATTAAAATGCATATTTACGTAACTCTTAGTTAGAAGCGGAAGAGATAGATGTAGCGAGCTTAGAGGCACAGGTATAAGGAGTGATATTCGATACTTGGAGCACTAGGCTTATCTTAATTTCGTGGACGAAATTCTTTTGGGGGGGGGGGGGATGTAACACCCCGTAATTTTAAGGATTTAATATTTAATTATTTTTGGGAAATAGAAAAATATTTAAATTGGAGAAACTTAAATTCATAATTTGGAGCCTTTATTTGAGTGGGAAGAATTATTTATTTTAGGCGACTTTAAGTTTAATTCTTCGAAATTTCGTGTGTCGCATTTTGAGGTCAAAATTTAAGAATGTTATAAAGTATTTTGGATTACAATTTTGAGTGCGCGGTTTAGTCCTGATGGGTAGAGATAGTTAAAAAAGAGTACCCGAGGTAGTAATCAGGTTTCGAGACATTTTTGGGCATAGTTGGGCCCACACGGGGTGATTTGGGCCATTTTAATTAGGCCCATGTGGCAAAAAAGGGATTAGGGATTTTAAACCTAATTGAGAGACTAGTTGAACGGCAGTTAGCAAATTCTAAACCTAAGGTTTGAGAGAGAAACAAAGGAAGCAAATCAAGAACAAATTGGAGACTTTTTGGAGACATATCTTGGGTGTTCGTCATCAAACCAGCCTCTACACCAACGGATCAGACTCTAAGAACAATTCCAGGCAAGTGGTTAACTGTCGTGATGCTTGAAATAGGTGATAACCAATTCATATTATAATAGGTGTATATGAAACTTCGTTTTGGATGTGTAACCATAATTAAAATTGGATTTTTCTAAATATAGAGTAATGGATAGATTTAATTACTCAAAGGATGTTAAGTTATGATTTGGGACTGCTAAGATTGAATTGTAGGATGGATTACAGTATGTATTGGGGATTAAATTGGCTGAGAATGATGAGGTAGAATTCGATAAAAACAAGACTCGGGTGAAAAACCCAAATCGGATATACCCATGGTTATATATAAATTTGATGATAAATTAAGGTCTCTAGGATGTTTAGATCTCTTCTTATGTGTAGGAAATGTTGGTTGTGGTTGGGTAAAGGTTTGGAATGAAAATAAAAACTTGAGGGTTCGTTAATGGCTTAACAGAACAGCGGAAAAGAAATGGCCTGTTCGATCGATTGATCGACCTAGGGGATCGATCGATCGATGGTCCCAAATTTTTAGCAAATCGGCTTATTTAATATATAAAGGGAAATTAATTTAGGAATTAATTCCCTACTTTCTATTTAGTAATAAATTCATATGTAACACATATTCCTTAACAATTATAAGGTGATATAATTGGGTTTAGGAGGGTGATAACTGTATGTCACGAGATGATTAAATTTTGAGAAATAATTCATAGGTATTGATTTTGGACCGAGGAAAAATGTTAGAGTATTGTAGTTGAGTGGCACTACATTATTAAAAGGAATTGAGGTGTAATTTATTAATTAAGAGGCGAAATATAGAATCGGGTATTAACGACGGTACGGGCCAAGTGAGCGAGTCCGGGTATAATGGTTGGGCGACACCAAGTATTAAACTAATTGATGTGTTAATTAATTAAATTAGAGTGGAACTGTAGACTCGGGAAGGTAATAAATTAACTACAGAGAAAATTAATTAATTTGAGTCGGACCATAGACTCGGGAATATACAGGCTAGTGTTACGGGTTTTAGTACATGTTAAAGCCGAGATTTATATTATATATATACGGTCTGGTGATATATATATATATATATATATATATATATATATATATATATGTGTGTGTGTGTGTGTGTGTGTGTGTGTGTGTACTTTGTGTGTGCTATTAAATATGAGGGACTATATATTTATTTAAGTTATATACTCTAGTGTTATCAAAGGAGGTTGCGCGTTGTGGGTGAATCCACTAGCTTGAGGAGTAGGGTGAGTATGTCCCCAGGTCATAGCGTCCGGTATATGGGTGAGGGGCTTATATCACTTTCAGGGAAGGAATATGACCGCCTCCACTACGTTTATATTTTTGGGCCAGGTTGGTGAGCGATTCCAACTTGGGTAACTAGGTTGTGTGAGCACACCTAGTGAGATAGCACTTTAGAGGAAATCATTCAGCGAGGGTATACTCAGAGGGATGGATATATGTACGATATATGTGTGGATGTTCGTAGTAAAGGTACGTATATAATGGTAGTAATTATTATATACGAGTAATAATACAGTGTGTGATGTATTTATTTTATATAACTTGTGTCACGGTTATATGATATTATTTAAAAGGAATTAATTAAGTTAATTGGTGAGATAACTTATAACCATTAATAATAATACTCGGTTTAGAGTAGAATGGCAAGAGGAGATTATACCCGAACTAATTGGATGGGGTAGTAAAACTAGGTGGGGTTAAAGTAACCGTTAGGTGTGCACATTAGTACAGGGATGAGTATGTCCTCAGGGGAGTGTGACACTAACTTAAATATAAAGCGCATTCATATATTTTTAATTACTTCAGTTAATTCACTTGCTAAATATTTTCAAAATATTTTGGGTTCTAACCCTTGCTATAAATTCATTTTCAAAACCTTTTAGGTGTCTAGCCACAGGGATGCCAGACTTGATATTCAATTCTAGGGACACGGAGCTGCGGCACAAGTGGATGAAAGCAGGAGTTTGGATTAGATGCGTCATTCATTCCTTCCTAGAGTAGGAATCATATATCAGTTTCAGTTTTACTTAGGGCTTGTTGCCCAGACTTTCAGTACAGTTTTCAGATTTATTTATTCAGGTGTTGGATGTTTGTATTGGACTATTTACTTTGGTAGCCGATGGTTTATCATGTAGTTTAATTAATTATTCTGTTGATTTATTTCAGTCGTGGTGTATGACTCATATTATCTTTTCGCATGTTATCAGTTGCTTAATTAAAAAGATAAAATTTGGCACCGGCTTTTTGGAATACTAGGTGGTTAGTAAGTTTTAAAAAGTTTTTCGACAGTGATGCTAAGAATGAGCCAACTGGGATTCCTATTTTAATTTGGTATAGGATTGATCATCCGGTATTTTATTAAGCGGGGTGTCACAAATAATCCTGTCTTTTTCTCAATGTCAATTCCCAATTTGTCCCATTTAGGGTGCCTGGGCGCCAAGGAGCCCTCGTCGCCTCCGCTACAGCCGAGCCCTGAAGAATACATCATCATTATCATCATCATCTTCCTTGCCTTAATCCCTGAAGGAGAAATTTTCTGAAAAAATTGTTGTTATTAGTACAAATCCAAATGAATTAGAAGAATACAAACACACCTGCACACACACACACACACACCTGCAAAAGACATACAAACACTTTATGTGGTCATGCCACTCTCGAATGGGTCGTGACACGAAGTAATTTTATAAAATAGTTGAAAACTCCCCCCTCCCTCCCCCCCCCCCCCCCCCCCCCCACACACACGTACAAAAGAAAGAGAGAAAATGATTAAGTACAAATGAATTAAAAGCAGTAAACTGATGTTCGATGAAAGCATTAAACTATTATCCAATAATTTGAATACATATTACAAATCTAAAAATTGTTTCAAATTCAGGTTATCATAAAAAATGGATTGATATTCGCTAGGAGTAGCCAAGTCATCCACACTACTGTTTAAACGCTTTGACGCAAGTAGGATGATTGACCACAACTCATTGTTGATATACTCCGAGTAAAACACTTGCTTAACCTTTTGAAATGCACAAACAAATGGCTCATCACTAACATGTTCGTTGTTCTTCAACTCAGACAAGTCAATCCTGATCAAATTGGTGTCAGGATCAACTTTACAAGCACTTTTATCCTCAACTCTTACCCAATTACAATAAAATACAACCTCTATGAAGGTTACATAGTCCAAATCAAATATATTTCGAAATACACCATAGTAAGTCATTTCAGCTTCAACGAGGCTTTTATCTTTTGCGCTCGCTCGAAAGAAAGTAAGAGCCTTGTATGAAAAGCCTGAGTTCTGTACATTTGTACTTTCCTCGTACACTCTTAAGACGAATACATAACTGTTCAATCGATACTTTTTATACTCTTGTGCCATGAACAAGGGTCCCGTGACTAGACGGGCAAGCCTTGATATCGCATCACCCGTCTTTAAGAGCTGAGAATATAGATAAATTAATTATGTTAGTTGTAAAGTTTTATTGTAATGTAATGTTATATAACAACCATTTTAACTATAATTACCTCGAGTGACAACCACGGCCCAAATTCGTTGTCTAATTGTGTCATTATTTTTCGTCTTTTATTGTTCTCACAAGCTTTATATTTTCTGCATAAAATTAATGTGACGAACGTATTACAAAATTAATCATGTATAAAATAATCTAACATAATGTAAAACTTAGAATAATTTAAACTTACTTTTTTTATTCTTCGACATCTTCACGTGTGTCAAATAGATAACGAGCTACTTGCTCATGTTGCGAACTCGTTAATTTCACTCATTTGCCCATCACATAACCACCCTCATCGACGAACTCATAAATATCATCAACTCTGATCGAGTCAGGCATATATTCCCGAGTATAGATTGATGACTCCACGATGATGTATTCCTCAGCAATTGATCCTGTAATGTATCGTGTATTCTTGACTTAATCTTTGACAACTTTCATCAATCTTTCAAATGGATACATCCACCGATATCTAACTGGACCGCAAGAAAGTGCCTTCATATAGGCGTACCAACAAGTGAACACTTAGGTCAAAGATTGATGGGGGAAAGTACTTCTCTAACATACAAATCGCTTTGGACACCGCCAATTTTGCGGCCACTATGTGTTCTTGATTGACTACCTTCTCACACAAAAGTGAGAAGTAGATACTAATTTTCATAATAGCCCTCCGCAAATCCTTGTGCTTGGAGAAACACTGCTTAAACAATAGAGGAACCAATTGCATGATCACATGCCAATCGTGGGACTTACACTTATGTAAATCATGGGTAGCATAATTCACAATCCTTTGCAAGTTGGACGAAAAATTAGATGGAACCTTAAAATTATATATTGTGTCTAAAAGCACCTTCCTTTCCCCACTCCTCAAAGTAAACGCCCCAGGGGGAATTATTGTCCTTCACCTACTATCTTCTTTCAACCATAATTGTGGCTTAAGTTTCAACGATTTAAGTTCTTTTCGTGCATTTTATCCATCCTTCGAATGCCCCCCCTCCCCCAAGTCATGTACCCACAATATGTTCAGCGATGTTCTTCTCTGCATGCATCACATCCAATAGATGGTACACCGAGTTATTCTTCCAATAAGGCAAGTCAAATAAAATTGACCTCCTAGACAATGCCTTTCTTATCTCAGTTTCATTCCCAATTGGGGTCTTATTATGCTTTACATTCTAATATTTAGGATTCTTACCTGGCATATTAAGGCAACAATCAGAAGGTTTAGTTTCAATTTCTGAATCTGAAAGTTTTCTCGACAGTAGCCTATGTTCAACCCCGCCCGATAAAAAATTGGAACATTTCTCAAAGCTGAAACTGTGAGGGGGGGGGGTACAAACCTCCTATGAAATTATCCCCTATTTATACCCTAGCATGCCAAGACATTGCCTTCGTTATCCATGGTACTGTGAAAATCGCTTTAATCTAGGCCCGATGGGAAAATATTTCAACACTTTTTGAGGCACTTTTGATCTTGTGCCTTCCCTGCCAGTAGATTGGACATATCTAGGTTCATCGCATACCAAACACCGATCGAGATTTTCTTACTCCTTTCGTTATAGTATGCAGTCATACACACAAGCATGAATCGATTTATACTTCATTTCTAAACCTTTCAAACTGTTCTTCACCCAATTCAGAATTCTTGTCACGCTATTGCCAGACAAATCGTATTGGGTCTTCGAACTATACAAACCAACCATGGCATGTAAAGTTGTTTGATCTTTCTCACAGTCAGAGTATAACTGTTGGGTCGCCTTAAATTTTAAACTTTGGTAGTCTTCGTCAAGGTTTATCGTGATATCTTCATGAGCACCTGAACCTTGTACACCGTCAGTGACCCCATTCTCTTCCACTTTATGAATGTCATATGCATCATCAACTAAATCCTCTAACATATTATGATCTACGTCATCCATTTCAACATCTATCCTACTTGTTGAAGGTTGTTGTGAAGGTTGCTCGGGGACAAAAGGAACTTTCAATTCCTCGTGAAAACTCCAAAATCGATAATTATCTTGCATACCCATCTTAACAAATGTAGTTCAACTGTTTTCCACTCAAACACCTTACCGTTCTCACACCTAGCATACGAACGCGGAAACTCTTCATCATTATGACATCTCTTTGCGTATTTCATAAATTCATTATCGCCTCTGCAAAACACATCCCCCATTCTATTTGTCTCACCCGTTCACTCTTTGTATTTAGGATATCCCATCACACCTACTACAAACAATCACTTATTAAAGGTAAAAGGCGTATATTCGTGGATTAGTATAAACAAAACTTAGATTTATAGCATGTTTCATTTAATTATGCCTTATTTATATTCGATTTTTAAATTTCAAATTAAAATTCAATTTATAATATTAATACCTATTTCCCCCATCTCCTCTAAAGGGTGAGTGGTCCTATCCCATTCAATGCCGCATATTTCTGTAATATACTTAACGTCTCATACACATTATTACGATTTGAGAAAAATTCGGCAGCATATCCCCATAGTTCTCCAAGTGCACGACGTAGATTCGCAAGTGTGAGTGTTATTTCAATTTATCAATTGAAATAACACTCACACTTGCCAATTTAGTATGTACCCAAAGAACATTAGGATCCGACTGCAGAACTTCCTCCAAAACTAATACTTTTAAACCACTAAGAATATTATTACACAGAAATTATGCAGTCCCAAAATGTCCAAATGGAACAATTCGAGAGATCTCATTACAGGTCTATTGAATGGGTCTAAGGACTATTGAATGCGTACGCATAAGAACTAGAAGACTAGTATCTATGCATACTATATATAATTTCAAGTATGTTTCATTTAATTATCATAAATGAAACTTACTATATATATAAATTAATAATACATTCCTCGTGACACAAATTAATTTTAGAAAAAAGTTGAAAACTCCCCTCCTCCCCCCCATTTGGACAATAATCCAGTGGTCATGCCACTTCCAAAATTAACCAACCCAGCATCGGTCCACTATAATCCAACAGTAACAGCAACAACAAACCAACAAACGTGTATCTCGTACTCCTTCTAATTCATCTACTCAATTAATTCATTCCATCACGTCTAATCAATATATCATCATTAAAGTTATACAGTTAAAGCTTTACAATTAAAGCTATATTTTTATTAATCAATTTGTCCGTTCCAACTGTCATGGTGTAATATTAATGTTTAACAACTTAATTATGAATTCCAAAACAACAACATCTAATATGTACAATTACTAAAAGTCCTAAACATCAATTCAAACTAACTATTAAGGATATTCCTCCAACAGTTGCATGATAGTATGGCTTTGTCCTATTCCACATGAAGATTATCTTTTATATTTATGCATGCTTTTATTTTACTAAAGCATGTAGTTCTCCTATATATTTGGAGACTACTTGGTCTAAGTAGTTCCTTTTTTTTAGATGTTAGTTACCCATATATTGTGTATTTAATTACTGCTTCGATTTTCTCTTCACAAATGGAAAATAAGAGTATTCATTTTCTAAATTAGTTTATTTATTTCTACATGGTATCAGAGCCATAAAACTCTAACGAGCATTTTTTAATCCTGGAATTCTATTTTCCGGCGGCAGTAAACACCATTCATTGCAATTGTCCATCAAGAAAAAAAAACATTTTTACTTTTTGTTGTCGAGAAAAATGAAGAAGACTTTAATTTAGCCGAAGATCAGTGCTGAGAAGACCATGATAATCCTGCAATCAGGACATACCCAAAGTTTGTAAAATCTCCAAATTTCAACCAGTTATGAAGATCAAGCCTGCCAGCATTTCAAGTGAAGACCATGATAAGGCATACTACTTTGACTTAGAGAAAAAAGTATAATTCCATTCCTTCTCTTAAAAGAGCTTACCATTTTTTTTCCAGCTGTGTTAATAGAAAGCTGAAGCTTTATCGATATCTGGAAAAAATTTCCAACAAGAAAATGCCTCAAGAAGCCACGCAGTTAGTTAAATTGAATTTTTTCATTAGACAAGCCACATGATCAAAGTAATAAGATGACAGTTCCCCAGGATCCTATTTGTGATCATTGGAGGAATTAGAAATCAAGGCGGTGAGGCGGAGCTAGCATTCATTGATATAGTCTTGAGACAAGATGATATTATCCTGAGTGAATTTGTTCGAAAACTCAACGACCCCCTGAATCCATCGTGATCGAGCCCAAAAAGAGAAAAGCCTCTAAATCCATTGTGATCAAACTCATTTTGTCCCAAGAGGCCCATTACAGGTGAAGGTCTAGCCAAAGCCGATAATTTAGCCTCTGAATCAATTTTTGATCAATCTCATTACGGTCTAAGAGACCTTATTAATTTTTATAAAGCTGATTATCGCGTTGCTGCATCTACCGTGGTGAAAATCAATGGTTTTTATTTATTCTCAAGGTTTTTGGTGGTGACAGTGGAGATCTTGTCACTCGATTCGATCGCACTCATAACCAAACCTGTTTACTCAACATTTTTCAATCTCTACGCTCCAAGCTTGGAAGCTTGGTGTGTCCCCTCATCCCCACGTTCACTTGAGGGGGTCTATTAAGGATATTCCTCCAACAGCGGCATGATAGTATGGCTTTTACCTATTCCATATGAAGATTCTCTTTGATATTTAGTCATGATTTTATTTTACTAAAGCATGTAGTTCTCCTATATAGTTGGAGACTACTTGGTCTAATTAGTTCCTTTTTTTTAGCTGTTAGTTACCCCATATATTGTGTATTTATTTACTGCTTCGGTTTTCTCTTCACTAATGAAAAATAAGAGTATTCATTTTCTAAATTAGTTTATTTATTTCTACACTAACTACTTACTAATTTAAAACCAACAATTAATAAGGGGAATCTAAAGGCTCCTAACTCATTTATATTCAATTAAAGTCATAATTAAATTAACAATAATAATTATAAGTCCCAATTCCAATTCCTATTACGACTATTATGTGAGAAAAATCTCAAATTGAACTTTAAGCCCCTTAAACATGGGGAGAATCATTATTTACACATTTATGTATGAAACCAACAATGGGGAGAATCTAAAGGGTTAATTACATATCATTATGTATTAGCCAATAATATTTATATTTGGGTATTTACACATTAATGTATGAAACCCTAATTGTTCCATTACCCACACACATGCACATGCACACTATACACACACTACTCACACACACACCCTCCCCCCTGCTGCCCACACACACGAACACTACACACACACTGCCCCCACCACCACTCCACCCCTACTCCCCCCCCCCCAACACACACACACCTGCACACACCCATACCCCCCCCCCCTCCACCCCCACCCCACCCCCACCCCACACACACAACACACACACACAGCACACAGCACACCACATACACATGCACACATATTCATATACACACAGAAGGGAGAGAGAGAGAGAGAGAGAGAATGTGGGAAAACAAAACGGTGGGAAAAAATAGGGAAGGGTTTATTTTGCTGAAAAAGTTGTCACGGACGTGTCAAGGTCTTTGACCATGACAATTTTCTAAAATTTTCACGGTCATTGACCGGCTCAAAGGTGGCAATTTGGCCTTTTGGTGTAGTGTATATTTCACCATGGCGATATCATGATATTTTACATCGTGACTCCCACTTAACGCTACCAAGCATACCTTATTATTCTTATAAATCCCTTTACTAGTAATCGATGAACAATTTTGATTCTAGATGTCTTCATATACTTGTATTATACAACTAGTAAACAACAATTTTGAATTCATTCAAATTGTCAATGTAAGTGTTGTTTATAATCGAAACACAATAATTGCTTATATCGAATGCATAATTGCCCACAAGAGTTCAAAGAATTGTTATTATTTTTTCTGGTTGAAAAAATTCCACTTTTTGGAAGCGTCTTACAGTCATATGAAATAGGGGTTATGAGAAAAATAGTCCAATAGTTTACGATTTAAAAATCTGTGCCTATTTAAAAATTAATTATTGAAATATGACAGTTGATACATGATATCATCATCCATAACCAACAATGGTTCTCTTCAAGATATAATGTCGCATTCTCTTATAATCATTCATAAGAATGATGGACAAGGAAATCAAAATTGTCAAACTCCTTCGTTATTCATACACCTCGCTACTCATCACGTACAAGATTGTTTGTCAAACTCCTTCCCACAATGATTATTGATATCTAAATTTAGGTTCGATATTTGGAATGATCTTTGCTCAAGTTACCCAATATTTATAACCACTGGTATTATGTTATTCTTAAAGAAATGAAATAACTGTAAGAAAACCAAAATGTTTTACATGGTTCAGCCCATAAATGGTGCCTACATCCACGAGGTAATGTCACTATCTCTCTAGGGTTTGGTACAAGTCTTATACAATACTCTCTAGGGTTAGAACTAAGTGTTTGTGTCCCCTAGTTCAGAGAAGTAGTAATCTATATAGTAGTTAGAACTTAAAGAGATGAAATACATTTATACACTAGGTATTTATATCTTCACACGATAATGTGTAGCTGAAAATTAATTCATGTGCATGTGCACAGTGGCTATTTAATATTCCAAGCATATTTGTTCATATTATTGATGGTTCACCTTCCTGGGTGTGGTCGGCTGGATTACCAATCATAAGATATCTGAGCCAATCGAGTTCATTCGCTGTTTGAGGATCCAATGATAATGTTGACAAGTTTATTATATTATAGGTCTGCATGGCCTAATTAATTTGAGCTACAACAAAATCCCCCACTACTTTATTCTTGATAGGGTAGCTAAAGAATGGATTATTCTTCTCTTAGAGCTGCTCCACTCTCGGGAAGGTGTTGGTTTCCGAACTCAAGGTCTTGTAAATTACAATCCACCATGCCAATGTCATTATAGTTTTGTAAATAATTAAAAAAAATAGATAATTGTCTAGGGGTGCTGATCTTTTGGAAGCCTGGAGAAATAGGATGTTGTAGATAGCTGAAGCGTTGGTACATTTAATCATTTAAAACTTGGAGCTTAAGGGACATCCTTTCACCTATATAAGGTATCTTCCCTATCATTCTCACTTCTCATTGAATTTCAACGTCTCTCCCTTACTGTTGAGCTTTTTATTCATTATTGAGAAGAAAACTGCGATTGAGTGTTGGACTTCACTATAAGAATCTTTTTCTCTTCGTATTTTCCATTCTGAGTTTTTACAATGGTTTATATTATAGATGAGAGTTATTTAGAGGAATTTAGAATAAATTGTAGGATATCTGAACGGGTAGTAACTGAATTGGTCCGCGTGACTTGTGTGCTTTGGATGAGGGCCACTGGCTTCCCATTATTTTTATCGCAGAGTGTGGAGTGTCTTTCCCACCCAATCATATTTTTCTTGAATTTTGTCAATATTTTGAAGTGGTCAAATCTCAAGTGTTTCCAAATACATAGAGAATGGTAAATGGGGTTAAGCGCATTAATGAGTTGTTTGGAACCCATATAGGCATGAGATAACTGATGTATTATTATAATTAGGGGACCATTGCTGACAACATATGTTATCTGAAGATAAGATATTCTAACAAAGCGCTGGTGGTTAATTTTTCTGAATCCAATAAAGATTATTCGGATTATTGCCTAATTGTTAAGAATTGGCAGTTTACCCCTCTTCTCGAGAGTTAAGAATACACTGGGTCACGTTTATCTTGGGAAGGGCGTGGCATAGGTCCACATCTTTAAAGATTATTCGGATTATAACCCCGATACTCCTCCTGTGATTGATGAAGTGATGGATAATAAGGAAGGAGTGGCTGAATCTTTCGTGGCCCCTGAGATGACAGTAATTGTAGTTCGTCCTGAGGATGAGGTCACTTAGCACAAGGAGAAGGTGTAACCATCTAGGATTATTTGCATGCTTTTTGTCTTCTAACACAGTACTTTTGTAATCTAAATTTCTCCTTTTTTATGTATTTCATTCAATAATTTTAATGAAATATCTCATTCTTTCAAACAAATGATGTTGATGCTTGGTGTGCCCTTTCTTTAACCTTTTATACGCATGCCTTGTTTTTCAGTTGAACTCCAGAAGGGTTGTTATGGTAGCTATCGAGAGTGTCGTATATAAAAAGAGTGTTCAAATCTTTTAGGTTGGTCATAAGGATCTGAAAGAGGATGAACTGGAGCAACTGCTCAACCTAAATGCCTTCAATTAAGTCAAATAATCTTAACTTTGTGTGCACAGACTATTCAGTCAAACTGTAATGACTAATACCTCATACTACAAAATGATACTTTAAATGCAAAAGGATCATACGGAGTCTCTTGCCAGCTTGAAGGCTAATTATAAGAAGCAGTTTGTTCGGCTAAGCAGTGAGAGTGATTTTGATAAAAAGTCACAAGACATCTCTTCACCTTATGATAAAAAGAAGTTTGTGATGAAATGTGAGGTAAATAGTGCTCGAGAGGTAGCCAATGTATTGGAGAAAGAGAATAACATATTGAGGAATGAGTTGAAGGGATTAAGAAGCCAATAAGTTTCCATCAGAGCGAAGGGATTTCTTTTCTAAAATAAGAGAATGCCGGGCTAATAAAGGAAATTTAGAGATTAAAAAAATCCAAGGGTGGTAAATCCTCTACTCAAGTTGTGGTCTCTCGCTCCACAGTTGAAGAACAAAGGACCTAGCTGACCTCGACAACTTGATAAAAAGTCAGTCGGTGAGCATTAAAAAATTGAGTAAGAAGTTGGACCGTCTTACCTTTCATTTTCATAAGCAGCCACGTACCCTTTGAATGAACGGGTATAACGAAGTCCTAGCATATATAGGTGATGAATTGGAACATACTAGGAGAGAAGGGTACAAATGAGGTTAGCTCAATGACTTTACAGTTGTGAAGTTGCCTACAAAAGATACTTTATGGTACTAGTACGATCCTGGTTATTTGGATCACCCTACTCCTTACTTTAAGTTCGACACGAAGTGGATTCCTATGGATGCTATACCCATAAGCTTGGTTCGAAAATATCTTGGAGATTATGGACTTCATGAGGAAGATATGCTCGTTCAGCCTTTGTATTTGGTGGACAAATCCAGTTCCAGTAGGCAAAATAGGCTTAGGGAGCTAGGATCTACTGCTTTTCCTTCGACCCTAGACGTCCCTACCAAAGGCATAGAGAAATTATTGGGAAAACGTCCAGCAGAATTAGAAACTCCTGTGTTGGTTTTGTGTTTGAATTTTGAGAAAGAACTTGTAATAATGTCATTTTTTTCTTGAATAAAATCTAAATTATTAATTATGTTTCTTTTTATGGTTGTGGTCTACCGGTATCTTAACATTATGATTATGTGGTCGGTTATTGGCCGAATCATCTGTTTGACTGGTTACCAATTCGGGCGAACCTAAGTTTCCCAGTCCTTGGGTTCTACAAAAACACTTATGGTTGTCCAAACGAATCTTATCATTTTCAACTAAGTGTTTATGTTTAGTTTGGTAAAACTTATTGTTCTTGACTTTAATAGTTTATACATGAAGTTTTAGGATTAGAAACTTCTTGTTCGTGGCTTGTCAAAAATGAAGTCATACATGAAATTCTAAAATTTCTTGTCGTGTCAATGATATTTTAAATTTTCTCTTGCTAGTTCTAAAGTTCTAAGATTTTGAGTAATTTTGTCCTTGGATTTAATTTTATTTGTTTGTTTTTTAGATACCTCTCCCATTCCCCAAACAAATGCAAAAAAGGAAATCAAGTGCTGATAAACTGATAAATTTTTTATTGATATTGTAAAAGACCTTCTATAAAAATACTGTAAACTTTAATTCATAATCACAGATAAAATTTTCTCAAATGCTCGATATTCCAGGGGTTCTTAAATTTCTCTCTTTCCAGAGTTTTTAGGCAATAAGTACCTGGTCGGATGACCTCTGAAATATGGTGTGGACCATGCCAGGCAATCTCCAACTTGTTTATTTTCTGGAGAACTTTATTCAAAACATAATCTCCCTCTTTTAGATTGCTCGACTTTACTCTCATATTATAGAATTTAGCAGTACGTTGCTGGTAGGCAGCCATAGGCAGTGTTGCATTTTCTCTCACTTCTTTTATTAAGTCTAAGTTCAGTCTCCTCATGAGATTACTTTTAGGAGAGTTAAATTTGAGCACTCTATGACTAAGCAAACCAATTTTCGTGGGTACTACAACATTTGTCCCAAATGCCAACATATAAGGAGTTTCACTGGTAGTTGTCCTCGACGTTGTTTTATAGGCCCAAAGCACACTGTGCAGTTCATTGATCCAGTTTCTTTTGGCGTCATCATGCCTCTTTATAAAGCCATCAAGTAGTGTTTTATTGGTTATTTCCATTTGACCATTGTATTGAGGATGCCTAGGTGTAGAGTGCAATTTTTGAATTTTGGACTGGATACAGTAATCCTTAAATTTCTTTTTATCAAATTGAGTCCTATGGTTCGTGATGAAGGCATATAAAATACTATATCAACATATGATATTCTTGTATATGAACTGGAAGACTCTCTTATAAGGCATTTCAACTAGGGGTTCAGCCTCCGCCCATTTGGTGAAGTAGTCTATAGCAACGACTAAATATTTAAACCTTCCTCTTGTCTTCGACAAAGGGCCGACCAAGTCAATACCCATATGGCAAAAGGCCATGGAGATGTGATCGGTGTTAATATAGTCCCCATTCGTCTATGGATGATGGAGAACTTCGGGAATTTATCGTATTGCCTAGTATATGAAGCCTAATCTGCCTTCATGGTTGGCGATTAATATCCCTACATGGTCACTCATCATACTAATAATTGGCCTGCCAAATGGGGCTCCGTACGAACCTTCGTGTACCTCTTTAATCAGGTCTTGTACTTCTAAAGGATGAACACATCTAAGTAACGAAATAATGAATCCTCTTTTATACAAAACACCTCCCTCCAAGACGTAGCTAGCTACTTTGTATCTCAACTTTCTTACTTTTTTAGGGTCTTCTAGTGTAATGCCTTTTTCAATATATCTCTTGATGGGATCCATCCATGAGGGACCCAAATCTACTGCAATCATATTAACAGTTTCTTCGTCAATACTTCTGGTTATTAAAATTTTTACAGGAATGGTCCTTCTTAATTCTGTTCTAGTCACTGAAGCTAGCCGAACAAGTGCATCTTCTTGGACGTTTTTAATTCTAGTCACTCTAACCATTTTAACCGCACAAAACTTGGATATTCTATCTTGGGCCTTTTCCAGGTTTCTTGTCATCAATTCTCCTTTGACTCTGTATATACCATGTATCTTATTGATGATCAACTGGGAATCGCTGTGGGTCATGACCTGCTCGGCGCCCAATAAAAGTGCTAATTCGAAGCCTGCAATCAGTGCTTCATACTCTGTCTCGTTGTTAGAAGCTTGGAATTAAAAACTTAAAGCATATTCCACTTCTATATCATCAGGAGTATTAATTATTAACCTAGCACTGCTACAAGTAGCACATGAAGATCCAGATACATACATCTTCCATACTGGCATTTCTCTATTGAAGTTACCTTCACTCAGGGATACATATTTGAACACTTTTTAGCTTTGCTCCAAGTATCGTTTTGTTGCTTCTCATACAATGCATGTTTCCTGTTTGTCTTTTTCGGAGCTATCATTCATAGAAGTCTACTCGGGATGGTTAGCCTTTGAGCTTTCTTCTGAAGAAGTCTGCTAGGTTAATGTTTCTTTTTCCAAAATTTAATCATCAGGATCTTCGTCATAAGTGAATTCGGCTATAAAATTTTCTACCGCTTGTCCCTTTACTATTGTCCCGGGTTCAAAATATATATCATATTCTTCGAATTCCATTGCCCATCCCATTAACCTCCTTGACTTCTCTAGTTTATGAATGGCTTGGCATAGCATTAAGTCTTTGTAGACTATAATAATGTGAACTTGGAAAGGCCTTATTAGTCTAGTAAGTTAGTTTTCGATGAGGGCCAAAGCAAGTTTTTCTATTGTGGGTACTGAATTTCAGCTCCTCGAAAGGCCTTATTAGTGTAGTAGACTGGTTTTTGTACCCTATTTTTAAATCGGATGAGTGTCGAGCTAACCATCGACTCATATACTATTAGGTATAACTATAATTTCCCCCCATGAGTGATCGCAAGAGCAATGGTTGAGATCCCAAATATTTCATTAACTCCAAGACGGCATTCTCACATTCTTCATTCCAACCAAGATTCTTTCTTAGCACCTTGAAGAAGGGCAAGCATTTGTCAGTAGCTTAGCAAAATAACCTGTTAAGGACAGCTACTCTTTCAGTCAGTTTTTGTACATCCTTATTGAATGAGGGAGACTGTACGTCAATCAACGTCCACATGGTCTTCAATGCCTCTCTGATTTACTATAAGCCCCAAGAACATTCCTTCTTGTACGCTAAACACGCTTTTGGTGGGATTGAGCTTCATCTGGTGCTTTTCCAGTTGATCAAATGTTTGTCCCAACTCCATAATGTGTTTAGCGAGTTTCTTGATTTTTGTGAGCATGCTATCAAGATACACCTCCATATTTTTACCAATTTATTCCTCAAAAACCATATTTACCAATCTTTGGTATGTTGCTCTAAGATTTTTGAGCCCAAAGGGCATAACGTTGTAGCAATAATCACCTCGGTTGGTGATGAATGATATTTTCTCCTTATTTTCTGGCTTCATCTTGATTTGGTTATACCTTGAATAAGCATCCATGAAATTGAACAACTCACGCCCGGCTATGGCGTTAACTAATTGATCAATTTTGGGCAAAGATAAATGATACTTTTGACAAGTCTTGTTGATATCCGTAAAATTAACACACATGCACAATCTATTTTTCTTCTTTCTCACCATCACTACGATAGCTAACCAATTTAGATATTTGACATCTCCAATGAACTTTGCCTTCTGTAATTTTTCCACCTCTTCTTGGATAGCCATGTTCTTCTCGGGACTGAACACGCGTCGCTTCTGCTTGATCGACTTAGTGTCTTTAATGGTATTCAACTCATCGTATATTAATTCTAGGTTGATCCATGGCATATCTTCATGGCTCTAGAAAAATACATTTCTCCTCTCTTTAAGTAATTTTATCAGTTCCTTTTTTGAGGGTTGGCTCTAAAGTTGAGCCGATTTATGTAGTCCTCTTTGGGCGATCCTCCTCTAGGATGATCATTTATATTGCTTTTACAAAATGTCCTTTAATCAAATCAGCCTCTTCGCGGGGATTTAAGGGCTCAATTTGGTAGGTGGTGGTGAGTTTTTTTACTTTTTTCTTGTCGACTGATGTGTAGTTGCATTCGCTAGCTTCAATTTGATATCTATGATAACACCGACCCTATAGTGTGTGAGGAATTTTAAGCACTGGTAGACAGCAGACGGTACTACTTATAACTTCTTCAAGCCAACCGTATTAAGGAATATGTTATAAGATGATTGGACGTTATTGTCTAAGATAAATAAACGAATCATTTTTGTTCGACTTGCTGGTTATGTGCCGATTAGAATTTCCAACTTGACAGTTTTCAAATGATACACTTTTTCTCTTGATAAGCCTATTAGGGGCCTGTGATAGGGTTGTAATTTACCATCGTGTAATCCCAATCCTTTGAAGTAGTCATAAAACTTGACATCGGCTTAAATATCATTGTTTACTAAAAATTTTGCCACTCTTACCTCATGTACTCGTACAGTGACGACCAGAGAATCATCATGGGGATAGAGCACTCTAAATATATCATTCTTAGAAAAACCTATTACCAGCTTGTCTTTGCTTACCTATCTTGGGCGACCATCAACATTATCAGACAGATTGATTCGCCAAATGAATGAACATGCTTTGGTTCATTTAATTAGGCTTTCCTTTCAGATATTTTATCTCCGCCACCAGCGTCTCTTCCTGTAATAAAATAATAGGCAAAAAATATCATATTTACCTCAAATTTAGGATCTCAGGGTTACTTCGTCAGGTCTGGGTCATCTTCTAAATCATTGTCTCTGTCTCTTTTCTTATCTTCCCTTGCAAGGGGATTCTGGTCGTCTCCTGGTGTCTTTTTCCTCTGTCTTGTCAATGAACTTAGAAAGCTTTCCACGTCGGATCAGGCTTTCTATCTCATTATTTATGGCTATGTAAGTATCAGTAGTATGTTCATGGTCCTTGTAAAATTCACAGTACTTGGACTTATCTCTCATGTTAGGGTAAAATTTTAGTTTTCAAGGCCATTTTAGTTCCCTACTTTCCCTGATGATTTCCAAGATATGATGTATGCCAACAGTAAGGGGGTTATATTCATCATACTTTTTGGTCTTTTCAGACTTCTTATCCTTTTGTTCCTTCTCCTTAGAGTTATTTTTCCATCAGCCTTAGAACCGGGGACCTGTTTTGCAGCCATAGCCTCCTCGGTGCTCATGATCTAACCAACTTTAGCCATTAATTCAATCATGGTCTTAGGGGGGGTCTTTGGCCAGAGCATAATACAATATCTCAGGGAGAAAATCACTCATCAAGGCAGTGATAGCAATCTTTTCTTCATAATCTACCACTTATAACTTGTCGGTGTTCAAACAAGTGATATACTCGGGAGTGGTTTCCCCTTGTCACTCAAAAATACTTAGTAAATGAGCTGCCCTTTTGATGGGTTTGGTTCCAAAGAAGAAATTACTGATGAATAACTCGATGAGTTGCTGGAAAGTAGAGATTTACCCACGAGGAAATTGTTTATACCAAATCTGTGCCGATAAGGTAGTAGTGCTCAAAAATGCTCGGCAACGCATTTCATCTGTGACTGACCAGATGTCTTTACATGCAGGACATGATCAGTTTTTCCATCATACTTAGGAGTAACCACGGGTCGTTTAAAATTAATAAGCGTGGGGAAGTCCACAATAGCTGGAATAAAGGGTGATCTCTTTATAAAACTCCTCTGTAAGGGATTTTTACATTTGGCCATTCCTCCCAAGCGGTCTTCCTACCACTAGATTGAACCCTTCCAGAGATGATCGTCTTTATGGGAATCAATTTTAGCAGCTCGATCATGCGTTTGTATTGAGATCTCTTCCTAGGAAGTCTTTTCGGCACGTGCAGATCCTCGTATGCTGGTTTATGACTTGAGAAAATCTTCTTGGCGATCTTGAGATCTGGATGGCTCCCTGTGATGGTGGCCTCTATTTGCACGGGTACCTAGCCGATCGAAGGCAAAGTCCATGCGTAGTCTATCTAGGTTACTCGGTCGTTCTTGAGAGAGAGGGAGAGATAGAGACCATCAAAATAATCAGTGGATATGATAAAGGAGATCACACCAGGGCAGTAGGACCTATCATTTGAGGATCTGGAACATCTGGATCTGCTTTTTTATTCCTGGGAGCTAAAGATGGCATTTCCCTTTTGGAAAATTGAGCGACAGCTGGCCTGTCTTGGAGCGTTTGAGTAAGTTGTCTTACTATTTCTTGTGTTGCTTCTTGTCCCTTCGCAATGTTCAGTAGGATTCCTTGAAGATTTCCAATGCCAGTAGGGGCAGAAATATTGAAGGTGTTGCCTTCGGCAAGACTACCCTCTGGAATGTTTTTCATACTTCGATAGTGTGATTAAAAAGTAGAACTTGAAAGAAACTGGTAAGAAATAACAATAACTTGTCTTTTCACATACGACGCCAATCTGTTGATGTCTAAATTTGGGTTCGATATTTGCAATGATCTTAGATCAAGTTACCCAATATTTATAGACATAAATAATTATGTTATGCGTAAAGAAATGAAAGAAGAGTAAGAAGACACAAAGGTTTTACGTGGTTCAATCTAAAAATGGTGCCTACATCCACGGAGTAATGTCACTATCTTTTTAGGGCTTGGTACAAGTCTCTTAGTAATACTCTTCAATGTTAGAACCAAGTGGTTGTGTCTCTCAGCTCAGAGAGGTAGTAATATATTTATTGTAAGTTGATGTTAAAGAGATGGAATACTTTTATAGACTAGGTATCTATATCTTTACACGATAATGTGTAGCTGAAAATTAATTCACGTGCATATGCACGGTGGCTGTTAAATATCCCACAAAATATCTAAGCCGACCGGATTCATTCGTTATTTGAGGATCCAGTGATAATGTTGATAGGTGTCATTATATTATAGGTCCACGTGGCCTGATTAATTTAGGCTACAATAATGATCATGCATTGTGTATAACATTATTTGATAAGAAAGACAAATTTCTTAAATTGCAGTAAAGACTAGGAGATATTGATAACAATATTGGAATTGTAAGTGAAAAGAATTTTGAAGACATAATTACAAATTAGGATTATAGTCAATGAACTAACCATAGGGGTTCTTGTTAAGCCCGCAATACAAAAATTGTTGCGTTGATAAACTTTACGCATAAATAGACTTCTGAACTGTAAATTGCCCTAACACCCAGTGGTTGCCATTGATGTTTTTTCGTCAAAGGATAAAAGGTACTAATGTGACATGACAAAATAGGTTGAAGGCCTGAAGTTGGTCCGAAGATGTGAGTATATTTGTACACAATTTACATAAACAATTCTAGAGTTTTGACGCTAATTACTATTTTGTCAAAAATAAAAGGATTAATTACACTCCGGTCACCCGAACTTTCCCTAATTTTCACTTTCCCAACCGAATTTGAAATTTCTAGACTCAACCACTGAAATTTACATAAATGCTTTAAGTAACCCCAAAACCCTAATGTTAATTTTTTTAACGGAAGGTTGGTCATGTGTAAAGCACATTTCATGCACATGAGAATATTTTGGTCCAACCCAATATAAAATAATTTTTTAAAAAAAACAGAGAACTCTCTAAATAGCATTTATAAAATATTTACAAAAAATTATAATTAAAAAAAATGGAAACTACAGAAGAAAAAAAAAGAAATTACAAAATAAAAATATTTTAAAAATTATAAAAAAAAAGTTTAAAAATACTGAAAATATTTTGGAAAACAGAAAAACTTTTGAAGAATTAAAAAAATATTAAATTTAATAAAAAAAGGCTTGTAAAAAAATAAAAAAAAATTCCAAATTTAATTAAAAAAAACATATAAAAATTTCCAAAAAAATGAAAATTTATAAGGAAAAAAAAAGAGCTCCTGAAAAAACCATTTCAACCTTTAAAAAGAACTTAAAAATTTTAAAATCCAAAAATGATAGAAAATATGTAAAAATAGAAGAAAAAATTTCATTCCTCAAAATAATATAACCTTAATAAAAAACATAAAATAATTTCCTGAAAAAATAAAATTTCTAAGAAAAAAAAAAGATCTCCTGAAAAAAAACATTTCAACCATTAAAAAGAATTTAAAAAACATTTAATAAATGTTTAAAAAATTAAAATATGATAGAAAAAGAGTTAATGGTTTTGGGACAAAAAATAGATGTGACAACCCGCTCAAAAAATTAACGGGTGGCCAGCCCTATACTAAAATAATCAGGAATTGCAAGTGGATCATTCTCAGCATCAACTGACGATCCTAACAATAAACACGGCTAACTACCCATTATAATAAAAAGAGAGCGTCAAAAAAATTTAAAACTTTTATTTAACACCAATTAAAACCAACCATACAATAACTATCCAACAACATAACACCTAAATATAATGAGGGAAGCACGTATGCTCCCATAATGCATAAAAGAGTATTACAAAATGTACACAGTAAAAATACCTGAATATGCTGTCGGGTCACAAACAATATAATAATCTGAGAGAGAAAAATATAAAAGTGTCATATTACAACACTTGGGTATAAACCCGATATACAAACTGGATCCTAATCTAGATAAACAAAAGATAGGAATCGACTAAACAAAATGCCGCAACAGTCCGCTACTGCCACAGCTCCACGAATACACTGGATGAGTACACGTCAATGGCGTCCTTGCGGAGGAAAACCTAGAATAATACAATACATGTACATAGCTGGAGAAAATATAAACGGGTCAGAGCCCGAGGTGAAAATATTTTATAGCAAGAGCATTAAAAAGCATAATAATTATAAATGCATTATGACATGATTAAGGTGGAGTTGCACTCTCCATAAAAGCCATCTCACCTCTCAACTAAAGCGCGCAACTAAACGTGTGCACATGATCTCCAATTAATTGCCCGAATCTATCTAGGCAAAAGGATCTAACTTAAACCCAATTTAAACCTTCAATTTAAAACCAACTAACTTATCTCTCAATCTACACTTATATAAGTTTCATCTAAATCATATACGTAATGTTATTGTTCTCTATTATTCGTTCACTTACTTAACACATAAAGTTTACATAACCATCCTCTTACTACATATACACGATACATAAACATTCTCCTTACTAGAATTTCTCATATTCTCGTTATACCATCAATATACATATAATTATATGTTAGTTATTAGCATATAAGTGCTAAGGACTAAACTTACTCCCAAATCTCAATACTGCACTGCGTTTCGTGCGTGGGACGTCTCGCAAAGCGAAATCTAAACAAGGAACCCCCCCGTTACACTACTCTTGACAGTATTGATTTTCGAGATTCATTATGCCCTCAATGCATGATGCATGTAACCCAAATTATTATTATTCAATTAATTTATTTACTATTCCCAATTCTCAATAGTGCACGGCGTTTCGTGCATGGAACGTCTCGCAAAGCGAAATCCAAACGGAACCCCCCCGTTACACTACTCCTGGCACTGTCGATCGTCGAGATGTATATACTATATATATATATGAGCATTAAGGACTAACTTCTCCTCACTCCCAACATTACACTGCGTTTCGTGCGTGGGACGTCTCGCAAAGCGAAATCCAAACAAGGAACTCCCCTGTTACACTACTCCTGGCAATGTTGGTCGTTGAGGTCCATTATGCCCTCGATTCCCAAAGCACTAATCACACCAGAAATATAATAACCATCCAAGCGAGCTATAACTCGAGGACGCAGGTTCTCAATGTTATCATCTTCCAGTTGCCCAAATCATATAGCATACTGGGGACCACCCGTAGGACTAAACGACACCTACTTCGTGATCAACTCACACACACAACGTCCGGAAAGCGGTCATAGTTCCTAACCGACAAGTGAGAACGACACATACCCTCGACTTCTCATCCCCAAAATATAATGCAAATCACATATCAACACAATGGAGGACTATGACCTGGGGAATATCCACACACTGCTCATCGAGCTAGGGTGCTCACCCTTATCGCGCAACTTCCCAATGATAGCAAGAAATAGGTATGCTCCAATATATATATATATATATATCATCACATACGATATACATACCTCATCACATCATATAAAGATATACCATCATATAAGGTATACCTATCACATTATTTACATATTAGTATTACGCTCTTAGGCGTAGATGAAATAATATCATTATTTAGTATATTTCTCTATTGATATACTAATCGTCGATTCTCACATCTCTTCCCCACTTAGTATACACTATACTATTTCTCACTTGAAGTTCTCGCATCACTTCTAGTTATGAATTGTCTCTCAATTCTATTTATTTTAAGGATATTCTCTATCCTAATACACCTCGATTAGCATTTCTCATTGTGTGAGACATCTCCCAAATTAATCATCGTTAAGGATATTTCTATATCAATATGCACATTTATTAACATTTAATTATTTGCAATTCGTAATATGGTTCAATCAATCATATGAACCTTTAAAGTTATCCCATTTGGGATCTTGATCCTAAGATCCAATATCACTACGCGCATTGTCACTCTTTCATATGTTTTCATAATTATTTCCAAATAGGAATCTCAATAGTAGTGGGCTTCCCCACTTAGTATATATTACATCATTTAATCGACATTCTCTCAAACTAAATCCGTATGACTCTAATAATTTCTTATAAGGGAAACTCCCTAAAATCTCCAAAGCATACTTTATATAATTCCTATAGAGGTTCCCAATCGATAACCTTGAATGAAACGGAATGAAATTCTCCCTAGAAAACATTCCCCCAAAAGTCCCTATTTTCGAATCGATTCGGGCCAAATCCGTATCGATTCGGCCCTGCGAATCGATTCGGCCTCCAAGGTGAATCAATTCGGGTCATCAGACCTGGGATTCTGTCTCAGGCCGAATCGATTCGACTGGGGTCCTAATCGATCAGGTCACTCAGACCTGGGCACCTGCATATTTCCGAATCGATTCGGCTCCTCAGAACTCACGAAAATGGCTACTTTTTATTAAGCCAAAAATCCCCAAAATTCATTTATATTATCTTCTAACCATTTTTCTTCAACCCAAACATAATATTATCATCAAAACTCATTATCTAATTCAATCCAACTAATTTTATATCCTCAAAATTATTTATACACTACAAATCTAAGATTTTCCCAAAAAGTTAGGTTTTGATAAACTAAACCTAAAACACATAAATTTGATCCAAAAATTATTCAATAAATGGTACACAATAATTATTTAGCAAGTTTAATCACTTGCCTCAGGTTCGTAGGGTCTGATTCCTCCTCGAGATCGCGTATTGGCCGAAAAATCCCAATTTCTCTCTCTTTCTTTCTTTCTATTTCTCGTTCTCTCTAAGGAGAATTGTTTCTCACGTAGGCTTAATAAGCCTTGTCTCCCAAGATACACAACTTTAAATGATAATACACACTTTAAATGACTCGGTAACTTTAATTCGATCCAAACGAGCTTAAATTATTTCAGAACCTAAATAGACCCCAAATACAGTCATTTTGACTTTCTCGACCCTTCCGGAAACAACTACACCCTCAAAATTGCCATTAGAAACACTTTCTAACAACTTCAAATTTTGACCTCAAATGCCAATTTAATAATTCTCCAAATAAAATGATATTTATTTCTCCTAAAATAAATAAATTATCGTCTCTAAAGTCTCGAGTTGTTACAAACTTCCCCACTTACAAGAATTTCGTCCTCGAAATTTAGCTAAGCCTAATACTCCAAAGCTCAACTAGTCCTACTACACTCATCCTCATTAATCCTATACCCAAACCTCTAACTTCCCCCGATGGTTTTATTTTAATTTATTATAAAACCAATTTTAACTACTAAGGAGCCCATACACCCTTTATTCGAGTTCTACTCGTAAAAACATAATTAGGCTTCTCTTGCCTCAAAAGTTCCATAATTCTAAAGATATATAGATAATACTAGCATTTTAATAGTGTAAAAATTTTAAAGGGTCCAAAGAAATAACTCCTCTCAATTCCTGACATTCGCCACTTTCATGCGGGGGAGGTCTCGCAAGTGAAATCCAAACAAGGAACCCTCCTAATACACTAATATGTGACGACGCTGGGGATTGAGAGTTTGTTAGATCCGGACTAGAGTTTCAAAACATTTTGTGTAAATCATTTTGAGATGGCCCAAAGGCCTATAAAAGTTTGGTTTTGAAAAAGTTTATATAAAGAAAAAAAAAGTTTAGGTCTTACGATACGTATATAAAATGCCTTATGCCCATAACACAATGTATTAACAATGATCGTACATACAACAACATACAGCTCATAAAATTAGCATAATTATGAGCTAAACTTCCCTGCGCCTCACTAATCCAAAAATCCTGAACTCTTTTCAGAAATAATATCTTACATCACATTAATATATTGCCGTTCATTAGGCTCGTCCATAGCTGGAATACAACAATTATATAAGTCTAACATGACTATATAAAATAAGTAGCTTTATCATCATTACTCAATACACAATAAAATTCTTACATTCACAACAAAGTTATAGCTCTCTTTCTAGCACATTCCCATAAAATCTAATCTTTCAAAAGATAGAAACATAAGAGCCTCACTTGCCCAAAATTCTCTTTTAGCGTTATTACATACCTAATAGGGTTATAGCACTACCCTCTCATAACTATCTCCCATACGATAATCCAAACTCCATATATAAATATTTTTATTCACAAAGGAAAGTAACTTACGTCATCCATCTCTAGTCCGATTGCCCTTCCTCATCATTGGGCTCCCACACAAAGTCCCCTGGTCTAAAATGACCTTGAATCTGCTGTAGGGGTTGCACTTCCAAAACTTCATCAAAACTTGGTCCTTTACCTCTTTTAGGATAATCTTTCCTTCTATGACCTATTTCTTTACAAAAGAAACATCTACCCGCAATTCCTCTCGACCCACCTGGAGGAACAAAACATCGTTGTGACTCTCTATAATTCGATTTATACCCGCTGGTATTACTGGCATTCCCTTCGCCAAACCTACTTGATGAACCCGAATCTCTAAAGTTCCTCTAGACAATAAAGACGATATTCATGAAACTTCAACAGTGCCGCATTCACTACCTCGACGAAAGTCACTAACACTGGGTCCTCTAACAAATGCTGCCGAATTCTCCAATCTAACCCTCGCATGAACTTTGATATACGCTCCTCTTTCGTATTTACCTCATCAGTTACTAATTTTTCCCATCTAGAAAAATGTTCTTCATATTTTGCCACTGTTCGATTACCTTGAAACACATCCATCAATTTCCTCTTTATTTCCTTCTGAAATGGGGAAGGAAAATACCTTCGATCAAAAAGTTCCCAAAATTCTGTTATAGGCAATGTATCTCTCTGTTCTGATATGGTAACAGACTCCAACCACTGGAGAGTTATACCCCTTTAACTTAAAGGTGGCTAAAAATTTCTTCTGCACCTCACTACACTCAATCATACGGAGGTGCCTTTGTATACTATCCTTCCATTAACTGGCAGCCATCGCATCAACTCCCCCTGAAAACTCTGGAGGATGCCACTTACTAAAATCTTCCTTCACTCTTTCCCACATGGACAATCCTGTTGGGGCTTGGGATGCTTGAACGGCAGGTTGTCGCGCCATCGTAGAAATGGCAGCAGTTACTAGTTGTGCCACAATGTTGGCAACTTCATCTGTAGTCATGTTACTTTGAGGCATTTGGGGTTCCACACTCTCAGCCCCTTTATTTTCCCTGACAGAACGACTTCCCTTCAGTGGCATCTGAAACAAGAACAAGTGTATCAGAACGCCTTTCAAATGTTTTCTTATTATAGAAGAAATATGGACGTATAAATACAACAGTCCTAATAATAAGGCTCCACATCAAGAACGCTTACGGAAGATCGTAGTAACCACACAGATCCTAAAGGCACTAGAGCCTGATGCTCTAATACCACCTGTGACAACCCGCTCAAAATAATAACGGATGGCCAGCCATATACTAAAATAATCAGGAATCGCAAGTGGATCATTCTCAGCATCAACTGACGATCCTAATAATAAACACGGCTAACTACCCATTAAAATAAAAAGAGGGCGTCAAAAAATTTTAAAACTTTTATTTAACACCAATTAAAACCAACCATACAATAACTATCCAACAACATAACACCTAAATATGATGAGGGAAACACATATGCTCCCATAATGCATAAAAGAGTATTACAAAATGTACACAGTAAAAATACCCAAATAAGTTGTCCGGTCACAGACAATACAATAATCTGAGAGAGAAAAACATAAAAGTGCTATACTACACTACTTGGGAATAAACCCGATATAAAAAGTGGATCCTAATCTAGATAAACAAAAGATAGGAATCGACTAAACAAAATGCCGCAACAGTCCGCTACTGCCACAGCTCCACGAATACACTGGATGAGTACACGTCAATGGCGTCCCTGCGGAGGAACACCTAGAATAATACAATATATGTACATAGCAGGAGAAAATATAAACGGGTCAGAGCCCGAGGTGAAAACATTTTATAGCAAGTGCATTAAAATGCATAATAATTACAAATGCATTATGGCATGAATAAGGTGGAGTCGCACTCTCCATAAAATCCATCTCACCTCTCAACTAAAGCGCGCAACTAAACGTGTGCACATGATCTCCAATTAATTGCCCGAATCTATCTAGGCAAAAGTATCCAACTTAAACCCAATTTAAACCTTCAATTTAAAACCATCTAACTTATCTCTCAATCTACACTTACATAAGTTTCATCTAAATCATATACTTTAATCTTTAATGTTATTGTTCTCTATTATTCGTTCACTTACTTAACACATAAAGTTTACATAACCATCCTCTTACTACATATACACGATACATAAACATTCTCTTTACTAGAATTTCTCATATTCTCGTTTTACCATCAATATACATATAATTATATGTGAGTTATTAAAATCTAAGTGATAAGGACTAAACTTACTCCCAAATCTCAATACTACACTGCGTTTCGTGCGTGGGACGTCTCGCAAAGCGAAATCCAAACAAGGAACCCCCTCGTTACACTACTCCTGAAAGTATTGATTTTCGAGATTCATTATGACCTCAATGCATGATGCATGTAACCCAAATTCTTATTATTCAATTAATTTATTTATTATTCCCAATTCTCAACAGTGCACGGCGTTTTGTGCGTGGGACGTCTCGCACAGCGAAATCCAAACAAGGAACCCCCCCGTTACAATACTCCTGGCACTGCCGATCGTCGATATGTATATACTATATATATATGAGCATTATAGACTAACTTCTCCTCACTCGCAACATTACACTACGTTTCGTGCGTGGGACGTCTCACAAAGCAAAATCCAAACAAGGAACCTTCCCCGTTACACTACTCCTGGCAATGTTAGTTGCTGAGGTCCGTTATGCCGTCGAAACCCAAAGCAGTAATCACACCAGAAATATAATAACCATCCAAGCGAGCTATAACTCGAGGACGCATGTTCTCAATGCTATCATCTTCCAGTTTCCCAAATCATGTAGCATACTGGGGACCCCCGTAGGACTAAACGACACCTACTTTTCTGATCAACTCACACACACAACGTCCGGGAAGCAGTCATAGTTCCTAACCGACAAGTGATAACGACACATACCCTCGACTTCTCACCCCCAAAATATAATCGAATCTCATATCAACACAATGGACGACTTTGACCTGGGAAATATCCACACACTGCTCATCGAGCTAGGGTGCTCACCCTCATCGTGCAACTTCCCAATGATAGCAAGAAAGGGGTATGCTTCAGCATAATATATATATATATATATATCATCACATACGATATACATACCTCATCACATCATATAAAGATATACCATCATATAAGGTATACCTATCACATTATTTACATATTAGTATTACGCTCTTAGGCGTAGATGAAATAATATCATTATTTAGTATATTTCTCTATTGATATACTAATCGTCGATTCTCACATCTCTTCCCCACTTAGTATACAATATACTATTTCTCACTTGAAGTTCTCGTATCACTTCTAGTTATGAATTGTCTCTCAATTCTATTTATTTTAAGGATATTCTCTATCCTAATACACCTCGATTAGCATTTCTCATTGTGTGAGACATCTCCCAAATTAATCATCGTTAAGGATATTTCTATATCAATATGCACATTTATTAACATTTAATAATTTGCAATCCGTAATATGGTACAATCAATCATATGAACCTTTAAAGTTATCCCATTTGGGATCTTGATCCTAAGATCCAATATCACTACGCGCATTATCACTCTTTCATATGTTTTCATAATTATTTCCAAATAGGAATCTCAATAGTAGTGGGCTTCCCCACTTAGTATATATTACATCATTTAATAGGTATTCTCTCAAACTAAATCCGTATGACTCTAATAATTTCTTATAAGGGAAACTCCCTAAAATCTCCAAAACATACTTTATATAATTCCTATAGAGGTTCCCAATCGATAACCTTGAACGAAACGGAATGAAATTCTCCCTAGAAAACATTCCCCCAAAAGTCCCTATTTTCGAATCGATTCGGGCCAAATCCGTATCGATTCGGCCCTGCGAATCGATTCGGCCTCCAAGGTGAATCGATTCGGGTCATCAGACCTGGGATTCTGTCTCAGGCCGAATCGATTCGACTGGGGTCCGAATCGATCAGGTCACTCAGACCTGGGCACCTGCATATTTCCGAATCGATTCGGCTCCTCAGAACTCACGAAAATGGTTACTTTTTATTAAGCCAAAAATCCCCAAAATTCATTTATATTATCTTCTAACCATTTTTCTTCAACCCAAACATAATATTATCATCAAAACTCATTATCTAATTCAACCCAACTAATTTTATATCCTCAAAATCATTTATACACTACAAATCTAAGATTTTCCCAAAAAGTTAGGTTTTGATAAACTAAACCTAAAACCCATAAATTTTATCCACAAATCATGCAATAAATGGTACACAACAATTATTTAGCAAGTTTAATCACTTGCCTCAAGTTCGTAAGGTCTGATTCCTCCTCGAGATCACGTATTGGCCGAAAAATCCCACTTTCTCTCTCTTTCTTTCTTTCTATTTCTCTTTCTCTCTGAGGAGAATTGTTTCTCTCATAGGCTTAATAAGACTTGTCTCCTAAGATACACAACTTTAAATGATAATATACACTTTAAATGACTTGGTAACTTTAATTCGAGTCAAACGAGCTTAAATTATTTCAGAACCTAAATAGACCCCAACTACAGTCATTTTGACTTTCTTGACCCTTCTGGATACAACTACACCCTCAGAATTTCCATTAGAAACACTTTCTAACAACTTCAAATTTTGACCTCAAATGCCAATTTAATATTCTCTAAATAAAATGATATTTATTTCTCCCAAAATAAATAAATTATCGTCTCTAAAGTCTCGGGTTGTTACAAAAGAATAAATCCAGTATAACAAAAATTTGTGAAAAGTTGATAAAAAAATTCTGCAAAATTCTAAATAAGCACTTTTAAATATCTGAAAAAATTGAAGTTGGGAGAGTGAGCCGAGAGAGAGAAAGAGATGAGATGCATGGTTTGGATGGTTTTACGCTTTTACCATTAAATAACCTCATGTGACTTCATGTGCTATGCACATGACCTACTTTTCCGTTAAAAAATTAACGGTGTTAACGTGAAGGGGTTAGTTGAAGTCGTTTTCGAAGTTGAGGGGATTAACTCTAAAAACTGAAAGTTTGGATGGTGAAGTGACAAAGGAGGTAAAGTTTAGGAGGGCAAGTGTAATTAACCCAAAATAAAATGTTGGTTATGTAGCATACCAAAATAAGTCAAACAGTCGAAGGTAGTCTGAACGTGAGCTTTGCATATGAACTTCTACACAGTTTAAAGTCGTGTATCTTCCAAAAATATTTTTTTAGATGGAATATAATTTTATATAATAATTATTTTATATAAAAATAAATAAACAACCCAAAAATAATGGTAATTCTTCCCCAAACTATATATGTTTAATCACTCAAGAAGAATATTTTAAACTATTATTCCTTTCACGAAACTTGGAACGGTATTAAATAAACGACTTATCAAATTTCGAAAGGCTACTCTAACTATTGAGCTACACTACTATATATATAATACTGCTCTTTTGCAGACAGTTCCGCATTTTAACAGTGCAGACCAGACGTGTGTCGCCTGACGATGAGGGTAGAAATTATCGGCTAAACTACAGGAATTCTCTCTCTCTTTTCTGGGGTCACCGTCAAGTGACACATGTTCGGTCCACACTCTTAAAATACGAGACAGTCTGCATAAGAGCAGTATTGTATATATATATATATATATATATATATATATATATATATATATATATATATATATATATATATATATACAGTACTGTACTTATGCAGATTGTCCCGCATTTTAAGAGTGCAGAGCGGACATATGTCACCTAGCGGTGAGCCCAAAAAAGAGAGAGATTTAATCAATAATTTCTACCCTCACCGTCAGGCGACACATGTTCGGTTCACACTCTTAAATTATGTATATATGTATATATATATATATATATATATATATATATAGTACTGCTCTTATGCAGACTGTCCCGCATTTTAATACTGCAGACCGGACATGTGTTACCTGGCGGTGAGTCCAGAAAAGAGAGAGAGTGCTTGTAGTTTAGCTGACAATTTCTACGCTTACCGTCAGGCGACACATATTCTGTACACACTCTTAAAATGCGAACTAGTATGCACAAGAGCAGTACTATATATATATATATATATATATATATATATATATATATATATATATATATATATATATATATATATATATATATATATATATATATTGAGGGAGAGAGAGAGAGAGGCACGTTCCTGTGCACGCTAAGTTTGCACAGTGCTAGTGCACACCAATTTTTTTAAAGCATTAAAGAATATTTTTGAGTTGATTTTTTTTATGTGATATTTAAACATTTCAACGGATCCATGTAAAAAAAATTAGCTCAAAAAAATATTTTTTGCTATTTTTAAAAAATCAGTCAAACTTTCACAACTTTTAAAGTGCTTAAAGCAACGAAAGTTTGACCGATTTTTTAAAAATAGTAAAAAAAGTTTTTTTGACCTGATTTTTTTACATGGGTCCATTGAAATATTTCAATGTTACACAAAAAAAATCAACTAAAAAATATTTTTTTTACTATTTTAAAAAAATAATGTGCAAACTTAGCGTGCACATGAGCCTCTCTCTCTCTCTCTCTCCCCCCCCCCCCCCCCCCCCTCAAAATATATATATATATATAATAAAGTAGCAAACTTATGTATGTCATAAGTTTTGATTTCCTCCAATACCCATTTCAACCTTGAAAATTTTGATTTCCTCTCTTTTGATGGGCGGCACAACTGTAATTCATGTCTCATTCATGGGTGGAAATGATCAGGTCTATTTTTGCATTATCCCGCTCAATGAATTCGTCACTTTAATTTGAACTCTCCTCTTCACGATTTCCAACACACCTCTTGGGACTATTCTATCACATCTCCCTTACGATCTCTCACACCACCCTTTCTCAACCCCGGTACAACATCAAAGGTACTACTCTATCTTGAAATTATAATTTTAGAAACCCTAATTTCTATATTTCTCTCTCTGTTTCCACTAATACGATTGTTTTCTACTGATTTGTTTATTTGGGGCATTTTCTATATTCGTGTAGGTTATATATTTTGTAATTTTGCCTCTGATTCAGGTTTATCATCCGAAGATGTAACAAATTCATTCTTCATCTAGGTACTATCAACTTATGGGTTTATGTATTCTAAAGACTCGCGATTTTTCATATTTTTTTGCTGCGAATAGTTGGTAGACAATTAGTACTAAAGACTCACGATCTTTGTATATGCTTAGAAATCAATGATCTTCTATTTGAAATGAGTTCAATAATATTTGATCTTTTACACTACAAGTATTTGACAAAGTATCAATGTGATATTTTATTTTGGTGGTGAAGGTCTCAATCAAGAATCCTATAAATACACATCTCAAAGGTTAATAAAACCCTTTCTTGGGAGTTTTGGTTCGATTCTTAGTTCAAAATCTGATCTATTTAGTTCGATCTTGGGTACGAGGTATAATCTCTATGTTTTTGTTGATTTTCTTCTAAATCAGGTTTGTAGATAATGCGTGTTACTATGTATTTATTTTTATTTTTATTTGGGTATTTGTATCTAATACATACATAAATCAGGTTCTTGGTACTATAGGTACACAGGTGCTCATGTTATTGATTCAAAATTTTAGTTAAATTTGGAGGTTTTATTCTTAGTGTTAGTTCTCCATTTTACAGGTATTATGTCTCTCTCTCTGCTGTTGTGGTTTTATATTTATGTCGATTTGGGTTTACACCTGTTTGTATATACGTGTTTTTGAAGTCAATTTTTAGGAGTCATTTTTATAGGTATATCTGGGTTATGCCTATTTTTAAAATGGAGTATAGATCCTTACTCTCAACGAACTTCCATTCCATATGATGTGATTGTTTTTTGAAGGGGTGTATTATTATTATTTGTATCTTAGCTCTTGGTCTAAATTTTCACATTTTTATTTTATAATCTTACAGGTATTTTGAATCCCACTATTTAGTGATGCCCCATTCAATTATTATTTGTAGCTTAGCTCTTGGGGTGGAGATTTATCGGTATTTGTTCAAATCCCACAATGGAGATTTCATTTTATGTTATATTCAATCTATCACTATGATCATGGTGCAGGCTCATAAATTCACCGTTGCACTGTTTATAGGTATTTAGTGTCTGTAAACAGACTCAATTCGTGTATTAAGAATATGTTAAGGGACTCTATATAATTTGTAAACAAATTCAATTTAGTGTTTGATAAATTCCTTTTTATTACACTTGAAGCAATTTATTTCCCCCGACCTTTCTGATCACTTTGTAATTCTGTTTTCTAATGGTTATCATTAGTTCATCTGTAAGTTACTTGGAACCTTTCGTTTATGATATTGGACTAGAAATATGTTAAGTTCCATACCTTGAATTATTACATTCTATCTCCATTTTAACCCGAATTGTTGCCTTTATTATTGGATTATGAAATATCATTAGTTATTATGCTAATGCAATTACTAATTAATTTGTGGTGATGTATGCATCTGTCCAAAATTCTTTCAGATCCAGATAGATCCTTCGCCGATCTACAATTTGATCATGGCTTCAAGTATATAGTCGTTTCATGTATAGGGAGTTTGTTGTTCATAAGCATGTTCTTCGTAGACTAAAAGCTCGATGATGTATCATGTATGTTACTAGATCTGCTAGCACAGACCAATTTTTACAGCTTTTCATTTTTTTGCCATTGATATGCGAGCTTATTTTTTTGTTTTCCATTTTTCTAGCTGCGCCTTGCGGTTCTCCAACAGCTGAACAAATGTAAAGCCTATTTTGGAAGTGGAAATGTATGGGCCAGCAGTCTTTATCACCTTTAAAGGTGTGATTTTTTTATATTTATTGATAAACATCTTAAACATTTCTTTTGTTAATAGCTATTTACAGTTTAAACATTTCTTCTGAAGTCATAGGTATGAAGATTGATTATTGAATTATGTGAAATTAAGAGCTCGCATCAACAAGATTTCTTCGCTAAGTGTAGCTGCGGGTCTTTTGAATGTTGGCATATATTATGAGACGTGAAATACTGGAGTTCTTAGCCCAGACACTTTAAAGGGTCTCAATGAGGGGACTAGAGACTTAACGAAGCAGAAATGGTTCTACAAGGTTGGTTTAAAAGGTGAAACTTTAAGTCTTAATACACTCAGTGGAAGTAACTCCATTGAATTAGTTGAAGGATCATTATTGGTTCAAAAGCAACCTTTAACATGGTTCAAGACTACATTCAATTCTCCAGGAGGAAATGAACCACTGGCTTTAGATATGAGTAGTACGGGAAAAAATGAAATATGGATAAATGGTGAAAGCATCGGACACCACTGGCCTAGATACATAGCACGAGGCAGCTGCGGTGAATACAATTACGCTGTAACTTTCACAGAGAAGAAATGTCAAAGTAACTGCGGACAACCCTTAATCTGTGTACAATGCTTATTTTGCAATCTTAATCTGTGTACAATGGGAAATTTACAATCAGTCTTAACATAAACATTAGTCACACATGTTTTTGGGAGGATAGTCGATGTTGCCTTCAATTGATATGTTGAATGGTTGTTTGTCATTATTTTATTCCTCATTAAAATTGTAATTATTTAATTGATATGCTGACATGGTATCTTTATTGTGACTTTTCTGCCATTTTGTTCCTCATGATGTGTAGACATGATGATGGTTAATATGCTATAAACACGCTGATGGTTGATATGCTGACTTGATATGTTGATGGTTGTTTGCAAGTCTAGCCCCACAATCTGAATTGTTTTGCTTCAGAAACATATGTTGCTCTCTCTGGAGAAACATGACTTCTGTTTAATATGTATATTTGTCTTTATAATGCTTAATGTTGGTATTATAGTCGGTTTATGTTGGATATTTTGTTGATGTTGATGTTGTTTATAGCAGGATTAATCCAGTTGGAGGTGAATGGAGTTTTTCTACCTTAATTCTCGGAAGATCCTCAATCAAGCGCTTGAAAATGACCATCCATGTGTACATGTTTCTGGACTTCCTATATATTTCTAGACTTCCTTGATCTCTTTGGCCGATAAATAATTTATCAAGAAGGCAGATGACCATCATTCCAAGCTCTTCTTACACCAAAAGAGTGCATCGGAGTCCAAGAAGTGTAAAGATCACTTAGTTTCAGACAAAACAAAGCTCGCTAAGTCTGGCAGGGTTCTTTCATCTTTCCCATCAGTGATGAGTGCCTCTCAAAGTGTGCAAAACAAACGGCCAACGGGTTTTAGTATGCACCCTTGAGGTTATCCACAAGCTACACAAGTCCAAGGACAAAAATGATTCACAAATTCATATAAAATGATTTAAGAATTAAAGTAAGCAATTTACAACAATGATTCAAAAATTCGTATAAAATGTTCTGTTTGTTTTTATTTTGATTTACGCATAGAGTGATATTCTGTTGGTGCTGAAGTCAAGTCTCATAAAAGCAACTGCCTATACAAGGTTATGGTTGGTACCATCTTGATATTAAGTTACTAGCAGTGGATCCCAAGTTCCTGATGATATTTATTTTGAAAAGAAACATGTACTTAACTTCTGATATATATAGGTGATTGGAAGAATGAGGTTTTGTTTTGTGGAGTTGGAGTTGGAGAATTTTTCTTTTAAAACCTGCTTTTATATTTGTTACCTGTTTTATATTACATATTTTAAGTATTCTTTGTTATCCAATTGTGTGCTTAAGAACATCTGCTTTAGTTGGTAATTTTGGATTTGTGAATTTATGACAGTCTATCATTTTGTCATTGTTATAATGAAGTTGTCTTTGAATGTATAAGCAAAAATCTTCATAATTCAGCATAAGCTACAATGGCCGACTTTAGTTCAAATCCTACTTTTGGGGGGACTTGATTCTCTGTGGAAAAACCTAAAAATTTAAGGTACTCAAATACCTCGTTGTGCTAATGCCCTGTATAATTTTAAATAAATAGGAAAATTTATCATTCCCACTTATATTGCCAGACTGGAATGCTGATGAAGAAATGTTATTTCTAGAGGTGTTTTTAATTTCTTTAATATTCATTAACACATCGGATAATTAGACAAACAAAGAAAATGCATCTCAAATTTCCTGAATTGGTTACATTCATATATATTACAAATACAAAACTTTATAACTTTATCTACGAATTTCAATTTTTGAAAATTATAGTCGCGCTTTCAGGCATGGGTATACCCTAGTGTGTGTGTGTGTATATATATACACACATAGGCTCTTGTGAATACCAAGTATACAGACCTTTTTTAAGTTGTAAAAAATATATTGCACTAAACATAATGAAATAGAAAAATAGGATTCCTGTAGTTGACCCTAAATAATTGAAAAAAGGCTTTGTTGAGTTGAGTTGAGTTGAGTAAAAATATTTTTGAGTTGGTTTTTTTGTAGAACTTAAACATTTTAAGGAATACTAGAAAAAATTTCAATTCAAATAACTTTTTTTGTTATTTTAAAAAAGTCGATTATAATATGTTGATTTTTATATTGTTTACCGGTTTTATTAAAATACCCAGAAAAAAAATGAGTTAAAGTTTTTAAAAAAAATTATAAATATTTAAATATCATATAAAAAATTAATTCAAAAATATTTTTTTTACTATTTAAAAAAAATAATATAAATATTTATTTTTCATACTTGGTCTTGAGGAAGGCAGTCTTAGCTGATTATTTAATCCCGACCCTTCTTCTGCCCTTACATGTTTTTGAATTCAAACTCTTCCCTAGTTTATTATATATATATATATATATATATATATATATATATATATATATATATATATATATATATATATGAATTATAATATAATATTCTAAAATCAAACAAGTTCTATTTTACTTCTTCAAAAAAAAATTATTTTTGTAAAAAAACGGTTTTTTATATTTAAAAAATGGGTCATTTTTTTAATTAACGTTTAGTCCAAATATTTTTATTTTATTCCAAAAAGTCATTCACAATATAAAACACTCACAAACACTCTTTTTTTTCTTATCCTAAACTTTAAAAAAAAATTATCAAAAATAAACAAGGGCATGGGGTCGTTAAAAAAAATACCATCGGTTATTAATCTATTATTTTTTAAGTAACACGATCACGACCCAAATAAATCGTGATGTGGCATGGAGTCGTATTTTTTTCATACCGGTGGCACGGACAATTTTGTATTATTTCAAAATTAATCTTTTTACTATTTAAAAAAATGGTCTGCACTGGCGGTATGCATAGGCGATTCAACCACTTATACATACCGTTGGCGCGAACCATTTTTTTCTAATATGTTGGTACGCGCCAGCGATATGTATAGCTTTTCTAGGTTAAAAAAATAGTTTTTATATTAAAAAAATGGGTCATTTTTTTAATTAACGTTTAGTCCAAACATTTTTATTTTGTTTCAAAAAGTCATTCCCAACATAATAAAAAAAATGGTTCGTGCCAGCAGTATGTATAGGTGGTTGGACCGCCTATGCATACCGCTGGTGCGGATCAATTTTTTAAATAGTAAAAATATTATTTTTGAAATAATAGAAAATTGTCCATGCCACTGGTATGAAAAAAATACGACTCCACGTCACGTCGCGTTTTATATGGATCTTGGTCGTGTTACTTAAAAATTAATAATAAATCCATAACCGTTGCTACTTTTTTTAACGACTCCATGCCGTTGTTTATTTTTATTGTTTTTTTTAAAGTTTAGGATAAGAGAAAAAAGAGTGTTCGTGAGTGTTTTATATTGTGAATGACTTTTTGGAACAAAATAAAAATGTTTGGAGTAAACATTAATTAAAAAAATGACACATTTTTTTAAATATAAAAACGAGTTTTTTTACATAAAAAACCTATACATATCGTTGGCATGTACCAACATATTAGAAAAAATGGTCCACGTCAGCGGTATGTATAGGTGGTTGCAGGGGCGGATCCACCCCAGGCCGACGTGGGGCGGCCGCCCCAGTTCATTTAAAAAAAAAAAAAAAAAAAAATTTAGGGTTTTTTGTGTAAAAAATTAAACCTGGAGGTTACTTGAAATTATATTCAAAGTTCAGGGAAAACTCTGTAATAAACTAAAAAAAAAAACTTAAAAGTCTGTTACTCCCTCTTCTCCCGTACCAAATAAAAAAAACCCTATTTTCTCCCACTCCAAAAAAAACCCTATATGAAATTAAATTTATATGTGAAATTAAATTAAATTTGTAAATATAGGGAATCAATGGAGAAATATTTAAAACGAAAAAGATGATACAACGCACCAACCGTATCCGAAGCGAGGTTCAATCATCTCCCACTCCAATTAGTGTTGAAAATGAATATTATGCCCAAAAAAGTAAAAACAATCCAAAAAATGCTCGAAAAAACTCGAAATAACCCCCAAAAAAATCGCCTCGGGGGCTCCCGACCCCAAACCCCCGGCAACTATCGAAACTTTCGCCCCACTGCACACATAATCCTGGATCCACCACTGGGTGGTTGGACCGCCTATGCATACCTGCAACGCGGAGCATTTTTTAAAATAGTAAAAAAATTATTTTTGAAATATTAAAAAATGGTCCCTACCACCAGTATGAAAAAAATACGACTCCATGCCACGTCGCGTTTTATTTGAGTCGTGCTCGCGTTACTTAAAAATTAATAGATTCATAATCGCTGGTAATTTTTTTAACTACTCCATGCGCTTGTTTATTTTTGATAATTTTTTTCTTAAAGTTTAGGATAAGAAAAAAAAGTGTGTTTGTGAGTGTTTTATATTGTGAATGATTTTTTATAATAAAATAAAAATGTTTGGACTAAACATTTATATAAAAATGACTCATTTTTTTTACAAAAATAAGCTTTTTGTTGAAGAAGTAAAATGAAATTTGTTTGATTTTAGAGGAAAAGATAATTTTATCTTTCAAAAAGGTTGTAAAGTGTTTAAAAAAAAATTGGAGTTTCGTTAGCTCCTCCCTATAATATAATATCCCCATAGACATACTAACATGAATCCGATGCTGCCATGTTATTTTGTTGTGTGCGTAAATTCATGTGGTGTCCACATTGGGACATGAGGCTTGATGAATAGACCTTGCAAGGATGCATCTATTAGGTTTGACTTGCTGATGCCATGATCAAGGAAAGCTACTTATCACTTGTGTGGGATATACAAAAAAGTCTTTAAAATATAATAATAATAATATTGCTACAAGAATATTATTATGCCTGTCACTTTTCCACTAGCTTTTTTTGCCTCATCTCTATGTATATCTCCACAAAAGTGGACTAAGAATGACATCATTAGATAAATACTCCGAGCACTACTTAGACTCTGAATAATAGTGAGTACTAATGATGTTTCATATTATATACAAAAATATACTCTCCGATGTGCGGACCTCCCCCATATAAGATCAAATATTAATGATAGGGGGATTAAAAAATGTGACATAGTTAACATGATGCACTTGAAGTAATTCGTGCTCAAATGGTCCAAAAATGAATTTATGCATATACGAGACATAAATTGTGTCGCATTATTGAGTTGCAATTTTTATCTGCCTAACATTTTTTTATAAACTTGACAAAAGTGACTTATATATATACGCACAAATACAACTAGGTCGAATTATGTGCGTACAGAACCATCTAACGTGTTAAATGTTCGGGTTGTTATTTTTTCTCTCTTTTCCTTTTTCTAAGACAGATGATCGTCTAAAAAATTTAGGTTATTTTTTTTTATAAAACTTGATGGATTATATGAAAATCGTTTGCAAGTTTTATATAAAAAAATTTATGTGCAGAATTGAAATTTGTGGACCTCCGTACGGACCTCTCTATTTAGGGGCTAAATGAATTCGTTTTTTATTTCATAAAATTTCATTAAAAAAAAACTCAATTATTTAGTGGATAAAACTATCATCAGACATTTTAACGACTAAAAATGTGCGTGTGTGTGCGCGCACGCGCACACACGCATAGATATAGGGAGAGGTTAAGAAATGAAAATAAAATATAAACATTTTAATAAATCTTAATAAAAAAAACACCTAACACGCAATCAATTTTAATTTCTATATTGTAATTGGTTCGTGCCAACGGTAACGGACACGCGTGTGACATGCGCCAGCGGCAACAAACACGCGTGTGGGTGTATTAAAAAATATGCGTGTTCGTTGCTGCTGGCGCGGACCAATTATAACATATTAATTAAAATTGATTGGGTGTTAGGAATTTTTTATTAAGGTTTATTAAAATGTTCATATTTTATGTGGCTTCTGAAGCGCTCTCTCTCTCTCTCTCTCTCTCTCTCTCTCTCTCTCTCTCTCTCTATATATATATATATATATATATATATATATATATATATAATAATGCTATTGAGTGGACTAGTCCTCATTTTAAGAATGCGGACCGAATATGTGTCACCTTACGGTGCACCTATAAATTATCACCTAAATTATAGGTACACTCTCCCTCTTTTCTGAATTCACCGTCAAGTGACACATGTCCGGTTCGCATTCTTAAAATGCAGACTAATACACACAAGCACAGGACTATATATATATATATATATATATATATAAGAGATGAAGAATCCTTTCACGGCACTACCAGCTAGGTGTTATCGAACTGCTCTTCAAAACCATGATGTAAACCCTAGTTCATAAGATAGTACTATTTTGATGTTCCCAAAGGCATTGTCAACTTAGTTATTAGTTAATTGACCTAATCTAATATTTGCTTATCGAAAAAGGAGAACAAGAAAGTTCAGTAATTTATTTTTACATGCATGCAAGACAACAACTACACAATGCCCTAAATCATGCACCCAAGTGGGGGCACAATTAATTAGAGGGTAGCTAGATTAGGTCCCTTATTTAAGAGAAAGATTAAAAAAGTCAGCTTTCTAGTTGACTTCCCAAGCAGAAAGTCTGGTAAATTTAGAGGTGGTAAAGGGAATCATATCCTCTCTCTCTCTTTATACATATACATATATATATATATATATATATATATATATATATATGTATATATATATATATATGTATATATGTGTGTGTGTGTGTGTGTGTGTGTGTGTGTGAGAGAGAGAGAGAGCGAGAATTCTCTCTCACTTATCACACCAGAGTAAAGAGGATCGTTTGTTTAATACTCATTTCATTTGTGCTCTCTCTCTCTCTCTCTCTCTCTCTCTCTCACAAACACACACACACACAACAATTATGAAGAATCTTTGTTGACACATATCACTCATTTCATTTAAGTAAGGGTGTCACAATAATAAAACATGAAATGATAAAAAAAAATGATTCAAAATTTATACAATATTTCGGGTTCGTGTTGAATTTTTCTAATACGAACTCGTGTTTTATGTTATTAGTCATGTCATTAAGCGTAAAAGTTATTAATCACGTTATTCATGTCTATATCGTGTTATATATCAAAGAATCGATGTTCGTGTCACGTAAAGAAATTACAATATCATGTCGTGTCATATTAACATTGGTTGTCTTCATGACCTAAAAATAAGAATTGTCAACCCTACCATTGAAAGCTCTTGTTTATATCTATATATCTATATAATATGAGAATGAGACAATGGTACTATGAATAGTGTCTTAGTGAGGTTTGTTATGCATGATAAATATGCATGACATCTTACGTATTGCATGCATACATATATACATTATTATTTTTATTAAAATATTTTTTTATTTTTTTTTAATATTTAAAAAATATATTTTTTTAATTTTTTTAATGGTGTTTTTTTTATAAAAAAAACGGGTTATTATGGATTGAGTTTTATCACGGGGACAAATTTATCGCCGTGCTCTCGGGTACGGGCATTCGCTAATGTGTATATATATATATATATAAAAAGTTGGGATGCATGTGTGGTCTCAAAAGTAGGGTAAAATGCCACACTGCCTTGGTTCCTAGTTGATGTTCTTTTGTGGGTAGAGGAATAACTTTTGTGTAACATAAAAAGATAGAGAATTTTTTCTTTTAATAAAAGGTTGTCTTTTGATGTGGGATTAAAGTAAGTGGGAATAGGGAATTCCACTCAAAGCTTGAAATCATGCATGCTGGACTTTTTTCCCTCTCTCTCCTATGTTTTATGTTTATCGTGGTGTAGACAATTTTTAGATGAGGCGCGTATTGGATATGATTTGAATCATTTGATTCCCATTTTCTTTGTAATATTTTCAAATGGAGAGATAAGTTCTTCCACCACTTAAAATATATGGATTTGTGGTTATAGCCATGACCACTATAAAATAGAAGGGTATATACGTCTCAGGGGAACAAATAATATGTCTCATATATGCCTATAATATACTGTTCGAAAAATTAGTGGGTATATTTGGACAACAATTTCAACTACCGTGACTTGAAAATGGTCACGTTTAGAATCATTTTGAATGGTCCAATTAGGGCACATATCTAATCTCTTTACTTTTCTCCAGCAGTACTGCTGCGAACAATTTTGAGCATATCCAAGCATATTTAATGGCATACTAAATCTCTTTTAAAAAAATAGCACAATAATTCATTAAAATAAATGAGTGAAACCCATGCTCAAATTTAAAAATTGCGTTATTTTGTTCAGATTTTCGCTCGCGCGTGAACTGGTAAATTTGGCTTTCGGGCAAATTTGAACGTTAAGCGATGGGCCCTCTTTCAAACTTTTTTATTATTTCTTTATGGGAAACTTTAGATGAACCGCCTCCTAGCCCGCCTGCAGACCGCATTTTACCAAAAAAAATTTAAGCTTTTTATTCTTTTGTTCATATAAAAACAGTTTTTTATATGAAAAAAAAAACAGTTTTTATATTAAAAAAAAAAAAACAGTTTTCCGATTAATATAAAAAAAATTAATTTTTTTATTAAAATTAAACAACTTCTAATTAAAATTAAAAAATATTTTTTTTCATAAATAAAGAAAACTATGTTTATTAATAAAAAAATCTATAAAATGATTTTTTTGAATAAAAAATATCGCGATTAATATGTGTAACATTCCCGGATCCAAATCATTTGTTGAATGTAGGTCCGCGCGCCAGAGGCACTAATTAATCGTGATATTTTTTTAATAAAAAATATCTCGATTAATTAGTGCCGCTGGTGCGGACCCACATTCAAAAAATGATTTGGATCCGGGAATGTAGGTCCGCGCCAGCGACACTAATTAATCGCCTAGTGTCACTGGCGCGGACCCACATTCCCGCACCAAATCATTTGATTAATGTGGGTCCACGCCAGCGGCACTAATTAATCACGATATTCTTCCAATAAAATAGTGTCGTTGGCGTGGACCTACATTCCTGAGTTCACATCATTTGTTGAATGTGAGTCCGCACCAGCAACACTAATTAATCGCGATATTTTATTCAAAAAATATCGCGATTAATTAGTGCCGCTGGTGCGGACTCTCATTCAACAAATGATGTGGACTCGGGAATGTGGTTCTAAGACATCAAATTAAACAGGTTTTTTTTATTAAAATTTGAAAAATATTTTTTAAAATGTTGTTTTTAATTAAAAAAAATTGTTTTATAGCGTTTTTTTGTTAGTAAACTTAATTTTTTTATATACTTTTAATTTTACTAAAAAAACTGTTTTATTATATTAATATGACTTTTTATATATATAGAAAACGGTTAAAACAAATAATAGAAAACTAAAAAAAAAAAAAAAAAAGACGAAAAGCGGTCGTTGGAGGGTTTCTACATGCAGTCCATGTAGAAGCTCTCTTTATTTATGAGAGAGAGAGAGAGAGAGAGAGAGAGAGAGAGATTTTCTCTATAACCCTGTAACTAATGTACAAAATGGTTCACAAAAGATAAGTCAAATTTGTTATATGATAAGTCTCACTAATAAGTAGTTCAATTATATAAAGTTAAATTCATATATGTATGTTTATAAAGTAATTTTTGTGAACTCGTTTACATGTCTAAGATTATTTTTTGACGCATTTATATATGATTCGTAAATATTTCCTCTAGGTTTAATAACCAAGAATCACAATTGTAACACCCGGTATTTCTGAGTAATTAAAATTTAATTAATTCGACTATTTTAAATTAAACGTGTGACGTAATTTATTTGAATTAATTATTGTGTGTTTATTAAAATATTAATCGAGAGAGATAATGATTAATATTAGTGTAATAAAATTACTAAGTGAGTAGTAAATAATTATTTTATGTCATAGCGAGTTATAGGAACTTAACAGTGTTATATCTTAACCAGGAGTCGCGTGTAGAGTATATAAGGTCGAGAGAGAAAATTATTGTAGAGTGACTCGAATGGAAATTTCGAGGTCATGGTTGGTTCCGGATGAATCGAGATAGTCAAAATAGTGTACCCAGGGATAGTAATTGGGTTCCGGTGACTTTTTAGACATAATCGGGCCCACATGGGGGGTATTCGGGTCATTTGGGTTTGGTCCGTTAGCCTAATTTCGGGATTAGGGATATTCAACCTAAGTTTTAGAGTTAAAGGCATCCATAACTCAGATTCAAAACCCTAGAAATTGAGAGAAGATAGAAGGAAGAAAAGAAGGGAACTTTAGAGGCCAAATCCAAAGAGGAATTGGGTGTGTTAGTGTCAAATCCATCTTCTACAATATGTAATCAGGCCCTACGAATCTAGAAAGGCAAGTGATTAACTTTCTTCGATTTTAAATTGCAAAAATTCATGTTCACATTATGATAGGTGTAGACAAATCCGTTTTGGGGAGGGTTGTCAGATGTAAAATGGGTTTTGGTGTTTTGGACATTAGATGTAGATTAAATGTTCTATTAATGATGAAACACCATATAGCATTGTTGGAATCAGATTGATAGTCGAAATCTAGAAGTTGAACCCATGTAATTAAGGATGGTGAACTCAAATCTAGGAAGAGAATTGAATAACCCATTTATAAACCCAATTCGTTTATGTAATTGATGGTTGTAGAAATCATTATTGTTTGGGAATCTAAATCATGTTAAAATTTGTTTGAGAAGTGTAATAAATGTGAGGTATAAATTGGTTGAGAGTTGGGTTGATTTGATGAAAGGTTTGGTAACAAAAATGGAGGAAAACGGATTAGGGACGAAGCTGACTGCGCCCAGCATCGATCGGTCGATGAAGCCTGGAATGGGACAATTCAGCTTATTTTATTTGTGGCTTAAGTTTTTATTGGGAATCTGTCCAAGGCTCACTTAATTAGTGTAAAATTAAGAGGAAACATATTACCAAGGGCTCATGGGTAAATATATGGTTGACTTTAAATTGAGAAAATGTGAGGAACCTAAATAATGAATTGAGTGAAATAAATTCATAAATATTTAAATACGGGTTGATTGGGTGTGTCCGGGTATTTTAGCAAGTGAAGTCACATTTAAATATTTAATGGATATGAAATTAAATAAATTTAGAGTCGGGAGAATAGACTTGGGAATTATGGACTAGTTCTACGAGTGTTAGGCACGGATTAGCCGAATTTATTTTAATTATAATATGTGTGTAATTTACACATATATAATGTTATGTTTGTAATTTACACATATATTTTAATTATAGTGCTACGGGTGTTAGGCACAGATATATATGTGTGTAATTTATAAATATCGATGTGCATGATATTTATGTGAAAACATACCCCTCTAGTGCGATCATCGGAGGTTGCATGGTGTGGGTGAATCCCCTAGCTAGTGAATGCTGGGAGTGTATAGTCCCAGGTCATATCGTTCGGTATTTTATTGTGTGTTTTATTTTTGAGGTGAGACATCTAGGGTATGATTCGATCTCAATCTCGGAAAAATATGACCGCCTCCACTACGTTTTGTGATTTTATTACCTATTTCGGTGTGAGTTAACCGACTTATGGTAATCTGGTTAGAATGAGTATACCTGGGATATGATAGCATTATAGAGACAAGTATCCGTGAGTTATTGCTCTGGAGGATGGTTACTATACGCGACATGTGTGTGATTGTTGTAGTACATTTATATGTATATAATAGAGTAGATAATTATATACAAGTGCAAAATATAAAGTGTGAATGCATTATTTATATAAATAGTGTGAATGTTATATAACCAATTAAAGTGGGAATGATCAACTAAGTTAAGGGGTAAAACAACTGAGGAACCAAATGAAGGAAGTGCTTGGAATATAGTAGAGCGACAAAAAGATATGTAATAAGACTAGTTAGGTGCGTTAGGTGTGCACAATAGTGGAGGGGTGAGTAATATCTCAAGAGAGTGCGACACCCGCTTAAATATGATAAGTGTTAATGCGTGTTTAACTGTTGTATCTTAATTACTTTCTAAATATTTTTTAAAATAATTTTGGGCTCTAACTCGTGTCAAAATATTTTTCAAAATATTTTTGGTGTCCATCCAGAGGGATGATAAGCTTGAGGATTCATTCCAGGGATGTGTAGCTGCAGTATTGTGGAGGCTTGCTGAACTTTGTGTAGACGCTTCAGTTATTCATTCCTAGATATGGACTTGATTCAGTACTTCATTTGGGCATGTTGCCCCTTTCAGTTGATAAAATTTTAATTTTATTTTCAAACGGTGTACTTGAATTTAGCTTTATATTTATGTAGACTTATGAATTGGATTCTGTTTTAGGAACTGATGGTTTATTCAGTATTCATTATTTATCTATTGATCGAGTGATGATTCAGATTCTTATATTTGTTATGGATGAGTTACGATATTTTTATCTTTATGCATGTTGTTACGTTAATGAACACTACACCAAAAAAACTGATTTGTCACGGTCTTTGACCGTGACAATGCAATACCCCGTACTTTTATTAATTTTATTTAATGGGATTAATTAATTTATTTAGGATAATTAATTAGAAATTAATCCGGATTTAAATACTAGCGAGACGAGAGTTGGTATTTGATTATGATGATAATGTTGAATATTATTGGGTGAATATGGTAATATATGACTATTGAGTTTATTAAAATTGTTGCAAGTCATAAATACGACAATTCGAGAAATTTAGTTGGGACGCGTATGTCAGACGCAACAGGAATCAATCTAATTGGATTTAAAAGTAAATTATAATTTTATCGTCCATATGGTCATTTTGAGTACGCCGATGTGTCCGGAAGGGTTGAAATAGTCACAAAACACTAGCTTGGGGTTTAGTTTGGGTCCCGGGCATTTTCAGGCCAAACTAGCAACCCGGGAGGGTATTTTAGTCATTTTAATTTTTAACAGATTTTGACCCACGAATTTTAGGCCTTATTTATCAGCCAATAATTGGGCCATTAGGTCCATTATCTGTCAAAAAGCAAGGAGTGGGCAACGTGAGAAAGAGGAGAAGTTATAAGAAGTTCTCAAGGCCATAACCACCACACCACCACTATTCGCCGAAATTGTGATCGGAGAGAAGAAGAGAACCAACCCTTAACATCACCAACGGATCAGAACATCAATTCCCAGGCAAGTGATTTGATTCATTAAGTTTCAGCTAATAATTTATTCATGATAGTGTAGGATTTGATGATAGCCATGAACAATGATTGAAACTCATGAAACTTGGAGTTAAAACTCTAAATTTGGTTAGTGTTTGCATGTAATTTGATTCTGGGAGTATTTCAGTAACAAAATCATAACCTTTGATGAATTAAAAATGAATCTATAAAGAGATGTATGATGATTCTTGAAGAAAATAGAAAAATGGGGTTTTTCATGATAATATGATGATTTGATCCAAGAAAGGTCTATTTGATGATGATTTAAAAGTTTTAGAATGTTAAGAATCATGAAATTAGGTAGTATAATAACTCAATATGTTTACTTTAGGATTTAACGTCATGTAATGAAGATTTGGGACAAAAATGGGACTGAAAAATGAAGAAACTCGTAGCGTGCACCTGCTTGATCGATCGATCGGCATTCATAGGTCGATCGATCGACCAGGCTCGATCGATCGATGCTCAAGATCGATCGATCGATCTCCCCAGAAACTGTGACATTTTTCCCTTTTTGATTATAAGTGTTTTCGGCCATCGAACGTTGTAGTTGGGGATTATATGAATACATTAGGACTTGAGGGAGACCAGTAGGGATATATTTAAAGCCCAGAACATATTAGAATTTGGTTGGAAGGTAGTGTTGAATTTACGAGGGTTCGACGAGTAATTTCCTATATTATAATGTGAGAACATGATTTAAATTCTTAGGAGTGATAAGTTAGAATTTGGGGAAATAAACAAGGACCTCGGAGTACTGAATTGTTATGTGAGAAAAATAGGAGATTTAGTAACCTCTTCGGTTAGGTTTTAAGTACTCGAAACTATGCGACGTGAGACGTATCGGCGAAATATATTATATATCATCCGGAATTATAATAGTGTACGAATTGGACTAATGGTAGAGGGCGGAGAACATACCTTTAAGAATATAACAAGTTATCTAAGTTATGTGAATGCTTACTATATGCATTATTATGTGTATGACATACCTACCATACTTGCTATCACGGGAGGTCGGCTTTCGAAATAGGGACATATAATCTTTGTGTGCCTAGGGGGGATTTAGGTTGGTACCTTAAGGACATGGGGCTGTGAAGGGCTTATTTATGAGTTGATAAGTCAGCTGACCATGGGAGCGTAGGTATGTGCGTGACCCATGGGTATGTGAACTATGTCCGTCTCCATTATGTATGATTTTGTTATTTTCAATGATTCCTGAGTGATTGGGAACACGTAGTCCTTATGTACGTGATGTACCAAGATTGGATAGCAGAGTATGTGTGCACCGTAGCTTAGCTTAGGGGTGCCCTATTTGTATAATTATGCTGAGAATTATATACTTATATATATTTCGGACTCTTTGTTAAAGTGAGAATATGAATAATTGAGACATCTTAAATGGGATTAAAATGAGAATTTCCAATCGTAATTGTTATAAATTAATTTGATCAATGAAAAGGTGAGATACACGCAGGATATATTAGAATGATATGAATAAACCCTATATTATAATGTGAGGACATGAAGAGGTACAGACTAGTTAGTTAACGGCATAACTAGGACGGGTTAAGGTTATACATTAGGCGTGAACATTAGTTGAGGGATGAGGAACTCATGTGAGAGCACGTAAAAAACATGTATATATTATTCACTGTTTAATGCAATTAAACACTTGCGATATTTTTAAACTGTTTTCACCTCGGGCTCTGACCCGTTTGCTTTCAAATCTATTTTTCTTGTAAAACCTTTTTAGGTGCCCAGCCACAGGTACGCCAAGCATAGGAGTTCAATTACTTTGACGTGATGTAGCTGCTGTGGAAGTTACAAGATCTCGATATTATACGCCTCCACAATCTGCATTTGATTATATTCTGGGTCATGTCGCCCCTTTCCATTTAGAGACAACTTTCTCAGACTTTCAGGGGAGTATTACTCCAGACGCATTTTATCATTCCATTATTATTCTATTGTGATTGTGATGTGAATGTGGTATATTTAGCTTATAATTTAATTGGTTGCATGCTAATTTAATTTAATAAAATTTGGCTACTCAGTTTTTAAATATTAGGGGGATAGTAATTGTTTAAAAATGTTTTCGACGGTGATGCTATGAACTGAACCAACTTGACATTTTGTATTAATTTGAATAAAGGAGTAGCTACCCGGTATTTAATTAGTCGGGGTGTCACAGACAAGTCTAGGGGAGACAACTTCTTTGTCATGGACTTATCACGGTCCCATCACGGTCTTTGACCTTGACAAGTTTTGTCACGGTCAAAGACCATGACAAGCCTTTGACAAAATCAAAAAATTATCACGGTCAAAGACCATGATAATTTTCTTTGTCACAGACTTGTCACGATTTTTTACCTTGATAATTTTGGCTAGAATTTTAAAAAAAAAGACTATTCCCAATAATATATTTGGACCTGTTATAGCAAAATTGTACATGTCCAAACAGCATATATCCAAATAAAGTATAAATAATGTACCAAATCATGGCATATATAATCCATATTCAAATAAAATAGAAATGCAAATACACATATCCAAACCAACATGTACCAAAATCACAAAAATACAAATACAATCCAATATCCAAATAAAAAAGAAAATTATAATGTCATAAAGAAGGGTCTTGAGCAGGTCAGAGGACGAAGGACTTCCACATGACATATGAATTGAGACACCCTTCAATATATTGAATGTCGCATTGTACGTGCAACCACAAAGGTGAGTTCTCATTTTTATCCGCCACATGCGTGACGCGCACTCTTGGCTCAATGTCTTGGAGGGGACGTCCATGAACCAGCATACCCGAGCTGAAGCCTGGGTCCCTCAACCCCCTCTCTATCGGTTCCTCATAATATATGTCGAGTAACAACATGCTTGGCCAACCTACTGTTGACATAGGCCGCTCGACGGGGGTCACGATGGGAAATGGATCATCATATGGCGGAGAGTTCATGCGTATCAGCGATGAAGCAGTGAAGTCCTCATCCTCGTCTACCTTTACCTCGTTTCCCTTGCCCAACTTCATGAAGGCGTACATATCTAGGAACGTGCCGTCCAACCTTGGTAGCTTATCATTATGGGTATGTGCCAACCCGATTTTGCTCGTCTCCATTCCGATGATCCTCGACTTCTACGAGCAAACCTCCCTAGTCCTCCCCTTGCGATCCGTCCCAAGCACTTGGTTGAGTGCGTCCGTAGCCAAAGATGCTTTGTCGGCATCAAACTGCGACTCATGCACTTCCTTAAGCTTTGCCTGAAAAGATAAAAAGTACAAGATTATTTAATTAAGTAAATAAAAATTTATAACGTAATTAAAAAAATTAAACATTTTTAACTTTTAATTATGGTTGGGATGCTTGGAGCCACCTCTTTGTCCTTGCCTTTTTTCCCCTAATTGCCACATAGGCATCGAGCCTATGTGGCCTACCCCCAGGGCCACTCCCCCTGTCCTGAAATAAAATAATACAGTAAGTAACGCAGAGTAATGTAAAATTAGAATAACATAATAATAAAATTAAAGAAAAATAAAAACTTACCATCTTCTCCTCCACCTTGGCGTAAAACATTCACCCGGAGTAGTGCACGTCCAATATTTTTTCCCGGTTGTCCCTCTTCGATTGGCAAGGTGCCAATTGCCACTCATCGATCTCATTATCGACAAACTTTTGACATTGTGCCAGTGAGATCGTATCCTTTGGGGGGGACGGTGTCATGTACTCTCAGAATGGACTCCTCGATCTTCCCAAAGTAACGTGTCCACATATTCTTCTTCCACGCCTTATATAGATCCCTCAATTGTTCCAACGTGGAGTTGCGGAGATGTGGGGGCACGCCGAACTGTCCCTGTCAAACAAGCACAAACCAAAAAGAAAGTAAGTGTTGGTTGCTTATAAATATAAATACACTACCTGTAGTGCCCCCTAGATGTTCATCTTGAGGTCATTAGGCACGGCCCTCCAATCAGTGTACCCGGGCCAAAGATCGCCTTCAGCAACTCTAGCGCTCTAGCCAATAATGACGTCTTATTCTCGACGATGGACCCCAATCTGTCCCAAATGGGGGGCCTACTGGCCGAGGAGCCCTCGTTGCCTCCGCTACCGCACTGTGATGAAGTCATTTTCTGCAAATATTATTGTTATTTGTACAAACATGTATTTGACTTTGAATTAATGCTCAAATCCAATAAGAACAATACATACCAATACCAATATCAATTTCAATTTATACCAATACCAATACCAATTTATACCAAAACCAAATTCAATTTACACAAATGCACACTGTCCCCCCCCCCCCCCCCCCCCCCCCACACACACACACATACACACACACACACTCCCAGGTAATGGAATTCGAATTAATGCTTAAATTGATTAAAATCCTGATTAACATATTCACTTGATTATTACAAGCATTAAAATTATCAAGTACAAATGAATAAAAAGCATTAATTGTTGTCCGATAATAATAAAGCACTAGATAATACAACCACTGGTCATTTCAAATAATTTGAATACTTATTATAATTCTAATAATTATTTCAAATTCGGGTTATCATAAAAAATGGATTGATATTCGGGAAGAGCAACCAAGTCATACACACTACTATTTAGACGCTTTGGCGTATGTAGGACGATTGAACACGGCTCATTATTGATATACTTCGAGTAAAGTACTTGCTTGACCATTTGAAAAGCACAAACAAACGGCTCATGGCTCACGTGTTCGTTGCTCTTCAACTTGGACAAGTAAAACCATGATCAAATTGGTGTCAGGGTTAACTTTACGCGCAGTCTTATCCTCAAATCTTACTCAATCACGGTAAAATACAACCTCTTTAAAGCTTACATAGTCCAATTAGTAACTCATTTCAGCTTCAACGAGGTTTTTATCTTTCGCGCTCGCTCGAAAGAAAGTAAGATTCTTGTATGAAATATCGAGTTCTGTGCATTTGTATTTTTCTCGTACACCCTTACACCGAATATGAAACCATTCAATCGATACTTTTTGAACTCTTGTGTCATGAACAAGGGTCCAGTGGCTAGACGAGCAAGCCTTGATGTCGTATCACCCGACTTTAAGAGTTGAGAATACAGATAAATTAATTAGGTTAGTTCTAAATCTTTCTTATAATGTGACATTTAATAACAGTCATTTTTATTATAATTACCTCGTGTGACAACCACAACCTAAATTCGTTGTCTGAGTGTGCTATTATTTTTCGTCTTTTATTGTTCTCACGACTTCATATTTTTTCCATAAAATTAATGTGACGAACGTATTACAAAATTAATCATGTATAAAATAATCTAAAATAATGTAAAACTTAAAATAATTTAAACTTAACTTACTTTTTCCATTCTTCGACATCTTCATGCGTGTCAAATAGATAACGAGCTACTTGTTCATGTTGCAAACTCATTAATTTCACTCGTTTGCCCATCACATGACCACCCTCATCGATGAACTCATCATTGTCATCCACGTTGGTCGAGTCAAGCATATATTTCCAAGTGTAGATTGATGACTCCACAGTGATATATTCATTTGCAATTGATCCTTCAATGTATCCTGTTTTCTTAATGTAATCTTTGAAAACTTTCATCAACCTTTCAAACGGATACATCCGTCGATATCTAACTAGGCTGTAAAGAAGTGCCTCGTTGCATAGGTGTATCAATAAGTGAACACTTATGTCAAAGAAATATGGGGGAAGTACTTCTCCAATACATAAATAGATTATTTCACCGCCAATTTTTTTACCACTATGTGATCTCGATTGACTACCTTCTCACATAAAAGTGAGAAGCATATACTAATTTGCATAATAGCCCTCCGCAAATCCTTGTGCTTGGAGAAACATTGCTTAAACAATAGAGGAACTAATTGCATAATCACATGCCAATCGTGGAACTTACACTTGTGTAAATCATGGGTAGAATAATTCACAATCCTTTGCAAGTCGGACGAAAAATTAGATGAAACTTTCAAAATATATATTGTGTCTAAAAGAACCTTCCTTTCCTCACTCGTCAAACTAAACGCACCAAGGTGAATTATTGTCCTTCCCCTACTATCTTCTTTCAACCATAGCTGTGGATTAAGTTTCAACGCTATAAGGTTTTTTCGTGCATTTTCTCCATCCTTTGAATGACTCCCACCAAGGCATGTGCCCACAATAGGTTCAACGATGTTCTTCTCTGCGAGCATCACATCCAATACATGAAGCATCGGGTTATTCTTCAAATAAGGAAAGTCAAATAAAATTAACCTCCTAGAGCATGCCTTTCTTGTCTCCGTTTCATTCCCAGTTGGGGTCTTCTTATGCTTGACATTCTAAAATTTAGGATTACTAGGAATATTAGGGCCACAATCAGAAGATTTGCTTTCAATTTCTGAGCATAAAATTATTCTCGGTCGTATCCTATGTTCAACCCTACCCGATAAAAAATTGGGACCTTTCTTAAATCTAAAAGTATGAGAGGGGGTAAAAACCTCTTATGGAAATGGTATATATTTTTTTTGCTAGCGGGGAGATGAAGAGATTCAGTCTCCTCTCCACAAATAGGACACCCCAAATAGCCATGTACTACACAACCGGATTATGTCCCATAAGTTGAGAAATCATGAATTGTCCACATCAACATAGCTTTCAGCGTAAACTCTTATTTTCAAAAAAAGTCAAATGATTGCACACCCTCTTTCCACAACTCATTTAATTCTTCTATAAAATTATCCAGGTAGACATCGATGTCCTCACTTGGGGTTTTTGGCCGAGAGATCAACAACGACAGCATCAAAAATTCAGATCTCATACTTTGTGAAGGAAGGAGGTTTAGTGGGACTAGGATCACTAGCCATACACTCTAATTGGAGCTTAGATTTCCAAATGGATTGAAACCATATGTTGATATTGCCAAACGAATGTTACTCTGTTCTCGAGCAAATTCGGGATACTCAAAATTCATCATCTTCCAAACCGTTGAATCAATAGGATGGCACATGAGGTTTTCTCTTGTTTCTGTCCTAGCATGGCAAGTAATTGCCTATGCTATCCATTGTACTATGAAAAAACGCTTTAATCTAGGACCAACGGGAAAATATTTTAACACTTTTTAGGCACTTTTGAGTTTGCGCCTTCTTTGCCAGTAGATTGGACATATTTAGGTTCATCACATACCGGAAAGCGATCAAGATTTTCATACTCCGTTCGGTATAGTATGCAGTCATACACACAAGCATGAATTAATTTATTCTTCATTCCCAAACCTTTCAAACTATTTTTCAAAGTAGGAAAGTTGTTTGGAAACGTATTCTGCTTGGGCAACAAGCCCTCCACCCAATTTAAAATTCTTTTCTCGCTAGTGCCAGATAAACTATATTGAGTCTTCAAATTATGCAAACTAACCATGGCATGTAAAGTTGTTTTATCTTTCTCAGAACCAGAGTATAACGGTTGGCTTGCCTTAAGTTTTAACCTTTGGTGGTCATCATCAAGGTTTATTCCAATATCTTTATGAGCATCTGCACCTTGTACATCGTCAGTGACCTCATCCTCTTCCACATCAAGAAATCCACACGCGTTATCAAATAAATCTTCTAGCATATTATGATCTACATTGTCATCCTCCCCTTGAACATCTATACTACTTGTTGAAGGTTGTTGTAAACGTTGCTCGGGAACAAAAGGAACTTTTGGTTCCCCATGAAAAAACCAACTTCGATAACTATCTTGCATACTTTATCTTAACAAATGTAGTTTATCTGTTTTCCACTCAAATACCTTACCATTCTTACACCTAGCACACGGACACAAAAACTCCTCATTATCATGCCATCTCTTTGCGTATTTAACAAATTCATTAGCACATCTGCGAAACACATCCCCTAATCTATTTGTCTCACCTATCCACTCTTTGTATTTAGGATATCCAATCACAACTACTACAAACAATCACCTATTATGGGTAAAATAGCATAAACAAGAGTGTGAATATTTAGTTCCCATTAGTATAAACAATCACCTATTGAATACGTACACATAACAACTAGAAGGCTAGGTTCGATGGGTAAATTTATTCGTGCATTCAAATTCAATTTTAATTTGAAATTAAAATTCAATTTATAATATTAATTCATATTTCCTTCATCTCCTCTAAAGGGTGAGTGGTCCTATCCTATTCAAGACCACGTATTTTTTTAATATACTTAATAGTTAATACACATTGTTCTAATTTGAGGAAAATTCGGCACCATATTGCCATAGTTCTCCAAGTAAACGACATAGACTCACAAGTTTGAGTGTTATTTCAATTTATGAATTGAAATAACACTTAACATCATATCATCTAGTATGTACTCAGAGAACATTAAGATATGGCTGCAGAACTTCCCCCAAAAGTAACAAGTTTAAGCCACGAAGAATATTATTATGCAGAAACTATGCTGTCCCAAACTGTCCAAACGTGACAATTCGAACAATCTCATTACGGGGGTAATGATTCTCGAACGGGTCTAATGGCTATTGAATGCGTACGCCTAAGAACTGGAAGGTTAGTGTCTCTGTGCACTATAAGTAATTTAAAGTATGTTTCATTTAATTATGTCTTATCACAATTGGAGATATTTCATTTAATTATATAATTTGAAGTATGTTACATTTAATTTAAAGTACACCTAAGAACTAAAACTTATACCTAAACCACGAATTATTATTATGAATTCGGGAGATATATGATTAAACCATACAATTGTGCATAATATATAATGAATATTTATTACTCTAATGCATGAATTCTAATTATAAAGAATGTCGGTATGAGACTCAAGCAAGAAAAAGAATGTCGGTATAGGAATCGAGCCGGAGGTTAGCTAAACCAGGCTCATGTCACTGTTTGACAAAAAAAATTAGATACCATACCATTAAATTTAGTCTTAATCATATATTTCTCTCTAAATATCACAACCAACTAATACTAACACTAATGAACCCTACCCCCTAATAACAAATAGTGGCCCACAAATCCAAAGTGACCCTTTTCCATTTTTACAAAAGGATCATAACACATTATATACACAATCAACAAAATCTTATGACAGGAAATATATTGGACAATTTATGTGTTCAGACCTTTTAGATTGAACATTAAGAAAATTTGGTAAATCAAACACGTAAATGAAAAAATCAAAATCACACACAAGCACAAGCACAAGCACACACCCATTGCACCACCACTCCCCTCCCCCCACACCCCGACCGTTCCCCTCCCCCCTACCCCACCCCTTCCCACACACACACACACACACACCAGCACACAAAAATGCACACATGCACACACACTTCCTAATCTCTCCCCCCCCCCCCCCACACACACACACACATACACACGTTCACCTGCATACACACACACCAGCACGCACATGACAAAAATAAGGGTTCTACACCACATATACACATATGCACACACACATATAATGGTAAGAGAGAGGGAGATAATAACGTATCTTAGAGAGAGAGAGAGAGAGAGCAGCCACGCAAGAGAGGGAAAAAAGGAGGGAATTGAAAACGGTGGGAAAAAAAGAGGGGGTAGGTTGTCAAGGACTTGTCAAGGTCTTTAATCGTGATAACTTTCTAAATTTATCACGGTCAATGACCGTGAGAAGTCTGTGACAAGCACAATTATCACGGACTTGTCCCGATCATTGACCGTGACAAACCGTTGTCACAGCCTTATCACGGTCAACGACCGTGATAGGGTTGGCCGGCTCAAAGGTGATAATTTGACCTTTTGAGTATAGTGGACGTCCAGTCAAACTGATTTTTGGACTACGGTTTTATCTTATCAATGTCAAAAATATATTCTAGTTTTAGCGCATTCCAATAGTTAAATCGTCCTTGGTCAAAATATTATTTCGAAAATTAGCTCTCATGGAGAATTTGGATTTCTCTCCCTTTCCTATGAAATTGTGTTGTCTTTAGAAAGTAATGAATGATAGGATTCACCGCTTTATTTATAGGCAGGGACATGACCAAATCTACAACAGTCACTTATTCTCAATCGTCTATTAAGGTAGATACTCAAGAGTGCTTAGTTCTTAATAAATTAAAGATGTCTTTTGAATCAATGTTCTAAAAGGCGCGCTTAGGCTCCGCTTAGGCGCCCCTAGGCTTGAGGCTTGGGAGAAATGCCCTGCCTTAGCCTTTTACGCCTTATTCTGGGTAAAAGGCTTAAGATGCACTTTTTTTAAAAATAAAAATGCATTAGTGGAACGATATCGCCTTTTAAAGACTTTTTTTAAAAAATCGGACCAATATCTCATTCAAAACAATCAAAAGACAAATGGTATCCCTAACATCTCTGCTTCTCGTCCAAAAAAATGTACGTTTTTTTTTTGTTTGTTTTTTTCTTAGTATTTAAAAAAATAGTATTTTAGTTTGCATATATTACAGACATATTTTAAGGTATGTAGCATTTTAGTATTTTTAATAGCCTTGTTATAGTTAAAAATATTAAAATATATTTAAAAATGCCTAAACGCCTTTTTACACCTAAGGTCCTCCATACCGATGAATGGCTGACGACTCCCTGACTCACGTATTAATGACTATCGATCCAGTGAAGACTTGTCAATAGTTCACTAAACCGATCCTTCTCCATTTAATCGATACTCCACCAGCAGGAACACTCCATCCCCCTTATTTCTCATTGAAAAATTGATAGGGGCAGGGGAGAATCAACTCAATCATCGTGTGTGGATAAAGATGAATCTTCCATATTATTCCTGCAATGGCTATCCCGTCTTGGCCTCCATGCCATGGTCCCCCCCCCCTCCTTTTTTAGAACCTTGCTTTTGAATAACCATCTTAATAACATTGACCCTTGATATTTGGAGTACCATTTGGAACACATTATGGAAAATTATTATTTAAAATAATTCTAACATCCTTCCACTGATCCATCTTATCATACGACGTGTAATAATATTTTAGTCATCTTTATATGGGTTTTCATAAACACCTTAATCAAACAAACCATTAATGCGAGTAGTGGCGCTCACATACTAATTCAAAAGCATGATCTCTTACATGTACAACAAAATTAACAACTCATCCAACAAGATTTATAAATTGGGTTATTCAATAATGGTCCAATAATGTCTTATATAAAAGACTACTTATGCCATGCATATCCATTCACGTGCATTTAAACTTATATTGCAAAATAAAAGTTTAAATGTTTAGAATACACTTGTATTGATATCAAATATAGTGTCAAAAATTAAGCAGCAAATAGTCCACAACACTTATACTTAAGTTATTATTCTCAAGGTCCATATGTTAGGCATGATTCATGAATGTCCTTTGCTGATAGCCCATTTATTAGTGGATATGATAGGTTAACACTTCTAGTAATGGGTTCAACTAACACTCGTTGTTCCTGAATTTCTTCATTCACAAATAGGTATTATATCGTAATATGATTAGATCCTTTAAAATACCTATGATTAGTTATTCATAAAAAAGATTGTTGTGGCATTATCATAATACTTCTGCGACTTGATAATAGTGTCGACAATTCTAAGTTCCAAAATAAATTTTCGTGTCCATAATCCATAAATAGTAGCCTTAGAGCATGATACAAACTCAAGTATTCATTAAAAAAAATCTCTCTTTCATAATATTGACCATTAGGCCAAAACAAACCTATTTAATCAAGAATGAAATTATAAGTACTGATAACCTTTTTGTGAGCAATTATCATAAGTGTGAGCATGTAAAATTTTAAGCATCGCAGTACTTCATACTCTTCAAAAATTTTATTTCTTTACTTTGTCATTCATTACTAATTTATAGAGAAGTTCAAAATATATAAACTTATTCCCACTGACCTCAAGTTATATATACACTAATAAAAAATGCATAAAGTATTCTTAAAATATAATGGCGGCAAACTTACATAAGTTTATATAGTGATTTCTCACCCTATACACTTCTTTTCTTAAATTTTTATAAGTTTGCACACTGTATGCAACTCTTAATCAAATGGAGCTACTAAAGTCATAAAAATTTCACATTCTAAGATATAAGTGAAAATAATTATTTAGAACCCTTCCTCTATTTGTAACGAAAACTTTGACCATAAGTCTAGCTTTATATCGTTGATTACCTTTAGGGTTGTGTTTGGTCTTAAAGATTAATTTACACTCGACTCTAGTGTGTCAATTAGGTAATTCAATATGATCATAAAGTTCTCTTTAGTTAATTAATGGCATTTCACATAATTAGAATTTTGTAAAAATAAAACTAGATCTTTTTTTAGTCTTATGTCAAATTCACATTCCTGTAAATAAATCTCATAATCATTTTCACGTTAGCAAACTCATTTAAGAGCTTCGTAAAACTACTCCTTGTAATTTTATTTGTATTTTTTATGGTGATAATTTCATTACATGGTCGTTGGTCATTTATTTGTTCTTTGTTTGTCAAATAATCCATCAACTAAAAGACCAATTATTTTGGATGTTAAAGGAATGATACGAGTACCTTAACTTCTTTTATAACCACATTAAGTGATTTAGTACTCCCACTAATTTAACCACTCTTTAAAGAATTTGACATTTTTACTTTCAGCAGTAATTAATGTACTCTCTTAAAAGTATAGAGACATAATTTTAAAATTCAATTCTTTTTGTGGATTCTAAATCTATGCATATACTAGATATTCGCAATCATGTTGGCGTGTCTGTCAAATTGGATAAAGTAAAATTTATATAATGCACTTGTAACCATATATATTCAAATACTTTTCAAATATATATGTGAAGAACTATTACGGAGACACCACTAATGTGTTTGGCTTGTTATTTTATAATGATATGATATATGTAGGTCTATTATCCAAGAAAATTACTACAATCTTCCACTTGGGCCACATAGATTGTCCAAAAATTGTAAAACCTTAAGAGCCCAAATGTGATTGCCAAGATTCATATCAGACAATCCCATCTAGTCTGTAAAACCATCAAAGGAAGTCTAGATTTAAAAGAGTCTCATATTCAATTGTGTCACAAGATTGAAGAGTGTTTATGATAAATCCACTTTTAAGTTCAACATTATGATATATGATTGAAATTATTTTCCTTATAAAAGGTTTATCAAAACACATTTATACAAACCACCAATGCGAATACGATAATTAATGAAAATACATGCTCATATAAATTTAAAGATCTTTTTGTATACTCCAGATAAATCCCCTCAGTATAAAAAATATTTTTAAAGATCATCAAGGGTTTTTAAACTGATTCTAAAATGACATAAGAAAAGGAATCCAATAATTTATGATTTGTCTTGTATGCATCCTTGTATAAAATTAGAACTATTTTTCGTAGTACTCAAGTTATGGAAAACAAAATAAATTATTATCATTCATATCAAATGCCACATTATAATTCACAAAATATAGCTTAATATATATAAGGGGAGTTTAATATGGAGAAATAGCCGATTTTTGTACGTGATTGACTTGAGCAACTTCGGTTGCACCTACGTATCCATTATAGTCAGAATCAAAGTCAGCGAAGTTCGTGAATTCCTATTATTTGCTGGAAAACTCATTTGTGGTGATTTCTCGGAGAGGTGGGAGGTGGTGAAACTCTTCTCAAGCCAACTTTGTAAAACTCTCTCTAAAACTCTTCTTAGCACGCTCTCTTAAGCTCTTAAGACAATTAAACTCTTATCTTCGTAAGAAGGGCCCCCAAAATATAAAGAGGTTAAGCTTATTTATAATAAAAACCAACCCAAGTGGGTTACCACCTGTCAAATATATAGTGGAGACATGTGTCAAACAACCTGTGGTGACATATGTCCTCTTTAGGATGGCTTATGTCTCATAACATATGTTACACCCTCAATACTAGAATATTGTCTAGAAGCGCATAATAATACCTCAATTGCATAAACACATGCACTTTTATCAATATTAATCATCTCTAATCTCATTAATAATTAAATTAGAGGCCCCTCCTATATATATATATATATATATATATATATATATATATATATATATATATATATATATATATATATATATATATATATATATATGTGTGTGTGTGTGTGTGTGTGTGTGTGTGTGTGTGTGTGTGTGTTACATAATCTATACTCATATTTTAATCTCTAACATTATGAGATTTTTTGTAAACTTTATGCTTAATCCATTTAAGAATTCTTCAAAAATTTCAAAAGAGTATCACGCACAAATTTAATCATTAATAATGGGTTCATCAAGTTAATTGAATAATGATGATTTGGCAATTTTAAGTCAAACTTAACTTCTCCACTTCATTCTAAGAATTCAACTTCGAGAGCATTAAAATGGATAAAACAGCCTATTTTTAGAAATAAAATAATATAAAATTAATGAGATAAATAGATCACTATATTAATGTTATGAGTTGACAACGTACATTAACAATATTTTATCAATGTGGATTTTTTTCGTAATAACTTTGAAAATTTACATATTACTTTATTGGGTACTATGTTATTATAACATTGCTATGTAATTTAGATGGACATGTTATCTAGGACAACCGTTCACCACCTAATTGCGTAATTCCTTAATGTTCATTTCAGTTAGTCAAAATCAATTTCCTTTGGGAAAGTATATTGCTTGGCGAAATAAATCAAATATACTCTATTAATATCCTCATATATATAAGTGTGATGAGTTATTACTATCGCTTTATCTTTAAATTTAATATTCACAATAATTCTAGTTTAGTCACTTTGGTGACTACCAAACCATCCATTATATGAATATTACCTTATTTTATAGATTGTTTAATGTTTTCAATATGTATAAATGGGCAATGTACTTATAAATTAAGAAAATACATGGACTCTTTGAACCAAACTATATTAACCTCAATTAACAAACATATTACCCCTTAATATTAATTTAATCATTGCAACCAGACCTTTGAGCGACCAAATCATAGTATCTTAACTAATCAACATAATAAAACCATCAATAATCCTATCACTCAAAACTATATTAGGACTCGTTGGAGCAGCCAAACATAGTCTTTGAATATATCCACGTAATACAGTATTTAGAGTTTTTGGTTCATATCACTTTGGTGAAATCCTAACCTAATCATGATATAAATTCTGATATAAAAATCTTAAGGCATGCTTATAATATTCCATAACTCATATTGGACACAATAAGCATAAACACGTTAATCTAATATTTTTAATTTTAAATTGGAGAAATTTGTTTTGCACCTAATTAAAATTTACGTAAATATTAGTTCTAAGGATAAAAATAATTTAAATCCTTCGAGGTTAAATTGATGTAAAATAAAATTACTCATTAATATTCATTTTATAATCGTAATTATACCTTTGGGCTACTAACTCACAATGGACAATACACATCATCATCAAATCAACAACCTAACATTCATAATTATATTTGGACCTTTGGACAACTAAATTTATACACAATAATGTAATATTTACAACTACAGACTAGGGCACTTTAATGGACACATAATCTAACATAATATAAGTATTAGTATCAAAACTGAAACCATAAATATAATATTCATAAAAATATTTTGTGTATACTAAAAACATCACATGATATGAATATTATAATAGCCAAATAAGGCCAGACTACTTTTGTAGTTATTAAAACAAATAGAGTGGAGAAATTCAAAATTTTCAATAACTAAAAATCTGAGTAATCACTACAAAAGTGTTAAGAATTTTTTTTAAAACACTCTCCAATAAGCAGACTATAAAAAATAATTTTGAGAGAGAAATAACTATAACTTATTACCAAGTATAACAAATTTAAGTTTTAAAGTGCTTAAACGTGCTTGAATAGTCAAAACATCGTCCATCACAAAAAAATGGTGAGTTTTGATCATTAGGCCGTTTCGAATTGATGTAAGAAAATATATTAAATTCTGAGTAAGTCGACAATTTTAATTATTATTATTTCTCATTAAAGGCATTAGAAAATTACCACTGAAAATGTCTCAAAATTTCAAATTTATATAACGTAAGCATACATAATTAAATAGTCACAAAAAACGACAATAAAGGGACCAATTACATTTTTAATTTAGTCATAAAAAGGTTAGAAACCAACAACCACTACGCCATATATCGAGAATTACCACGGACAGTTGGTCACGATTCAAAGTCTTGACGAGGTGGTCACGGTCAAAAATCATGTCCCCTTCAAAAATACCGTGACTAATCACATGACCAGGTTAAAGGGTAACGCCAATAAACAAAATGGTCACGGTATCGAGCCGTGACCAGAGGAGTCGCGATCCAGAACCATGACTCGGTCGTAACCCTTTAAGCACCAAAGTTCTCGCTAAAATTATCACCATTATGGTTATGGTCCTGAACCATGACCCACCTGTAACCAATACCAGTGAACTATGGTCATGGTTTTGAATCATGACCCCAACTCTAGTTTAAAATGGCCACATTAAGTTGGTCACGGTCCAAAACCGTGACCATTTTTTGAATTCATTTTGGTCATAGTATGAATCACGATCTATAACCGTGACCAAACTTTGACTAAGTATATGTGATTCATTGGTATCAGTATGGGCCACAGTTTTGAACTGTTGCCAAACTTGGGCTATAAAATCAAAATGTTAGGGCATAATTTCATTTCGCTAGCAACATCTCTCTCTCTCTCTCTCTCTCTCTCTCTCTCTCTCTCAATCTATCTATCTATCTATCTATCTATCTCTCCCCCCCCCCCAAAAAAAAAAACCTCCACCGGTGAACCCTCTCCACTAAATTCGGACTACTTTCTCTCTCTCTCTGAGTGTATATATATTTTTTCTACGTGAGTATGCATTTCAGTGTTTGTGTTTTTCAACATGCGTGTCTGTGTATTTTAGTATGTGTGTGTGTATATGTGTGCATGTGTAATTTTTTTTGTATATATATATATATATATATATATATATATATATATATATATAGAGAGAGAGAGAGAGAGAGAGAGAGAGAGAGAGAAATAATACTAAATGGAATCCGATACGAAAAATTGATTGACATTGGCATTTAGGTAAACCCAAAAAATTGAAGAAATGCAACCCGGATTTTTATAAATTTATTGATTAAATATTGAACTCTTAGGACCCGTTTGGTTGATCCTAAAATTGTAAATTATCCCATTTAAAATGGGTTTAATATCAAATTGCCTTATTATTACTGTTTGATTGTAAGAATGAACAAATTTACAAATAGACCGATTCATGTTTTTTTTAAGAATAAATGTGTGATGTAGAATAAAATTTATACTCATTTGAACTGCATTTACTTTCCAAGTGATACTGTGTGCAATAGTTGCTAGTGCTATATAAATTATGTACTTCATAAAACTTTTAAATTTTCATAATAGAAAGCATGTTCATAATAAATATTATTTCATTCCTATAACGGAATTAAAATATATGAGAGTAGTTATTGAGAAACTACCCATAACCCTAAGGGGAGGGTTAGGAAGTTATCGAATGTTATGGCACATGTGCGACAACCCATTAAACAATTGTCCAACATTCTTTTACTTGTCACATGGGTATATGAATATGAATATATATTCGTTCAGACACGCATTCACATACACACATATGTAATTGTCCAACATTATTTACTTGTCACATGGGTCTATGAATGTGAATATATATACGTGCACACACACTCACACATGCACACACACACACACACACACACATATACATATATATATATATATATATATATATATATATATATATATATATATATATATATATATATATATATATATATATATATATATATATATATATATATATATATATATATATATATGTGTATGTATATGTGTGTGTGTGTGTGTGTGTGTGTGTGTGTGTGACATACGTTCGCATATGACCCAGTTGTAACCCTGTATGTATCAAAGTTTTCGCAAAAATTATCACCATAATGGTCACGTCCCGGACCATGACCTACCTGTGACAAATACTAGCGAATTATGGTCACAGTCCTGAACCGTGAACCCCAACTCTAGTTCAAAATTTCCATGTTAAGTTAAACATAGTCCAAAATTTTGACAATTTTTCAAACTTTCATCATCACAGTATAGATCTTGGTCAAGAACTGTGACCAGGTATAATTGATTCATTGGTCATAATATGGGTCACTATTTTTAACCATGACCATCTGGTCACGGTCCACAACTGTGAACAGTCCATATCACTCACTGGACCGTGACCCCTATATGGGGTCACATATCTTGATCGTGATCCACAATTTTACCACCCCTTATAAGGTCATGGTCCAAAACCATGATATCATCAGCCTATCTTAATGTAGTGAATTCCATAAAAGATATAAAATAATAATTCAATATTATGATGTATCATATTTCGTGCTTTCACCGATGTATCAATTTATTCATTTGGTTTCATGCACACAACTCATAAGTTGGTCCATCCGTAATAACTGCACTTTAAATATTTAATCCATGACATGTGTATAGAAAAACTTTCATGAAACAAACATAAAAGATATATTACATGATGTATGTAAAAATCAATGACCTTAAAAATATTATACACAAAGAATAATGTATAATCATGTGATCTCAACATAACTCTCTGACACCACATGTTAAAAATACTTTAAATTAAAGAACACAAAATGTAAAACATGAATTAATCGATTACTTAATTAATTAAACATGTTATGATTGCCTAAATAGTACGATTTTGAATCATCATCATAATCACATATTGAACTTTATGATTTTTACATACAATCATTATGTGGAATATAAAATTATAATCTAATCACATACCTCAATCCACAGTTATGAATTTAGAATTCGATCTTATGTCTTCATCTTGTCACGGCTAGAAAGATTAGCCAAGCAGTTAACCTTAATGATGTTTTATAGGATTAATTTTTGGATTACGACTTTATATTGTCTTCGACAAAAACATGTTTTATTTTCAGCGCATTCTAACGGTTAGATCGTCCTCTATGATCAAAATACTATTTCAAAAATTAACTCTCATTGTGAATTTGGATTTCTCCCCCTTTCCTATGAAATTATGTTATCTTTGGAAAGTACTGAATCAAGGACTTCACCAGTTTATTTATAAGTAGGGACAAGACCAAAATCTTCAGTAGTCACTTCTCAACCGTCCATCAAGGTAGACCCCCAAGAGTCCTTAGTCCTTAATAACATTGACTCTTGATATTTGAAGTTAAATTCCATTAACCAAAGTGACTCTTATTAATAATATAATTCTAAAGCACATTATGGAAAATTATGTGACACCTCGCCTATTTTTAACTACGGGTGATCAGTCCTTTATCAAAATAAAAAAGGAATCTCATTTGGTTCATTCTTAGCATCAATGTCGGAACTTTTTAAATTTTCTAACCACCTATGTTAAATTAAGACGATGCCAAATTTTATATTTCATTAACATATAATAGCATGCAAAAATTCACTACACCAAAATGGGTAAATTGGCACCCTTCCAGTGGCTAGCCTTGTCACGGTCATTGACCGTGACAAAAAACACGCATTTTGTGTCACGGTCATTGATCGTGACAAGCTTGTGACAAAGACTTGTCAATGACTGTGACAGCTGTACTTGTCACGGACTTGTCACGGTCATTGATCGTGACAATTCGTAAATATTATCATGATCAAGGACGTGATACGTCCGTGACAAATTTCGTAGCAAAAAACCCTTTACCCTCCTTTTTTTTCCCCACCGATTTCTTCCCTCCTTTTTTCTATCTCTCTCTACACTGCTCTCCCTCTCTCTCTCTCTACTTTCAGGTTAGTTTATCTCTCTCTCTCTCTCTCTCTCTCTCTCTCTCTCTCTCTCTTCCATTTATATATATGTGTGTGTGTGTATATATATGTGTGTGTATGTATATATATATGTGCGTGTGTGCGTGTATATGTGTGTGCGAGTGTGTGTGGTGGGGGTGGGGGTGGGGGGGTTGTGTGTGAGTGTGTGTTAGGAGTGGAAATTTTTGACACAACACGATAACCCGACACGAACTCGACACGAAGTTAGCGGGTTAGGGTTGACGATTTCTTGACACGACCCCGAATATGACACGACCCACCAACACGAATAATAAACGGGTTGGGTTAGTGTCAAACACGTATAACTCGAAAATGACACGAATAGACCCGTTTAACTCGTATTTTATGGAGAATATATTAGATAATTTATATATCTTGATAGGCATTCTATAAAATGCATGGAGAATCGGATGATAAATTATTTATGTGTTGCAAGAAGTTGAAATTAATTAAATTTAAGTTATTGTAAGCCTATGAGTGGTATGATTGGTTAAGAGAGAAGAAAAAAATTATTTTATATTTTACTTAATGGGTTATACGGGTCAACCCGAACACGACACGATAATAAATAGGTCGGGTTAGTATTTTCTCATCTGACACGATTAATTAAATGGGTCGGGTTAGGGTTGACTAATACTTAACACGAACCCGACATGACACGACTCGAACACGATACGACGCACACGAATTGCCACCCCTAGTGTGTGTGGTGGGGGGAGGGGAGGCGGCAGGGTGGGGGGAGGGGGCAAGGATGTGGTGGGGTAGGGGTGGGGGGCTGCGTGTGTGTGTGTGTATGTGCGCGTGTGTGTATATGTGTGTGGAGTGTACGTGTTTATGTGTAGTGTCCCTTGTAAACGAATTGATTGATTATTAATTTTTTCAATAAATTAATATATGATTGACCCTCATTGTAAATTAGTAAATTAATATATGATTAATTATGAAAGTAGGATTTCCCCTCATTGTAAATTAGTAAATTAATAATTGTATACTTTAATTGTTAGTTTAATTGATGAAAATGATTAATAGAGTAGATGAATTAGAAGGAGTACGGGATACACATTTGTTGTTGACGTTGTTGTTGGATTATAGTGGATCAATGTTGGATTGGTTAATTTTAAAAGTGGCATGACCACTGGATTATTGTCCATATGGGGGTGGGATTTTTTAAATTTTTTTGAAAATTACTTTGTATATCGAACAGTATATATATAGCATGATAATTAAATGAAAATAGTTGAAATTACATATAGTTCACATAGATACTAGCCTTCTAGTTCTTATGCGTACGCATTCAATAACCCTTAGACCCGTTCGAGAGTCATTACCCCTGTAATGAGATCTCTCGAATTGACCCGTTTGGACAGTTTGGGACTACATAATTTCTGTATAATATTCTTAGTGGCTTAAAGTTGTTACTTTTGGAGAAAGTTCTGCAGTCGTATCCTAATGTTCTCTGGGTACTAGATTGACAAATGTGACTGTTATTTCAATTGAGAAATTAAAATAACACTCACACTTGCCAATCTAAATCGTGTACTTGGAGAACTACGGGGATATGCTGCCAAATTTTTCTCAAATCATAACAATGTGAATGAGCTGTTAAGTATATTACAGAAAAATGCGATCTTGAATGGGATAGGACCACTTACCCTTTAGAGGAGATGGAGGAAATGGAAATTTCTATTATAAATTGAATTTGAATTTGAAATTTAAAAATCGAATATAAATAAGACATAATTAAATGAAACATACTATACATCTATGTTTTGTTTACCTTTAATAGGTGATTAGTTGTGGTTGTTGTGATGGGATATTCGAAATACAAAGAGTGGATGGGTGAGACAAATAGAATTGGGGATGTGTTTCATAGAGGTACTAACGAATTTGTGAAATAAGCAAAGAGATGTCATAATGATGAAGAGTTTTCGTGTCCATGTGCTAGGTGTAAGAATGGTAAGGTGTTTGAGTGTAAAACAGTTGAACTACATTTGTTAAGATTGGGTATGCAAGATAGTTATCGATTTTGGAGTTTTCACGGTGAATTGAAAGTTCCTTTTGTCCCCGACCAACCTTCACAATAACCTTCAATAAGTAGGATTGATGTAGAAGAGGATGACATAGATCATAATATGTTAGAGAATTTAGTTGATGATGCGTACGGAGTTTATGAAGCAGAGGAGAATGAGGTTACTGATGATGTAGAAGGTTCAAGTGCTCATGAAGATATCACGATAAAACTTGACGATGACTACCAAAGTTTAAAATTTAAGGCGACCCAACCGTTATGCTCTGGTTGTGAGAAAGATCAAACAACTTTACATGTCATGGTTGGTTTGCACAGTTTGAAGATGCAGTACGGTTTATCTGGCAATAGCGTGATAGGAGTTCTAAAATGGGTGAAGGGCTTATTACCCAAGGAGAATACACTTCCAAATAGCTATCCTGCTATGAAGAACAGTTTGAAAGGTTTGGGAATGAAGTATAAATCGATTCATGCTTGTGTGTATAACTGCATACTATACCGAAAGGAGTATGAAAATCTCGATCATTGTCCGGTATGAGATGAACCTAGATATGTCCAATCTATTAGTAAGGAAGGCACAAGCTCAAAAGTGCTTCAAAAAGTATTAAAATATTTTCCCATTGGGCCTAGATTAAAGCAATTTTTTACAGTACCATGGATAGCGGAGGCAATACTTGTCATGATAGGGCAGAAGTAGGAGGTAATATCATGCGTCATCATATTGATTCTACAGCCTGGAGGAGGATGAATTATGAGTATCCCGATTTTGCTCGAGAACAACACAACATTCGTTTGGATATATCAACAGATGGTTTCAATCCATTTAGAAATCTAAGCACCAATCAGAGTGTATGGCCAGTGATACAAGAGGTAATTATAATGAAAATGGATGTTATATAACGTTACATTACACTCAAATTTTACAACTAATATAATTAATTGATCTATATTCTCAGCTTTTAAAGACGAGTGATGCGACATCAAAGCTTGATCGTCTAGCCACTGGACCCTTGTTCGTGACACAAGAGTACAAAAAGTATCGATTGAACGGTTACGTTTTCGGCGCAAAAGTGTACGAGAAAAGTACAAATGTACAGAACTCGGACATTTCACACAAGGCTCTTACTTTCTTTCGAGCGAGCGCAAAAGATAAAAACCTCGTTGAAGCTAAAATGACTTACTATGGTGTAATCCGAAATATATTTGAATTGGATTATATAAGCTTCAAAGAGGTTGTATTTTACTGTGACTCGGTAAGAGTTGAGGATAAAAATGCTTGTGAAGTTGATCCTGTTACCAATTTGATCATGGTTGACTTGTCCAAGTTGAAGAGAAACGATCACGTGAGCAATGAGCCGTTTGTTTGTGCATTTCAAAAGGTTAACCAAGTGTTTTACTCAGAGTATATCAACAACGACTCGTGGTCAATTGTCCAACACGCGCCAAAGCGTCTAAATAGTAGTGTGGATGACTTGGCTGCTCCTATCGAATATCAATCCATTTTTTATGATAACCCGAATTTTAAATAATTTTTCAATTTGTAATAAATATTCGAATTTGAACGAAAACATCCATTTTTAATACTTTTAATTGAATTGCACTTTATCATTTTCACTCTTGTGTAGTGTGCGTGTGTGAGGGCATTAGGGGTGGGGGTGGAGATGTTTCGGATTTTTAATAATTGTACATATTATGAGCTAGATGCTGTTGTTTTGGAATTCAGAATTGAGGTGTTTAATAGTAACAATTCATTTCTATTTGTAGTAATTGTACATATTTATATGTCTTCTTCTAATTCATTTTGATTTGTATTAATAACATTTTTTTACAGCAAATGTCTCCTTCTGGTATTAAGGCGAGGATGATGATGTTGGTTATGATGATGTCGTCTGGGCTCGGTGGTAACGGAGGCGTCGAGGGCTCCTCGGCCCCTAGGCTCCCCAAATATGACAAAGTGGGGATGGCCATCGAGAACAAGTCGGGGCTATTAGCGAGATCCCTCGAGCTGGTAAAGACGATCATCGGCCCGGGGTACATTAGTTGAAATGAGGTGCCATATAAGCTCAAGTTAGTTGTTTGGGTGACACTACAGGCAATGTATTTATATTTATATTTATATTTATATTTATATTTATATTTATATTTATATTTATATTTATATTTATATTTATATTTATATTTATATTTAATTTATATTTATATGAATATGAATATTTCAATTTCAATTTCATTTTATATTTATTCCCAACTAACATCGTATTTGTTGGACAGGAATAATTCAGCCTGGATCCAAAGCTACGCGATTCCGTCTTGGAGCAGTTGAGGGAGCAACACAAGACGTGGAAGAAAAATATGCAGACCCGGTACTTTGAGAAGACACGAGAGTTCGTTATCCGAATGAGTGAATCCGTCCCGGCGAATGAGCCGATCTCATTGGCAAAATGGCAGCAGTTCGTTGACAATGAGATCGGGGAGCGACAATTGGCATCTCGCCATTCGAGGAGGGAAAATCGGGAAAAAAAGAAGGACGTGCACTACTCCGGCCAAACGTCTTACGCCGAGGTTGAGCATAGGATGATGGTAAGATTTAATTTTTCTATAACTACATAAATATATTATTCTGCCTTATTTTACTTTGCGGGGCCGATACTAAATTTACTTTATTTTATTTCAGGGGACAGGGAGTGGCCCTGGCGGTAGGCCACATAGGCTCGAAACTTATGTGGCTCTTCGAACGAAGAAGGGGAAAAACAAGGAGGTGTCTCTAAGCGTCGCGACCACGATTGTAAGTAATCCAACAGTTTACTTTTTGTTAATTACATTATAATTTTTTAATTTACTTATTTTACTAATCATGTGCTTTTTATCGTTTCAGGCAAAGCTTAAGGAAGTGCATGAGTCACAGTCTGATGCCGACAAGGCATCTTTGTCCATAGACGCACTCAGCTAAGTGCTTGGCTCTGATCGCAAGGGGAGGACAAGGGGGTGAGCTCGCGGGTGGCCAAATCTAGGATCATCGGATTAGAGATGAGCGACACCGGGTTGGCTCGAACGGTGGACTCGTATGACGCAAAGTTGTCCCGTTTGAAGGCGACGGTCCAAGATATGTTATCATTAATGAAACATTCGTTGGGCAAAAAATTCAAGGGGAAATGGAAGGAGAACGTGGTGGAGGAGGAGGTGCGGGAAGACGAGGTGCAGGATGACGAGGATGTGGACCTCGCTGCTTTATTACCGACACGTGCGGATTTTGATGATCCACTTCCCTATTTGGTTCCTTTCGACTGACCGATGTCGACACTTAATTGGCCGAGCGTGTTTATACTAGACATATTTGATGGCCAGTGGATAGGGCGGGGGTTGAGGGACCCTAATATCATCCAGGGTGGACTAGTTCATGGACGTGAGGTTCAAGACATCGAGTCCAAGGTGCTCGTCACGCATGTGATACCCGGGAAGGAGAACTCTCCATTGTGGTTGCGCGAACAATGCGGCACAATGTATATACAATTTGTATATCGTGTGGCCTACTCACCTCCTCAGATTTAACCTTACCCAATACATGTAGTGACATTATTTGAATTGAATTATTTTTAAGTTGGTACATTTAAATTATATTTGGATTATATCGTGATGCATATTGTCTCTATTTTGAATTTATATTTGCATTATCTCTATTTTATTTGGATATATGATGATTGAACAGGTACAACATTGCTATAATAGGTACAATTATACTGCTGGGCAGTGGCAGCGGCCAAACTGCCCAGCAGATTTTTTTTCAATTTTGCCCAGAATTGGCACGGTCATTGACCGCGGTAATTTTTTTAACATTGTCACGGACTTGTCACAGTCCTTAACCGTGACAAAACTTGTCAAGGTCAAGGATCGTTACATGACCGTGACAAGTCTAACGAACTTGTCACGGTTAATGACAGTGACAAGAAAAGTTGTCACCCCAGAATTCTCACGGTCATTGACCTTGATAAGTCCAACTTGTCAAGGTCAATGACCGTGACAATTCGGCAGATTTGGTGTAGTAATATAAATAATATACTCAACCATTCACACAATTAATAGAAGTATAAATCATCACAATATAAATAGTTAGAAATAAATACCGAATAAAAAGTTTGTTCCCAAAGTAATATCCAAACCATAAGTCTACTGAAATAAACTAAATCCAAGTACATCATCTGATAATAAAATTAAAAGTGTATCAACTGAAAGGGGAAACATGCCCAAATAAACTATTGAATCAAAAACCTAGTCTAGGAATAAATAACTGAAGCGTCTACACAAAGCCCTGCAAGCTTCCACAATGCTGCAGCTACGCATCACTAGAATGAGTCATCAAACTTGGCATCCCTGTGTGTGGACACGTAAAATATTTTGGAATTTTTTTTGACACGGGTCAAAGCCCAAAACCATTTGAAATTTTTTTAGCAAGTATTTAAATTGCAGTTATAAAAGTAGTTATTAGATACACACGTTAGTCCACCGTACACTCCCTTGAGTTCCTCACCTCTCATCTATAGTGCATACCTAACGTCTCCAATTTTACCCACCTGGCCATGCTACCCAGCTTAACTATGCCTAAGTATCTAACTAGCCACAATAGGTTGAGTTCCCCCGTACCGCCCACACGATATGCTACCGTTAAGCCAATAATTCATATTAACTGAATAATTATTATTGCATCATCTAGTTAAGTTTTCTCATACTTAAATTACATTTAGATATACACTATCTATCTTTTCTACTATCACTCATAAGTAGAATATCCACACTTATATATATATATGACACACTATAATATATATACAACTACATCATCTCCTAGAATGACTACTGCGATGCAGGCATACTCTGCTATTAAGTCCATGTACCTCTCGTACCAAATCAGGGACTACCAATTCAGAATGTCTCCTCAAACCATAAATCAAACAACACACAATGGAGGCGAACATAGTTCTAAGCTTTTTGGACATGCACATACATAACATACCCAAATGACCTGTCAGTCACTAATACACAAAACATAGTGAGTCGCCCTAAGTCTTATATTCTGGGACACACATCCAGACCTCGTTGAAATCGTCAACGTGGGATCGTTCTCTGCCCGAAACCTCCCGTAATAGAAGACATCGTAGGTATGTTCACACACATAACAAATCACATAATAGGTATTCGCACAACTTATATATATCACATTAGGTATAGGTATACTCATAACCTATCATATGAAGCCCTTATACTTTTGACTTATTTGAGTCTAGACTGTATAAGAGCTCATCTAGTTTGGAAATAGTGACAAAATAGTGTCTATCCTAGAAACCAAAGAGCTTCAGAGATTGGGTTGCTTCTTCTTCTATCCATCTTATGATGATCCTGAGACTATAGCCATCACTCACACACTTAGAATTTCATTCTTGCATTTCATATTGCACCTCTATGTGTATTAATGTTGTGAGTGTGTTTAAATCCCTCAATTTGATTTTTAATATTTTTTTTGGGAATTTTAAACCTATTTTAAACAAGGTTTTATTTAATTAAAACTTGATTTAAAAAGTCTTGGGGTTAATATATAAATATGCATTGTTGTGTTTATTGGCCTAAAGTTACTCTGGGTAGAAACCGAAAGCGCTAGAGACTCTAGGGTTGGCTTTGTAATTATTTTGGGACGCGCGTTTACATTCAACCTCAGACCTACACCTGGTGTCCTCTGATTGGCCTGAACTGTGTTTCTTTACAGAGACAAACCATCGCGTGCTTTCAGCCCTTGGATCAACCCTTATCGATGGCCTGCATGTCTTTTGAGTGGATCCCCGTGTAATCCCTTAAGCCAATCATAGCCTGTTTAATCCACCGCCTGTTGTGAGCCCTTGGATTGCAGTCAATGGAGCTTGACTCAATCTCAGCCATTGTTTTTGAACGATGCTCTGGAATCTTCCTCTCTTCCTATTTAAAGGCCTCCAATTTCAGCCTTCAAAAGCTTTTGCCACTTTGAGTTTTCTCAGAAAAAGAATAGAGAGAGAAGAGAGAAGAGAGAAGAGAAAAGTTAGAGAGAGAAACCAAACCCTAGTTAGAAACCCTAACTTCGTCCAACTACTTCTCAAGCCCAAACTACTTACCTCTCCAGAAAAACCACAATAACCAAATAAACACCATCCTTAGTGTTTTCCTGGGTTTATGAGAGTTCTGGTGAAGAGATCTTGGGTTGCTGAAATCCTTGTGTTCATAAATCTTATTTCCAACTTAGACATAGACTCAGATCTTGTTTCTCTTTCAATAGAAATCATAGATCTGAAGTTTTTCATGTCACAGAACACTTAGTTGCATTTATTTCTCATCTTGAGAATTTCGTTGTTGAATGTTTTCTGTTAAAACATTTTTCTTCTTCAAAGATCAACAATAGATGTTTTTCTATTTCTGTTTTTACAAAACCTAACCTGACCTAGTGGGATTCGCACTTGGAGGGTTCTCAATCCACATAATATTTTCAAAAGTGATTGAGAAAGGTCTTGACCGATTTCTTAAGCAAGATCTCCGTGGAATCTGGGTTACTTTGAAAGGTCAAAAAGGTTCTTGGTTTTGTAAGAAAGAAAAATAACAAATACACTGCATATAGACTTTATATGTGATTTGTTAGGATTGTCTGTAACTAATAAGTGTGTGTGTGTGTGCATGCATGTGTTTTAGAACACCATTCACAAAAATCTTCACACTACAAACACTCAAAGTGTTGGCTATAAGATTTGGTGAAAAATAAGTCGACGTAAAGTGCTGGAACAAAGAAGAGTTGACAAACTGAGACAACTACATCAACAAACAAGATCTGCAGAAAAGTTAAGGACGCCAGAGGGTACAATCCTGAACTTGTATAGATTTGTTTTTGTGTGCATGTTAGTTAAATAGGTTGTAACTCATATATTTGTTTTAGTGATTGTTTTTGTTTTACTCCGTAGAGGGAGTCGTGGATGTTTCCTCAAGGTTGAGGTTTTACCACGTTAAAAATCCTGAGTATCAATATTTCTACATCTTCTCATCCCTTTCTGTTTGTGTGCTGAGTTTAAAACATTTTAAACTGTTTACTAAAACTTGTTATCAAATCTTGTCCATATCTCGTACATAATTTTGTTAACACATCTTGTGTTCAAAATCGTTTTGATTTTTAGTAAAGAGTTTCTTCAACAAACTTTCGGAGTTGCTTAAATAGTTTATTTTCATAAACGGCTTTGGCAACGCTATTTCAATTGGTATCAGAGCTTTTGGTGAACTTTTTTCAAAAAGATCCTGAGTTTCTGAAACTGTTTTCTCAAAATCAATTATGGACGAGAAAAACGAAAGATATGGTAACTTGACCAGACCTCCAGTCTTTGATGGAACCAATTTTTCTTACTGGAAAGTAAGAATGATTGCTTTCATTCAAGGCACTCTGGGAGATGATGTCTGGGATATTATTGAAAATGGATACTTTTATCCAACTAAACCAGCCACTGATGGAAGCAATGAAAGGATTAAGAAAATATTGAGTGAGTTTACTCAAGAAGAGAAACAGGTTTCTCGAAATAATAACAAAGGCAAGAACGCTATATTTATGTCTATTAACGAACATGAGTTCAAGAGGATCTCATCCTGTACCACTCCCAAGGAAGCATGGGATACCTTGATTACTGCCCACGAAGGAGACTCTAGGGTAAAAGCTGCTAAGACTCAGATGTTAATCCAACAGTATAATACCTTAATCATGTCTGAATCTGAGTCTTTCGATGATTTATATATGAACCTTACTGATATTGTCACTAAACTTCATGCCAATGGTATAACTTATGATAGACAAGAAATTGTCTCTAAAATTCTGAGATCATTACCACAGAAATTTGACAATAAAAGATATGCTATTGAGGAGATGTGTGATACAAATCTTACTCCTGAATTACTCAGTAGCAAATTAAGAACTGTGGAAATGGAATTAGAGTTTAAGAAACAATTGACCCACACTAATAGGAAACATACCAATTCCAATCTTAGCTTTACCTCTAAGATGATTAAGCCTGAGTTAAACACCTCTAGTAATGATTCTGATGAGGACTGTGACTTAGAAAGTCTAGATAATCAGATTGCCCTAATGACAAAACAATTTAAGAAAATTGTTAAATTTAGAAACAGTGTTGCAAATAGACAGGGCAAGTCTAATTATTCTACTCCTTCAAATCACAAACCTCATGAGAAGGCTCATGACAAACAGAACAAGGACAACACAAGACCTCACAGAGACCTCAAGAAGACTGAATGCTATAGATGTGGTAAACTAGGACACATTGCTCAAGACTGTAGAGTTAATTTAAATGCCCAAAATAAACACTCTAGAGCCAATATCTGCAAAACCTGGGATGACTCAAGTGATTCTGAAAATGAGGAACTTGAGACATCTGATGGTTTTGATCCTTGTTTAGCCTTTTTTGCCAAAATCATATACAATGATGATATGCCTATGCTTGATAGTGAGGATGAGTTTAGTAATTCTAGTTCTGTTGCTTTGAATCATACTTTAACTGGTTTAGATGCTTTACTTACTGAGAACATTAATACATCTTCCTCGGGGTGTGTGAGTCAAAGGGAAATCGATACTGCTGATGTCAATGGGTGCGTGAGTTTAAGAAATGAAACCTTAGGGGTCACTTCACACACTTCACTTAGTGACTCTGACAATGATGATCTCCCAGACATTCACACTCTATATACTAAAACTCTTAAGAAAAGTACTAGACTAGAAAAGATCGTGAAAGATCTTACCAAAAAGCTAGAGGATCTAAGCCTAATGGTAAAACTGAATGCTGAAGAGTATACTACTCAATGCATGTCTCATGAAAGTGAAGTCAAAGTGTTTGATGAAAAACTGAAAACTTTAACTGAAGCTAATGAAATTTTGGAGAAAAAATACAAAGGGACATTATTAGAATTGGAACAAACAAAAGAAAAGACAGCAACTATTTTCAAAAAGTTTACCAAATTTGAAAACAATTCTAAATGTTTTGAGGAATTCGTTGCTGAATCTAAAACCAATTCTGATGATAGAACTGGAATAGGGTTTTGCCCCAATTTGAAGACACAAACTAAACATGTTGAACCTATCAAGTTTGTGTCAGGAGGCAAAAGACCTATTGAAACATGTCCAGACTTTCATTCTCTAAAAACTAAGTTTGACCATCAAAACACTAACACTGGAGATGCAAGTTGCTCTAAGCATGAAAGTTTACCAAAGGGAAAATATGTCTGCCCCCCTATTAGGAAAAGTGAACCTGCTTTCAAATCTGTGCTACCTAGGAATAAAATTCAGCCTCAAAATTTCTCAAAACCTTTGTTTAGAGACTTTCCTAAGGAAAACCCTATTTTGAGCAATCTTTATTGCTCCTATTGTGATATATATGGTCACTCTTTCGATAATTGCTATGCTAGGAGACTGATTAAACCTGTCTACAACTCTTCCATATATCCTAACTTTAACTACTCTAGGAGGAGTCGTAACAACTATGTCCTTCCCAGGCCACCAGACAAAAACTCTAACTATAGGAATAGAAGGACTAAACCTAAAAGGACATTTACTAGAAGGATTACCAGAAACTTTTCTAAATCAAATGCTCAGGAATTCAAATTTACTCAAAATCATGCGCAAAATGTTTTTCAACAAAAATCTAATGCTCGCAAATTTTATCAAATGAGAGCAAACAAGCGCAAACTAAAAACCAGGGCAATTTGGGTTAGAAAAGATGATCTAGCACCCCAGATGAAGTGTAACATTGTTGTTTCTGCTCTAAAAGCTGAACTTACAACTTCTGGTTGGTACTTGGATTCTGGATGTTCCAAGCATATGACAGGTGATGATACAAAACTTTTAAATAAAACCCATTTTGATGGTGGAAAAGTTGTTTTTGGTGATGGAGTGTCATCCCAGATCATAGGCAAAGGAACTCTTAAAGAAAAAGGTCTTCCTGTTCTTGAAAATGTTCTCTTAGTTAAAGGTCTTAAGGCTAATTTACTTAGCATTTCACAATTCTGTGACTCAAACTACACTGTTACCTTTTCAAAGAACAATTGCAAGATTTTAAATGAAAAGGGAGAATGCTTAATTACAGGATTCAGGACCCCTGACAATTGTTATACTGTCATGTCTAGTTCTGAAATCTGTAATGTTGCCAGAATGGATGACAACGAGATATGGCATAACAGAATGGGTCACATTAATTACGAAAATTTGAGTAAATTGTCTTCTCAACAGATAGTTAGAGGAATACCAAAAATTAAATCTATTCATAACATTGTCTGTGGTCCCTGTCAAGAAGGAAAAATTGTTAAAGCACCTCATAAAAGGGTTAAAGATATCCTTACCTCTAATCCCTTAGAACTCATCCATATGGACCTAATGGGTCCTTCTCAAACTGTTAGTCTTTGTGGACACAGTTATATTCTAGTTATGGTTGATGACTTCACCAGATTCACTTGGGTAGCTTTCTTAAAACAAAAATCCGATACTTTTCAAACCTTTTTAAAGATTCTCTTACGGATTGAGAATGAAAAAGACACTCAAGTGAATAGAATCAGAAGTGATAGAGGCGGTGAATTCAAAGACACTGGTATTGTAGAATATTGTGACTATAATGGTTACAAACATGAGTTCAGTGCTCCTAAGACCCCTCAACAAAATGGAATAGCTGAGAGAAAGAATCGAACTCTTCAAGAGATGGCACGTGTCATGCTCCATGCCAAGAACTTACCTAAGTATTTTTGGGTAGAATCTATTCGTACAGCTTGCCATCTTATTAATAGGGTCTATCTTAGAAAGAATTCGAAACAAACCTCTTATGAACTTTGGTACAATAAAAAGCCTAATCTTAAGTACCTTAGAACCTTTGGTAGTACCTGTTATGTTTGCAAAGATAGGGAACACTTATCTAAATTTGAGAGTAGAGGAGATAAAGCCATATTCTTAGGTTATTCACCTAACAGTAGAGCTTATCGAGTGTATAATCTTCGCACTAAGACCTTAATGGAATCCATAAATGTAATTGTTAGTGACACTACTGTGGAAAGCAAGACTAGTGAATTAACTATAGAAGAAGAATCGCCAAATATTTTAGAAAATGACTCTTCTGAAATAGATAATTCATTACCTATTGAGTCACCTGAAGTACCTAACTGGGTTTCTAAAGATCATCCCATAAACAACATAGTTGGTAACCCTGGTGAACCAGTACGTACAAGATCCCAACTTAGAAATTATGCTCTCTATGCTTGCTTTGTTTCTCTCTTGGAACCAAAGAATGTAAATGAGGCATTGAATGACTCTCACTGGATTTCTGCTATGCAGGATGAACTTTTACAATTTGTCATTCATGATGTTTGGTTTCTTGTTCCACGTCCTGATCACAAAAAGGTTATTGGTACTCGTTGGATTTTCAAAAATAAAACTGATGAAAATGGGATGATAATTAGAAATAAAGCTAGACTAGTTGCTCAAGGTTACTCCCAAATAGAAGGACTTGATTTTAATGAGACGTTTGCTCCTGTTACTCGTTTAGAATCAGTTCGTCTGCTTCTTGCTATAGCTTGTCACATGCATTTTACATTATACCAAATGGACGTTAAATCTGCATTCCTTAATGGAATACTTGCTGAGGAAACCTATGTAGAACAACCTAAAGGGTTCATTGACCCTAATTATCCTAATCATGTATTTCGGTTGAAAAAGGATTTATATGGTCTTAAGCAAGCTCCTAGAGCTTGGTATGAGCGCCTGTCCAGTTTTCTGCTGGACAAAGGTTTCAAAAGAGGTGGAAATGACCAAACCTTATTTGTCAAACATTTTGGCAAACACATTACTATCGCTCAAGTCTATGTAGACGATATCATATTTGGATCGACTTCTACCTCAGAAGTAAAATCTTTTGCTGAAATTATGAGTAAGGAATTTCAGATGTCCCTTATGGGGGAGTTACAGTTCTTCCTAGGTCTCCAAGTCAAACAACAACCAGATGGATTGTTTCTTTCGCAGACTAAGTACGCATTAGAGATAGTTAAAAAATTTGGCCTCGAGAGTGTTAAAAGTGCTAAAACGCCTATGAGTACTACAGAGAAATTATCTAAAGATGAAAATGGAAAATCTGTAGACTCTACCTTATATCGTAGTATGATTGGCACATTACTCTATCTGACTGCCTCGCGTCCTGATATCATGTATGCTGTTTGTGTTTGTGCGCGTTATCAAAACAACCCCAAGGAGAGCCATTTAAACGCTGTTAAACGCATAATTAAATATGTTAAAGGCACTCTAAATTTAGGAATTTGGTACACGAATGACACACCTAGCACTATTATTGGGTACACTGATGCTGATTGGGCTGGGTGTACTGATGATAGTAAAAGCACTTCAGGCGCATGTTGTTATATTGGTAATAACTTGGTAGGATGGAGTAGTAAAAAACAGAACTGCACATCTCTCTCGACTGCTGAATCTGAATACATAGTCGCCGGTAGCTGTTGTGCCCAATTGTTGTGGCTTAAACAAATGCTAAGTGATTATGGTATTTTAGAACCCACACTTCATCTCTATTGTGATAATCAAAGTGCGATTAACATTTCTAAGAACCCAGTTCAACACTCGCGAACTAAGCACATTAAAATAAGACATCATTTTATTCGTGAATTAGTTGAAACCAAGGAATTAGAAATCAATTATCTTTCTACTGATCTACAACTTGCAGATTTATTTACCAAACCTCTTGATTATAATAGATTCATTTCTTTACGTAAATCTATTGGTATGATTTGTGTTGAGTAAATACCTGTTATTTTTTCCAAGTTCCTTCCCTTTGTCCATTTGAGACAAAATGGGGGAGAAATTTGAGTCTATTGCATATACTAAAAAGCTTGATCTTAGTAATTCTTTGCAGGTATTCTTCTTGTACAGTCATTCTTTATTGTAATAATAGGATGTTAAACTGTATATAGTTGAGTTATGTAATTTTTGTTTTCTAGGATTTGGGTAGATAGATCTTTTATAGGAATGGGATTTTCTTATTTGTTGTCGCCCTTCGAGTTGAGATGACTCAAAGGAGATTTTGTCTCATATTTCCAAAGGGGGAGATTGAAGCCCTTATACTTTTGACTTATTTGAGTCTAGACTGTATAAGAGCTCATCTAGTTTGGAAATAGTGACAAAATAGTGTCTATCCTAGAAACCAAAGAGCTTCAGAGATTGGGTTGCTTCTTCTTCTATCCATCTTATGATGATCCTGAGACTATAGCCATCACTCACACACTTAGAATTTCATTCTTGCATTTCATATTGCACCTCTATGTGTATTAATGTTGTGAGTGTGTTTAAATCCCTCAATTTGATTTTTAATATTTTTTTTGGGAATTTTAAACCTATTTTAAATAAGGTTTTATTTAATTAAAACTTGATTTAAAAAGTCTTGGGGTTAATATATAAATATGCATTGTTGTGTTTATTGGCCTAAAGTTACTCTGGGTAGAAACCGAAAGCGCTAGAGACTCTAGGGTTGGCTTTGTAATTATTTTGGGACGCGCGTTTACATTCAACCTCAGACCTACACCTGGTGTCCTCTGATTGGCCTGAACTGTGTTTCTTTACAGAGACAAACCATCGCGTGCTTTCAGCCCTTGGATCAACCCTTATCGATGGCCTGCATGTCTTTTGAGTGGATCCCCGTGTAATCCCTTAAGCCAATCATAGCCTGTTTAATCCACCGCCTGTTGTGAGCCCTTGGATTGCAGTCAATGGAGCTTGACTCAATCTCAGCCATTGTTTTTGAACGATGCTCTGGAATCTTCCTCTCTTCCTATTTAAAGGCCTCCAATTTCAGCCTTCAAAAGCTTTTGCCACTTTGAGTTTTCTCAGAAAAAGAATAGAGAGAGAAGAGAGAAGAGAGAAGAGAAAAGTTAGAGAGAGAAACCAAACCCTAGTTAGAAACCCTAACTTCGTCCAACTACTTCTCAAGCCCAAACTACTTACCTCTCCAGAAAAACCACAATAACCAAATAAACACTATCCTTAGTGTTTTCCTGGGTTTATGAGAGTTCTGGTGAAGAGATCTTGGGTTGCTGAAATCCTTGTGTTCATAAATCTTATTTCCAACTTAGACATAGACTCAGATCTTGTTTCTCTTTCAATAGAAATCATAGATCTGATGTTTTTCATGTCACGGAACACTTAGTTGCATTTATTTCTCATCTTGAGAATTTCGTTGTTGATTGTTTTCTGTTAAAACATTTTTCTTCTTCAAAGATCAACAATAGATGTTTTTCTATTTCTGTTTTTACAAAACCTAACCTGACCTAATGGGATTCTCACTTGGAGGGTTCTCAATCCACATAATATTTTCAAAAGTGATTGAGAAAGGTCTTGACCGATTTCTTAAGCAAGATCTCCGTGGAATCTGGGTTACTTTGAAAGGTCAAAAAGGTTCTTGGTTTTGTAAGAAAGAAAAATAACAAATACACTGCATATAGACTTTATATGTGATTTGTTAGGATTGTCTGTAACTAATAAGTGTGTGTGTGTGCGCATGCATGTGTTTTAGAACACCATTCACAAAAATCTTCACACTACAAACACTCAAAGTGTTGGCTATAAGATTTGGTGAAAAATAAGTCGACGTAAAGTGCTGGAACAAAGAAGAGTTGACAAACTGAGACAACTACATCAACAAACAAGATCTGCAGAAAAGTTAAGGACGCCAGAGGGTACAATCCTGAACTTGTATAGATTTGTTTTTGTGTGCATGTTAGTTAAATAGGTTGTAACTCATATATTTGTTTTAGTGATTGTTTTTGTTTTACTCCGTAGAGGGAGTCGTGGATGTTTCCTCAAGGTTGAGGTTTTACCACGTTAAAAATCCTGAGTATCAATATTTCTACATCTTCTCATCCCTTTCTGTTTGTGTGCTGAGTTTAAAACATTTTAAACTGTTTACTAAAACTTGTTATCAAATCTTGTCCATATCTCGTACATAATTTTGTTAACACATCTTGTGTTCAAAATCGTTTTGATTTTTAGTAAAGAGTTTCTTCAACAAACTTTCGGAGTTGCTTAAATAGTTTATTTTCATAAACGGCTTTGGCAACGCTATTTCATCATATAGTCTGTACGTAGTATTTATATCTCTCGAATACTCGACGTACTAATAATTCACGCATATTATTATTTTTGTATTTTTCGAGTATCATTCAATACCCGAAGGGTCCCAATTAGCCCTTCAGTTATTTCGATAGTTAACCGTTCACTATATTATTGGTATTTTCCTTAGGTCATGTTTACTCTTCCCGTAACCCAAATCGTAAATTCCCGATACATATCTCAATCGGTTAACTACTGTTACTCCTAATCTCAATTTTACCCTCATTAAGATTAACTGAGGCCTAACTAAAAGTCTACTGACCTTCTCTAAGTCTTTGTATTATTATTAAACTGTCACTAAAGTTTTTCTAATTAATTTCATAAGGAAGTACAACTTAAAAAGCAAATTTCATCAAATCTGGATAGCATTCCGAATCGATTTGGACTTGACTGCATCATCCTCTTCGTTGCTGTTACGGGTTTTCCACATTCAAAACTCAACAAAACTCCATGAAACTTTCCCAAACTCCCATCCAACCTACCTAAACATTAACTACATGTGTAGGAAATATTTTTAACGTAAATAACACATCAAGACTAATAGAAATCTACCCAAGAACATATCAAAATCCATTATTTCATCAAAACCCTGGTTTATGTGTTCCTCAAGCATATTCATCATTTTTTCCAGATTTCTTTCATATTAATCATCCATACTCACTGATTTCGTGTTATCTACATACAAGGATTTGTTCTACATGAATTTTAACTCCAAATCATGAGTTCTACCCACCCGAATCCCAAAAATCATCATTTAAATCACGAATTAAAACTCTACAGTACATGGATATTATAAAATGCTCAAAGTAATGCAAGATAAACACTTGCCTTATATTTGCAGGTCTAATTTATGTTTTGAGATGGTGAGGATGTCATTTCCTTGCTCCGATCTCGATTTCGGCAACGTTCAGGGTGAGAAACATTGTGGAAAAGCCTAGGTTTCTTCTCCTCTTCCTCTCCTATAGCCTCCTCTCTCTCCAAAGTGTTGTATCCCTAGCCTCACACTCAAATGAGCTGATATAACACTCTAATTTTTGGAGTTCCCTCTATCTTAAACTCCTAAATGACCGAAATGCCCTTAGGTGATGTTAGGTTGGTCTAAAATCGCCCTAGGATCCTATTTATACACATGGGTACACTATTTCGACCCATTCAAAATCAACCATGACCTCGATATCACCATCTGAGTCACTCTACATAAATTTTCTATCTCGACCTCATACAGTCTACGCGCGATTCCCGGTTGAGATATAACACTTTCACGTCACTATTACTCACTATGACGTAAAATAATCATTTACTACTCACTTAGTAATTTTATTTCCTAAATATTAATCTTTATCTCTCCCTACTAATATTTTAATATACACATAATATTTAATTCAATTAAATTACGGCACGCATGTAATATAAAATAACCGAATTAATTAAATTTTAAATACTCAGAATTACGGGGTGTTACAAATTGTTATTTGAAATAATTCTAACAACCTTTTGATTGTCCAATGCTCCAATATAAGTATAATCCCTTGCACTTTCTATTGAAGCATAATATGTATTTTCGGGTACCACCTTGACCATACTACGCGACGTGACACTCTAAATAAAATCTAATTAATATCTCAATAATTGTGACATATTCTTAAAAATTATGGTTTTCACATTATCACGTACTTATAGATGGTAAATGTAAATTATTTAGAATATAAATCTTGCATTTACAAATTACTGCCTTGTAAATCGATTAGTTTATAAGATTTTAGGGGATCTCCAGTCATTGTTAATTAATTTTGAATTGGATGTACCAAATATAAATCCAACATTTACAAATTATCGCTTAGTAAACCAATTAATATATAAGATTTTAGGATCTTCATTCATCATTAATTAATTTTGGGTTGAATGTAACAAGTTAATTCATTACATGCAAAATTCTATTGGGATGTTTTGTTCTTATATTTAAAAAATAATAATATGTAGAGTTAATTACATTTAGGACCTCTAAACTTTACTCCCACCCCCACCCCTCAACCCCCACACTTTGCCACCTCAACTTTCAGTTTCTTCAATTAACCCCCCTAACTTTGAAAACGGTTACAATTAACCTCCTACCGTTCAACTTTATTAGTTACAAACCTTTTGACTTTTTTAAAAGGGAGTTATTAGGGGTGTTCATGGGTCGGTTCGGGTTGGTTTTGGACCCTAATTAAAATCGAACCGATTGGTTCGATTTTGGAAAAGGTCAGGCCGAAACCGAACCGACTATAAAAAAAACCATCGGTTTCGGTTCACAACGATTTCGATTCGGGTCGGTTTCGAGTCGGTTTCGGGTCGATTTTCGGCGGTTTCATGTTTGGGCCGATTTTTTTAAGGCCGGTTTTCGATTTGGGTCGGTTTTTGAAGGTGGTTAATGGTTGTTGGATATAAAAATATAGGTTATTTAGGTTTTTTTTAATATATATATTGGTTTCGGGTCGGTTCGGTTTGAATCGATTTTTTCCACGTATAAACCGTCACTCGAACCGACATGGTCTGTTTTTTATATCCGTAAACCGTAGGCCGAATCGCGCTAAAAAAAATTACCGATTTCAGTTCGGTTCGGGCCGATTCGATTCGGTTTTTGGGTCGGTCGGTTTTTTTGCACACCCCTAGGCATTATGGGTATTTTACTCTTTTGTTTTTAAATCCTAAACTCACTCTCTTCACTCTCTCATATTTCCCTCTTTTTCTCTCTCTCTCTTGACTATCTTCTTCTTCCTCTCCCAATCTCTCTCTCTCCCCCCCCCTCTCTCTCTCACACACATAAACCACACACACACACACACACACACTCACACGAACACACATGCACACCCACGCACACGAACACCCACACCCACACATACACACGAACACCGACACACATACGCGAATGGATTTAAGTTGAATGGGCCGGGGGGGTTCCATTCGATGGTGGGGCTGGTGGGAGGGGGCAGGGTGGTTCCCCCCCACACGAACGGATGTGAGTGAATCTGGGCTAGGGGATTTCATTCGGGGATGGGGATGGTGGGGTGGGTTTTTTCCTAGAAATTTTTTTTATTTTGCTGAAAAATATTTTCTGGAGAGTGAAAACAGATTTATTTTTGCAAATTGTTGGCTTTTATTGGATTTTTATTTTCTAGAAATCCAAATCATTTTGTTATTGGATTTTGGGAGTGAAAACGGATCTACATTTTCCTGATTATTTTTTATATTTTATTATTTTTCTAATTTATTAATTAATTTTGTTTTTAATAGGTCCATTTTATTTAATTAGAAATCTATATTTTTATCAGGTGAGATATCTATTTTTTCAAAACCAATAATTTCAAAATCATTAAATTCCTTTTTAATAGGTGAGATATGTTTTTATTAGAATTCTATATTTTTCTATTGAATTTTTTTTATTAGAAATCTCTTCTTTACTTATATTTTTACGATTTTCCATATTTTTAAATATTTTTTGGATTTCAATGTATTTTCTGTGATTATTAGTATTTTTAAATATATTTTCTGAATTGTTTTTTTTTTTTTTTTCCAGATTTTAAATTGTTTTTTGATAATTTTCAAAAAAATTAAATATATATTCGTAATTTCCAAATTTTGTAAAAAAATTCTAGAATATTTATAAAAAAAATATTTTCTTAATTTTTAAATATTGTTATTTTAATATTTTATTTAAAAAAATATGTTAGGGTGAAAATGCCCCCACTTCCAGTGTCACTCACATGTCTAACTTTTTTCGTTTAAAATTAATGAAATTAGACGGTAAAAGATTAATTATGGCGATTTTCAAAGTTAGTAGGTTAAATGAAAAAACTATAAGTTAAAATGTCAAAATGTCGGTGGGGCAAAGTTCAAAAATCCTAATTATAATTAACCTTAATAAGTCATACTTGTTAAAGTGGCACAAAATATAATTCTCCATAAAGAACATCGCATAGCACAAAGTCAAAAACCATAAATTATGAAAGTAGAAGTTTGGTAAGAAGAACTTTGGCTAACCTAAAGTCAAATTAACTTTAACTTTTGTGAAAGCACCATGCAAATTCAAAAAAAAAAGTTGTACAACTTTAATCAATCAAAATAATTTTGTCAAACATCATTAACCAGTCCAATATAATTTTACCATGGTTCTACATTAATTTCCAGTTGTCATGCAATTAATAGTCTCATAGACAAAACTAAATTTGATAATAATAATAACTAGAGAGGGTCATTGGTCATAGATAGGGATGTTCATTCTATATCTTGCATGGGAATAATCTTCAACGAGGTCAAAGAAAAACATCAACAAATCAATATTACGGCGGCTGAAGAAAAATCAACATGTGGGCTATTTAGAAAAAAAAAACTAGCATGTGGGATATTTAGAAAAATCTAGAAGGGCCAAAACTTTGACCCTAAGTGCAGACCAAGAAATATACAACAATGCTTAAATAATTAAATAAATATCTCACAAGATAAATACTTTATTTGTCTTAAACTATTAGTTTTTATTTTTATTTTCATCCCTCCTGAAAATATTTAAAGTAATATATAAAGGTAACTGAGTCAAGGGCATAAGATGTATTCCACAAGTATTTATATTTCATCAGCTATGAAGATTTTATTAAAACATCTCTATTTTTTTTTTACTTTTAAATAATAACTCCTAATATAAAAAAAGAGGGAGTAATAAATTTTGTACGCTACAAGTGATCACCTCAGTTGAGATGTTTAATACCATTAGTTACTAACTATTAATAAATTAAAAAGACTAATTATCTAAAATATATCTAATAGTTTTCATATATTTATATAGGAAAATACTAGAAAAATCCAGTTCGTGGATATATTTCGTAGACACACTGCATTAAAAGTTTATACTTTATTATTTTGGGTTCCGTCAGGGCATCAACCAATGCACTAAAAACTTGTATCTATTTTCGTCTTATTCATGAGTCTACAAAATGTGTTCACGAAATGAGTCTCGCTAGCATTACTCATATATATATAAGAGGGCATGTCTTCTTCCAAATTTTATCAAATTTCTTAGAAGATGGAAAAAAGTAAATCTGAATAATAGAAGTAATGAAATAATTAACATATTAGTAATACTCTTTCACTATAAGGATAAAACTGTAGGTAATATTGTATTCGGTTATAAGAAAAAATACAATGATTATAATTTTTAAACCGTGTGGTAAAATAGAAACTGAATATGATTAATTATTCATTTTTATGATTAAAATCAAAATAATTTTGTTCATTAATCTTAAGTTCCTTAATACATTGATTAAAATAAGGTTAGCTGCCACTGGAAGATGTAAAAAATGTATAAGTGTGATGTAAATTTAGATTGTGCGGTAAACTGTTTTGAGCCCAACAATTAGGGGCGCACCTTGAATGCAAAATTGTTTTCAGCTCTACTTTTCATATCCATTATTATTTATTTTTTTAATTTTATTAAAAATAATTCATTAGACAATAGATGGCATTGTGCCAAGAGTCTTTGATGATAACCTATTCATGTCGTCATAGTGAAACATATTTACACAATGTCTAACGTTGACATAAATATGCATTCGATATATATTTTTATAGAGTATAATTACTGTTATAAAAAATTCGTCTAAATTTAAGGCTCGGGAGAAACATCACCCCTTAAATTTTTTACCCCTTATTCTTAGTAAAACTCTTAAGGGGCATTTTTTTTCCCTAAAAATAACAAAGCTTTAATGAAACGATATCGATTTTTAAAGAATTTTTTTACTAATCGGACAATTATCTCATCTAAAATAATCAAATAGTATTTTCATTTGCATATATTCAAACATGTTTTTATGATATGTATAATTTTAGTGTTTTAATAGCTTTGTTATGATTAAAAAATATTAAAATATATTAAACAGCTCTAGACGCATTTTCACGTTTAAGATCCCCCTACACTTCTAAAGCTTAAAGTTTGACATTCATACCTTGATCACGCAATATATTTTTTAAACCCTTAAATTAATTCGTAATTTAAAAATGCAAATCGAACATATATTATTTGACGAAAATCCCAACAAAAAGAGTGTGTCACTCTCAAATAACATATGACCAATCTGATTTCTTAAAATATATACTAAAAGAGTAATGATACACACACAGAAAATTTACCCCAAAATTACCGAAATTGTGCTTTAAGGGGTTGTGCCCTGGCGGGATCCACGCCATAGTACAATACCCTTAAAGCACATTCGGTAATTTTTCGGTACCCAATTTCGGTACATACATCATTTTCCATACTAAAGAGTAATGATACACACACATAAAATTTACCCCAAAATTACCGAAATTGTGCTTTAAGGGGTTGTGCCCTGGCGGGACCCACGCCATAGTACAATACCCTTAAAGCACATTCGGTAATTTTTCGGTACCCAATTTCGGTACATACATCATTTTCCATACTAAAGAGTAATGATACACACACAGAAAATTTACCCCAAAATTACCGAAATTGTGCTTTAAGGGATTGTGTCCTGACGGAACCCACGTCATAGTACAATACTCTTAAAATACATTCGGTAATTTTTCGGTACCCAATTTCGATAATTCAAAGGGGAATGATAAGTGAGATATTGTTAATGTCAACAAGGGTTGACACGGGCAAGCAAAAAAGGACGAGTGTTATGATGTGCACGTGTGTGGACTACTTATTAACTTAAGCTCATGTGGTGTATACATCATTAGAAAAATCCCACCATCACTCATGCATGCCCAAAACAATGATAAACATCATTCTGGGCCCACTCTATGATCCCACCGACCAAGTCGTCAATGTACTAGCTTCAATTGTTTTCATTAAAAATAATTAGATTTTGTGGAAAAGGGTTTTGTCACACAATTTGACAATACAAATGTGTAAAAATTTGATAATGAGATTTTTTTTTAATCATATCATGAGAGTGCGTGTTAATTTTAAGTGTATCTCGACTAATTTATATTTACGATACACGAATTTCTTTGATTAAATATTATTTTGACAGTGTCAAAAATCAAACCGAGAATCAACTCAATTCACTTTAAAACTGTCCTAATGACAACCTTATAACACTGCATGTGATATTCAATCTTCGTCATAATTTTTTTTTATCATATATGTCATTTGTCATGTTTTTCTTATTTGTGTAAAAAAAAATATTATATCTAAAGAAAAATCTGTCTCCCAAGATTTTCCATCTTTTTTCGATTAAAATAAAGTTTTTTTTTAAATTAATGGGTTTTTTACATTTGATTTTTTATTTCAGTTATTTTTTCTCATCTGATTTTCTTTTAATTTTGATTTTTTATATAAGATTTCTTTTACATTATATTTTTTTTACATTAGAATTTTTTATACGTAATACGTTTTTAATATCAGATTCACTTTTATATCGTATTTTTTTACAATTGGTTTTTTATCGTATTTTTTTAATATCATATTCTTCTTGATATCAGATTTTTTACATTCATATTTTTATCAAACTCTTCCACTAAATCCATTGCAATATAAAACACTTACAAACAATTTTTTCTCTTAGCCTAATCCCCCCAAAAATAGGAATTAGCATCTAAAAAATTGATGCTATCAAACATCTCCACTTGAAAATTTTTAAGCTTTGTCATGGAAAAATTGCAAAATAAACTATTTACTCACTAATGTATCAAATGTGCCCTAAATATAACTTACAGTTTTAATTTAGAATTTGTGCATTATATCATATGAGAGTGCTAAATTGTGATACGACCCGAAAGCACAACAATGCATGTCATGTGATATTTAGTGAACCTTTAGGAGTTCAGATGCTTAGTGGGTGGATCCGTCAAACACGACAATTTAATGAATCGGGTTTAAGTTTATTTTGGTGGATATACACCACACAAAGCCATCAATATTCGAAGCGAACAGGATTCAAACACGACAAAAATCTAATAAGACATGCATGGTAGGCAAAAAAATGCATAACGAGTTGAATTTCAGTGAAGTTGGTTTTAACAAAGACCTGATAAGACTAGAAAAAATAGGTATGTGCCTTAAGGGTCCAAAACTAATTAATGAATTACTTAATTAATTACCACATAAATCAAATGAAAATTCTTTTATATTTGAACGAAATTTTAATTTTACTTAATAAAATTATCCACACCAAATTGCATGCAGTTGGTAATTAACAAAGAAAGCAAATAAAATCAACCGAAAATAGCACGCTAAGATTTTAAAATGAAGACCCTTATGGAAAAAATCACTATTGCACCCAACCCACAACAAGTCCACCCGTACTAAAATATTATTACAAGACTTAACAAGTACTCATACACGACTTATATATATGACAACGATTACCGCCACGATGTTGCTCCCTTGTATTTTGTTCCTCTACCTCTTCCCGTACTAGTAATAATCGCTCCAGTTCAGGAAAATAGTTTCACAACCTCTAAGGCCTCGGTATCCACCGATCTCGGCTGGTAAACGATCATCCCAAACATATTCCTATGTTCTACCCTCTTCAATGTAGAAGATCTAAAGGGATTCGTAAACCCAGAGTCTACCTTAGCATGCATGTAGTTGATAGCCTCACAAAAATAGAAGGACTCCAGCTCAACCAAATTAGAGTATGTAAAGTAGGGCTTCATCAATTAGAAACGGGTCTAAAGGTATTTAAATAGTTTTACGATAAAGGAGATCCAATTAAACATTTGTTTACAAGATGAAGGCCCTTGTTTGAACCAAGGATTCCTCATTTGAATGTGAGCTTTTGATCGAAGGACTCTCTATCGATAATGTAAGATGTGAGTACGAATTTGGGAAAATCCGGCGTCGAGCGTGTTTTAGACTTGAGCAATATTTTTTAGCCTACGTATCCGTCTTTGCGGAATCAAAGTCTGAGTAGTTCGTGAGTCCATATGATATGCGGGAGAGAGCTCGATTTTGGGTGGTTTCGGTGCGTGGAGGATGCCAAATCTGGCTATCCGCCTCTCAAACGCTCATATATCGTAATGAAACTATGGAAATCCGCTCATCACCCGTGATGGAGCTCAAGAGGTACATAGCGGAGAAAAGGTATGTTTCCTCTCCTTACTTTACTCCAAAGACCATCATCCATCAAATTGGGGGGGGGGGGGGGGGGGGGGGGGCTCCTTTTATAGTAAAAGTGCCTTAAGTGGGCTTGACACGTGTCGTGTAATATGTGAAACCAAGTGTCCAATATTTATTGTGCCACTTTGTCATGATATATGTGGTGGTATATTTAAATGAATAAATTAAATCATTACTAGAGTATTATCTAGTGTAATTTATTGAATGCGGAGTATAAGCAATATATTAAATCGCGTATAATAATATCTGAGCGAGTGTAGGGTCTGGATTGTAGTAAAACCTGATAAATCATCAATAAATATTTGATCAAATCTGTGGGGTTAATTTATTAGAGTGTTGGTGGTTAATTTATTTAACCTCACTCTACATTTGCCCCCTTGCACACACAGTTGGTGTGTTGATGCTTCGGCTGAGATATATCAACTGTGTGTACGAAATAAATAGTTTAGCCTGTTCGACTAGAAAATCATCACATAACCATGTTTGGTCTGTTTATCATGCATATATCATCTATAAGTAGTTTTGAGATCTATCTTTGCTGCCTTTGCTTTCATTTTGGATGAGTATTTTGGGGGTTGCCCCCATTACTCTCGAATGAGCATGTCTCCATAATTTATTGTGGTTTTAAACATTTTTGAACAACAAACTTGCCAGATGTACTGGCCTGGACAACCAATTGGTGGTTATCTAAGTATAGTGGATCTTTTGCAATCATAAGATCAAAACCTGTCGAGAGTACTCGGTCGAGCAATCATTAGTGCTTCGAGTGAACTGGATTTTTTAAACCAATATATTTTATAAGTGTGCCCAACTTTATTTGGTCGAGCAACCAAGAAGGTCCTTTTAGGAATTTAAACGTGCCTGAAAATCAGGGTCTTTAAGCGTGCCTAGTAATATAGGACTTTAGTCTCACGTAAATAAAACTTATGCCTAGTAATGTAGGGCTTTAAGTATCCCTTAAGAGGGTCATGCGTACCTAGTAGGAGTTTGAATCTCTTATGAGCGAGGGTCAGGTGCGCCAAAGTTATATTGGACTTTAAATCTCCCATAACCGAGGGTGGAGGCGGGCCAAGTCATAGTGGTCTTTAAATCTCCCATAACCGAGGGTCAGGCAGGCCCAGTCATATTGGTATTAAAATCTCCCATAACCGAGGGTCATGCGGGCCAAGTCATATTGGTCTTAAAATCTCCCATAACCGAGGGTCGGGCGAGCCAAGTCATATTGATCTTACAATATCCCATAACCTAGGGTTAAGCGGGCCTAATAATGTAGGACTTTATAAGAAATGTAATGTACTGCTTTGGGTGACTTACCACAATACTGGCAAGGTTTAATGCACCTATGTGGACGACTTACCACAATGCTGGTAAGGTTTGTGAGAACTATAATGCACCTCTATAGGCGACTTACCATGATACTGGTAAGGTTTGTGAGAACTATAATGTAGCTCTATGAGCGACTTACCACGATACTGGTAAGGTTTGTGAGATCTATAATGCACCTCTTTGGGCGACTTACCACCATACTAGTAAGGTTTGTGTGAACTTTGTATCCATGCTAAAGGTTTTGTGGACAATTTGTTTGCCCCATGTCGCTTTGCTCAAACTAATGTCATGTAGTCAGTGGTATATATGAGCCATCCGGTGGCTATGCTGAACAACTCTGATAAAAAAATCGATCGATGGTTATTTTTGGAATTGAGTGTGCCCTCATTCAAAAAAATCTTCGATTGAGGGCTCCGCATTTGAAAATTTATGTCAATTGATGTCCACTGCCTAAAAAACAGACTCATCGAAGACCTCTTTGATCGAGGATGACCTCATTCGAATGAGGTCACTCTAAGTTGCCCCTTGATAAAATTTATAAAAAATAATTTTTTAAAACCATTTTCAAACTTATTTTTTATTAAAATCCCGTCATGTCACTTACAAGAAATATAATAAACTACAAAAAATTACAAAACTTTTAAAAATAGTTACCTTTACCAAATCTCAAATATGTAATGAAATTGTCCGATTTGGTTCGGTAATCTCAGTCACAGTCATTTGTCCTCCTCTAGCAAGCTTCGAGTCTAGAAAGACTCAAGAAGCGCCTTATTTAGGCCAGTGACCTTGTCCTGCAAAAGCCCACACTTTTTATTCCCCTCCTTATGCTTCTCAACAAGAATGGCTTATCGATCTTTTTAATGGCTCACACGTGCTTTACCTTCCTTTATGGCACAAGTCTCCTTATCACACTTTTAAAGCTTAAAGCAAAGCCCAAAGTTTATTTTTTCCACCTTGAAGTCATAAAACTAGGAGTAAGCCTTTTCAATGTCAACCTTTCTCTCTTAATCTTCATTAAGATCTTCGTGTCCATATTAATAAATATTGGAATGAGCCGCGCTAATTAATCACCCTCAACCTTATTTTTAACAAGGGAATACTTATGACTAAACACATCCTTGATGGCGGTGAATGCAACAAAATTGCATTCAATAGAAGACCTACTCTTGGAGCTTAGGTCATTGTCACTAGGAGGAGAATTCAACTTCTTCCAGCCTTTACTCCTTCTTTTGGTCAGACAATTGAATAGCGTAGGATTAACACTTTGATATTTGAAGCATCTCTTCTAATTATTCTCTTTCCCTTGATTTTTATTCCTTTGGTTCTTTGAAAAGCTTACCTTATTTGCTCTGTTTTTCTTAAACCTTTTCAGTATAATAAATTTATTGCGCTTAAGAATTTTCTTTAATGTCTCAGCCAATTTAGTTAAATCCTATTCTTCATGACTGATCATGTCAGAATTAGAAGACTCAGCCTTGATGCCACTTAAAAAAATTTCTTCCTTTTCATATATGGCACATAATTATCTAATTCGAAGTTTTGGGTGGAACTTATGACCTATTTCCCTTCATGTTATCTATTTCACATACAACATTAATGGTTGAGACATAGGGTAAGAACCTAGGTGGTAGTGACATAAATATTTTTCTAATGACCCTAGAGTCCGGGATCTTCTCCCGTAAATAAAAGTGAGAGTTCATGACATCGGAAACTTTCAGATAAAACTCATCGAAGGTCTTGTTCTCTTACATCTTCAACAACTCAAATTAGGTGGCGAGATATTAGAGCTTCGAGACTTGAACGATGTTGATACCATTATGTGTGAGTTGGAGATGTCCCATGCCTCCTTAAAAGTAGTACATGTAGTGATTCGATGGAACTCTTCTTGAGTTACTCCACAGAAAATGGCATTAAGCTACTTAGAGTTGCAGTGAGCTGCCTTATGTTGCCTTAGACCATGACTTTTTAGGTTTAGGGACAAAGGAAGCTCCTAACAAGGTTATTGGATGTCTCAGCCCCTTAACTACGTTTAACACATCCTCTTATCTTGGTGTGACTTCTACTACATGTAGTTACTACTATAAAAAAATAAGTGGCGTGATCGATTTAACCTCAATAAAAATACCCCCCGATCGCATGATAAAGCTCACACAAATGACGACTCAGGAAAATCCAACTTAGGGGTTTGAAAAAATAGGGCATCGTCAATTGGAATACGTGTCTAAAGGTGTTTAAATAGTTTTTCAATAAAAAAGGTCCAATTAAACATGTTTTCCAGACAAATTTCCTTGTTAGAATCTGGGAGACCTCGTTAGAATGAGGGGATCTTGACCAATTAAAAAAATCTATCTAGTATCATTTTTGGAAGTCAGTGTGCCTTCATTCGAAATAATCTTTGATCAAGAGTTCCTTGTTTGGAAATTTCGTTCGATCGTCCACTGCCTTAAAAAATAGACTCTCGATTGAAGAACTCTTCGATTAAGGGTAACCTCATTCGAAGGAGGTCACTCAAAGTTGACCCTTGACAAAATTTTATAAAAATTATTTTTTTAAATCTTTCCCAAACTTGTTTTTGCTAAAGTCCCATCCTGTCACTCCCAAGCAATAAAATAAACAAGGAATTACAAATTTTTTGAAAATAATTATCTTTCCCAAATCTTATATACGCAATGACCTTTCTGATTTAGATCAATAATTTCAGTCACGATCCTTTGTCTCCATACGATGTAGAATTATATCTAAATAGAGTCGACACAAAGATACTATGACTTAAATCGTTTATTTTGGAATTATGCCAAAGTAAATTAAAATCCTAAAGGGAGTGTAAAACATGTCCTTACAAGAATCGAAAGGAAATCAACACGAGATGACCCGCTGCCACCAATATTGCCAACCCGTTTGTTTTTTTCACTCCCCACCCCGCCCCTAATAAGATGAGTTAGGGAGTTTTTTTTTTAGTTTAGGGTGGGAAACTTATTTCCATCCAAGTTTGGGTTAGGTGTAAAAGACCTCTGCCTAACCTCGTGATAAATATTCAACCAGTATGTGTGTGTGTGTGTGTGTGCGTGTGTATATATATATATATATATATATATATATATACACTAAAAATTTCATTAAAAAAACTCAATCTGAAAATGGGTGATATGATGATAAAAAAGAGTTTAAATAGTCGAAAATAAACCTACAACTCATTTTTCATTCCACACATTAAATGACGTTTTTAGTACATTTGTGGATGATCTCTTCAATATGCAAATCATATGTACCAATTTTGGTTTAAAAAATTGGTTTTTGGTATTTTTGAAAATTAGTATGTTTAGTGAGGTTTGTTAAAGAGCGTGACCACACACACACACACTCTTAGTTTGTGAATTAAACTGTAGAGAATATAATTAAGTAAGTAACGAATTAATCTTTTTGACTCTATCATTGCCAGTACCCAAGTCCATATATGAAACGAGCTAGGTTAGTGTCAGGTTGACAGCCGACTGCAAATTTTTTGTCAAATCTTCGTGATGGATTCTCTAGTTAAAAAATAAAATAATAATAATAAAGTGCATAAAATTTGATTCGGTATATGGAATTTAGGAACATTAATTAGCAATTGTAAAGAATATATGGATACTTTGAAATGGAGAAAAGTCAACATAACATGTCTGCAAGAAACTAAATGGAAGGGGTAAAAGCCTAGAGAGATAAGAGAAGGTTATAAATTATTTTATTTGGGAGGTAGGATAATCGTAAAAATGGGATAGGTATTGTCGTTGACCACTATATGAAAGATAAAGTGGTGGATGTTAAAAGATGGAAATATAGATTAATGAATCTTAAGATTGTCTTGGATAAAACGATATTGAATGTTATAAATGCATCTGCGCCTCAAGGAGCTTTAGATGAAAATATAAAGAAATAATTTTGGGAATTATTAGTTGAAATATTACAATAAATTCGTACGCATGAAGACATATTTTAAGAGGGGACTTAATTGGACATGTAAAAGTAGAACAGGAATATTATCCAAGGATACACAGGGATTATGGTTTTAGTGAGCAAAATTTGCTAAAGCCTACGATATAGCGATAACAAACATATATTTTTAAAAAAGGGAACAACATTTAATAACATTAAAAAGAGTCGAGAATAAAACTCAAATAGATTATTGGTTACTTAGAAGAAGAGACTTGAAGACTTGCAAAGACTGTAGGGTTATACTAGGTGAAAGCTTAATAAATTAACATCGCCTACTGGTAATAGATTTAGCCTTTAAAGGATTTATATACCGAAAAGAGAAAATAGGTTAACAAAATATAAAATAGAAGCATTTAATATGATGTAAAGAGTTAGAATTTAGGAAGAAGTTATTGTTTAACATGAAGTGGGATTAGGATGATAATGTTAACAACATTTGGTCAAGAGCAACGACTGATATTGAGAGAATAGTTAAGCAAATTTTAGGTCAGACTAAAGGGAAAAGATTCATTAAAAAAGAGACTTGGGGGTGGAATGAGGAAGTTCAATAAATACAAAATAAACGAATAAGTTTTAAAGAATGGAAAAAGAGTAAAAACTAAGAAGACTTAGAAAGGTATAAGAAATTAAAAAGTGAAGAAGAAAATATTGTTAGAAATGCGCAAGATAATCTCTATAAGAAATTAGGTACCAAAGAAAGTGAGAAGGAGATAGTTAGGAATAGGTGTAGATTGACAAATGATATAGGTTCAGTTAAGTGTATAAAAGACATAAACAAAAATATATTAATAAATGGCAAAGAAATTCTAGATGGATGGGAAGAGTGTTTTCAAGAATTATTGAATGAAGAATATCCTAGAAAAGATGTTGAGAACATCGAACCAAATATAGGGATGGTGTGTCTGGTTACTGAAGAGGAAGTAGATATATTAATAAAAATGGGAAAGAATAAAGCGGCTGGGTCGGATAAAATATCAATAGAGTCTTGGAGAACTCTTGGAAGTCTAGAGGTAGAGTGGTTAACACGTTTAATTAATAAAATTTTAAAAGAAGTAAGTATGTAAGATGAGTTGAGGAAAAGTACCACAATACATTTGTATAAAAATAAAGGGAATATTTAAAACTGCGGTAATTATAGAGGAATAAAACTGGTGAATCACACTATGAAATTATGGAAAAAGGTTATAGAATAAAGGTTAATAAATGAATCAACTATTTCGGACAACCAATTTGGACTTATGCCAGAGCGATCCACTACGGAAGCTATTAAATTATTAAGACAATTAATGGAAAATTTTGCTGTAAGAATAAAAATCTATTAGTTATATTAAAGTTATATCAAGAATATGTATGATAACACAAAGACTAGCACTACACCAAAATTGTCGACTAGTCAAGGTCAATGACCATGACAAGTCTGGGGGTAACAACTTCTTTGTCACGTACTTATCACGGTCTTTGATCGTGATAATTTCATTAGATTGTCAAGGTCCTATCACGGTCTTTGACTGTGATAAGTTTTTATCACGGTCAAAGACCGTGACAACCCCGTGACATAAATAAAAAATTATCACGGTCTTTGACCGTGACGATTCTGGGCAAAATGAAAAAAACTACTGGAGTATGATCATTGCCACTGCCCAGCAGTATATTTGTATTTGTTATAGCAAAATTGTACATGTCCAAACAACATATATCCAAATAAAATACAAATAATATACCAAGACAAGGCATATATAATCCATATCCAAATAAAATAGAAATGAATACATCCATATCCAAACCAACATGTACCATAATAAAAAAAATACAAATACAATCCAATATCCACATAAAAAAGATAGTAATAATGTCAATCTTCAGCAGGTCGAATGAGGAAGGAAGGACACACAACATATGAATTGAGACACTCTGCAATATATTGAATGTCGTATTGTTCTCCAACCACGCAGGTGAGTTCTCCTTTCCGTCTACCACGTGCGTGACGCGCACTCTTGCCTCAATGTCTTGAAGGGGATGTCTATGAAGTCGCATACTAGGAGGAAGTTTGGATCTTGCAATTCCCTCTCTATCGGTAGCCCATAATATATGTCGAGTAATTGCATGCTCGACCAATCGATTATTGACATAGACCGCTCGACGGGGATCACGATGGGAAATGGATCATCATATAGTGTCGAGTCCGTGCGTATCGGCGATGAAGTAGTGGCATCGACGTCCTCGTCTACCTCTACCACCTTCTATTTGACCTTACCCTTTCCCAACATACGCTTTATGAAGGCGTACATGTCTAGGACTGTCGCCTCTAATCTTGATAGCTTATCGTCGTGGGAGTCCACTTATGTACCAACCCGTTGTTGCTCGTCTCCATCCTGATAATACTAGACTTCCCTACCCGTGAGCTCACCCCTAGTCCTCCCCTTGCGATCCGGCCCGTGTACTTGGATGAGTGCTTCCGTAGCCAAAGATGCTTTGTAGGCATCAGATTACGACTCATGCACTTCCTTAAGATTTCCCTAAAAAACAAAAAGTACACGATTAGTCAATTAAGTAAATAAAAAATTTATAAGATAATTAAAAATAAATATACATTTATAACTTACAAATGGTGGTTGCGACGCTCGGGGACACATCCTTATCCTAGCCATTTTTTGTCTGAATTGCCACATAGGCATCGAGCCTAGATGGCCTACCCCTAGTGCCACTCCCCGTGTCTTGAAATAAAATAATATAGAATTTGTAAGTAACGCAAAGTAATGCTAAATTAGAATAACTAAAATTAAAGAAAAATAAAAACTTACCATCATTTGCTTCACCTCGGCGTAATACATCCACCCGGTGTAGTGCACATCCACATTTTTCTCCCGGTTGTCCCTCCCCGATTGGTGAGATGCCAATTGTCGTTGATTGGTCTCATTGTCAATAAACTTTTACCACTGTGCCAATGAGATTTGCTCCTTGCGGGGAACGATTTCACGGAGTCTCATGATGGACTCACGGGTTTTCCCAGAGTACCGTTGCTCGCAAATTCTTCTTTCACGTCTTATATTAATCCCTCAATTGCTCCAACGTGGGGTCGCGAAGATATGCGGGCAGGCCAAATTGTTCTTGTCAAACAAATAAAAACCATCCTGTAAGTAAGTGTTACAATTATACATATAAATACAATTACAATTACAAATATTAAATACACAACCTGTAGTGCCCCCAGATGTTCATCTTGAGGTCAGTAGGCACGACCCTCCAATCAGTGTACATCGGGCTGACAATCGCCTTCAATAACTATAGCGCTCTAGCTAATAATGTCGTCTTATTTTAGACGAAGGCCCCCAATTTACCCCATTTTGGGGGCCTACCAGCCGAGGAGTCCTCATCGCCTCTTCTACCGCGCCCTGATAAAGTCGTTTTCTGCAAAAATTATTATTATTATTACAAACATGTATATGAACTTTGAATTAATGATCGAATCCGATAATAACAATACATACCAATAACAATACCAATTTATACCAATACTAATTTCAATTTACACACACGCACACTCCCCCCCCCCCCCCCCCCAACACACACACGCACACACACTCCCGGGTTATGGATTTTGAATTAATGCTTAAATTGATTAAAATTCTAATTAACATATTCACTTGTTTTTCATCTTTTATTGTTCTCAAGGGCTTCATATTTTTTGCAGTGATTGTGCAAAAGTATTACAAAATTAATCATGTAAAAATTAAAATAATTTAAAAGTTAAAATAATTTAAACTTACTTTTTCCATTCTTCAACATCTTCATGTGTGTCAAATAGATGACGAGCTACTTGTTCATGTTTCAAACTCGTTAATTTCACTCGTTTGCCCATCACATGACCACCCTCGTCGATGAACTCATCATTGTCATCCACGCTGGTCAAGTCAGGCATATATTCCCGAGTGTAGATTAATGGCCTTACGGTGATGTATTCCTCTGCAATTGATCCTTAAATGTATCGTGTATTCTTGACATAATCTTTTAAAACTTTCTTCAATCTTTCAAATGGATACATCTATCGATATCTTACTGGGCCGCAAAGAACTGCCCCGTCGCATAGGTCTACCAATAAGTGACACTTATGTCAAAGGAAGATGGAGGAAAGTGCTTCTTCAAGATGCAAGTCGCTTCGTTCATCACCAATAAGGGCTATTGAATGCGTACACATAAGAACTAGAAGATTATTATCTATGCGCACTAGAAGTAATTTCAAGTATGTTTCATTTAATTATGTCTTATCACGATTCGAGATTTCAATTAATTATGTAATTTAAAGCATGTTTCATTTAATTTAAAGTACGCATAAGAACTATAGAATGTTTTAGTCCATTTAATAAGGAGCTAAGGGGATGGTACGTAACACTATGTGACTTCTCATGAAATAGGATACTATATTAAAAGCATGTCTGGCAGTCTTGTTTTGAAGAAATAAAGAAATACATGTAAGTTATTAATTTTAAGGTTTTATAATTGATTTTGAATTGTTTTAAGGAAATTTAGATAGACTAGCCTGCAACTCGCGGGATGCGCGGATGTGTTATAATAATGAATGAAAATACAATAATTATCAAAACTAATTAACTAAAGAACTACCAATTTTACATATCTTTGTTTTATTGGAGTTAACTCAATTTTGTCCCCTCTAACTTTATGGGTTATATTACTTTGCACCCTAAACTTTAAGTATATCAATTAGTGTTTTGAATTTTTTGATTAGATGCAATAAGCTCGGTCAATAACTTGGTAATGTTGTTGGACAAAATTCGTCACATTCTCTGCATGTGAAAATGAAATTTATCTTATATGTATTCTTAGCATATTGTGGTTCTCAAACGTATTCTTAGCATACTTCACATAAATAATCAGTAATTTTATATGCTAATATAATACCTTATCAATATTTTATACCAAATACCCAATCAATTAAAAAAATGTTATATAAATTTTAGAAGTACACCCAATTCATTTCAAATCAATAATATGATATTAAACCATTATATAAGCTAGATACTCAATCAATTCAAAATACATACACAGACGCACACACACCTACCCCCCTGCCCCACCACTACACACACACCCCTCCTCCAAGGCTACCCCTGCCCCACCACTACACACACACCCCTGTCCCTCCCCCTGCCCCCTGCCCCTGTCCCACCAATGCACACACACATGCCCAAAGGAAAGAGATAAAGAGAAAAAAATGAACCTGAAAGTATATATATATATATATATATATATATATATATATATATATATAGAGAGAGAGAGAGAGAGAGAGAGAACCGCTATAGTAGAGAGAGGGAGAAAATTGTCGGGAAATGAAAACGGTGGGAAAAAAAGAGGGGAATAGGGTCTTAGTCGAAATAATTCTCACGGACCCGTCAAGGTCTTCGATCGTGACAACTTTCTAAGGTTATCATGGTCAATGACCGTGACAAGATGTTGTCACAGACTTGTCACGATCATTGACCGTGATTAAAAAAATGCGTGTTTTTTTGTCACCGTCAATGACCGTGATAAGGCTGGCCGGCTCAAATGTAATTATTTGGCCTTTTTGGTGTAGTGTAGGGTAAGAACTATTTGTGAAGAAACTAATGATTCTACGATTAAAATGTTCCTACATTAAGGATCGACTTTAAGTCCGTACTTATTTGCCGTAGTATTGGATGAGATTATTAAGGACATAAAAATAGATATCCTATGGTATATGTTATTTGCGGATGATATAGTTTTAGTAGACACTTCAGAAGAGGCCTTAGCGAAGAGAGTGAATACTTGGAATAATGTCGAAGAGTCTAAGCGACTGAAAATTAGTAGATATAAAACTGAATTTATGGAATGTAAATATAATAATGAGTAATCTAATAGCATAATGTTAAAGATTGAGGAAAAAGTGATAAATCAAACTAATAATTTTCGTTATTTAGGTTCAGTGATACGGAGTAATGGGGATATTGATGAGGATGTTACGAGTAGAATAACAACTGGATGGATGAAATGGAGACAAGCGAGTGGGGTGTTATACAATAAGAGTATAACTAATAAATTATAAGAAATTTTTTATTGAATGGTTATTAGGCCAGCGATCCTCTATGGAGCGGAGTGTTGGGCTTTAATGGGAAAACATGGGCAAAATATCCATATTAGTGAGATGAGAATGCTCCAATTGATGATAGAAATTATAAAAAAATTGACAAAATTAAGAACCAGTATGTGAGCGAGAATTAGGACCAACTCCCATTAGTGATAAACTAAGGGAAATTAGACTTAGATATTACGGACATTTATTACGTTGACCATTAGATTCACCTATAACAAGAGGAAGACTACTAAAAATAGACGATAAAAGACAAAGGGACCATCCTAAACTATCTTAGGAAGAAATTATTATAAGAGATCTTAAGGAATTAAATTTGAATGATAATGTTGCTTATAATATATTAGAATGGAAAAGGAGAATCCATGTGGCCGACCACGTGATGGGGTTAAGGCAAGGATGATAATGATGATTATAATGATGTTTTATTAGTCATTGTGTTGTTCATATAAGAATCATAGTTTAATGAGGTATTACAAACCTAACTTGATTTGAAAGTAGTTTTGAAATATATATATATATATATATATATATATATATATATATATATATATATATATATACACACACACAAGTACGTATATATTAAATGTATAATTTTAATTGTTACACACATGTGGATATAAGCATATTTATTTAAATATACATACATATAGAATATGAATATTTTTTTATCTTTATGAAAACTTACTTATATAATACATAAAACCATACACATATGTATTCGATAAATATATCATTATGATATTTAAAGTATAATGTGTATAAATTATATAGAAGCATGCATAAAACTATTAACACATATAATTATCATATATGTGACGCAATATTATATAAAATTAGTCTCATTTACTAAGTATGTAGTCAAATAAGTCATACAATATATTTTTTTTGGCTTCAACGGGTTTCATGAAAAAAGATTGTCGTTATTGATGTAAAAAATTAGATTATCTCTAATTATTTAATCACAGATAAAAAATAAATAAGACAAAGGATTTTAAAGTGGTTCAGCCTCGAAGTAATGGCCTACATCCACTATTTTGTTATTGCTGACTATTTGGAATTCTCGATAATAGATGTTTTACCAAGAAATTCCGAGTCCCCTGCTAATGAGGAGGTTACAATGTATTTATAGCCTTGAGACGGTACAAATGAAAGAATAATACACAGTTGTCCAATAGGCGTATGCGTCTGTGTGATAATAATGAGCATTTAATGCGCAATCATCCTCTTGATTATCCGAAAATGAATGCTCTGTACGAGATGCAGCTCAGACCGCCTAAGTAGGTCGGTATACATGAGTTGCTCGGTACAATAGAGTTCTTCGGAGAACACTTGTTGCTCGGAGCGTTTTGAGTTGGTCGAGGAGGTTGAGTTCCTCGGAGTCAATGTGTTGTTCAAAAAATGTTTGCGAGTGTCATGTAGATTAACACGTGTCTCCACATAATTGGTCCACGTCAGTAGAATAAATTTGGTATCAACAGAAGCCCCCAATGTTTCGTAGTTTGATGTTGAAGAAAACTATGGAACATTACGCTGCCTAAACTTTATAGATTTTAGACAAACGTTCGTTGTTTATAACCCCTTTTTGAGTGCATAGTATCAGGCTTTTTAAAGTATTTCGAATTTCAAGAACTGCTTCGTGTTTCGTGCCTTTTTCTTCTTTTTAGCCGCCGGATACGCAATCGTCCATCCTGGTAATCATTGCTTTTCTCCATTCTCAAGGTAAAGTATTTAAACGCTTCAGAAAATTCGATTATCTTTTACTTTTTCAAATCTGCATCTTTAGAAGTTCTTCACTTCTTCTCTGTCTTGTGCGTTCGTTTCTTGTCACCTGATTCATCTTTTTCCTGTAAGATCTTCTTCCTTCTCTTTTATTTCTTTTGTTCATCATGGTTTATCTTGTTGAGTCGCTTGATAAATTTCATTCTGATTTTTCTATTCCTTCCTGGGTCATATTGGAAGAGCTTTCTGAACCTTCTGACTATTTTTGTTTGGCTGAGGGACATTGGTTCCCCACTCTCTTTGTAGCTGAATGTGGCTTTTTTTTTCCTCCAAATCCCTTATGTTTGGAGTTCTGTTAATTTTTTGATGTTGTTCCTGCGAAAATAGCACCAAACACTTGGAGAATAGTTAATGGAGTTCATAGGTTAAACCAAATTCATGGAACTCGTTTAGGAATTCCAGAAATTATGTTTTGCTATAGATGGGTTGTTAGTGATAGCACATTTTTTTTAAAAACTAGGTTTTTAAATAGGGCTTTAGTTGTCAATCTCCCAGATGCCAACAGGGATTACTTCGAGCATCGGGTTGTTATGAAAAATTGGCAACATGCTCCTTTACATGGAGATTATGTATATCAGGGTCCTAAGTGTCCCCCTTACGGCAATGGGATAGGTTGTTTTTATTTTATTTTATTTTTGAGATTGTGTTTTCTTTGTGTTTGATAAAATGCGTCATTGACATTTTAATTTTTGTTTATTTGCAGTTGATAGCAAAAGAAAATCCCCCAAAGAGACTGATGTTAATTTAAAACACTTGAAACTTATCTGGAGTTTACACTAAACCGTTGCTGACGAACATATCAGATCAGCCTCATATTTGCTGCAGTACAAAAGCTACACTTCATCTTTTACTGCTCGTCCAATGGTGGGTGACATCGACCCATTACCAGCTTCTGAGAGTTCTTCCCTTGAATCATATATTCCCCTTAGTATTGGAATGAAGAGAAGACGAGCTCGTGCCTTCTTTGACAAATCGGACTCTGCCAATATAGAGGCCAAGAAAAACAAACAGGATGTCCCCGAGGAAGGGACAAGAAAGATTGATGCACCCCCTCCAGTTGCTGCTAAGAAGGTTGCAGAGAAGCCCCCAGTGGCTCCGAGCAATATTGTTACTGTTTCTCCTCCCGGTGAGGTTATCGTTATATCACCAACCAAGACAACATGCTTGGTTGAGAATGTTCCTGCTCCTACGAGGAGGTTGAAGAAAAGTTCCTCGGATAAACCGGTTGAGTCTATCTTTCAGTCTTTAACTGCTGGAAGTGGTATTCCCACTTTTGTTGCTCCGAGCTCTGCCATGAGCTCGGTGAAGTCTTGGATTATCCCTGAAATCCAAGGTATTGAAGACAGTCTTTATTGGGATAGGGTTGCCACCTTGGCAGCTCAACATATTGCCTCAGTAAGTATTAATAATCTAAACTTTCATTTTTTAATGTTATGTCCCTGCACTGACTTATAATTATTTTCTTTTTCCAGCTGGTAACCTTTTTCAACACTATTCTGAAAAAGGATGAGGCCATAAAGGCCTCGAGTTCCTCGGGAGGTGTAGAGGAAGATTTTGTGGGTCTGACACATTCCTTAAAGGATTCTCGTCAGAAATATGACGAAGATAAGGTTGCCTGGGAGAAGCAACTAAAATCCATCGAGCAAGAGAGAGAGAAAGCTGTGGAGGCCTCTCAGGAGTTGGAGAGGAAAATGAAAGAATTTGAGAAGAAGAATACTAAGCTTGAGGAAAAGCTCAAAAATACTGGAGAGCTTGAGACTAAGCTCAAAACTGCTGAAGAAGAACTTGGAAGACTCCATGAAGCTGATCGTCAGAGGCAGGAGCTAGAAAGAAAAATAAAGGCTGTCGAGGAACTTCATACTGAGAGGATTTCCTCAGAGAAGGCAAAGAGAAAACTGGCTGTTAAGAAGTCCTTCAGTGCTGGCTGGGACAAGGGTTGGAATAAAGGCCTAGCTGCCATGTCCTCTCAGATGGAATTTACTAGCCTCAAATTCTTCAGGGACGGATGGATTGCTGCTCTGCAGGAGTTAAAGGTCTCAGAGAGTTCTGAACTTTTTCAGCGCCATGTTCATGGTCCTCTTCCCTCTCCTGGAGAAGAAGAAGAGGATGAAGCTGCCTCAGAAGAGTCTTCGATGATAGTTGGAGATCAGGTTCCTACTGTTGAACTTCGCTACGAGAAGCCCCAACCAACCAACATGTCTACCGATCAGCTTTCTCTGCCCTCTGAGCAACCTACCTCTTCGTCCAAGCCTCCCGAAGAAGTCTTAGGAAACAAGGAGAAGGTGTAGAGTTGTTCATACCTCTCTCTTTGCTTTTTATTTTGTTGTTGAATGTAATTTTGAACCATGTACCTCTTTTTGTGATGTAATAAAATTTGAAGTTTTGGTTGTGCATCTTAAATCCCCTTTTCTTGCTCTGTTCTTATTATTGATCCATTTTATTCTTCTTGCTCTGTCTGCTTTCTTATTGATTTTTTCTATCTCCTATTTTTGCTAGTTTATGGCTAGAATGGAGCTCTTGTTAGCCCACGATACTGAACTGATGAAAAAAATGTAATGAGTACTTCAAGGCTGGCCATGCTGACTTGACTGAAGCTCAAATCATTGACATCCTTGGTCCAGATAATTCAGAACGAGCAGTCAAAGCCTATCAATATTTAGAATGCTTGCTCGACCGTGCAGTTGCCAACAATGTGGCATATTATGAGATTATTGAAGATCTCTGGGGTATCATCGAGGAACTTCAGCAACAATACAAGGAATCTTCTTCCCTTTTACATCAGGGTTATGAGAAAAAATATCAGCAACTAAATGCTAACAAAGGATACGATAAGTTAGTCGCTGCTTATGATATTAAGGAGAGGACTTTGAATACCGAGGTTGAAGAGCATAGGCAGATCGCGAAACTGCTGGAGCAGGAAAACAATAACTTGCGAGGAGAGATATCCCAACTAAAATCTGCAGCATCTACCTCGGGAGCCTTGGTCCCTGTCAATGACGAAGGTTTCTCGTTTCTCGAGGTTGAAAATGCCAATTTGAGAGACGAATTGGAAACTTTAAAGAGAATTGAACCCTCTACATTTGCTCGTGGACGAGCAAGAGTTTCTCGGGGACAAGCAAGAGCTGATCAGGTTACTATTGAAGAGGCGAGAACTCAAGCATCTTTGGAAAATCAAGCAGTTCAGTTGATTGTGAAGAATAAAGCTCTGGCAGAGATGTCTAAGAAGATTTTGGACCTTAACGAGCAACTTTCCACACAAGGATCCGACTTGGAGAATAAAGAATTTTTTGTGAAGAATCTCCACGAGCAGCTGGAAAGGTTGACTTACCAATTCCACAAATAGCCTAGAGAGTTTTGGATGGCTGGATATAATGAAGCCCTCTATCATCTTGATGATCGAATCCAGCAAGCGAATAATGAGGGTTATAAACAAGGATGGCTTAATGCACTGGGTGTATTAAAATTGGAGCAGGGCCATTATCTATGGGATTATCATAACCCTGGATTGCTCGAGTTGCCCGTGCCACCTTTTAAACTTAATATGAGCTGGTTTCCTGCTCGGGCAATCCCTCAGTGCTAAATCTCCAAATATCTCGACGACTACAGTCTTCATTCCAACGTTGATATTTCTTTCCCTGAGCATCTGCTTGATCGGCCATCAGTGATGAATGTTCGAATGCTGCGAGATATGAATTTCATAAATTCCCCTTATGCCTTAGATGATCCTCCTGCTGGAGTAGAACCCGTTTCAAAGGCATAAGGGAAGAAACCAATAGAATAGGATTTTATGTAATAATTTCTACTTTCCACAGCATATGTAATCCTTCTTATTTTGAATGAAATATTTTGGTAATACATTTCTCATGTCATTTGTAATTTTACTTAGTATGAATGAAAATTTATCTTTTTGTCATTTCATTTTCTTCTAAATAATTTATAGATATTTTTGCTTGTTGGTCGGTAAATATATATATATATATGCTTGTGACATACTGATCTCATTGCAGTGATTTATTAATCTTTAACTCTAAATAATAGAACAACTTACACTTCATGGTTTTGCCTAATTTAAATAATCAGAGTTGATTAAAATTGGCTTACTGACCAACTAGAGGGTTGAGATTTTTGTTTTTGACCAACCGGAGTTGGTAAACTTTTATTCCCCGACCAACCGTAGTAGGTGGATTTTATTTTACCGACCAATCGTAGTTAGTGGACTGACCAACCGTAGTTGGGGGGATTTAGTTTACCGACCAACCGTATTTGATGGACCGACCAACCGTAGTTTGAGGGATTTATTTTTCCGACCAACCGTAGTTGGAGGGATTTATTTTACCGACCAATCGTAGTTAGTGGATCGACCAACCGTAGTTGATGGACCGACCAATCGTATTTGGAGGGATTTATTTTATAGACCAACCGTAGTTGATGGACCGACCAACCGTAATTGGAGGGATTTATTTTACCGACCAACCGTAGTTGGAGGGATTTATTTTACCGACCAACCGTAGTTGGTGGACCGACCAACCGTAGTTGGAGGTATTTATTTTACCAACCAACCGTAGTTGATGGATCGATCAACCGTAGTTGGAAGGATTTATTTTACCGACCAATCGTAGTTGATGGACCGACCAACCGTAGTTGGAGGGATTCATTTTATCGACCAACCGTAGTTGATGGACCGACCAACCGTAGTTGGAGGGATTTTATTTTACCGACCAATCGTAGTTGATGGACCGACCAACCGTAGCTGGAGGGATTTATTTTACCGACCAATCGTAGTTGGTGGACCGACCAACCGTAGTTGGAGGGATTTATTCTGAACTTGATGCGTAGTGTGTAGCACTAATACTCCGAAAAAATTTCATCAAATGGAGAGAATTGGATAAAAATTCTTAACACTTTATTCATACTGAAGAGAACTCTATTACATAGAAACAACTTCTACTGATAATATTTGCGTCGATATTCTGCATTCCATGCATTCTTAAATTCTTCTCCCTCCAAGGTTTCAATCTTGTAGGTTCCTGGACGAATAACTTCTGTTACCCTGTAGGGTCCATGCCAGTTAGCTTCCAGTTTATTGTGCTTTTGAATTACTTTTTTTAGCACGTAGTCTCCTTCCTTCAAATCAGACTTTTTTACCCTCTTGTTGTAAAAAAGAGTTGTTTGTTGTTGGTAAGCAGCATTCCTGATTGCTGCTTCTTCTCTAACTTCTTCGAGCGTATCTAGATCCAATCGCCTCATCAAGTCACTGACAGGAGAATTAAAATTCAGCACCCTGTGTGTGGGGAGGCCTAACTCGACAGGTATAACAGCTTCGCTTCCAAATGCCAGCATGTATGGAGATTCTCCTGTTGCTGCTCGTGGTGTAGTACGATAAGCCCATAGCACATAATGTAGCTCGTTAATCCAATTTGCCTTTGCATCGTCCAGTCGTTTTTTCAAACCATTCAGTAGCGTTCTGTTCGTCACTTCAGTTTGTCCATTGCTCTGGGGATAACCTGGTGCAGAGTGGGTTTTCAATATGTCAGCAAACTCCTCGTTATCAAATTGGGTTCCATGATTAGTAATGAATGCATGGGTAAGACCATATCTGCAAATGATATTCTTCCAAATAAATTGATACACCTTGTCGTATGTCATATTAATGAGGGGCTCAGTTTCCACCCACTTAGTAAAATAATCCACCGCGACTACGAGATATTAAATCTTCCCCTGGTCATTGGAAGTGTCCCGACTAAATCAATTCCCCACATGGAAAATGGCCAAGGGGAAGTAATCGGTGTTAATAATTCTTGGGGAGTTCTTTGGATAGAGGAGAAGCGTTGAAATTTATCACATTTTTTGGCATAGGCTATACAATCAGCCCTCATTGTTGGCCAATAGTATCCTTGCGTCATTACTCTTTGCAAAAGCGTCCGACCTGCTACATGAGCTCCACATGACCCTTCATGGACCTCTTCAATCAAGTCTTTCACCTCGTAAGGGTGCACACATCTTTACAGACCTGCTATAATTCCTCATCTATATAGAATACCATTAGTCAATACATAATGAGCATCTTTAAACTTCAGTTTCTTGGCTGCGAGTTTGTCAGTTGGTAATTTCCTTTCCTCAATATATGCCCTGATGGGATCCATCCAAGATGGCCTAAAATCAAGGGTAATAAAGTTCATCATCAGATCTTCGTCTATGCTTCGACTAGCCAAGACTTCTATTGGAATTGTTCTTCGTAGCTCGGTGCGTGTGGCTGAAGCTAACCGAGCTAAGGCATCCGCTCTTGCATTCTCTAATCTTAGTATTCTAATTATCTGTACTGCGATCAGGCTTGATAAAACCTCAATTGCTTTTGCATGATACCTGATCATTAATTCTCCTTTGGCTGCATATACTCTCAGCATTGGATTTACGATCAATTACGAGTCACTGAATACGATAACCTGCTCCGCTCCTATGGTTTTTGCCAGTCCAAGTCCTGCAATCATAGCTTCATATTCAGCCTTATTATTAAAAGCCTTGAATTGGAAGCGCAAAGCATACTCCACATCGACCTCATCCGGGCTGTTCAAAATAATCCCTGCCCCACAGCCTGTAATGCAAAATGAGCCATCCACATATAGATTCCATATAAGTACCTCGTCCTCAAATTTTTGATCGGACAGAGTTCCTCGGTGGAATATTTATTGCTTCCTTTTATCCTCCTCTAGTACTTCTTGCTGCTCGTCGACCATCTCCTCCTGATCGTCAACTGACTTAAGTTGATCGGGGTTTAAATTTGATGATCCTGTAACATCCACAGGTTGGTCGGTATTCAGCTTTTGCTCCTCGGAGGTGTCAGGATAAGTGATATCTGCGATAAAATCTACTACTGCTTGCCCTTTAAGTGACGACCTAGGCTCATAAATTATTTCATATTCACCAAGTTCTACTCCCCAGTACATCAATCTCCCTGATTTTTATGGTTTATGAAGAGCTTGCCTCAGTGGCATATCGGTATACACTACTATGGTATGAGCTTGGAAGTACGGCCTCATTCTTCTACTTGCTTCGATCAATGCTAGTGCCAACTTTTCTAGTCTTGGATATCTGATCTATGCTCCTCGGAAGGCCTTGCTAGTGTAATAAATTTGTTTTTGCACTCCATCCTCCATTCTTATCAATGTCGAGCTAGCTGTATTTTCTGAAACTGCCAGATACAAGTATAATCTTTCTCCCATCACTGGCCTGGACAACAGTGGAGGTTCTCTTAAGTATTTCTTTAACTCTTGAAAGTCCTTCTCGCATTCATCATTCCATTCAAACATTTTTCGGAATGTTTTGAAGAATGGTAGGCATCTATCAGTTGCTCGTGATACAAATCTTTTAAGTGCTCCAACTCGCCCTGTGAGACTTTGCACTTCCTTCTTCGTCGTTGGAGATCGTAGCCCCAATAGAGCCTTAATCTTTTCTGGATTTGTTTCAATACCTCGTTGGTTGACAATATACCCGAGGAACATGCCTTCTCGTACTCCGAATATGCACTTGGTAGGGTTCAACTTCATTTGATATTTATCTAATTGATCAAAGGTTTGACCTAGATCAATTAGATGGTCAGCAGCTTTCTTGCTCTTCGTCAGCATATCATCAACATAAACCTCCATGTTGTGACTGATTTGCTCTGCAAACACCTTATTCATCAGTCGCTGATATGTTGCACCTTCATTTTTCAAACCAAAAGGCATAAGATTATAACAGTAAGTTCCCCTAGGGGTAATAAAAGAGGTACTCTCCCTGTCTTCAGGTTTCATTTTAAACTGGTTGTAACTAGAATAAGCATCCATGAAGCTCAACAGCTCGTGTCCCGAAGTAGTGTCCACTAATTGATCAATTCGGGGCAAAGGAAAATGATCCTTTGGGCATGCCTTATTGAGGTCAGTGAAGTCTACACACATCCTCCACTTGTTGTTCTTCTTCTTCACCATCACCACATTAGCTAACCAGTCTAGATATCTGACATCTTCAAAAAAGCAAGCTTTTTGGAGCTTCTCGACCTCCTCTTGTATAGCTTGGTTCTTCTCGGGGTTGAACACTCTTCTTCGCTGCTTCACAGGTTTGATTTCCTTGTTCACATTAAGTTCGTGGCACAAGCAATTTGGGTATATTCCTGGCATATCTTCGTGGCTCCATGCGAAAGTTTGTTTTCTGCTTTTTAGGAAGGCTATCAATTCCTATTTTAGTGGGGTGTCCAACGATGAACCGATTTGAGTTGTTCGTTCCGGGTGTTCGTCGTCCAGAATGACATTTTCAGAGTAGCTTCCACCACCTGACCTTTTACAAGCTGCGACTCATCTCTAGGATCTAACATTTTAATTTCTGCACCTTCATCCACTTGATAGGTGGTAGTCTTTTTCCTAGATTCTTCCAGTTCTTCTTGCTCGGCAAATGAATAGTATCATTCCCGAGCTACATTTTGGTCACCCTTCACAATCCCTACTCCAAAGTTGGTTAGAAATTTTAGGCATTGATGTACAGTAGATGGTACTGCTTCGAACTTCTTTAATCCTACCCTTCACATGATGATATTGTAAGTTGATTGAACATTCTTATCCATCATAAAAAAAGCGCACTCTTTATGTTCAACAAGCAGGCCATGTACCGATGAACATATCCAATTTGATGGTCCCAAGTGGGAAAACTTTCTCACCAGTAAAACCGAGGAGGGGCTTGTGATAAGGCTCCAGCTGAGACAACTTTAAATTTAAGCTGTTAAAGCATGAGTAGAACATGATATCTGCCAAGCTGCCATTATCCACCAATACTCGCGAAATCACTACTTCCTTCATCCTCATTTTGATCACCAATGGGTCATCATGAGGATATAGCACACTTGCGAGGTCATTCTTAGAAAAACCGATGACCAGTTTATCTTTGTTCACCTTCCTCGGGCGATCTTCTTCAGCTAGATTTATCCGTTGAATATACGAACAAGCTTGAGCCTCGTTGAGGTAAGCTTTCCTTTTTACAGTAAGGTCTCCACCTCCTGCATCTCCACCAGTAATAACATTGCAATCAAATGACCCAAAATGGATAGAAAATACCTCACGTTTTGGCTGTTTTGGTCTTTTGGGGAGATCGGGGTCATCTTGATCATCTTCTCAATCTTCTTCATGATTTCTCTTCTTATCTTCTTTGGCTCGACGAGGAGATCTAGACCTCTGCCTTGCTCGATCGCTGCTCCTTCCACCATTTCGGCGATCCACATACTTGCTCAATTTTCCCCTCCTGATGAGCTCTTCAATTTCATTCTGGAGAGCTATGCAGTTTTTGGTTGTATGACCATGGTCCTTATGGAACTCGCAATATTTGGCCTTATCCCTCTTGTCAGGATCTGTCTTCATTTTTTCAGGCCATTTTAACTCCTCGCTATTCTTTATCTCTTCCAGAACATGGTTTATGTCTACTTTCAAAGGAGTATAGTTTCCAAATTTCCTCATCTGTTCCAATGCTTGCTTGGCACTTGACTGCTTGTTACCACCATTATTCTTCTGATCCTTCTTATCAATCTTTTCGGCCTCAACTTTGGTCTCCTTAGTGTCCATGCTCTTCTTTGCAGCCATAGCTTCCTCGGCATTCATGATTTTGGCTGCTTTTGCCACTAATTCTGACATGGTCCTAGGTGGATATTTGTCCAGAGTATAGTACAATTTATTTGGCAACAATCCACTCATCAGAGCAGTTATTACTGTCTTTTCCTCGTAATCAATAACTTCGAGCTTCTCGTTATTGAAACGAGTAATATAATCCCTGGTGCTCTCACTTGCTTTTTGTCTAACACTTAACAAGTGTGCTACTCGCTTAACTGGTTTTGCTCCAAAACAGAAGTTTCCAATAAAGAGCTCGGCCAGTTGAAAGAAAGTTGAAATCTTCCCCCGAGGAAGATTGTTGTACCATATTTGAGCAGATCCAGTGAGAGTTCCTGAAAATACCCTGCATCGCATCTCGTCTGGAACAACATAGATATCAGCAGCTGCCTGATACTGTTCTATATGGAGAACAGGATCAGTTTTTCCATCATATTTTGGTGTTACCACTGGGGCTTTGAACTTTGATGGTGTGGGAAAATCCACAATTGCTTGGATAAAAGGTGTCCCTTGGACAAAAGTTCTTTGTAGAGGATTTTTTGCCTTAGCCATTTCTCCTAGTCTATCCTCCAACCTCTGAATAGAGCCTTTCCATGCGTCATTTCCCTCCTCGGGCCTGTTGGTCCGAGCAACTGATCGTGTTAAAATTTTCTTTTAGGATCTTTCTCGACGAGCAGCTGGTCGGGATTGGGCAGAACCTTCCTTTAAATCAGAGAATCGTTGAGGGTTCCTCGACACCATCCTAGGGGGACTTTTATTCCTCCTAGGACCCAAACGATCAAAGGGAGAGACTCTACTCAATCTTTCAAGAGCACTGGTCCTTTCTGGAGATAGAGTGACGTTTTGTTCAGTATCTGTGGCTCGTACTGATGAAGTTCGGCCAGGTTGATAAGAAAAATACTTAGATCTATCAGTGCGATATGAATCGGCATGTCTAGATCGAGATTCCTCTGGGAGTAATGTTCGTCTAGTTCGCGAGGAAGGCAATTAGGTATTTCTCTGAATGCTTCGTTGTCCTGACTTGGCAGGTGCTCCAGCCTTGATAGTTTGCATGAGTTGTCGCATGGTTTCTTACATGGCGGTCTGGCCCTGAGCTAAATTATCCATTATTACAGCCAGATCTTGGACACTTGGAGGAGTGGATGGATTTGGGGGGTTTCCAGCGTTTCGATTACTGGATTCAGGATTATCAGCCATTGGAGATGAATTGTTTTGGTGAAAAACGATAGTTTCAGTCGTTTCCCACAGACGGCGCCAATCTGTTGATGTAAAAAATTAGATTATCTCTAATTATTTAATCACAGATAAAAAATAAATAAGACAAAAGATTTTAAAGTGGTTCAGCCTCGAAGGAATGGCCTACATCCACTATTTTGTTATTGCTGACTGTTTGGAATTCTCGATAATAGATGTTTTACCAAGAAATTCCGAGTCCCCTGCTAATGACGAGGTTACAATGTATTTATAGCCTTGAGGCGGTACAAATGAAAGAATAATACACAGTTGTCCAATAGGCGTATGCGTCTGTGTGATAATAATGAGCATTTAATGCGCAGTCATCCTCTTGATTATCCGGATATGAATGCTCTGTATGAGATGCAGCTCAGACCGCCTAAGCTGCTCGGACCGCCTAAGTAGCTCGGTATACATGAGTTGCTCGGTACAGTAGAGTTCCTCGGAGAACACTTGTTGCTCGGAGATTTTTGAGTTGGTCGGGGAGGTTGAGTTCCTCGGAGTAAATGTGTTGTTCAAACAATGTTTGTGAGTGCCATGTAGATTGACACGTGTCTCTACATAATTGGTCCACGTCAGCAGAATAAATTTGGTATCAACAGTCGCTCCAATAGGTCTTATTTGTAAATATGTAGTGAATATTCACTACACGTATATATAGGACCTAGTGAGAACTTTTTTATATGGCCAGTTAGGAAATGCCTTATATAAATATGACTTATTTGTCAAGCTCCCAGAAGTATATAATACATACATGTACCTAATTTTGTGTACATGTATATATAGAGAGTATTATATAGTGTGATTATACTCAAAATATGTATATTACATATTAATGTATAAATGCATGGAAATATAAAGAATTAACAATTCTCAGTTAGAAAACTACATATTGTTGTATTCAAAATAAAAGGTTTTAAACATAATATTTTTATAACGTAATTTTTAAAAACACGTGTGCCAAACACAAAGCCTTGTAAGAATTATTTTTAAATACATAAAACATTTTTAAATACATAACCAAATATGCCCTAAGGGTGTACTTTAAATTATTGTTCTCCAAAAAAATTGTTCTCATCGCAAAATTTTACAATATAAAAAGATATTATTACAAAAATTCACGATGGATAAATTTCTCATCGTGTAATAAAATAGTCCATTATGAAGTTTCATACACATTAGAATTATTTTTCCTTTTTATAATTTTTTTATAAATCCCATAATAAATCTTTTGTAAATATTGTTCTTGTCAAATTCTTTTATTACATACTTAACATTATCCAACATGTATTCGTTTGGCAAAAATAATATATCAATCTAAATACCACGTGTACTAATCGACGTTAAAACAACAAAGCAACATGATAATTGCGGGAAATGGTTATAAAAATTTATTTTTTTAGGATTTATAAATATTTTAATTAATTACATATTATGGATTCGTCGATGGTTAACGAAAATAGTCTAGTTAAGAATAAGATTGAAAAAAATTATATGGGTAAATATGGATAGTTTTGTAATAAAGTAAGCAATAAAATCTTGATTTATTTGGTTGAAGTAAAATTATATACTATTCAGAGAGAGGTGGAGAGGGAGAGAATATATCAACTCACTAGTAGATGTTCTGTCAATGGTGTGATTGTGGTTTTATTCAAAATATACTCACACAAACAATATTGTCCAACATGGATACAACATGTTCGTATGTCTTTATATTAATTAAAAAAGAAAGAGGGTTGTATCAATAATTTTTAAGTCGCACAGAATACTTTCGTAATTGCTAAGGTTTATTTTTTATTTTGGTATTTTATAGGGTTTAATAGACATGTGAGTTATAAAATAGTTTTAACGTGTAGTGAAACACTCTTTAATAGAAGACTCTCTTAGGATTTTATGAGTCTAAACTATCAAGTGTTCAACTAGTTTGGATATTGTGCCAAAATAATTTTTAGTTGAGATCTTTCTCAAGTTCCATTTAAGATTGAAGACCCTAAAGGGATTCCTATCTGCATCAAGATCTTATTGTGTAAAGAAGGAACAACAGAAACTAATGAAATACACTACACTCTATTCACACACATGCATTCGTTAAAAATATTCAAAATCATTGTAATAATTTAAGCATTAAATTTGATGTAATTGGACTTAATTTATAAATTAATCAAATTTTCAATAATGTGCTCATTAATGCTAAAATTTTGGAAAATGATATTTTGAGATAAGATTGTGTGAAATTATTTTAAATAATTTTTCCTGGATTAAAAATTATTTTCTGGTATTTTTAATTGAATTGTTAAACATTTTTAATTCATTAGAAAATACATTTTTTAACATTTATATATCTAAGTGTGTGCTTGGCTAATGGTTGTCCTTTCCTTTGTGTTTCTTATGTGTCTACGTTTGATCTCTTTGTTTAGAATTGTTAAATTTCTTTTGTAAATGGTTGTGGTTGATTTTCACGAGGATTGTGAACCAATAGTTGTTACCTATCTACTTAGTTAATCAGTTTAGTGTTCATTAGAAGTTTTATGTTTAACCATTGTATTAACTCTCGATCATATGCGTCCCAATTTTAAACAACCATTTAAGCCGATTGTAACCCGATCTTACGATCTCATATAAAAGCCATGTCTTCGATTATTTCTGAGCCTTTTGGTCACATTTAGGGTTTTCTATAGGGGGAGAGAGAGAAAGAGAGAGTGAAGATCCGTTAGAGAGAAAAAGCAGAGAGATATAGAGGTGTTCATTTAGGTTTTAATAACTTTATTCAAATTCATTGAATTAGAGGGTTGAACGTTGATTTCATATCATGTTAGATTCTTATTTAGGTTAGTTTGATTTTCGATCTAAAATTTTTTTTCTTTCCAAGACCAAAACATCCTTAAAACCTTATTTTTAGAACTCTTGAAACATTTTATTTTTGTTTCATCTTTTGAAATCAGATTTGTGATATTCTGAAATAATTTTGGTTCTAAACTTGTATATAGTTTATGTATAACTATTTTGAGGAAAATGTTTTATTTTTCAAACAAGTTTTGAAGACTGGGTTTATATTTGTGAAGATCCTGTTTGTTAAAACTTAGATTTGAAACCTATTTTTGAAAATCTGATATCTGATTTTGAGATTCTTGTATTTGTATACTTGCACACACACACACACACACACACACACACACACACACACACACACACATATATATATATATATATATATATATATATATATATATATATATATATATATATATATATATCTTATAATTTGTTTAACGATCTGTCTGTAACGCTTAAGTGCATGTGTGTGTATCATAAGTGCATTTTATTCTCTTCACTACGCATCACATAAAATCCACTATAATCTGTTGATATTTGGAGGGATGAATTTTTCATTCAACTTAGAGTTGTTTGCATCAACATTCAGAGGCATTTACCTACATTTGAGAAGGGAATCTCAGCTAGGTATATTTTTTTTTTGCCATTTTTGATATTTAACGCATTTGTAACCCGTTCTTAATTATTAGTGAATTTGTTTTATTTTGGGGTGTATAGGCCTCGTGGATGTTTCCTGTAGGGAGGTTTTACCACGTTAAAATCTTTGTGTTGTGGATGTTTGTTGCTTTATGTATTTGCATGTTTTCTTACTCTTACTAGTTGATTTAATAGATTTTATTAAAATTTGTATAAAGAATTTTCGAAATAAAATCTATTTAGATAATAGGTCACACATCATGTGTTATCTTTTAAAACCCTTTTCATGTTTAAGGGGTTCTTAAAAAAACTTACGGTTTACAAAAAATATAGTTGGTTAACTTTGTTAATCATTTTTCGCCTAAGTGTTTTTCTTCAATTGTAATAAGAGCTTCGTATTAAAAAATTTCAAGATCCTGAAGTTTCTCAAATCTTTTCATAAAATGGGTGACAAAAATGTTTTGGAAAAATTTAGAAATCTTTCAAGACCACCCATCTTTGATGGAGGCAATTTTCCTTATTGGAAAGTTAGGATTAATAAATTTACTGGTCACAACACACACTCACATTCACAACACACTTTCAAAACCCCTCAACTGTTGGTCTAGTAGGAGTTTCATAACCAGTTTGAATAACATCCCACATGATATGACCGAAGTATTCTCTTGGACTCTGAGAAGCAACATCATCTCAACTCACAGTCGAGTCGTTAGGAGAGTACCACAAACCAACAGTGGGATCGTCCAAACATTAGTCGGCCTCGTATGCATCAGTCTCGGCTATACTGAAAGTCATTTCCATTAAGGGTTACTCGTGTTCAACAAGGGCCAGTCTGGTATTGTACTAAAGCCGATGGCATGAATGCATCGTCGCCCAACCAAGGCTGACTTTCGAGACCGAGGTTTTACTTGTGTTCGTAAGCATGTGACAGCCCAGTCGGAGTCAACAACATCGTACCCAACCAGGCCGAAGCCTAATGGATGAAGTCAAGCAGTCCGAGCGTATGCGAGAGAAAAAGTGACATGCACACATGGATAATTCAATTATAACAAGATCTCACCCTCACGTGAGGGAACATTACACCATTGCAAGTTTGTGCATTGTAGACAGGTGTGATCATCCCATTGGATGTCACCTTAACTGCATGATGATTGCATGCTTGGGGGGATACTACACCCCAAGCCCTATATAAACTCATTATCTTCTTCATTGTAAGGGATCGATTATTCACAGCCCTAGTAGAGCTCTGTCAAAATATACAGAAGAGATATAAAAGCTTGAGTGATTGTATCCATGGCCATTAGCGCCTTTTTTAGTAGATCACACACACACACACGGTGGATGTAGGCCTAATTGGCTGAACCACTTAACTTGTTATCTCATCTTCTCTTTGCATAATCTCATTCTCCTATAGCTATATTGATTATTCCATTCTACCATTGCTACACCTGTTTGATCTCATCATTACATTGACCTAGTGGTGCTGTTTTAAGCTTCAGCAGTCTGGCGTCGTCTGTGGGAACGAGGATAGCCATCTCTTCCCTACTCTAAGCTTATACTCACTAGAGTCTCTAGTGGTGAACCAGTCCTCCCCTTTTTGTGGAGTTGTTTCACCATTAAAGGAGTCCTTGTTGAGCATTTAAGCTCTCCTTCTCCAGTTCATAACTCAAATAGCAAGTACCAATGGCAATGAATCCACCTTCTCTACCTGAGAATCAACTGGCACCTCCACAGGGAGGTGGTGCAGATTCCAGTCAAGCGCCCCAAGTCAGAAATGGATGAGGTGGCGATGGCGGTCCGTTCCCACACAGCTAGCCAACAGCAAATGCAAAATCAGTTTGTTATGCTTAGCCAGAACTTCGTGGCCAGGACTGGCGGCGCAGGAGCAGAGTTTGTAACTCCGACCGCCAAGGAAGATGAACTAAACCAGCAACCTAGGGGACCACCCCAGGCTCCCTAAAAAGACCTTCCACCTTGCCAAAGACGGAAAGACATTGTTGACCCAAGGCGTTTACGCCTGGGAAGGCAGGATCAAGAACTCTGTGATGACTTAATTGGGCATGACCTCGATGATATAGAGGGAGAGTTTGAATGTTGGGAACCTAATGAGATATCCAGAGGGACTATACGCCCTATTCGGTATGGCAGATTCCAAGGACGAAGGCACAACAGTGAGTAGGGGTGCACACGGTTCGATTTGGGTCAGTTTTGATACTAATTCGAGAACCGAATCGAGATGGGTCGATTCCAAATTTTTGGAATCGTAACCGAACCGACAGTTATGCAGAACCGAACCAAACTGAACCAACAGTTCCCGGATTGATTTTCGATTCCAAAGTCATATTTCAAACTTAGTGAAATCTTAAGATTAATGTATTTCATAAATAATTTTTTTAAAGTCAAAATTAATTTTTATCGTAAAATCACAAAAATATAAATTACAAGTTTTCAATATATAAAATAAATATATATGTAATTATAAATCGGTTCGATCCCAAATTGGTTCGGTTCGGATCGGTTTTTGGGACAGATTAGTTTTTTCCCCTGGAACCGAGAACCGAACCGAAGTACCATTTTTTTTAGAACCGGAACCGAACCATTGAGCAAAATAACCGATCTAAACTGAACCAATGCAGTCGGTTTGGTTCGGTTTATCGGATTTTTGGTTTTGTTATGCACCCCTAGTAGAGAGCGCAGGCCCAGCCGAGACTATGGGCCAAGCAAATCAGCCATTGACAAGCTAAGTAGAGGGTCTGCCTTTAATAGGCTCGGCCCTTAGGGATATTTAAGGAACCGCTTGTCCAGGTCAAGGAGTGTCGCATGCTCAAGAAGAAATGAAAGGAAAGACGACTGCAAACCTCCAGAAGACTGAGAGGTTATTAGCCGATGTCAGCATCTGGAGAGAACGCCCTCGGCCCATCCAGTTAATAGAGGATGATCATCTCGGCTGGACAATAGAAAAGGGGTCGGGGAAAATGATGTACCTGCAAAGGCTTACGCTACTACTGAGAAACCTTGGAATGATTCGATACAGAGGTTGGAGAATAAAATAGGTGATATCATAAAAAGTCGAGACCCCTTGCAAAGAGGATATGCTAAAGGGTCCCCAATCATGTCGAAGATACTAAACTTTTCAACCTCGACCAAGTTCAAACCGTCGGTAGTCACACCGAAGTATGATGGGAGCACTAACCTGGTACATCATGTGGAGATGTATTAGTCAGCCTCCGACATCTATTCAATATCAGATAAGATGAGATGTCGGGCATTCTCAAGCACATTGACAAGGGCGGTTCACATATGGTTCACCTCTCTTCCTAAAAGAACTATATAGGAAACTTTAAACAACTGGCCGATAGTTTTGTCCATAATTTTTGCTTTGTGGTAAAACCTAGGAAATAAATTACCCACTTATTGTACATCAAACAATGGAAGGATGAGACTCTGAGAGAGTACATAGTCGATTTTAACAAAGAGAAGTTGGAGGTAGAAGACTATGAAGAAAGTATCGCGATAACAACCCTTATGGGAGGCCTTCAGAAAGGAAAGTTACTCTGAAAACTAGTCGAGGACCCTCCAAAGTCCATGGCTAAACTCCTGGATATGACCGGGAGAGTCATGAACGTAGAGGAGGCAATGTCCATGAGGGAAGATGAAGAAAAAAGAGCTCATAACAATGGAAAGGGTCAGAAGTTTAAAGGTAAGGATAGTAAGAAAAGGCCGATAGACGGTAAGTTCACAGACTATTCACCTATGACAGTTAGTTATGAACATATTCTAAATGAGATAAAAAATAACCGATCTCTTAGGTGGCCGGAGAAGTTAAAGACAACTCCTCATAAGCGGAATAGAAATCTTTGGTGTGAATTTCATCAGGATCATGGGCACGTTACAAATAAATGCTTTGCCCTCAAAGATGAGATCAAAAAATATTGGGGTATGAAAGATGAGAATATATGTTGATAAGAATGGTTCAGGACAAGGTCGAGATGATAGAGGCCGAGATGACCCTAGAAGGAAGAGAAACGTTATATGTAGAGAAGACGCTCCAGCAAGGAGGGATGGATCTTCAGATGACGGTAATGATGATCCGGATCTCCCACCTAAAGACAATTATGTTCTAGTGAAGAGGCTCAACATGATTTCATTTGGGGTAGGGTTGATTTGTGGTGGCCTTACAGGAGGAGGATCTAAGGTTGCCGATCGAAAAGCTCATGTGGTCGAGGCAAAGGCCACAACTAAGGTCGAGGTCATCAACTCAACCTCCATTAATGCTAAGCCCGATAAAAGAAAGAAAGTAGATATGTAAAATCTCATAATCGGCTTTTCAAGACTAGACTTTAAGGATATCCTAAACTCACATGACGACCCGTTTGTTAGAACGACCAGAGTACATGGATATGAAGTACCAAAAATCTTAGTTGATGGAGGAAGGTCTGGAGATGTTATGTTCTCGCCATGCTTCAAAGGCTTAGGACTTAGTAGGGCTAGGCTCATCCCGTATTTTCATCCTCTGATAGGATTCAGTGGAGAGAAGGTTCACCCTCTGGGGATGTATAAAATGGATATCAAAATGGGAGACAAGTGGACGAAAAGGCTAACCAATAGGATCAACTTTTTTATTATGGACGAGAACGTCTTCTCATCCTTCAACCTCATATTAGGACGGGTAGCCCTTAAAGAATTTGAGGTCGTGCATATGACGGTCCACCAAATGATAAAATTCTTGACTTCTTATAGAGTAGGGGGAGTTAGGGGTGACCGAACATCGGCACGAGAATACTACTTTAACTCATCTAAGGAGAGACAGGCATATAAAAAAGCAACCACCACCTACAACATTGACACACTTGATCCGAGAGATGAGATAAAACTCAAGAAAGGGGAAGCTATGAAAGAAGTAGAATCCATCGTCCTCAATGAGCACGAGCCAGAAAAAATAGCCTAGGTCGGCAAAGCCCTAAAGCCGAAGATTAAGGACGAGCTTATCAAGTTGTTGAAGAGAAGACATAGCATCTTTGATTGGGGTTATGCAGATATGTCTGGCATCGACCTAAAGATAATATATCATAACCTTAATGTGGTGGAAGGTGCTAATCCAGTAAAGCAGAAAAGAAGGATTTACTCTCGTGAGAAGTATGAGGTTATAAGGGATGAGGTTAAGAAGCTTGAAGAGGCCGAGTTCATCAGAGAGGTCATTTACCCTGAATGGTTATCCAACGCAATTATAGTGCACAAGGTCAATGAAAAGTGGAGAATGTGTGTGAACTTTACTGATTTGAACAAGTCTTGCCCCAAGGAAGCTTCCCTATCTCTTGTATTGATCAGATGGTAGATGTTATGACAGGTCATGAATTGATGAGCTTCATGGATGCGTACTCTGGATAAACTTATTTTTTTTATGGACCTAGCTGACGCAGAGAAAATAACCTTCATCACTAATAAGGGAACATACTGTTATAAGGTTATGCCCTTCGGCTTGAAGAATGCCGGGGCTACATACCAACGCCTGGTAAATAAGATGTTTGAAAACCAAATTAGGAAGTCCATGGAGGTTTATATTGATGATATGCTAACCAAGGGTCTGAAGGCCGACACTCATGTGACCGACCTTGAAAAAACCTTCGATACGATTGACGAGTACATGGTGAAGCTCAGCCCTGCTAAATGTGTTTTCGGGGTTAGAGCTAGAAAATTCTTGTATTTTATCGTCAATAAGAGGGATAAAAGCTAACCCAAATAAGATAAAAGATCTATTAGAGATGAAGCTCCCCAAAACCATCAAAGACGTTCAAAGACTTACGAGACGAGTGGCTGCCCTAAACAGGTTTGTCTCTAGAGCCACAAATAAGTGTCTTTCATTTTTTTAAGTTCTTAGAAAAGCTTTTGAATAGAATGAGGAGTGTGACAAGGCTTTTATAGAGCTAAAGTCCTACCTCGATTCTCCCTTACTTTTGTCATGGCCAGTTCAAGGGGAAAAACTGTATGTATACCTAGCAGTCTCGGAGTCGACTATCAGTGCTGCCATTATAAAGGAAGAGGATGGAGTACAAAAGTCGGTGTATTTCAATAGAAAAGCACTCCAAGGAGTCAAGCAGAGGTAGCCAAGGATGGAAAAGTTAGCTTACGCTTTGATTCACGCCTCGAGAAAGATGAAGCCGTACTTCTAGGCCCATTTAATGGTCGTCCTCACTGATTCTCCACTACGGCAGGTGATCCACAAGCTTGAGAAATTCGGGAGGCTAATGTCTTGGGCAATAGAGTTGGGAGAGTTTGATATCGTCTATCCGCCTAGGGTGGACATTAAAGGGAAGGCATTGGCAAGCTTCATGGTCGAGCTCACCTGGGATGAAGCCGAGATTAAGAATGAGAATTTTAAGACTACAGATTATCAGCAAGGGAGAAGTGTCGGCCTTTTCACAGACGAGGCCGAGACAAGAATAACTAGAGGGAAAGTGGATGAAAATGAAGAGGGGAGATATATATTCAGGCAGGGATCCCTAACATAGGGTAATTTCTCGGAGGATGATATAGTAAGGAACCTCTTTCTCGATGGGTCCTCTTATGAGAATGGAAGTGGTGCCGGACTTATAGTGTCTCCCCCTGATGACACAAATATTGAGTATGCTTTGAGGTTTGATTTTAAGGCCTCCAATAATGAGTCGGAATATGAAGCTCTTATAGCAGGTCTATCCTTAGCCCGGGCTCTAAGTGTCGGCCAACTCCTAGTTCATAGTGATTCAAGATTGGTGGTAAATCATATCTTAGGGGTATATGAGGCCAAAGACGATAGAATGGACAAATATCTGGAGAGAGTAAGGTCAATATTAAAAGGTTTCAAAGAAGTGAAGTTAAAGAGGATACCTCGACTAGATAATGACCGACCCGATGCACTCGTAAGACTAGCCTCAGCAATAAGAACCGATATCAGAAGAACAGTACCGGTAAAAATCTTGCTTCGATTAACCATCAAAGAGGAGGACAGTGCATGTAAGTCTTGTCTGAATTTACATATGGGAGCTTCGTGGATGGATACTCTTGTCAGATACATTAAGGAGGGAGAGCTGCCAGAATCAAAAGTCGAAAGAAGGAAGCTGAGATACAAAGCTGCCAAGTTCTCTGTCATAGGGGACATTTTATATAAGAAGGGGTTTTTGCTTCCTCTTCTCAGGTGTGTTCACCCATCTGAGGTGTCGTATATACTTCAGGACATACATGAAGGCTCTTAATCTAGTCATATTGGGGGAAGATCATTAGCCAAGAGGATTATTACTCAAGGGTACTGGTGGCCGACCCTGGCCAAATATGCTGCAGCATATGTTAAGAAATGCAACAAGTGTTAAAGGTTTGCTATCATTCCACCAACCTCATCGGCCTCTAACCTCCATCATGTCCCCCTGGACGTTTATGGTGTGGGAAATCGATCTACTGGGATCTTTGCCCAGAGCAGTGAACAATTATCAGTTCCTGATTGTGACAATAGATTACTTTTCAAAGTGGGTAGAGGCTGAGCCGATAACTATGATTACAGAGCAGAAGACCTTTCGATTTATCGAGAAGAACATCATCTGCAGGTATGGTCTGCTTAATACCCTTATTTCAGATAATGGGACTCAATTCAAGAACATCTCCTTGGGAAAATACTATGAAAGGGATGGCATCAAACAATTCTTCTCCACCCCTCGCCGACCCCAAGCAAATAAGCAAACTGAAGTGACAAAAGGGACGATTTTAGATGGGATAAAAAAGAAGTTAGAATATGCAAGGGGAGATGGATGGAAGAAGTGTACGCTATACTATGGTCCTGTAGAACGATAAAAAGGACTCCTACTGGAGAGACCCCATTTATGCTTGCATACGGCTCAGAGGCAGTTGTACCGACAAAGATATGCCTACCTACACATCGGGTTCAGACCTACGACCCTGGACATAATAACGATGAGCAAAGGATTGACTTAGATCTCATCTCATTGAAGAGAGAAGAAAAGATGCTGAGGTTAGGCAAGCTGCCTACCAGCAAAGAACTGCAAGATTCTACAACAAAAGGGTCAAAGCACACCCGTTGAAAGTAGGGGATTTGGTATTGAAAAAGACATTGCAGAAACCCAACAAGCTTCATCCAACTTGGCATGGGCCTTATAAAGTGATTGAAGAGGTTATGCCAGGAATGTACAAATTGGAAAACTTGGAAGGAGAGCCATTTTCCAACCCATGAAATGCTGATCATCTTAAGAAATATTATCAATGAGATTAGTTTTTACTGTCTTACCCGCATTTTATTATAATAGGTATATTTGACTCAGAAGAATGAATATCAATGAGAATATTAGTGTTTCCCCATCATGTTTGTTTATTAAAATATTTGTATTAATTCATCCTAAGCTACAAAACATCATATGTGGTGAAGTAAGCTTGAGTTGGCATCAATGATACGATAGACTTGACGGGGATGACCTCATCCACAGGCTATCGATAATATCGAGCGAAACTAATTATCAGCTAGATGGACTCTCCCTCGGCTAAGACGATAGCGCATAAGATGAAACATCATTATCTTGGTGATCTCAGGCCTTAAACATCATTAGTTTGGTGAATTATGAGATGAAACATCATTAATTTGGTGATCTTAGACCTTAAACATCATTAACTTGGTGATCTCAGACTATAAACATCATTAGTTTAGTGAATGTGAGATGAAACATCATTAATTTGGTGATCTCAGAACTTAAACATGAATTATGAGATGAAACATCATTAGCTTGGTGGTCTCAGACCTTAAACATCATTAGTTTGGTGAATTATGAGACGAAACATCAGTAATTTAGTGATCTCAGACCTTGAACATCATTAGTTTGATGAATTATGAGATGAAACATCATTAACTTGGTGATCTCAAACCTTAAACATAATTAGTTTGGTGAATTGTGAGATGAAACATCATTAATTTGGTGATCTCAGAACTTAAACATGAATTATGAGATGAAACATCATTAATGTGGCGAGATAAAATATCATAAGGGAAGAAGAATTTCATTAGTGACGAATAAGAAAACAAGTCATAGTTTCATTTAATAACCTATGAGGTTACAACAATCCATGTAAAGGCAAGGGGTTACAATAAAAAGCTTCACTAAAATAAGTACAAATCAGACATAAAGCCCTCAGGGCTGAACTTATCCATCGGTGGGAGCTGACCTATCATAAGTTGGAGTTGTTTTGTCAAGTTCGGCATCGGTAACCTCAACCTCCCCGTCATGACCAATCTGCTCTTTATTATTTTCAGTGATGTCTAATGGTCTAGTCTCGTCTGGGGTAGAATTCTCCACTTCAGCTAAAGCACAACGAAGATGAGCATCGCCAAAGACAAGGCCTATGAATTCTTCTAGGGATAAGCTCCCAGAATCAGCATGCTTTAGGGCAGCGCATCGGCCCGCAGCAGTAATGCCTCTCTCAAGATAGTTAAAGACAAAATCTATAAATTCATCAAAAAATTTATAGTCGACAATGATTTTATTTTTGGCCTCAGTCAATGCAGATTTAACCGCCATGTCAATGCTGGCCTGGATGCTCTCGTCTTTGGCTTTCCAAGCCTTTGTGTGATCATCCTTCAGACGGGTGTTCAGGTACCTCTCATGCTTCAACTCCCCTTTGACATTCTCAAGGTCAGCCTTTAGAGAATTCTCACGCTTCTTGGCATCTTGGCCCTTTTGGATTAGGGGAATCCTCTTCAAAGTCCAGCTAACCAGACGGTGAAGAGAAACTGTGCCCTGTAGTATGAGAGATATGTTAGTAATTATGAGAATAATGTAGAGACAAGACTTGAAAATAAAGGGATTGGTCAGTAAGTACCTGTACAATTCGATGGAGAACGAACTCGACCAGCAGAGGGATATCCAAGGATTGTAGAAAACGTTTATCTTCCTGTGAGACGATTAAGCCGAAAGTGTCGACCGCTTTAAATCTGTGACTAAGGACACTGTAATCACTTAATCTTAGCTGCGACAACCTAGCAGCCAGGGCGTCATCCATCGAGATCGGGATGGCGCGGTCAGAACATTGAGTCTTGCTTGACCGAGTGGAAGTTGGGTCTATTGGTGAAGCCTTCCATTTTTTTACAGCTGCGTCGACCTTGGTGGAGCCGACGGTCTTCTTGGTTTGCGCTGGTTGTGGGACAGCCTTGCTACCGCGTCTTTCAATGAGCTTACTAAGGTTGGGAGCAAACATTTCCCATAAGTCGTCTGATAAACCTTTTGGCCTCTCTATAAAAAGAAAAGTCTCAGAGTTAGTACGTCAGTTATACACATGTACGAGGCATAAATTATAACAAATTTTTTAAACTTACGAAGTTCAGCCAAAGGGCCACCCCCTAAACTTGTCTGAAAAATTATCCATGAATGTGTGTGTGTGAGTCTTATTAATAGAAATGAATCGTTAGAAGTCACAACACACACTTCACTCAGAGATAGCGATGGCGATCTTATATTGCCAAAATTTCAAGACCTGTGTGCTATAACATTAAAGAAATTTGCTAAGTCTAAAAAATTGGTGAAAAGGTTATCTGATCATGTTGAAAATCTGACCATGATTGTTAAGCAAAATGCTGAAGAATACACGATCCGATGCTTAACTAATGAGACTGACATTAAAAAATTCAAATCTAAAATTATAGAACTTTCTGAAAACAATTTTTGTTTTAGAACAAAAATATAAGGCCACTGTAGTTGAATTGGAGGAATCCAAGGCAAAATATTCAAAAAAATTCAGAAAATAGTATGATTTCAAAAAATCAACAAGAAACAAGAACTTATGCTTTGTGAAATGAGACAAGAGAATAACAAAAGTGGAATTGGTTCTATTGAAAAAATACTCCTAAAAAATGAAAGAAACTGCTTTTGTCAATGAAACTTCTATTAAAACTAGTTTAGTCTCATAAGTGATAGAGAACTCATGTATTCCCTAGAAAAAATCTGAACCTAAACCCTAGTATATTTGTCATCCTACTAGAGGCTAGGAAAATACTGGTTTTATACCATCAAAGCCTATAAATTAAACTAATTCCAAACTATCTTTCAAGGACTAGATACCAGGGTTAAACTAGCGTTCTTACTATGATGTTTATGGACACAGCTTAGATAACGTTTTTCAGAAAAAAACTTACACACCTCTCTATCAAAATTTTAAGTACTCTCACGTGAAGCGCAATCATTATGTACTCCATAGACAAACTCAGAACCATTTTAGAGGCAAAAACCAAAATAAATATAGGACTAAGAAAAAATCACCTCACAAAACTCCTCAACATTCCAATCTCTCAAAAGGAAAAAAGACTTATAAGACTAGGCCTATTTGGGTTAGGAAAGATGATCTATTACCACAGTTGAGATTGAATGTCATGACTTCTGCACCCAAAGCCCAAAATAACTCAATTAGTTGGTACTTAGATTTAGGGTCTTCTAGGCATGTGACGGGGGATAAAACAAAGTTAAAAAACCTGACTAACTACCTTTGTGGGAAAGTCATATTTAGAGATGACGTTTCATCTAAAATCATAGGCAAATGAATGCTCTTTGAGGAATGTATGCCTCTATTTGGTGTTCTCTTAGTTAAAGGGTTAAACCTGACTAACAATTCTATGATGCAAGTTACTCAGTTAACTTTTCAAAAAATGAGTCCAAATTGACTGATAAAACTAACAATCGCATCATATTTGGAAATAAAAATAAGGATAATTGTTATATAGTTCCCCTTATTTTTGCTTCTTGTCTTTTGACTATACTTGATGATACCGGCCTCTGGCATAATTGGCTAGGTCATACTAAATTTAAAAACCTGAGATGATTGAGCACTCAAGAGATTGTTAAGGGTTTGCTCAAAATTAAAAAGAGTCCAAATGTTGTTTGTGGACCTTGTTAAGTGGGAAATATAACTAAGGCATCTCACAGGAAAGTTCCTGATGTTTAAACTTAAATAACCCCTTGACCTCATCCACATGGACTTAATGCGTCCTTCTCATACTATTAGCCTTTGTGGTCATAGTTATATTTTAGTTATTTTGGATGACTTCTCACGTTTTACATGGGTAGCATTTATGAAACAAAAATCACACACTTTTAAAGAGTTTCTGAAAATCCTTTTAAAAATTGAAAATATTAAGAATACCCTAGTATTACGTACAAGAAGTGATGGGAGGTGAATTTAAAGACACTAGAATTGCTGAATATTCCTCTAAAATGGGCATTTTCATGAGTTTAGGGCTCCTAAGACCCACCCAATAGAATAGAATAACTGAACGTAAAAATTAAACACTATAAGAAATGGCCAGGGTATTAATTCATGCTAAAAACCTTTCGAAAATTTTTGGCGTCGAATTATTCAAACGGCTTGCCATAATATAAATAACATTTACCTCCGTAAAAATACCAAATAGACTTAATATGGACTTTGGTATAATAAAAAGCCTAATGTTAAATACTTTAGAACCTTTGGGAGCATTTACTACATTTGCTGCGATAAATAAAATCTTTTAAAATTAGAATTCCGAGGTGGTAAAGGCATTTTTCTCGGTTATTCTCAAAATATTCGTGCCTATAGGGTTTACAATTTAAGAACCAAGTCTATTACAAAGTCAATCAATGTAATTGTAGATGAAACTTCAACCACTCCTGTCAGTAAAATACCAGTTTTTAATAATGAGTCTCAAACTTTTGAAACATAGATCCACCTATTGAAGCTGATACTTTACCAGTTGAAACCTTTGTCATTCTTAACTAGGTTTATAAAGATCATCGTTCCACTAACGTTGTTAGTGAAGTATTAGAGCAGGTTAGAATGAGATCACAACTTTAAATTTTCTTAAACCTTTCCTACTTTGTTTCCCATGTGGAACCCAAAAATATGAATTAAGCTTTGCAAGATTCTTTTTTATCAACGCTATACAACAAGATCTAGCATAATTTAGAACACACAATGTTTGGTATCTTGTTCATATGCCCTTTAATACTAAAGTAATCGTTACTATGTGGATTTTCAACAACAAAACCGATGAAACAAGGGTGGTACTTAAAAATAAAGCTACGTTATTTTCTCAGGTATATAACCAGATGGAAAGGATGGATGTAGATGAGATATTCGCCCCGACTACTCTGATGGAGTCTGTTCGTCTTCTCAGGGTCGTTGTATGTCATTTACAGTTTAAAGTTTTTCGAATGGATGTTAAATCTACATTTTTGAATGGTATTCTATTTGTGAAGTTTATGTAGAGAAACCATAATATTTTGTTGACCCTAAATACCCTGAACATGTATTTAGACCTAAAAAATATTGAATGGTTTAAAACAAGCCCGCAGGCTTGGTACGATCGCATTTCAACCTTTTTACTCAATAAAGGGTTCAATTGCGGTGGCAGTGACCAGACATTATTCGTCCAAAAATTAAAAATGACATTTTAATTGGACAAGTTTATATAAATCATATTATCTTTAGTTCAACTTCCCTTCATGAAGTCAGAGTGTTTTCAAATTTTATAAATGGAGAGTTCTAAATGTCGCTTATAGGTGAGTTGCGATATTTTTCCAAACTTTAAGTGAAATAATCTGATGATGGATTATTTATATGTCACGCAAAATATGATAAAGACTTAATAAATAAGTTTAAACTAGTGATGCCAAAATAACACGTACACCTATGAGCACAACTACAAAATTAACTAAAGTGAAAATATTAAATGTATATAGAAGCATGATATGTAGTTTAGTATATTTAACTGTTTCTAGACCAGAAATGATGTTTTTGATTTGTGTGTGCGCCCGTTATCAATCTGCTCTTAAAAAAAGTCACCTTAAAGGCGTTAAGTGAATTCTGAAATATGTAAAATGGACTTTAATATTAGTATTATGGTACACAAAAGATACAACTAGTACTATATTAGGTTAAAGTGATGTTGACTAGGCAGAGTGCTATGACAATAGTAAGAGTACCTCTGGTGCATCTTATTATGTTGGGAACAACATGGTTAGTTGGGGCTGTAAAAAATATAATTGAATTTCCTTATCTACTGCTGAGGCAGAATATATAGCAACTGGAAGTTGTTGTGCCCAATTAAGGTGGATTAAACAGATGCTATGTGACTATGGCATTATAGAAATTCAAGCAACTTTATTGTGTGATAACGAGAACGCTATAAACATAACTAAGAATCTTGTTCAACATTCTCTAATCAAATAGATAAAAATTTGTCACCATTTTTTTACAGACTTTGTAGAATCTAAAGAACTCTTAATTGAATATATTAGCACTAGAAAGCAACTTATTGATTTTCTAACTAAGCCTCTAGATAATATTCGTTTTGAAAGTTTCTAATCAAGAAACTTACATTGAAATCCATCTACTTATAAACATCATTCGACCCTCCATATTCAAGCTTTAAATGCTAACAATATCACATGCATTTTTCAAAATAAAACGTTTATAAGCATGAGAGTGATACTCTTGTGCCTGCAAATTGAAATTGAGATTTAAAAAGGGCATTGCTCGACACGAACTTTGCAATTCACGACGGAAAAGACATTGTAAATCACTAAAATGGTGATGATGGTGAGCATAAGAGGTGGAGGGACATTGAGACTCATGGTGGTTTTAAAAATAAGGAAGAATCAGTCTTCTGCAAAAGACTTAAAAGGATTGAAGACTTAAAGTTAATTTAATGCAATCACCCATCAATTAATATATTCAAATACAAATAAAACTCACAAAATTCAAAGAGAAGCCAAGAAAAAAATCCACTAGCTAATAAAAATAACTATATATGTTGGAGTTGAACACCAAACTAAATATGTTGAATATACATAATAAACTAAATATATTGGACTTAATAGGTACTTATGTATCTATATCAATTGTATAAATCCATTCACATTTAAAAAAAATGAACTTTTGCATTATATCAAAACCAAAAGTCATCAAGATCATGAAAAAGCTTCTTGGGAATTTTGTCAACCACATTAAATACAAACTTAAGCACCCAATTAGATCAAACTGAATCAAGATATGAATTAATCAAACCTAATAACAAAACCAAAACATAAATAAACCAGTTTTAATTAATTAGAAATTATTTGGAACAGTGAGATATAGCCATATAAGTCCATACACAATATTAAGCATACCATTGATTTGGAAACGAAACAAATGCAATCCAAATCCTAAGAACAAAGTTAACAAACAAGAAAATAAAATTATAAACTTAAGAGTAAAGCCAACAAATAGATTAATAAACCCTAAGAAAAAATTCCTCTTTCGAAATGTCTAACTCAGGGCTGTTAACATCACTTTGAGGATACTTATTAAAGGGGTCGGGTATAAGAGGGTGATCGGAGAGAGATCCAAAGACGGGAAGTCCAACAGGTGATATGGTGGTTGAGGTGGCCAGGCGAGATGGGGGTTGAGGGTGACACGAGGATATGAACTTTGGGCGAATGATTTTGGGGTGAGTGACAATTGAGGGGATAGAAAGAATAGGCATTTTGTTCTTTTTTTAGGAATAAGTGAGGAAATTTTTTGTCACCAATTAGTTTTTTTTTTTGTGATAAATATATTTGTCACTGTATGTATAATAATTTTGTCACGAATAAATAAATGGAACATTTTCGCACGCAGGAATGGTGGTGCCAATATTTTAATAATTATTTGGTGATAAATATTATTAATTTGTCACCAATTTAACATCATCACGCTCAATTCGTGACGAAATTACTTTTACTCACAAAAAGGTTACTCACGGAAAGGTTACTTTTTGTGACAAAATTACTTTTGTCCTAATTTTTTTCTCACTGATAAGACATTTTGTTGTATTGATGGTTATGCTTGATTGATTTACATTTTGTATATAAACTTGCATTCTTGTCTTTGTCAAGTTAATAATTTGCTATCTAAGGTTATGGAAAATGGATATTTGATGACGATAAAAGGAACCTCCCATATCTTTTAATGTAGGACCCACGCTTGTCAAGACCCGTTTATTTATTCATTACTTTACACCCTTGTCTCTTTGTGCCAAAATGGGGGAGTAGAGTACATCCATAATATTTCACATTATGATATTTACATGATCTTCTCTATGCTTATCTTGACATTACTCATTTGATGAAAGTATAATTTTTGTGCAGATTTGTGTAGATTTTGTCAGAGTTTTATTTTTCTTTGTGTCTAGCAGCAAATGTTGTTAGTTGAGTTGTATTTTACACCCTTATTCTTATTTACAGTTCTTGGTGGGGTGGTTAGCTTTTTGATAGGACTAGGTTTTATTTTTGTCCAAATAGTTCAAAAGTATTCTACGAAATATGTATGTACTCCATGTTTTACCAAAAATATCCAAAGAGAGATATTGAAACATTCTTTGATAGAAGACTCTCTTTGGATTTTCTGATTCTAGATTATCAAGTGTTCAGCTAGTTTGGATATTGTGCTAAAATAATTTTTAATGAGATCCCTCTCGAGTTCCATTCAAGATTAAAGACCCTATAGGGATTTTATCTACATCAAAATCCTAGTGTACAAAGAAGGCACAACAGAAAATAGTGAAACACACTAAACTAGACTCTATTCACACACATGCATCATTAAAAAAAATTCAAAATCATTTAAATAATTTTTAAGCATTAAAATTGATTTAATTGGATTTAATTTATGAATTAGTTAAATTTTTAATCCTATGTACATTAATGCTGAAATTATGAAAAACGATATTTTGAGATAATATTGTGTGAAAATATTTCAGATAATTTTACCTGAATTTAAAATAATTTTACGATATTTTTAATTGAATTGTTAAACATTTTTAATTCATTAAAAATATATTTTTTAACATTTATATATCTAAGGGCGTGCTTGGATCATGATTGCTTTAGCTTTGTGCTTCTTATGTGTATATGTTTGATGTCTTTATTTACAACCGTTAATTTACTTTTGTCAATGGCTATGGTTGATTAAGGTTTTCACGAGGATTGTGAACCGATGGTTGTTACCTGTTTACATAGTTAACCTGTTTAGCGTTCATTAGAAGCTTTTTATTTGACCATTGGATTAACTCTCGATAATACACTTTCCATCTCAGCCATCCATTTAATATCGATTGTAACCTGCTCCTATGATCTCATATAAAAAAAACCGTCTTCGATTGTTTTTTAGCCTTTGGTCACATTTAAGGTTTTCTCGATAGATAGAGAGGAGATTTATAGAGAGATGATATAGATATACTAATAAGGGACGAGAAAAAATAGAGAGATATAAAGATCTTCATTTAGATTTTAACACCTCTAATCAAATTCATTGAATTAGAGGGTTAAACCTAGATTTCATATCACGTCAGATTCTTATCTAGGTTAGTTTGTTTTTTGATCTAAAAACTTTTATGTTTTTCAAATCCAAATGATCCGCGAAACCATATTCTTAGAACTCTTGAAACATTTTGTTTTGTTTCATCTTTTGAAATTAGATTTGTGATTTTCTAAAAAAAATTGATTATAAACTCGTATATAGTTTGTGTAACTGTTTTAAGGAAAATATTTTATTTTTCGAACAAGTTTTGAAAACTTAGTTTGTTTTTATGAAGATCCAGTTTGTTAAAATCTAGATTTGAAACTTATTTTTGAAAATATGAGATTTGATTTTGAGACTCGTGTATCTATATACTTGTATGTAAATATCTTGTAATTTGTTCTACAATGTGTCTGAAACACTTAAATATGTGTGTGTGTGTGTGTGTGTGTGTATCATAAGTGCTTTTTGTTCACTTCACTACACATTACACAAAATCAACTTTAATTGGTTGATATTTGGATGCGTGGCTTTTCAATATAACTTGGGCCTATTTATATCAACATTCAGAGGCATTTACCTGTATTTGAGAGGGAAATCTCAGTTAGGTACATTTTTTGTTGTCATTTATGATATTTGTTATATTTGTAACTTATTCTTGATTATTAGTGAATTTGTTTTATTTTGGGGCGTAAAGGCCCTCATGGATATTTCCTCTAAGGAGGTTTTACCATGCTAAAATTCTTGTGTTGTAGATGTTTGTTTATTTACTTATTTGCGTGGTTTATTACTCTTGTTGGTTGGTTTAATAGATTTTATTAAAATATGTATTAAGAATTTTTGAAATAAAATCTGTTTAGATGATAGGTCAAACATCTTGTGTTATTATTTAAATCCATTTTCGTGTTTTAGGATTTATTCAAAAAATTTACGATTTACAAAAAGCATAGTTGGTTAACTTTGTTAATCGTTTTTCACCTCAATTTTTTTTCATGTATATGTATGTAAGAGAGAGAGAGAGATTATAAATTTGACAAAAGTTCTAAAGAAACTACCATCCAAATGACTTGTTAATTGTATTAATATGTCTTTAGAGGGTTGTTATTAATTGAGATTACAATCAGGGGTTTATCCTTAAAAACTATATTATATAAAATGATCGCCACTATATTTAGTATCAAATTCAACTATATTATCATTTGAAGTCATAAAAATGTAATTAACAAGTTAATTGAAAATACTAAATGACATAAAATTACAAAGGTATACTTTGTAACTTCCCTTAACCTAATTTTCTCTCAAATCTTGGGAAAAAAAATAATCAAAGTTTTCTAAAAATGAGAAAATGAATTTACTGTACCAATTGGGAGAAACCAAATTTTCAAATTTCATAATAGGACCCTCTATAAAATTCATCCCTAATAGGCAAGGGATTTAAACCGTAGTTGTTGAGAAGAAATTCAAATTAATGTATATAGTTGTTGATTTTGGACGAATAAATTATAATTATGCCCCTAAACTATTTCCATATCTTAATTTACACCTTAAACTTCTTCTTTTGTTGTCTCGATTCATCCCCTGAAGTACTGAAACATTTCAAAATGCCCAATTCATTAACTTCTGTTAAAAAATGGACAAAAGTACAAAAATCAATTTTACAAATAGGTGAATTTAGGAATATACCCCTAATTTTTCTATAATCAAATAAAAGATTTAAAACCCAAAATAGGTTCTCTTCTTCTATCAAATTAAATAAACACGGGAAAAGGATAAAGGTACTCTGACTCTCTCTTACTCTCACTCTTTGATATAACATCAAACATTGTGCAAACCTTCTCTCTCTTGTTTCAATTTTGTTTATCTTTCAATCGATTGGATTTTTATGGGTTTATGGTTATTATGCTTTATGGTCGTGGTGTAACAACCCCAATTTTTTTTAAATAGGTATTTTTAAACTAATTTTGAAAATTTCGAGAAAAATGAAAATTTGGGTTTAATTATTTTTAATATTAAATATGGTGATTTTTATATATAAAAATAAGGTTTTAAGTGGAATTTAAATTGGCATTAAAATTTAGAAATTATAACTTTTTGTATAAAAATCGGGGGAGGATCCGAGCTAAGGAGGATGAAAATAATTTTTTTAGAAATTCGACCGTCTGATCGAGCTGAATTTTTCACATCAGTGCTGTCTCGCCATTCTCTACAACATACTAAAATTTCAATCTATTCTAATGTTGCGATCGTCCATAATGATTTTTCGAGTGTTTGTATCTGATTAGAACTGTTTTCATAATCAAACTCTTAATCCTTTATATATTAACTAATTCGTGGATGGACTTTTCCAATCACTTTTTCTCAAACTTTTTAACCAGAAGACCTCTCCAAAATTACTCCATTTCATCTACAAACCATAGCCCCAAACTTATTCAAGATTTCAACGTTAGATTAGAAGGCTTAATTGGTGTTTTCTCAAGAGGAGTTCAACCTTCTACTCAGATTTTTGTCGAACTAATCACAGGCATGAATACTCTATTTCTTTTCTTTGGTATTATGCGTTTTAAGTGTTGCCTAAACCGTAATCACATGTTTTTTCTTAAAATCAATTAGAAACCTAATTAGAGAAAGTGGACATTAAAGACTTGGGGCTGTTTTTACAAAACCTTTTTAATATGAATAATTTTCATAACCCGTGGGTACGTAGGATTCATGAGTGATTTTGGATTTTTTTGGTGTAGGTTGCATGTAGAAAAACCATAGTTTTGAATCAAATGAATTCGGGGGTGTATAACTCACGTAGTTTATGTAGAGATAATGAAATTGGAATTTTTGATGTTTTAATGATGAAATATCACTGTATTTAATTTAAATAATTAAATGAGATTAATTGGGTATTTTGATGATGCGATAATTAAAATAAGATTTAATTGAATTGGACTATCATGCGTAGTTTTGTAAAAGGACTATATTGCTTATTTGTGTGAATTGTTGATATTGTTATATTGCCATCGTGACGACGAGTTGTTGGTTATTTTGCTCTCCCTATTTTTAGGATGCCTTCTAGGTATGGGACTAGTGGGTAGGCCTTTTGATGATTTATGCCTTCTAGGTATGGAACTAGTGAGGGTAGATTATCGCGTGTCTGTCATTTTGGGGGTGGGCTGATTTTTGGTACTTTATCGTCGTTACGCTAGTCTAGGCATGAGGCTAGGACGAGGTTTACATTAGAAATTCATCCTATACATAGGGTAGGACGTATTGATAACTTGGGGACCCTTATGTATGGGACTAAGGGGTATTTTAAGGATCTCACATCGATAAAAGGGTGGGGTAATTTTATAAATTATAAAATTGAGAATTAATACCTAAGATAATAAGACCGGTATTAAAATATATTGGTGACATAATCAGCGAGGGCCGACCGTTGTGTGGAACCTCGTCAATCAGCGAGGCCCGACAGTTTAAACGGGTCAGCCGGCGTTTTGACGAGGGAATGTGTATTTTGGTGGAGAAATCACCCGAGACGGGTTGACCGCTATAATGAATTTTTGTGAATTATCACCCGCGACGAGAGAACCACCATACGTAATTATTATTGAAGTAAGAACATAAAGAATTGAGAAATTTCGGTAAGTTGAGTTAATTTAATTAACTTCGTGGGACTTCGAAATTTAAAATCATATTGGTGTGTGTTTATAAATGGGGATCTCTATGGGTAGTTAGTGATTTATATTAATCACGTTTAATTACTCCCTTTAATTTAAAATATTGTATTGTGATATTTATTGCGTATAATGCTACTGTCTGAATTCAAGGATCTTAATTGAGGGGAGTAATGAGTATTCACGCTCGGGGCTCTCACCTCGTGCATTGACTATCTTTTCAGGAATTAGTAATTGGAGAAGCTGTATAGAGTTATTTGAGGATTTTCTTAGAGGTGCAGTTGGAGTTGCTCTACCTTAAGCGTGTTGATTTAGTTTAGTTTTTCATTCCTTCGTAAGTACTTGACACACAGTTTATGGTTTTTGATTGGGCCATTAGGTTCCAAAGTTATATGGGTTTTATTTAGTTTCATATTTTGGAGATTAGTTTATTATTTGGAGTTTAGCATGTGACGGATCTTTTATCGTTCAGTTATTGTTATCAATTGAGTTTGATTCAATTATTTGTCTTGAGGATTGGTTTATTTATCTCTCATATCCGTCTCATGCTAAGAATGGTATTTTATTGACTCACACCCGGCTTAGTTTTGGTGGCGACCGACGCCAGAATTAGGCGGGGTGTGACAAATGGTATCAGAGCATGGTCTTAGGTCTCGTAGGTTATGAATCCGTTTAGCTTCCGCGTTGTCGATCTTTGATTTCCTTTGTTGATTCTTACTCTTTAAGGTAGAGGGTCTAGCATACGCGTTAGATGTGTTTCTTGGAGATGTGAAGCTTTGTGCTAAGGACTTCGCTGGCATTTAGTTTAGAATTAGTAAGCTTAATGTGAGGATCCTTAAAATGGATTTTGGAGACGATAATTATTTTAGAGATTTTAATGCAGATGTTAGGTATCGTATGTATCGATTTTTTATGTTGGGACTTAATTTGAGGATGTTAGCATTTTGATGACTTTCAGATATATGATAGAGTGGGAATTTGTGGGAGCGTGTGGTACTCCGTTATTTTCATAGTCATGCGTATGAATATAGGCAATATATATTATTTTATTACTCGTGGGGTAGGTTCGCGTAGAATTGGGTGTATGGGCGCCCAATTATGGCATCCTACGGGTAGGCATATGTGAGCCATATTTTCTTTTGCGATATTTACACGATGAGTATGCTTCGTCTAATTTCGAGGACAAAATTCTTTACTAGTGGGGAAGTATGTAACAACCCCGATTTTTTTTTAAATAGGTATTTTTAAATTAATTTTGAAAAATTCGAGAAAAATGAAAATTTTGATTTAATTATTTTTAATAATTAAATATGGTGGTTTTTATATATAAAAATAAGGTTTTAAGTGGAATTTAACTCGACATTAAAATTTGGAAATTACAACTTTTTGTATAAAAATCGGGGGAGGATCCGAGCTAAGAAAGATGAAAATAATATTTTTAGAAGCTCAACCGTCCGATCGAGCTAAATTTTTCATAGCATCCCTGTGTCCCGTTCGCTACAACATACTAAAATTCCAAGCCATTATGACGATGCGATTGTCCGTAATGATTTTTCGAGTGTTTGTATCTGATTAGAACTCTTTTCTTAATCAAACTCTTAATCCTTTATATATCAACTAATTCATGGATGGACTTTTCGAATCACTTTTTCTCAAACTTTTCAGCCAGAAGACCTCTCCAAAATTACTCCCTTCATCTACAAACCATAGCCCCAAACTTATTCAAGATTTCAACCTTAGATTAGAAGGCTTAATTGGTGTTTTCTCAATAGGAGTTCAACCTTCTACTCACATTTATGTCCAACTAATCACAAGCATGAATATGCTATTCCTTTCCTTTAGTATTATGCTTTTTAATTGTTCCTAAACTGTAATCACATGTTTTTCCTTAAAATCAATTAGAAACCTAATTAGAGAAAGTGGACATTAAAGACTTGGGGCTATTTTTACGAAACTTTTTTAATATGAATAATATTCATAACCCGTGGGTACGTAGGATTCATGAGTGATTTTGGATTTTGTTGGTGTAGGTTACATGTAGAAAAACCCTATTTTTGAAACATATGAATTCGGGGGCGTATAACTCACGTAGTTTATGTAGAGATAATGAAATTGGAATTTTTGATGTTTTAATAATGAAATATCAGTGTATTTAATTTAAATAATTAAATGAGATTAATTAAGTATTTTGATGATGTGATAATTAAAATAAGATTTAATTGAATTGGACTATCATGCGTAGTTTTGTACGATGACTATATTACTTATTTGTGTGAATTGTTGGTATTGTTATATTGCCATCGTGACGACGAGTTGTTGGGTATTTTGTTCTCCCTATTTTTAGGATGCCTTCTAGGTATGGGACTAGTGGGTAGGCCTTTTGATGATTTACGCCTTCTAGGTATGGGACTAGTGAGGGTAGATTATCGCGTGTCTGTCATTTTGGGGGTGGGCTGATTTTTGGTACTTTATCGTCGTTATGCTAGTCTAGGCATGAGACTAGGACGATGTTTACATTAGAAATTCATCCTATACATAGGGTATGACGTATTAATAACTTGGGGACCCTTAGGTATGGGACTAAGGGATATTTTGAGGATCTCACATCGATAAAAGAGTGGGGTAATTTTATAAATTGTGAAATTGAGAATTAATACCTAAGATAATAAGACGGGTATTAAAATATATTGGCGATATAATCAACGAGGGCCGACCGTTTAAACGGGTCAGCCGACGTTTTATGTCGTGTCGTGTCGTGTCGTGTGTGGAACCTCGTCAATCAGCGAGGGCTGACAGTTTAAACGGGTGAGCCGGCGTTTTGACGAGGGGATGTGTGTTTTGGTGGAGAAATCACCCGAAGCGGGAGGATCGCCATAATGAATTTTTGTGAATTATCACCCGCAGCGGGAAGACCGCCATACCTAATAATTATTGAAGTAAGAACATAAAGAATTGAGAAATGTTGGTAAGTTGAGTTAATTTAATTAACTTCGTGGGACTTGAGAATTTAAAATCATATTGGTGTGTCTTTATAAATGGGGATCTTTATAGGTAGTTACTGATTTATATTTATCGCATTTAATTATTCCTTATAATTTAAAATATTATATTGTGATATTTATTGCGTATAATGCTACTGTCTGGATTCAAGGATCCTAATTGAGGGGAGTAGTGTGTATTCATGCTCGGGGATCTGACCTCGTGCGTTGACTAACTTTCCAGGAATTAGTAATTGGAGAAGCTGCATATAGTTATTTGAGGATTTGCTTGGAAGTGCAGTTAGAGTTGCTCTACCTTAAGTGTGTTGATTTAGTTTAGTTTTTCATAACTTCGTAAGTACTTGAGACACAGTTTATGGTTTTTGATTGGGCCATTCGGTTCCAAAGTTATATGGGTTTTATTCAGTTTCATATTTTGGAGATAAGTTTATTATTTGGAGTTTAGCATGTGATGGATCTTTTATCGTTCAGTTGTTGTTATCAATAGAGTTTGATTCAATTATTTATCTTGAGGATTGATTTATTTATCTCTCATATCCGTTTCATGCTAAGAATGGTATTTTATTAACTCACGCCCATCTTAGTTTTGGTGGCGGTTGACGCCAAAATTAGGCGGGGTGTGACACGTGGAAGTTATGATGGTGCATGTTAGGCTTGACTTACGGTATGCTGGCTAGGCAGTGGATTAGAGGGTGATGATGGTGCAAAAAAATAATTTTTTTATTTGGGTTTTGCGATGAAGTCGTGGCAATTGATGGATAAGTTATTCTTGACGGTGTGTATTGACAGGTGCAATGGGTATTGATGGTGGCAGGAGGTTCATGGTGAAATTTGTATTGATTTGGGTAATGGGTTGCTTTGGGTATTTACAGGTGCAATAGATATTTATGGTGGCAGGAGGTTCATGGTGGATTATGGTGTGTTGATGGTGGTTCCGACATGGGGTTTAAGGTGGATTATGAGTTGCATTTTGATACCAACAGCTTGGTTGGTGAAGGTGGTTTGATGAGTGTTTAAGGTTTGATTCTGGAAGCTTGGTTGGTGACGGTGGATTAAGGGGTGTTGATGATTTTTTTGAAAGGTGATTTTTGTGGTGGATAATAGGTCATGGTTTGATGATGGAAGCTTGGTTGGTGACAGTTGTTAGATGAGAGTTTGAATTTGGTGGTACCGGGTTTAATTCTAAAGCACACATGTAGGGGTGTGTTTGAGATGGATCGGATTGGAATAAGGGTGTTCGAAAAAAAATCCCAAATTTCAGAATTTTAAAATCCTTTACAATTAGGAAAAAATAAAAATTGAAAAATCATTTTTTTTCCTATTCGGCTGATTCGGAGTATTCGAAAATTTTATTATTCGTAAAAATATCGAAATAATCGGAATTATCAGTTATAATATTTTTGGAAAATATTGGAAATGTCATTTTTGAAAAGGATATTTTTAAAATAACAATAAAAATCAAACACTCCACTTTTCATCACCTATGCAATAAACTATGGAGCTATGTGAATGACAACGTTATGCTTCTCATACCATTTTGTAAATGCAATAAACTACAGAGTTATGCATATCTTATCATTTTGGAGAAAGATCAATCAAGGCTTGACTAAGATACTAAGAAACTACAAAGCTATGTGAATGAAAAAAACTACTGTTTACCTACTTAAAAAAAAAAAATATGCAAGAATGGTTAATAACTGTAGCAGAGCCTGTGCATCAGTATTTCAGATACAAAAAATGAACTAAAGGAAGATGAGGGAAACTTAATATAAATCATCATTGGAATCTGAATTCGCATAACAATTGAATTTAATTCTGCATGTTGTCTTTCGATTTAGGGTTAGTGTGATGTAGAAGGTTAATATATATGGGTATATATTAATGGTTGAGATGGTTTTAAATGAAGGGGCAAAAATGTTTTATATATAAATAATAAATTTTATATATAAATAAGGGTAGTAAAAATATATTAAAATAAACAAAAATATTATTATTTTGAAAAATATTTTAGATGGATCGGATCGGCGTGATATTGTAAAATTCGAATCAGATGTAGGTCCCCAAAATATAACTTTTGCTTGAGCGGAATTAAGTTAAGGATGAATGCAAGCTAACTTTCACTTTTTATGAAAAACTCTTTTTCAATTTTATTAAACCAAGTTGTGACACAAATAAACTTAACCAGATTTTATCTTGTTTAACCCTAAGCATGTAACTAGTGATTAAAGCAAGTAAAAATAAAGTAAAACAATACTCACAACGCCGATGTACGAGGAAAAACTCAATCGAAAAAAAATCTTGGACTGCCAGGCCAGACAATCACTATGAAAATGAAATTACAAAGTCAGATGATAGTCTTATACAACGACTCGATCCCCACAAGACTTGACGCTTCTCTGATATTCTATTAATCTTCACAGTGCCCACGCAGAAAGTAACCGTCTTCTACGATGCTCGTCCACAACACGCGCCTCCACGAGTATCTCGGTGTCCACCAATATGGCCTGTATCATCTGTAAGGACACAAATTTCCAATTGAGTCCATATATAGTTTTGGCTCAATTCCGGACAAAAACATTTATTCATAGGTTAGTGATTTATTGTAATATTCTCAAGCCTATGAAGTGTGTGTTGAAGACGTAGCGGCAAAGAATTTAAAGCTTCATCAAAATGCCGGTTTGTGTGCCTCGTTTCTACGTCATCAACTAAGGTTCCATGCTCCCAAGGTATGAATGTAATTATATTTATATAGGAGCTTGGAACAATTTGTATTGGGTGTTAGGTGTAATAAAAACTGCATTTTATTTTCAGAAAGAATCAATTAGAACTTTAAAATAAGTATATAAAAGTTTCAGGGCCAAAATCGAATTTTACAAACTTTCTGGTCGTTCGTTAGAAATGTCGTTCGAACGAGTTTTTTTCGTTCGAACCAGGTTTCGTTCGAATGAGTTTTTCGTTCGAACGAGTTTGCCAACGACCCTAAACTGGCCAGTCGTTCGATATGTCGTTCGAACGAGTTTTTTTGTTCTAACGAGGTATCTAACGAGATTCTAACGAGCCCAGGCTGGTCGCTCGTTAGAAGCCTCGTTCGAACGAGAGTCAAGTTCGTTCGAACGAGACGCCAGGGCGGGAACAGTTTTGAGCAGTTTTTTGCAGTTTTCTCCCACTTTCCCCACTTGGTTTTTAACCAACTTTTTCAAGACTTAATATGTGCGGGAATCACATTTTTCCAATCAACTTTTCCATTCCATATCCATCTCTTAGAGAGAGTTTGAGAGCTAATTTATTTAGGGAAAATGTTCATGTTTTGAGTGTTAATTTTTAAAGAAAAATTCATACACACTCTAGTTTACACCCAATAGTTGTTTATTCCAAGTTTCTATATTCATATTCTTTACTTGGAGTTTTGGCACCGGTTTTCTCTATCGAATTGAAGAAGAGATGTTTCTGGTTTGCTTCTACACTCCATCACAAAGAAGACTTTTTGTTGAGATTCTACCCACACGGAGAAAGGCTCCATGCTTGGGTGACGGTGACCATATAAAGTCCCATCGGTGGATTCCGAGACCGCGGTGGTGTTTCGAGGTTGTCCGCTAGGAAGAGGTGTCTACGAGAAGAAGAGTCGAGGCTTGAGAGGGATCGAGTCAGTCGTTGTAAGTCTATCTGTCTTGTAATTGTAATTCCATATCTAGTGGACTTGTGGCTAAGGCCGTCCGAGGTTGTTTCCCGTCTTGGGTTTTTCCTCGTACATCTCGGCGTAGTGTGATATTGTTTATTTTATCTTGCATCATAATTTAGAACGCATGCTTAGAATAAATTCAAGATAAAATTTGGTTTAATTATCACACTCATTTAATTTGGGACTAAATTAAATATTGGGTAAATTTGGTTTATTCAAGTCATTTGCTAAAATTGGTTTCGCCTAACTTTGGATAATTGAAAATTATGACTTAGGCAAATTCTAGGACTTGGATTAACTTATTTTAATTTGTTTTGAAGAAATTAAAATTCGGCCTTGTTTAATTTGTTGTTGAACCATCATCTTTCAACGCTTCCGCATCATTCATTGAGTTTTATATAAAAAGGAAATTACTTTGCGCTTTCATCATCTACGATGTAGAAATCGGTATTCGCCGAATCTTCACCGTAAAACCAACAATTGATCTTCAATAGAACCTCAAACTTGGTGCCAATAAGATCACAAGAACATATGATAATGAACAACTTGGATCTTGAAACTCTAAGGATGTTTTATTATGAAAACACTTAGAAAACTTTGTGCAGAAACCTTTTTGTATCATAAACTGTTTTTCGCACTGCACACACTTCAAGAAAACTGATCACGCCTATTTATAATTATTTTAAGGCGGTGGAAGAATCTTGTTTGAGCGAGATATTACATCATTCGAACGACAGCAACACTCGTTTGAACGATAGTACTTGTCGTTTGAACGACGTCATCTGAATTTAGAGTTTTGATGCATCCAACTTTGAAACACAGAGTTTTAATTAATTTCAACTCTTATCCAAATCTAATACGTCCTCATCAGCTCTAAACAAAGTGTAAACATTTAAAACACTTTTAAAAGATTTTAAAAACATTTTTCTTTTAAAAATAACATCCTTATTTTTTGTAAAATATAATTTCGAGTTTCATTAACATTATGCATTCATACCTGAGTGATCTCGGAATGCAATTAAACCTTGAAGCCGAAAAATTGTATCAATTAGACTTCGACATGATTTATTCCTTTTAGCTTTGCCGCAACGTCTTCAATTAATCTTTGACAGGTCATAGTCTCGTAGTGATCGAACAATAAAAATCTACCTATGACTCAAACGTGCTTTGTTCCGAGAATAAGTCAAAACTACATTAAGACTCAATTGGAAATTTGGTCCTTATATCGGAAATTTGGAAATTCGAAATCCATATATGATTTCCAATTCCATTCCAATTTTTTTTAAAAATTCAAAAATCGAAAAATTAAAATATGGTGCCAAAATTGGACATATTCGGAAGTTCGAAAATAACTGATACCCCTACACACGTGTGCATGAATAATAATAATAATAATAATAATAATAATAATAATAATAATAATAATAATAATAATAATAATAATAATAATAATAATAATAATAAGAAGAAGAAGAAGAAGAAGAAGAAGAAGAAGAAGAAGAAGAAGAAGATGATGATGATGAAAATGATGATGAAGAAGAAAATTAGGGGTATTTTCATTAAGTCACCCATTTTAAAAAGTGATTTCTATAATTCTGTACATATTTTTAACGGAAGTTGACGGAAGGGGATTTTTGAAACATTTTAATACTTTAAGGGGTTAATTGAAACAAAAAATTTTAAGTTGTAAATTGAGATATGGAAATAGTTTAGGGGGCATAATTGTAATTTACTCATTATGGAGCATGTACATTATCTTTGTGGACCTGCCAAACTATTTTTATGCTTCCGCTTTCGTATGAGATCACATATTATAGAAACTACACATAACATCTCACCAATTTTGTTTTTGTATACATGATTATATATATTGATTTGGTTGTGGAAGCATCTAGTGTTAATGTTTAAAATTGTCCAAGGATTACTAGTATTATATTAGATCAATGGGAGTTGTAAGAATGTATTTTATTTCAGTTGTTTGTGAACTATGGAATGAAGAGTGATAGAAATCTCAAAAACCTCATGAGAGAGAGAGAGAGATGTATAGAGAGAGAGAGAGAGAGAGAGAGAGAGAGAGAGAGAGATAGATGTGAACTATGGAATGAAGAGTGATAGAAATCTCGAAAACCACATGAGAGAGAAAGGTATATATATATATATATATATATATATATATATATATATATATAATAATGCTCCTCTGCGGACTGGTCCGCATTTTAAAAATGCGGACCGGACATATGTCACCTAACTATGCGCCTAGAAATTATCGCCTAAATTATAGGCACTTTCTCTCTCTTTTCTAGGCTCACCGCCAGGTGACACATGTCCGGTCCGCACAAGAGCAGGACTGTATATATATATATATATATATATATATATATATATATATATATATATATATATATATATATATATATATATATAGAGAGAGAGAGAGAGAGAGAATATCTCCTTAGTGGTAATGGTGGTGGTGGGTTTGAAGATTTTAGAAAGATAAATGGATGTAGAGAGGAGGGAAAAAAGTTATAAAATTAATAAATAAATTTTAAATATGTGGGTGTCCATGGGTGGTAAACCTAAACAAGAATTGGTATTAGTGTGTTGTTATTGAGTTATTTTTGCTTGTGGGTATTATGGAGTAAAATCTTGTGAGTAAAAAGTAGCTAATTATTTCAACTACAATAGACAACTTAATAATACTATAAATTAGACCATCTTCAAGGTATGTGTGGAAATTTTCTCCCCCCAAATGCTCAAATGCATGTTTTCTCCCCTCAAATTTGATATCCTTCAAGATAAATGATATTTGAGGCCTTCTTGTGGCAACGTTTTGTTGCGTACAAGGTTACTGTGGCATTCCAATTGTCCCATGATAAACAACCTTTTTTTGTGACTAACGACGATTTTTTTTAAATATAACGACTACTTTTTCAAGCTCCCTATAAATAACAAATTTAATTGCAATCGATTTCACTAGAAGTTTTTAACTTGGATATATTAGCTGTGAAATTTAATATACTCTGTTTTGATCTACGATGTATTCTTCATCTAACGATTCCTTAGATAACTTTCTTGACGATTCATCGAAGGATCCTAGTTACGATGAGCAAATGCTCCTTTTGATGTGGACTGCAATTCCCCAGATTTTAGAAATATATGCACAATAAAAGGTATTAGCGTCACCAGGGCTTTATATCCGAGCGAAAGGTTATCTATATAGATAGGAGTGGTGGACATCGACGATTAATGAAAGATTATTTTGATGCTCTACAAACATATGATGTCGCGTCACCAAGGCTTGTTGCACCTTCGTATATTTGAGGGGATATCATTTTCGCATCTTTGAGTAGAAAATGACCGCGACACTGTGAATGCTCTCGTACCAGTGCTTTGTCTTGGCATGAATTTTTTGGTATTTAGGGTGACAACAACAATTTTACTCTCTCGATCAATCGTGCCTTTTCGAGGAGTTCTTACATGATAGGGACCCCAAATGTAAGTACGTTATCAATGCATAATCGTAAAACACTAAGTATTACTTACATGGAGTTACTAAGCGACAACGACATAAATGATGCGATATAATTTTTTTCACAAGTCTACCTTTACGACGTCGTGTAAAATATGGCTTTGTTGTACTGCGATTTACAAGAGCATTTGCGAAATTCGCATGCCTACATGTAATATTTTTTTAGTATATTTAAATTGTACGTTTTTGTTAATTATATGTTTTAGTTATTTTATTTTTAATTATATGTTTTTAATTATATATATATATTTTTATTTGTATAGGCTCATTTATACATTTCTTTTTATTAGGCGTTAGTCAAAAGTAAAAATAAAAATAACATAAAAAGGATAAAAAAGAAGAAAAAAAACCAAAAATAGAAAAAATAATGATAAAAAAGGGTGGGTTCCCTCCACATTTCAATTACCATGCGTATTCTTCTCTCGAAGACTCGTTTGTTGCGCTAACCACTCTTTTCTTTTTAAATGTAAAACAAAATCAGTAACATTTTACTACTGAATCTAAAATCAAAATCGAAATATTAGATTGTTGATTGATCTATAATGTCAAAATCATAAAATGAAAGAGGATAACTAGCCTCTTGCAATTTTATCGCATGATTTATAAAAAAAATCAAAGGTTAAAATTTTAGACCATCTCTCTATCTTTTCTCATTCAACCAAAAACGCGCATTTTCAGTTAAAATTCAATGATTTATAGGCCATCTGAAAAAATAGTCCCATATTGGGATTAAATTGAGATTAATAGTTTTTAATTTCGGTTAAAAAATACTCCACTGTAGAGTCACCATAAAGAATCCTTATACTCGCTAAAAAATTGCCAAAATCACGCCATAATATCAGACCACCTCTAAGGTATTGTTGCATTATTCTATATCAAAATGCAGGAATGATATCTTTCTCCACCTAAAAGGATTTTCTCGAAGGGTTTTTGTATACATCACACTCCAGCGGTAGTCCAACTGTTGTGCATGCTCAGTTGAACTACAACAAAGTGTGTTGCCCAGTCCTTTATATTTTGATTATAACTTATGACAACATTTTAATATCACCCCGCATTTTTCCAACTATCGCGCATGGCGTTTCCGCATCAGTTGGTTTATTGTGTGAACATCCTTATGATGGTTCCAAATCAAAAAAATGATGAGCAAAATGATCCATGTTTTTTTTGTTTGGAACACCTTTATTGATTTGCCAATTGCCATGGAGAGCAAAAAAGTCAAAATGATCCCTGCCTTTGAAGATAGTCTTATAATATAACAAGTGACTAAAATTTTAGCTGTCTTAAAAGCTTCAGTCCCAAAACTATTTCTTTGTGTAGTGGATCCAGGATGTCCAACGATCTCCCTCGAAAGGGGAGTAACGTGGTTTTCCACGCATGCTAAGTAGCATAAACTGCCTTCACCATGAGTGAAAAAATTGTCTAGTTGCTTAACACGAGGAACATTAAGATCATCACAAGAAGCCTACAATCATACTGGACGCCACGACTAACTATGATATCTTATTTTGGCTTGCATTTTTTCGTGCCTTGGGTGTGAACAAGGATTTGACATTCTCGATCAATTAGACCTTTTTGTCGAGTTCATACACGGTAGGCCCCCCCAAATGCAATTAAGTTGCTAACGATTTTTACCTTATTAAATCGTACAACACTAGGTATTACCTCGCTAACGATTTTCACCCATAACGGTTGACTTTTGTCCAAACAATTGCATATCCGTAGGTCGAAAAAGAAAGTTACTTAAGACAATGTCGAAAGCGACTCGAAATGATGTGGAATGAGCTTTTGGTGTTTTGCAATATTGATTCATCATTGTCAAAGTTCTAAGTCATTTCTGGTACATTGATGATCTAGGTCGTATAACAATGACTTGTATCATTCTTCACAACATGATCATAGAAGATGAACCTAATCACGAACCATAACGACCTGATGACAACGAAAACGCTCAAAGCACGTGGAGTTGCTCAACCACAACGGCATAAATGACGAGGCATGACAAATGTGACTTTGCACTACAATTTATAAGAGCATTTGCAGAATCTGCGTGGCTGCGTGTAAAATTTTCCTAATATATTTAAAATATTTGTTTTCATTTTTAATTGTATGTTTAATAATTAATTTCTAATGTTAGCGGGCAAAAAACACAAAAAAACCAAGAATGACAAGAAAAAAAGGTTGGCTTTATCGCGTGTGAACGAAAAACAAAACCAAACAAAACCAACATTTTACTACCGATTTAGTAAACAAAATTAAAATATAAGATTCCCAATACCTCTTAAAAGTTAAAATCATAAAGCAAAAGAGAAAAAAAAATATTTTACAAATTTATCAATTGACTTTTTCATAAAAAAACAAAGGATAAGATTTAAGACCATGTCCCTATGTTTTCTCATTCAACCGAAAACGTGCTTTGCTTTGCTTTGTCCAAACAACTTCAACAATCTCATTTATTTACGCTCCATAAATACACACACATGTTATTATACATACATACATACATATATTGCATCTCACAATAAACAAACCTAAGGTCAAAAACCTCTATATCTCTCTCTCTCTCTAAAATCTCGATTCTCGTGTTCAACTTTCTCTCTCTGTCTCTCTCTCCTCATCAAAACCTAAAAATCTCTTTATAACACTTTGTTTGTTTTATTTCATAGTTTGAGATCTGAAAGTGAGAAAAATGGGGAGCAAATGGAGGAAAGCTAAGTTAGCGCTAGGGCTAAATCTCTGTGTATATGTACCGAGAGATTTAGATGATTCGCCACCGGCGTCGGAAAATATGTCCGGTGAAGGTCTCTTATCTCCGGCGGTTTCTCCGGCCAACTTGAAGTTGTCGAAGAGCTTTAGCAGATCGTCTAAGGTTTGTACGGTGTTTTGTTGATTTTGTTTGGTAGCTGAGGAAAAAGCAGTGAGAATCTAGTAGAAAAGTGAGATTGAAAAAATTTATGAGCTTTTTTCTGTTTGTTTCGTGAAAAAAGTGGACAAATTTAAAAATAGTGCTAATGAAGCGAATCTATTGGAAAAGTTATATTGAAATATGAAAATCCTTTTTGTTTGTGTAAATTTTGTGATTTTCTGTTTGTTTCCTCAGAAAAAAATTGCAATCCTTTGGTTTGTGATTTGGTGACTCTATTAGCAAAGTAAGACTGAAAAAATTTGAGACTTTTTGTTTATGTGAAAACTTTGTGATTTTCTGTTTGTTTCCTGAGAAAGTGAGGAGGAAATTTACGATGCTTAGCTTATGATTTGTTTGGTAGTGAGACAAAGTAGTCGAATCTAGTAGCAAAGTGAGTTTGAATTTTTTTTGATTGTTTGTATGAATTTTTGATTTTCCGTTTGTTTCCTGAGAAAGTAAGGTGGAAATTAAAAAGTCATAGATAATGAATTTGTGTTTAATTTTGACGGTGTTTTGGTTGTGATTTTCTGTTTGTTTCCTAAGAAAGTGAGGTGGAAATTTACGGGGCTTAGCTTGTGATTTGTTTGGTACTGAGACAAAGTAGTGGAATCTCGTAGCAAAGTGAGTTTGAATTTTTTTTCATTGTTTGTATAAATTTTGGATTTTCCGTTTGTTTCCTGAGAAAAGTGAGGCAGAAATTAAAAAGTCAGAGATAATGAATTTGTGTTTAATTTTTACGGTGATTTTCTGTTTGTTTCCTGAGAAAGTGAGTTGGAAATTTACGATGCTTAGCTTGTGATTTGTTTGGTAGTGGTGAGAAAAAGTAGACGAATCTAGTAGCGAAGTATTTTTTTTAATTGTTTGTATGAATTTTGGATTTTCCGTTTGATTCCCGAGAAAAGTGAGGCGGAAATTAGAAGTCATAAATAATGAGTTTGTTTAATTTTTACGGTATTTTGGTTGTGATTTGTTGATTTTGTTTGGTTGCTGAGAAACAGTAGGGAGAATCTAGTAGCAAAGTGCGATTGAAAAATTTATGACTTGTGAGCGTTTTTGTTTGTGTAAATTTTGTGATTTTCTTTTTGTTTCTTGAGAAAAGTGAAGAAGAAATAAAAAATTATAATGACTGAAGCTAATTAGTTGTATTTGGCTTTCGATTGTGATTTGTTTGGAAGACGAGGAAGAATTAGAGTAAAGTGTGATTGACAAATCTATGAACCTTTCTGATTCTAAGAACTTTGAATTTTCCGTTTGTTTCCTTAGATAAGCACGGCGGAAATTTTTGTTTAGCTTGTGATTTGTTTGGTAGTGAGATTGAAAAATTTATTTCTGTTTAAATCCGGAGAAAAATGAGGTGAGAATTAAAAAAAATAGAGTTAATGAAGCCAAATAGTTGGTTGAAAGTATTGCAAATTCATCTAAGGTTTATGTTATACTTTTTACGGAGTTAAGGTTTAGGTTTTGATTTGTTGATTTTGTTTTGTAGCTGAGAAATAGTAGGAGAGAATCTAGTTGCAAAGTGAGATTGAAAAATTTATGAGCTTTTCTCTGTTTGTTTCATGCGAAAAAGTGAGGTGGAAATTAAAAAGTTACAGTTAATGAATCCAGTCTGTTATAAAAGTTATGAGCTTTTTTAATTTCTGTGATGTTTGGATTTTCCATTTGTTTTTTTAGAAAAATGATGAAGAAATTAAAAAATTACAATAAGTGAAGTTAATTAGTTGTATGAGGCAGTTAGGCTTTAATTTGTGAGAAAAAGTAGGGAGTATCTTGTAGCAAAGCGAGATTGAAAAATTATGAGATCTTTGTGTGAACTTTTGGATTTTCCGTTTGTTTTCCGAGAAAAGTGAAGTGGAAATAAAAAAATTCAATTAGTGAAGCTAATCCATTAGCAAAATGATATTGAAACTTTTTGAGCCTTTTAGATTGGGATTTGTTTGCTAGCTGAGAAAAATAGGGCGAATCTATTGGAAAATTGAAAATTTATGAAACTTTTGTTTCTAAAACCTTGGATTTTCCGTTTGATTGCGGAGAAAATTGAGGCACAACCTTAAAAGTTACAATTATTGAAGCTAAATAGTTGTAATTAAATGTTTTAACAGATGGTCTAAGGTTTGTGTTAAACTTTTACGGTGTTCAGTTTATGATTTAATTGGTAGCTGAGAAAAAAACTAGGGTGACTCTATTAGCAAATTGAAATTGAAAATATTGCGAGACCTTTTATTTATGTGAATTTTAGGATTTCCTTTTTATTTCAGGAGAAAAGTTAGGCAGAAAAAAAAAATACGTTTAGTGATGCTAAGCAGTTTTATTCTCTTTTCTCCTGGCGCTTTAATAACGAAAATTCATCCGTTCTTGTTTTTCGTTCTCTGCCCCCCCCCCTCCATATATATGTATGCATGTGTATATATAGGCGTGTGTATATTGAAAAATATCTTGTTTCTTTCTGGTGTTCTTTTTTTCAATTGATGCTGAAGAATCTCTATGTTGGCTTGTAATTTGCAAAATTTTCTCGTTTTATCTGCGAAAATTGTATTTTTTTCCGCCTTCCTTATTTTGTTATTGCTTGGTTGAATTCGCTCATCTTAATTAAATTTCTGTCAACTCCTGTACTTGATTTGATCTCTATTAGTGGGCTGAGTTTATCTCAATTAGTGATGTCTTGTTGTTTATCAACTCTGCCTTTTTTTCACACGTGGGTTGGTAGAAAAGAACTTTTTACAATGTTTGGCTTTGTGGGTTTGATAAAAAGTCCCTTTCAAGCATTTATCATTTTTGCCTTGATTGTTAAAGAAGACTACAGTCTTACCTTTCCTTTTCATTTCTCTATTGGAAAGAAAAGTAGTTTTCAGGCTCCCTCATTTGTTGACTAATTTTATTAAAGGGAGTTTTGGAAAAAGGTCCTCATAGTGCTCAAAGTGTATAAAAATAGGACACTCCATATAATTTTATAAATTTAGTCCCTGTACTAAAAATACCATGAAAAATTGTGAAAAATAGTGCCGTTGGCGCGGACCAAAAAAATAAAGGTATTGTACCACAGAGACTAGATTTCTAAATGCTTTTGTACCACAGGGACTAGATTTATAAACTTGAAAAACACTATCCTAAAAGTCCAAATATAGAAAGGAACACGATCTTTACCTTAATTCTCTATTTATTAAAAGATGGAAGAGGGTAAAGGAAAAGAAATATCTAACATATTCTCTTATTTCCCTTTCTTTGATGTATGGTTTGTGGTTTCAGTTTTCGTCCTGGTGGTTGTCAAAATAATTGTCATGAATATTGCCACGTATGTTTAATTAAACAAGGAAATGGAATAGGAAAAGAAAGAGAAAATATAAAGCTGCTTTTGCTTACAATATTTGAAAAATATTAAAAAAAAATTATTTTTTATGAAAAATTAGAGGGGTGAAGAATGGATGAATGGCCTGATAAGATGATCTCTTGTCTGGTTTTCCATGTAATCCAATGCTTCATCTCGCCAAATCATCATCTCCCTTTCCATTTTTTATTATTAAAACGATTTTTTCCCAATATTTCCCAACTTCGTTATGAAATGCACAACATTGACTCTTTTTTTTTTTTTTTTGGTTCGATGGTTGTGGCTTCAATTTTACTTGATGCGTTATTTTTTGGTATGTATATAAATTTGTAGTTGCTGTATCTAATTCGAAATTATATGTACGATATATTTTTTTAATTACAAAGGCTACATGGGGAACAGAAAGAAAATGCGCATGCACTTAATTTAGTCTATAAGAATCTGTTACATCAATATGGCTTAAATTACTTGGAAGAAATCTCCATATTGTTTAAGGCAGTCTGATTGTTGCTGCTGATTGACATTTGAACATTAATTTCTTATTGATTTACTCAGATGCAATACATATTGCATATAACTTGCACTCAAATATATATTCTTTGATAATATGTGTTGCTCAACTGTTTGCTTAAATGAATTGTATATTTATAATTTCTAATGCGCATTTGTTTGAAAATTTCAGAAAACATGCTCAATATGTTTGGGCACAATGAAACGAGGGGATGGCCATGCTATTTTCACTGCAGAATGTTCTCACTCTTTCCATTTTCACTGTATTGCATCGAACGTGAAACACGGGAACCAAATTTGCCCTATTTGCAGATCCAAGTGGACCGAAATTCCTGTTCAGAGCCCCACACTGGATCCTCATCCTGGAAGGGCAAGAATTAATCCTGTTGATTGGCCTCAAAATAACACCCTGATGACCGTCATACGCCGAATACCTCCTCCCACTCGTCCAATCACTAGTCGACATGTCACACCCTTATTTCAGTCCCCCGAGCCTGTTCTTTTCAACGACGATGAAATCCTAAATCGTCAATCCGAATCTACCGAAAAACCCCCTCCGAATAGTAACACCCACAGAACAATATTTATCAAGACATACCCAGAAGTTCCATCGGTCCCTCGGTTTAAAGCATGTGATGATTTCACCGTTTTGATCAATATCAAAGCTCCGGTTTCAATCTCGGGTCATAATCTCAACAGAAATCAGGCTAACCTTGCCCAAGTTTCACAAACTCCCCGTGCACCAGTTGACCTCGTGACTGTTCTTGACATTAGCGGCAGCATGGCAGGGACAAAATTGGCATTGTTAAAACGGGCCATGGGGTTTGTTATACAAAACCTCGGCCCTAATGACAGGTTGGCAGTTATCGCGTTTTCTTCAACAGCCCGCCGTTTGTTCCCCCTTCGTAGGATGTCAGACTCGGGCCGTCAGCTGGCACTTCAAGCTGTTAACTCATTGGTAGCAAACGGTGGGACCAACATTGCTGAAGGATTGCGAAAGGGTGCGAAAGTAATGGAAGACAGGAGAGAGAAAAACCCGGTTGCCAGTATAATTCTGTTGTCGGACGGGCAGGACACCTATACCGTGAGTGGTTCGGCTGAAAGACGATTCCAGAATAAATACCAAAATCTCCTTCCTTCGTCTATGCGGGAAAAGGACAATTCGGGTTTTAAGATCCCGGTACATGCTTTTGGATTTGGAACCGATCACGATGCATCAGCGATGCACTCCATCTCAGAGATATCCGGCGGCACGTTTTCTTTCATTGAGACCGAGGGTGTGATCCAGGACGCATTTGCCCAGTGCATTGGTGGGCTTTTGAGTGTCGTGGTGAAGGATTTGCGCGTGATTATCGAAAGCGTGCATCCAGACATTCGTCTTGGTGTATTAAAAGCGGGAAGTTACCCGAATCGCGTCATGTCTGATGGTCGGACCAGATCTATTGACGTTGGAGATTTGTACGCGGATGAGGAGAGAGACTTTCTGGTCTCGGTCAACGTGCCGTCTGAGTTTCTGGGAAACGAAACCTCGTTGTTCAAGGTGAAATGTGCGTACAACGACCCATTCACAAAAGAAACGGTAAATTTGGAATGCGAGCCTGTTAAGATTAACCGACCCGAAATATGTCAACAAGATGTGGTGGTATCAATTGAAGTAGACAGGCAACGGAACAGGCTGAAAGCAGCCGAAGCAATGGTACAGGCACGCGCTGCAGCCGAAAAGGGAGAGCTGGGACCTGCGATTTCTATCCTTGAAAAATGCCGTAAACTATTGTCAGAAACAGTATCGGCTAAGAGTGGGGACCGTCTATGTGTCGCGCTGGATGCCGAACTCAAAGAGATGCAAGAGAGAATGGCGAGCCGACACGTGTACGAAGCATCGGGAAGAGCATATATTTTATCAGGGCTGAGCTCGCACTCATGGCAAAGGGCAACCGCGAGAGGTGACTCAACCGATGGCTCGAGCCTCGTTCAGTCGTATCAGACCCCATCAATGGCTGAAATGCTTAGCCGGTCTCAGGCTACGTTATTGGGCAGCCCGTCTGCTCAACGACTGGTTCGACCATTATGGTCATTTTCTTCGCAACCTAAGCCGAGGTAATCTCGCAAGTTTTTCTCTAAAAAATTTTGTTTGGGTGTCAGAGAAATTGGAGGGTTTTGGATGTCCATATGGGTTCTGGTTCAAAATGTTTGGGAATAATGGGATAAAGCTTGGGAAAGGAATAGTAGGTAGGTTTTCTGCAACAAACTGTTTTTTGTTGTCTCTGTCCCTTTTTTTTTCTTTTCCTTGTGTTGGGGTGGTGTATATATATGGAGAAATGGTTTATTCTCTAAGAGAAGTGGGTATAAGTTTGTAATTGTGGTGGGGATAAGTGGGGTGGGGTGAACTTTTGACCTTTTATATAAGATTACCTGCAATGGGATTCTTTCACTAAGTTCCTGCAATGGGATTCTTTCACTAAGTTTTGCTGATTACTCTCTCTCTCAAACTCACACAAATACACACAATTTATTTCTGGACTTTCTGGTAAGCAAAGTGTTGGTATAATTTGCCAACTTGGACATTTAAAAGTGTACATTATACACGTTGGACATCCAAAAGTGTCATAAAATTTGTTCTTTTATAACTTTTGATGATCTTTTTTTCCTTTTTGACTTTTTATGACACTTGGAGATTAAAGTCAAAAACCATTGCACATGGGAATTAAAAGGCATAATAATCTTAAGAAAATTACCTGCACACACTCACTTTGCTTGAATGGTCAATCCCAAAGGCAATCAATTATTTTGTTTTTTACTTTAGCCTCGCGTGATGATGTTGCATTTAGGGCGGATGTTTGATAATTAGACTACCCCCTGAATGTGCATCAACCCCGTTGCACCTTATTGATGAAATCATACCTTATGCATGATGAGTATAATTACCGAACATCACTGCACATATACATTTTCTTACCCATATTTCATACCCGCATAATAAGACAAGGCAATAAAAAATTGTACTTGCTGTCTTGACGGGATTCACGACACCAAGGTATAAGCATTTAGAGCATTGAGTATGGGATATGTGTACCAAAGTGGGTACACATATCTTTATCCTAAGTGAACATATCTCTACAATCTACATACTAACATTATCAAACCGCATAGAAATCGCAATTACAGATGGTAATTAGACCATGCTTTGAATCAGCTGAGAATGTTGAGATTCATATGCCTTTTCGGTCTATGTTTGGTTCACAATGTCCGTACAAATGCAATCATGATTGTATGAGCAATAATTCTAGGCCGATATGCAAATGTGACACATTTGGTGAGACATTTTGACGTGTTGCGCACATATTGACTCGTGTTTGAGCTCCATTGATGTTTGGTCTGGATATGAGTTAATACGAGTGTGACATGTCAGAGTGTCTTCCCAAAATGTCTCGATTTTTGGTGTTGGCGTAGAACTTCTCTTACATGATACTCTAGTTTCATTATCTAGTACCATCAACTATACCATGACTAGAAGGGTGGTAGCGGATGTCACTATTTACTATGGAAAGGCTAATTCTTGGTGGACACTAATAATTGCTCAGATTAAACGATTTTCAGGTATTTGTATAAAATATATTTAGGTTGTAATTACTAATTATTTATATTGGAACGAAGCTAATTTCATAAAATATATTTATTGATCAAATATTTTTATCCTCGGGATAATATAGCTCATATATTTGTAGTCACTTTTGAGAACACATGGTGGCCCATGATATGTAATTTCCCCATAGTCATAGGTATTAGGTACCTTTTGACGTTACATTGGGAGAGTGATCTATGGGGGGTCTCCCATCTGCTGGAAATGAAAACACTGAAAGTGATGGATATGGTACTTTAAAGTAATGAAAGATGATATGACGTAAGAAAATTTAGTGGCATTTAATTATTCCAATAAGAAAATCAGTACTGTACAAAAAAATCTTTTTATTTTATTTTATTTTGAACTTAAGCTAATTGTTTATATTAGACTTTTAATATAAAATAGGGTTAATTACACTTGGGTCTTCCGAATTTTGCCTCTCTTATCATTTTATCAACCGAATTTTCAGTTTCTGTACTTAACCCCTTGAACTTTTAACACGACTTTCAGTTATCTCTTACTTACTGTCCAATTCCGTTAATTTTTGACGAAAAATATTGGTCATGTGCGTTGCACATGACTTTTTAGAGGGTATTTTGGTCTTTTTTCTTTTTGCCCTCTCTCTCTCTCAAATTTATTTCTCTCTTTCTTCGCTCTCTTATAGCCATGGAAACTCTGTTGCCTCCGCCCCCACATAGCCTACCCCCATCCCTTGCTTTCCCGCCCCCTCCACCACCCCTCACCCTCACGGGCGGATTTGTGTGGGGCCAAGGGGATGCGGAGGCTCCTACTAAGTTTTCCGAAAAAAATTACCTAGAAAAAAAATTCAAGGATGTTTTGTGTGAAAAAATAATTAAAAGGTGATTTTTAAAGGGTTTTGAAACTTGAAGGGACAAAAAACATAATAAAATTTCTTTCTTAAACCTAAATCCCATTTCCCTCTTACTTCGTTCTGCTTCTCTCCACACTCATCTCAGTCGCCCTCTCTCTCCGAGTCTCCGACAACGACTTCACATCTCCAGCGTCCGGCTCCCTTATCTCACCTCTCCTGTGACCTCACCTCCCCTCAGCTTCTCCGGCAACCCCACCTTTCTTAGCTGCCACTGTCGCTGCCACTTTCGGTAAGAACATTCACAACATATGAATATTGTTTTGTTTTGTTCCTTTCCTTTCCTTTGCTGTTAAACCACCACTTCTTGTTGTTATTGTTGTTTCTTTTTACATTTTTTTGGGTAAAATGTAAATATATTAAACCAAAGGGCGAACCGCCACAGATATACAATAAGCCCAAGACACAAAAACAAGAGCACAAAGGCTCGAACGACATACGTCCAAAACAAACCGGACAAAGACCTACTGAGAGTGTGCTTACGTTCAAACAAATAAATTATTTAATTAAACTTAGTTTTTCAATTTAAATCCTAAAATATGCATCTAGGTGTGATTGGAGATAATGTAATCATGCAAGAACATTCAATCACAAACAAACACATAAATGAGGAAAAATCCCCCTAAGGGGCAAAACCTTTTATTTTCACTATGATTTGTAAAGACCGATTTACACGGATTACAATGAAAATAAGAGTAACATACGAAATACTCCCAGGTGTTGGTTTCGATGTCGTCGGCTGGAATCTTCCGCAAGAACTCCAGATGGTCAGCAATGGAAATGAGACGGCTTTTTCATAAAGTTACTGTAGATGAGTAGAGCGATCCATTGAGGGTTTAGGGATTCACACAGATGATAAATGAATGATTTGTGAATCAAAAGGATGTTTGAAACTTCAAACGATGAAGTCTTGTTGTGTTTGGACTCCCTAAAACGTTTTCCCAAAGACTTAAAATAAATAGCTCCGAAATAACCCTTATAAAGAATTTTCGAGCCTGTCAAAATCTATCAGTTTCAGACTTATCTCGTGAGGCGGTCCGGATCGCCCTGGGGACCCGGTTCGGATCGGTGCCTAATTTGAGACAGAGTGATCCTTGGAAATGTGGTCCGAATTGTTTTCCATTAAAGGTCCAGATCGGTGAAATGCGACCTGGATCGTTTTCCATAAAAAGGTCTGGATCGCTGCCAAAACTTGTCCAGAGCCTTTTACCTTAGGCGGTCCGGATCTCCTGGAATACCCGGTTCAGATCGGCCTGGAAAAATAACCAGAAACTGAAAACTGTCTTCTTGTAATTCAGATCCGTCTTTAAGGCCAATATGAGCATGAACATTCTTGACGGTGTATTGGTCTACGATACACAAAAATAAGATGGACATTTATAAAATTATATCCTTACAAATGTCCCCCTATGTCTATGCTGGCACAAACATAAAAACATCCGAATTATGCTATCTCACTAAATACAAATGACATATAATTTAATATCCCCAGAAAACCCTCAAACTCGAAATACTAAGAGAGATGTCTTCAAACAAACTCCATCATCTTCAAATCTTTTCTCATCAGGGTGTGCAACATAGAATCTTCAATCTTCATACATACACACATGAGACAAAGCAAATACCTTTGTGACGTATCGAGTTTGAAATGATATAAGAATAAATCATTAAGGCATCAAATCTCTCCCATACTAAACCCATACTAAAAACTCCCCATAATTCATACTCCCCCATTTTATGTTGTCTCCAAATAGACAGATATGAGAATCACAAAATAAAAAAATTGAGAATGTCACAAGGTAATAAACTCTCTTTTTTGAATTTTTCAAAAATTTTCACATATACAACAAAGAATCACACCATGAAAGAACACAAAAACAACCAAGTCGGTGATAGTGGAAATGTAGGGGTGTGATAAAATTCGATAGGAAAATCAATGCATACAAGCATAACATATGTGCATCATGAATATCGGATACTCCTAACGAATGAACTCAACATCTTCCTTAGGTGTAAAAAAAATAGAATTATAAGAAATTGACTCAATCAAATCAGCAAATCAAAGCTCAAAGTGAGTTTCACATCAATAACGTCCAAAACTATTTAATGCTTTTATTCTCCAACCAAACTCCCTCCGACGAGCCTTGTCACGGTCAACGATCGTGATAAAAAAATATGCGTTTTTTGTCACGGTCATTGACCGTGACAAGACCGTGACAACTACACTTGTCACGGACTTATCATGGTCATTGACCGTGACAAACCTTATAATATTGTCACAGTCAAGGATCGTGACACGTCAGTGACAAATGTTCCAGTAAAAAAACCTTTCCCCTTCTTTTTTCCCCCGCCGATTCTTCCCTAATTTTCTCTCTCTCTCTCTGTCTCTCTCTCTCTCTCTCTCTTTCTCATGTCGCTGACATTGGCTACGGAGGTATTCTTAAACAGAAAATCAACCCTCATTCCCCTGAACAAATTGTTCGATTCTATTATGGAGTCTGGAATAAAGCGCAAAGTAATTATAGTACAATTAAAAAAGAAATATTATCTATTGTTTTATGTGTTTCGAAATTTCAAAATGACATTTTAAATCAAAATTTTTTAGTCCGTGTGGATTGTAAAAGTGCAAAATATGTTTTAGAAAAGGATGTCCACAATATTGCTTCTAAACAAATTTTTGCTAGATGGAAATATATACTGAGCATTTTTTATTTTGATATTGAGTATATTAAAGGAAGTGAGAATTCCATTCCTGATTTTCTCACACATGAATTTCTACAGAATAACAATAACGGAGAAAAATCCTCAGAAGAAAACTAGAGCTCTTGCTCTACCCACAAGCCAACCTTCTAATAAAATTGCATCCCCTTTCCATGTAACAAACAGATACCAGGTCCTTGGAAACATTCTAAGACCAAATTTTAGTTACAGTTACGCTCTTGCAACCCCTGCAGAGTTTGGGCCTTCTTCTAGTCGATACCTAGTCAATGACCCGTTTTCTACACAACCCATTCAACAAATTACTAAATCCAAAATTTATAATTACCCTGCTAAAACTGATTATGTGCTCAAACCAAATTTTTCAAATTTATTTTCTATTGAGCCAAATCACAGCGATATTAAAAATCCAATTGATTTAGTAAAAAACTATTTCCCTCCCTCTTGGTACTTCACTCCCCACCATCCTGCCAGGACTTTAAAATTTTACATGGATATTCTTTATTCCTCAGAATCAGTTCGTTTTAAAGCAATCACCGATCACAACGATTCGTCAAGGATTCTTTACAATTCATTTCACATTAATAATATAATCTCTCTTCAAGATTGGAGATCCCATCCCTCCATTCTAAAAACCCTCCCAAGTTATCAAATTCAGTTTAGTTATTATGATTATATTGAAGCATGGTTTAAATTTATCTTTTACCAAAATGAGTCATTCACTCATTCTTGATTTCTTTGCTTTGATCAAAAATTTAAAAGTCAAATTCCTTCTTGGTTTTCCCGGTGGTGGACACAACATGGTTCTATCCCAGAAATTCTACCTACAGACCTCTAAGACCAAGTTAAATATTTTTCCACAGTCTTTAAAGTAAATGAACATAATTCCCAGTTCCCAGTTTTACTTTTGTTCTGTAGTAAATACAAAGTTCCTTTCTCTCTCTCTCTCTTCCATATATATATATATATATATATATATCTATGTGTGTGTGTGTGTGTGTGTGTGTGTGTGTGTGTGTATGTGTGTATGTGCGTGTGTGTGTGTGTGTGTGTGGCGGGTGGAGGGTGAGGGGGATCTTTATGTGTGTGTGTGTGGTGTATGTACGTGTGTGTAGTGGTGTGTGTGCGTGTGTGTGGTGGGGGAAGGGGGTGGGGGGGAGGGGCCAGGGATGGGTGGGTGGGTGGTGGGGTAGGGATGGGGGGCTGCGTGTGTGTGTGAATGTGCGCACGTGTGTGTGTATGTGCGCGTGTGTGTATATGTGTGTGTAGTGTGCGTGTTTTTGCGTAATGTCCCTTGTAAACGAATTGATTGGTTATTAATTTTTTTAGTAAATTAATATATGATTGCCCCTCATTGTAAATTAGTAAATTAATATATGATTAATTATGAAAGTATGATTGCCCCTCATTGTAAATTAGTAAATTAATAATTGTATACTTTAATTGTTAGTTTAATTGATAAAAATAATTAATTGAGTAAATGAATTACAAGGAGTACGGGATACACATTTGTTGTTGACATTGCGGTTGGATTATAGTGGATCGATGTTGGGTTGGCTAGTTTTAAAAGTGGCATGACCACTGAATTATTGTCCATATGGAGGTGGGATTTTTCAACTTTTTTTAAAATTACTTTGTATATCGAACAATATATATATAGTATGATAATTAAATGAAACATACTTGAAATTACATATGTGCGTGTGTGTGTGTGAATGTGCGCGGGTGTGTGTGTGTGGTGGGTGGGGGTGGGGAGGGGGTGGGACAGGGATGTTTTTTTGTTGTGTGTGTGCATGTGTGCGTGTGTAGTGGATGACTTGGCTCTTCCTACCGAATATCAATCCATTTTTTATGATAACCCGAATTTTAAACAATTTTTCAATTTGTAATAATTATTCCAATTTGTACGGAAACATCCATTTTAATGCTTTTAATTGATTTGAACTTTATCATTTTCACTCTTGTATAGTGTGCGTGTGTGTGGGCAGTAGGGGTGGGGGTGGGGATGTTTCGAATTTTTAGTAATTATACATATTGTGAGGTAGATGCTGTTGTTTTGGAATTGAGGTGTTTGATAGTAAGAATTCATTTTTTTTGTAGTAATTGTACATATTTGCATGTCTTCTTTTAATTCATTTTGATATGTACTAATAATATTTTTTTACAGCAAATGTCTCCTTTAGGTATTAAGGTGAGGATGATGATGCTTGTTATGATGATGTCGTCTGGGCTCGGTGGTAGGGGAGGCGACGAGGGCTCCTCGGCCCCTAGGCTCCCCAAATATGGAAAATTGGGGATGACCATCGAGAACAAGTCAGGGCTATTAGCGAGATCCCTCGAGCTGGTAAAGACGATCATCAACCCAGGGTACATTAGTTGGAAGGAGGTGCCATATGAGCTCAAGTTAGCCGTTTGGGTGGCACTACAAGTAATGTATTTATATTTATATTTATATTCATATGAATATTTCAATTTCGATTTCAATTTCATTTTATATTTATATTTATATTTATTTGCAACTAACATTGTATTTGTTGGATAGGAACAATTCAGCCTGGATCCAAAGCAACGCGATTCCATCTTGGAGCAGTTGAGGGAGAAACACAAGACGTGAAAGAAAAATATGCGGACCCGGTACTTTGGAAAGACACGAGAATCCATTATCCAAAGGCGTGAATCCGTCCCGCCGAAGGAGCTGATCTCATTGGCACAATGGCAAAAGTTCATTGACAATGAGATCGGGGAGCGACAATTAGCATCTTGCCAATCAAGGAGGAAAACCGGGAAAAAAGACGGACATGCACTACTTCGGTCGGACGTCTTACGCAGAGGTGGAGCATAGGACGATGGTAAGATTTAATTTTTCTATAACTACCAAAATATATTATTCTGCATTATTTTACTTTGCGGGGCCGATACTAATTTTACTTTATTTTATTTTAGGGGACAGGGAGTGGGCCTAGGGGTAGGCCACATAGGCTCGATACTTATGTGGCTCTTCGAACGAAGAAGGGGAAGGACAAGGAGGTGTCCCCAAGCGTCGCAACCACGATTGTAAGTAATCCGACAATTTACTTTTTATTAATTACGTTATAATTTTTTAATTTACTTATTTTACTAATCATGTGCTTTTTATTGTTTCAGGCAAAGCATAAGGAAGTGCATGAGTCGCAGTCTGATGCCGACAAGGCATCTTTGTCCAGAGATGCACTAAACCAAGTTCTTGGCTCTGATCGCAAGGGGAGGACAAGGGGGGGTGAGCTCGCGGGTGGAAAAATCTAGGATCATTGGATTGGAGACGAGAGACACCGGGTTGGCTCGAATGGTGGACTCGCATGACGTGAAGCTGTCCCGTTTGGAGGCGACGGTCCAAGATATGTTCTCATTCATGAAGCGTTCGTTGGGCGACGAAAAACGCAAGGGGAAAGGGAAGGGGGAGGTGGTGGGGGACGAGGTGTAGGATGACGAGGATGAGGACCTCGCTGCTTCATCGCCGATACGTGCGGACTTTGATGATCCACTTACCTATTTGGCTCCCTTCGATCGACCGATATCGACACTTGGTTGGCCGAACGTGTTTATACTGGACATATTTGATGGTCAACGGATAAGGCGGGGGTTGAGGGACCCGAATATCATCCAGGGTGGACTAGTTCATGAACGTGAGCTTCAAGACATCGAGTCCAAAGTGCTCATCACGCATGTGATACCCGGGAAGGATAACTCCCCGTTGTGGTTGCGCGAATAATGCGGCACGATGTATATCAGTGGGTATGTCAATTCGTATATCATGTGGCCTACTCACCTCCTAGGATTTAATCTTACCCAAGACATGTAGTGACATTATTTGAATTGAATTGTATTATTTTTAAGTTGGTAAATTTGAATTATTTTTAAGTTGGTACATTTGAATTATTTTTAAGTTGGTACATTTGAATTATATTTGGATTATATCGTGATGCATATTGTCTCTATTTTGAATGTATATTTGCACTATCTCTATTTTATTTGGATATATAATGTTTGAACAAGTACAACGTTGCTATAACAAGTACAAATATACTGCTGGGCAGTGGTAGTGGCCATACTAGCCAGTAATTTTTTTTTAATTCTTCCCAGAATTGTCACGGTCATTGACCGTGACAATTCCTTGACAAATAAAGTTGTCACGGACTTGTCACGGTGAATGATCGTGATAATTTTTATTAAATGTCACGGGTTTGTCACGATCCTTAACCGTGACAAAACTTGTCAATATCAAGGACCGTGATATGACCCTGACAAGTCTAACGAACTTGTCACAGTCAATGACCGTGACAAGTCCGTGATAAAAAATTGTCTCGCCCAGAATTGTCACGGTCATTGACCTTGAAAAGTTGAACTTGTCAAGGTCAATGACCGTGACAATTCGACAAATTTGGTGTAGTGCTCATATTTATATTTTCTTTTGGAGGTGATCTAAATTCTCAAATATTAGAGAATTGATATTGAAACCTAATGGCCAATTTTGGCATGAATTTCTTTTTATTGCCTTTAAAATTTTTCGGGCTCTTTTATCCTCTTTGGACCTCAAATAATTAAAATGCCTCAATTTTTTAGGTCCGATTTAACGGTGGCTTAGTATGCGCAAAGGCTAAATGAGTATGTTTCGTAGCCCTCCTCCATTTTCAAATATCACACAATCTTACCAAACGGTTTTTACATGCTTTCCAATCTTGTTAAGTTTGATCACATATGGTTCGTTGTATAGACATAATTGAGATGGAAACACTCAAGCCAACATGTGATAGACAAGTACAATGATCAAATAAAATCGTGCATGTGTGCAATAAAGGAGATTAGGAGCCAAACATGTAGAAAGATATCATTGATCACATCTCATAGACTCCAAACAATGTAAAGCACATGAATGAAATGATGTAGCGTCTCAAATCACTATCAAACAGTCACGTGGAGTATGAACATGAAGTTGTGACTCGGCTATCTTAAATTCTCATCCATAAAAGGTGTAAACAAAATACAAAAATCTTTTTGAGTTTTCCAAAAAAAATTAGCAAAAACAAAATCTCTTAGGATTTTTCAATTTTTGTAAAGACAAAACAGAAAATATTTTTGGAGTTTTCTAAAAAAAAACTACTACAAGAAGAATAATACAAAATATACAATCTAGCAATAGGAATAAAATGATGTATCATGAAACGGCATCATATGCTAGATACGGACCAACCCCCTCAGTTAACTGTGCAAATTCCTAAAGACTTCCTAAGACTCTCGAATCTAAGGGCATCTAAAGGCTTCGTCAAAATATCGGCTAACTGGAGGTCGGTAGGTACAAGACTCCGGGATGCGACCTTCTCTTCTACTAACTCACGAATAAAGTGCTCGCGTATCCTAATGTGTTTTGTGAGAGAATGCTGGACTAGATTGCGGGATATGTGTATCGCGCTCGTGTTATCACATGAAATGGTCATGGTGTCCTATGATATCCCATAATCCTCCTGCATCTGCTTCATCCACAGAAGTTGTGTTCAACAACTCCCGACGGCTATGTACTCAGCCTTCGCAGTGGACAAAAAGATGAAGTTTTACTTCTTGCTCAACTAAGAGACAAGGCCAGAACCAAAGAAGAAACACCCACGAGAAGTGCTCCTACATCGATCTGCATCCCCGACCCCTTCAGCATTCGAATAGGCGGACAAACGGTAATTGGAATCAAAGGAATACCATATGCCAAGTGAGAGAGTCCCACTCACGTATTTGATAATACGTTTAAGAGCGAGTAAGTGTGACTCTTTCGGAGACGCCTGATATCGCGCACAGACTCCAACACTAAAGGCTATATGGGGACGACTAGCAGTCAGGTAGAGAAGACTGCCAATCATACTCCAATACAAGGTTTGCTCTATGTCCTTTTCTAAAGTGTCCTTGCTAAGCTTTGTAGATGTACTCATAGGTGTACGTGCGTGCTTAGCGGAGTCTAAACTAAATTTCTTCACTAGGTCTCTAGAATACTTGGATTGGAAGATGAACATCCCATCCTCTAGCTGACGAACCTGGAGACCAAGGAAGAACGTAAGCTCACCTACCATGCTCATCTCAAACTCACTTTTCATTTCCTCCTCAAAGTGGTGAGCATGCTGGGAGCACGTGGACCCAAAGACTATGTCGTCCACATAGACCTAGGCAACCAAAATAGCACCATCATCTCTCCTGACGAACAACGTCATATTAACTCCCCCTCTCTTGAATCCACGAGCTAAGAGATAGGAAGTGAGCCTCACGTACCAAGCACGGGGTGCTTGCTTCAAACCATATAAGGCTTTTCTTAAATAGTAGACGTGTTCAGGGTGCTTAGGATCTTCAAACCCTTTTGGTTGTTCCACGTAAACCTCCTCCTGTAGAATGCTATTCAGAAAGGCACTCTCAATATCCATTTGATATAGCTTGAAGCACAAATGACATGCGATGGCGAGCAGTAAACGGACGGACTCAAGCCTCGTAACATGAGCAAATGTCTCGTCAAAGTCTACACCCTCTATCTGTGTGTAGCCTTGAGCGACCAACCTAGCCTTATTTCTGATGATAGTACCTGTCTCATCCATCTTATTCTTGAAGACCCATTTGGTACCTATCACATTAGTCTCACTAGGTCGGGGAACTAATTCCCAGACATCATTCTTTCGAAATTGAAGCAACTCGTCCTGTATCGCAGAGATTTAATGTTCATCCTTGAGTGCCTTTTTATAGTTCTTGGGCTCGACTTTAAATGTGTAGCAGACATGGATAACAACATTCTCTAGCTGAGCACAAGTCTTAACCCCTAGGGAAGGATTTCCTAGAATATATGTAGGGTCATGACTCTTGTGAACCCAAGCAGATGTGTCCCCTATAACAGGAGTAGGGTCCACCCTAGGTATGGGAGACACAGTGAGATCATCAATAGGGAATGTGTCATCCTCACTAAAATGGGTGAAGTCGACAGATGTCGATGGTTCGTCATCTTGCACAGTGACGTTTATCGACTCCATCGCCTTAGATATTTTTAGGTTAAAAACCCGGTACGCTCTACTATTTGATGAATATCCTAACAATACTCCCTCATCACTTTGGGAGTCAAACTTTCTTAATTTATCTCTATACCGTAGGATGTTGTAAGGACATAATTTTATAAATGTCCGGGGTAGAATCTAGGAATTTTTTGTATTCTCCTAGATCACAGTTTGTATGTCTGATGCCGCTACATTCGGCACGTCAACACGATCAATCTCGACCGCCGTTATCCGAATTAAATGCATCCAGTATCTTCACGTGCCTCATGCTACATGCGACGTGCTGCTCAGCTCATTCCCACTATTCCACTACGCGTTATCGATAAAATGGTTTATTGGAGCTTTAATATTTGTATAAATATTTGGGAAATTTTTCGAAAATTATTTTTGAAGTATGGATTAATTTTTTATCAAAAGCAAAATTTTTTCTAAGTGTAGAAGTGAAGTGCCTTGAACGACGAGCTCGCTCAAATGACTTTGAATGTCGTTCGCGCGAGATAAGCATGTCGCGCGATCTCGTTCGAACGACTTCTGTCCTTCGTTCGAGCGACATGGCTATCTTGTTCGAACGAGCCACCGCCTCGATTTTCGTATAAATATCTGTTCTCCATCTACACATTTTTTAAGTCTTTCTGCAATCTCAAAATTCTGCGAAAACAACCCAGAATAAGACTTCATCTTTTTAAGGTTTTCTAAACCTTTTTGATTCACAAAACCATTCCCATATATGTGTGTGTGAATCTTTAAACCTTCAAGAGGATCATTTACTCATCTGGAGTAATTTGTGAGGAAGCCGTTCTCTTCTTCATTGCTGCCCTCCTGAAAAGGGAAAGTTCCAGCCGACAAACTTGTGGAGAAGCCGTTCTCTTCTTCATTGCTGACCACCTGGAGTTCCTGCGGGAGATTTCAGAAGAGACATCGAAACTGACACCTGAGGGTATTTCGTATGTCACACTTATTTCATTGTAATCCGTGGAAGCCGTTTTTTTACAAATTATAGTGAAATAAAAGGTTTTGCCCATTTGGGGGATTTTTCCTGAAATTGTTTGTTTTATCCTGCATGCTTTATTTTATTGGATAAATCATCTAGATGAATGTTTTAGGGTTAAACTAAAATTTGGGATTAACTAAAATTGGATTTTATTTGAGAAGACGCAATATTTTCGCTATAGCGATTCTACAAATTGGTATCAGAGTGGGTTACGCTAATTTATCGCGTGATCCTGATTTTTTGAGGATTTACTTTCTGATACAATTTGTCTAATCGCGTTTACAAATTGGTATCAAAGCCTGTTGCACTAAGTTATTGTGTTTTGATCCTGATTTTGCACAAAAAAGGCTTTTGATGGTTTTGATGATCTTCGGTATCAAATTTTTGAAAAATTTAATTGGAAAATTCACACGAACTCTTATTTTAAATCTTTTGTTGAAAACGAATCTAAGAGGTGTCCTTGTTGTGAGGGTGTTGGTCACACGTTAGATGAGTGTACCACAAATTTAAAGAAGAAATTGAATAAATCGTTTTCTCATGTTTCTACCCTTAGTGATTGTGATTCGGAAGAAGTCTTTTATGCCTCTAGGCGAGAGTTTTCCATCCATGTGATTAGTGATGATAGTGAGGATGAAAGTGTAGATGAGCGTGACTTGCAAACGGCTTTCAATGAACTTTATGCTGAAGCTTTGAAAATAAATAAAGAAAATTTGAAATTGAAAGCTCAATTGCAAGAGAGTGCCTTAAAAAATGATAATGATGTTTTGGTTGAAGAATTTAGGGCACGAGAGAAAATTTTGAGAAAGAAGCTTGGATATGTTGAGGGTGAGAAAGATGATCTTCGAGGCGTAATGGAAGCTATGAAAAAGGAGCTTCTTGAGTTTGAGGAATCTAGGCGCTTACTTGAATCAAGGATAGGTGAACTTGAGAAAAGTTTGAGAGATTTGAGTAAGGTGAAATTTGATTTGGAGTTTAGGTCGGAAAATCTAGATAAGATTTTAGGAACTGTCCAAATTAAGGAGGGCAGGGGTGGTATAGGCTTAGATGAGAGGGTTGCACAAATTCATAAAGCCAACCCCACACGTGTGAGAGAAAAACCTAGGGTTGTTAAGAAAGAGCCTCCGAAGGTTGTTAGGAGAGAGCCACCTAGGATCATTAGGAGAGACCCACCTAGGCAAATTCGGAGAGAGCAACCAAGAAATTTGAGGATAGGGCCACCTTTACGTAACACACACCGCCTGATTTACACTTGCACACATTGCGGTAGGCAAGGTCATCTCAGACGCTTTTGTTACAAGCTTTTGAAAGGACCTAGGCAGGTTAATAGAAGAATAAATTTGATTCCCCACACCTCAACACCTCGTTACACATCGATTTGGGTCAGGAAATCGGATTTAGAGGCTTATGGTTTACTTGTCCACGATTCCCGTTTGCTTGCACGTGATTCACCCCATGTGAGATCATTTGGCTGATTGTATTGGATGTTTGTCATATACTAGTTGTGGTTTCATGATTTATACTTGTTTGCTAGTGTTATGACATGCGTACTTTTTGTATAAATTTTTGTTTTTGATAAATTTTTTAAAAATACAAAAAGATTTTATTTTGATAAAATTTTATAAAAGCCCAAAAATATTTTTGTATTTTATTTGCACCTTTTATGGATGAGCATTTAAGATAGCCGAGTCACAATTTCATTCCATTTTACATGTGACTGTTTGATAGAGATTTGAGATGCTACATCATTTCATCCATGTGCTTTACCTTGTTTAGAGTCTTTGAGATGTGATTAATGATATCTTTCTACATGTTTGACTCCTATCTCCTTTATTGCACACACGCACAGCTATATTCGATTATTGTACTTGTCTATCACATATTGGCTTGAGTGTTTCCATCTCAACTCTATCTATACAACTAACTATATGCGATAAAACTTGACAAGATTGGAATGCATGTAAAAACCATTTTGGTGAGACTGTGTGTTTATTTGAAAATGGGGAAGGGCTGCAAAAGGTTCATTTAGCCTTTGCGATTCTAAGACACCGTTAAAAAGGACCTAAAAAATTGAGGAATTTTATTATCCGGGGTCCAAAGAGGTTATAAGAGCCAACAAAAAATTAAAGGCAATAAAAAGCAATATATGTCAAATATGGGCCATTAGGTTTCACCATCAATTCTCCAAAGTTTGAGAATTTAAAACGCCTCTATTCAAAATATATATATCTGAGGGAGTTTGGTTGGAGACTTTAAACGGGTTTTCACTTCCTTGAAAGTCCTGAAAAAGCATGAAATAGTTTTGGACGTTATTGGTGTGGAAATCACTTTGAGCTTTGATTTGTTGATTTGATTGAGTCAATGTCTCATATTACCACCATTTTACACCAAAGGAAGATTTTGAGTTCATTCGTTAGGAGTATCCGATATTCATCGTGCACATATGTCATGTTTGCATGCATTGATTTTCCTATCGAATTTGTTCACACCCCTTTATTTTCGCTATCTTCTACTTGGTTGTTTTTGTGTTCTTTCATGATGTGATTCTTTGTTGTATATTATGTGTGAAAATTTTTGAAAAATACAAAAATAGCAGTTTATTCCCGTGTGTCATTCTCCATGTGCATTCATTTATGCTTCTCATATCTGTCTATTTGGGGACATCATAAAAAGGGGGAGAAGAATTATGGGGGAGAATTGTTTTGGTGTTTGGTTGATTTATGAAAAATTTGCTTAAACTTAATTTGATCATCAATTTTTGCATATCATTATATTTCAAACTATTGCTTGTCACGGGTATTTGCTTTATCTCATGTGTGTAGGTACAACATTGTTCATTATTGAATTGCACACCCTGATGAGAAAAGCTTTGAAAGTTTTTGAAGAGCTGAAGATTTGAAAGACATGTCATTTATTATTCTCAGTTTGAGGGTTTAATGGGGATATTATCTTGTATGCCATTTGATTGCATAATTCGGATTTTTTATGTATGTACCGGCATAGACATAAGGGGAGATTTGTAAGGACATAATTTTATAAATGTCCCGGGTGGAATCTAGGAATTTTCTGTATTCTCCTAGATCACAGTTTGTATGTTTGATACCGCTACATTCAGCACGTCAACCCGATCAACCTCGACGACCTTTATTCGAATTCAATGCATCCAGTATCTTCATGTGCATCATGCTACATGCGACGTGCTGCTCAGCTCATTCCCACTACTCCACTACGCGTTAACAGTAAAATGGTTTATTGGAGCTTTAATATTTGCATAAATATTTGAGAAATTTTTCAAAAATTATTTTTGAAGTCTGGATTAATTTTTTATCAAAAGAAGAATTTTTTCTAAATGTAGAAGCGAAGTGCCTTGAATGACGAGCTCGCTCAAACGACTTTGAATGTCATTCGCGGGAGATAGGCATGTCGCGTGATCTTGTTCGAACGACTTCTTTCCTTCGTTCGAGCGACATGGCTATCTCATTCGAACGATCCACCGCCTCGATTTTTGTATAATTATCCATTCTCCTTCTACACGTTTTTTAAGTCTTTCAGCAATCTTAAAATTCTGTGAAAACAGCCCAGGATAAGACTTCATCTTTTTAAGGTTTTCTAAAGCTTTTTGATTCATAAAACCATTCCCATATATGTGTGTGAATCTTTAGACCTTCAAGAGGATCATTTACTCATCTGGAGTAATTTGTGAGGAAGCCGTTCTCTTCTTCATTGCTGCCCTCATGGAAAGGGAAAGTTCCAACTGACAAACTTGTGGAGAAGCCGTTCTCTTCTTCATTGCTGACCACCTGGAGTTCCTGCGAGAGATTTCAGTCGAGACATCAAAATCGACACCTGAGGGTATTTCGCATGCCACACTTATTTTATTGTAATCCGTGTAAGCCGTTTTCTTACAAATTATAGTGAAATAAAAGGTTTTTCCCCTTTGGAGGATTTTTCCTAAAATTGTTTGTTTTATCCCGCATGCTTTATTTTATTGGATAAATAATCTAGATGCATATTTTAGGGTTTAACTAAAATTTGGAATTAATTAAAATTGGATTTTATTTGAGAAGTCGCAATATTTCCACTGTAGCGATTCTACAGATATAGCATTTACTCCCCATAATACAGAAATATGTAAGATTGGGCTTCTTTCAAGTTCACAATTCATAGGGCGTCTTAAGTATGTGTGGACGAAGGTAAACCCTGTTCACCGTATGGCATGTAGTAGACACTGCCTCTGCTCAAAATCTCCTAGCAACTTTACGACCTAGAAGCATAGATCTAGCCATTTCCTGAATCGTCCTGTTCTTTCTCTCAACAATCCCATTTTACTGAGGAGTCTTCACAGTAGAAAAGTCATGTTTGATTCCTAGGCTATGACAGTAAAGATATACTTTTTGCTCCGTAAATTCAGTACCATTATCACTACGCATTCTATTGATAGTAACACCGTGTTGGTTTTGTAGGACACGACACTTGGTCATTAGAAACTCAACAACATCTGATTTGTCTCTCAGAAATCCCATGATTGAATATCTGGAGAAATCATCTACCATCACTAGGATGTACCTCTTACCACCCAGACTCTCTGTACGAGTAGGACCCATGAGATCCATATGTATCAACTCAAGTACTCGTGAAGTGGTAATGGAATTCAACTTCCTGTGGGGGCTACAGACTTACTTTCTTAACTGACAGGGTCCACAAACCATGGAAGTTGGCAATCCATGCACTAGGTACCTTTTAGCTAATCTTGTAAAATCTCTAAAGTTCACGTGACCTAGACGTTGGTGCCATGGATCCATAGGAGTGATCGTGGCATTGTTGCAGACAATTGAGGACTTGGGTACAATCCCATAATAATTGTCCTCTGTCCTCACCCCTTGAATTAAAAGTTTATCGACCTGATTATAGACATTACACGTGCCCCGATCAAACTTTATTGCAAAGTCAGCGTCGCACATCTGGCTAATGCTGAGAAGGTTTGCTTTTAAACATTTGACGTACAAAACATTCTCTATCTTAGGAAATCATGGTAACTGAATTGTACCTCATCCTACAATGCTAGACTTGCTCCCGTCTCCAAAGGTGGCTTTACCTTCCTTATGATCCTCTAGGTAGGTAAAAAATGAGACATCACCGGTCATATGTCTGGAGCACCCACTATTGAAATACCACTGTGAGGTATTTTATGGTTTAAGAGGAACATGTCCAACAAGGGCTTTTATGTCTTGCTTAGGCACCCAAGATGAGGTAACCTTTTGTTTGCCCTTATTAATGTTGGTTTTAGTCGGGTTTGTGGAAGTATCCGCTGATGGAAGGGAAATCCGTTGGAATTCTGCCATTAAACTCTAAGATGTGGTGACTTAAAAATCAACTTGCTCTCTAAGACTCGAGAAATCAGTAGTGACAAGTGGCGAAGCAGTAGTACGTCGTGTTTGACCCAAACTATAGCAAAAATCCCTGAGGTGGCCCTTTATTTTGCAGTAGGTACAAAAGTACACAGTCTTAGGCCGACCTTGGTTTGCTTTTATTGGTCGAACTTTTCTTCGTGGTTTTTGATGAAGGCCATATGGAGTTGTTGTAAACTTAGGAACTGGTCTAGGTGCGATTTGGGACGTGGAGGCACCATCGAAACCTATTCCCTTCCTTTCGCCAAAACCTAAAGCGGGATCGAGGAGCATCTTTCCCATCTTTCCAGACCTATCCTCAATTTGAACCTTGACTTCCCGTACTTTCTTAAGATCATGAGTAAGCTGGGCTTCAAGGTTCTTCCGAGCCTCCATGGAGGAATAGAGCTCACTCGTAAGACTATCCACTTGCTTAGTCAAGTCCACTTTTTATTTCACTAAAAAAATCTCTCTCTTTGTCTAAAATAACTCTCTCTCTTAACACAACTAGTCTCTCTCTCAACACATGCAGACTCTCTCTCTCTCAAGGCAGTGCAGGTGGATAACTCTCTTTCTCTCGCTTCTCCTAAATCTTCCTCTAAAGTAGTGATCCTAAGAACTAACGCTCTGTTACGCTTTTTGGTTTTAAATAACTCAGTATATAACTCAGCGTAGGCACGTCGAAGATCACTCTCACTCTCACTTGTGGCATCCTCCCCCTCACTCACTTCGTTCTCACTGTTGAGGTGTCCCTATGAAGTACCATCCTCATCGTCGTGAGGAGCACTAGGGGTACTCACATGACTAGCCATGAATGCGGTGAAGTTACATTCATGCGATGACTCGTCTCTAGAGTCCACCGACTCGACATCACTGTCATCACTAAGGGTAGAGTTAAGGACAACTTTGCCTTTTTCTTTGGCAAGTCTGTTCAGCCTAGTAGCACACTCAAAATCTCTATGACCCTTACCGTCACACTCATAACATCTCTCACCGTCTTTCTTAGGAGGATCTTTATTATCTTTTTCATTTTTCATTTCAAACTTTTTTTTCTCAAAATTCTTTTTATCTTTGAAATTTCTATTTTCCTTAAGATTGAGAATTTTCTTGATTTTTTTTTGCAAAGAAGGCCAAATCATCTAAATCAAGGTCACACTCGGGTATGTTGGAGGTAGGGGTAGTCAATCTTAAGGAAAATAGATGTGGTGCACATTAGTGCCTTCATGGGTATGTTGGAGGACATCCCATGCCGCTTTAGATGTGGTGCACGTTATTATGCGACCGAACTCGTCAGGAGTGACAGATCTGGAAATGGCCCTCAGACCCTTAGAATTGAACGTGGACCATTTATGTTCATCCTCAGTCCATTGAGCCACTTGTTTTAAATTTGTCACATTATCAACTGTGATTGTGGGAGGTGACCATCTATTCTCAACAATAAACCACACACCCTCATCAATGGCTTTAAGATTAGATTTCATATGGGCTTTCCAGTACGCATAATTAGACCCGTTAAAAATTGGAATTTTACTAAACGATTTTTCCATTTGAATTGCCTTTTCAAGAAATCAATTTTTAAAGAAATTGATATTCAGAATTTTTTTGCGAAAAATTACACGGTAAAGTTGTGTAAGAGGCTCTGATACCAATTTGAGAGTGCGCTTATGTTAAGACAAAAAAATTATTTAATTAAACTCAGGTTTTCAATTTAAATCCTAAAACATGCATCTAGGTGTGATTGGAGATAATATAATCATGCAAGAACATTCAATCACAAACAAGCACATAAATGAGGAAAAATCCCCCAAATGGGCAAAACCTTTTATCTTCACTATAATTTTTAAAGAGAGGTTTACACGAATTACAATGAAAATAAGTGTAACATACGAAATACCCTCAGGTGTTGGTTCCGATGCCATCGGCTGGAATCTCTCGCAAGAACTCCAGATGGTTAGCAATGGAAAAGAGATGACTTTTCCACAAAGTTACTCCAGATGAGTAGAATGATCCATTAAGGGTTTAGGGATTCACACAGATGATAAGTGAATGATTTGTGAATCAAAAGGATGTTTGGAACATCAAAAGATGAAGTCTTATTGTGTTTGGACTCTCCAAAATGTTTTCCCAAAGACTTAAAATAAACAGCTCCGAAATAGCCCTTATAAAGAATTTTCGAGCCTATCAAAATCTATCAGATTTGGGCTTATCTGGTGAGGCGGTCCGGATCGCCCTGGGGACCCAGTCCGAATTGGTGCCTAATTTGAGACTGAGTGATCCTTGGAAATGAGGTCCAAATCGTTGTCCATAAAAAGGTCCGGATCGTTGCTAAAACTTGTCCAGAGGCTTTTACCTTAGGCAGTCCAAATCGCCTGGAATACCCGGTCCGGATCGGCCTGGAAAAATCACCAGAAACTGAAAATTGTCTTCTTGTTATTCAGATCCGTCTTTAAGGCCAATACGAGCATGAACATTCTTGACGGTGTATCGGTATACGATATACAAAAATAAGATGGACATTTATAAAATTATGTCCTTACACCTACAACAACGCAACAAACCTATCAAAACAATCCAAAAGTAATAAGGCACACAAGCCACAAAATAATCACAACTGCAATATAATTATTCCATATAAAATCGCAGTACCCGCAATACTCGTCATAGAAGATTTTCCAATAACATGACGAAACCCACCAAACATAGCCAAACGCCGCACTATAGGTTCCAACAGCAAACGAAACCTCCAAAAATGGGATGAAGACAACCACGACCACACAAATTCCAAACGATCCTTAATATCGAAAAGCATCGCTCGATATGACATGATGCTCAACCAAAAGATGGCGACCGGGAGCTGAGGTGAAATCCAGAATGGGAGAACCATCCAGATTTTGAAATGGCACAGCCTCATCCTGAACCCCATCTGACCTGAAGCCCCCACACAAAAATGACGATAACAGAGAGAAAGATGTTCAATCTCATGGAGGGTGGAGGAAACACTTAGGAGGAGGGAATGAGTGGTTGGCGACAAAGTAATAATGCACTCCAAACAAAACCAAGCGCCAATTGGAATATCCAAACAGGTTATAAACAACATCAATGGTGCAACCAAACAATCAGAAACAAGTTGTGAGCGAAAATCCACATTAGGTACAACCACAACAAGCTGATATAAACCGCTGACAGAGAAAGACAAAAGCTCCACTGCTACGAACACACATATCTCCACCAAGGTGAGCAACTCGACAACCATAAGCACGGCGGATTAAAACAAAAGATAACACCGGAACTAATTAAATCCTATCCGCATACCCATCACTGTCCACTGGTAAGATATCAAACAAAAACAAAATTTCTCACTGCTATCAACACTCAGAACAAAGTTCTGAACCAAACTGATCTTGCACCCATAACCCAAGCCTTAATCACTCTGAACCTTCACCAGCATAACCCCTTCGCCCAGACCCACCAAACCCCGGGGATGTACTACCACTAACCTGACTTGAAGCAAAGCATGAAAAATAGCGGCCTCGGGTAACAGATCCGCAGATTGAAGATATAGGCAGAGGAACGTGGCTGGGTCTCACCTAAGTGGAGTTACTAGGGTCGGAAAGCCGACCCAACCCCACGCAGATCATGACGTGCCTAACAATTGGCAGGACAACACCTTTTGGTCTGACGTGAAACGCAGTCGGAGGAGATTGCGACCAAGGAAAGGGGGTGGGATCCATTATCAATACACTATCAGAACTAGAGGTACAACCCACCCATATAATGGATCCCAACCCAGATTCAACCTGACATGAAGTTCGCACGGAGGAATAACGACTGAGAGTGGGGGGGGGGGGGAAAACGTTTGTATGGATTGGGGGGAAACAACATTTGGAAGAGGGAAGGAACAAGAAAGAGGGAGCAAAAGTTATGGGCGCGAGTATGAGCCCTAGAGAGAGAATCTGAGGCCATATGTTCCTTTTTACATTAGTTGTAATATTAGTTAAATGTTCTTGTCAATATTAAATGTTCAGAAAACGATTTCTGTTTCTTTTACATTTGTTATAATATGAATGTTGTTTTGTTTCGTTTTATATTAATGCTGTTAAAATTAGTTACAATATTAGTTTAATGTTATTGTTAATATTTAATGTTATTGTTAAATTTTATTAGTTAATATTAAATGTTATTTAGGCGGATTATTTGTAGAAAAAATATTGTTAAATGTGTTTCTAGGTTAGAATAAATGTTAAATGTATTTTTATGCACAACAATAAAAATTAACTTATTGTAAATTTTGGTATATATTTAGTTAGTAGGGATGAAAAATTGTTGGAAAAAAATAACTCTAAAAATTTGTATAAAACTTGAATTAAACCTAAAAAATTCGCCTTGGGGGATCCCGTCTCCAAACCCCCTGCACCACTCGAAAGTTTGGCTCTCCCTGTACAAAAATTCTAGATCCGTCATTACTCACCCAGCTCTCCCCTCTCTATTTTACACACACACACACACACACATTTGTAAAGATTTTGATTGCATTTGGATTTGAAAAGGTTTTGGTTGCATTTTGTTCTCAGATTTGTAAAGGTTTTGGATGTGTAAAGGTAATTTTTTATGTTTTTTTTCTTCTATTTTCCCGATTTTCTTTGTTTATTTTTTAAAATATTTGTTTTAATTTTTTTAATGTATTTTCCAAAGTTTCTATAGTTATTGAATATTTTTTCTGTTTTTTTATTGGAAATCTATTTTGTTATTAGAAATTTGTCATTTTGCAATATTTTTCAAACTTTAAAAAAAAAATTATGCAATTTTTTGCATATTTTTTTTATTGCAAATCTATTTTGTTATTTGAAATATGCTTTTTTACAATATTTTTTAAACTTTTTAGAAAATTTATTCAGTTTTTGCAGTTTTTTAAAATATTTTCTCTTTATTAAATATATTTTTAAATGTATTTTTTGAATTTTTATTTATTTTAAGATATTTTTTTTATTTTTTATGCATTCTCCAAAATTCGTGTAAATATTGAATATTTTTTTTCTATTATTATTATTATTATTATTATTATTATTATTATTATTATTATTATTATTATTATTATTATTATTATTATTATTATTATTATTATTATTATTATTATTATTATTATTATTATTATTATTATTATTATTATTATTATTTATTTAAAATCTATTTTGTTATTTGAAATCTATTTTTTTGGAATATTTTTATAAACTTCTTAAAATATATATTCATTTTTTTGCAGATTTTTTAAAAGTATTTTTCATAATTTTTAAGTAGATTATTAGTGTTTTTTTTACTTGTGTAAAAATCTATTTTGTTATTGGTAATCTATTTTTTTTTTTGCAAATCCGTTTTTTGTTTGTTGTTGGAATTTTTTTAATATATTATTAGTAATATGTTTTTTTATTTTTATTGGAAATATTTTTTTAAAATTGGAAATCTTTTTCCTAAAATGGTTTTCTATAATTTCTTATTTTTAAATATTTTAACTGAATTATTCTGAAATTTTCATTTATTTATTGTTTTATATTGATTTTGATCAAAATACCCTTAAAATTGATCATGTGGAGCTCACATGACCATCGTTTCCTGCAAAAAATTAACGAAAATGAACACTAAGGGGTAACTTAAAGTAGTTTCAAAAGTTGAGTACATAAACTGAAATTCAAGTGATAAAGTGATGTCGAGGGCAAACTTTAGGGAGCCCAAATATGATTAACCCTACAAAATATATTTTTAATTAGACTTTGTCCACAGCGCGTTAATTAAGAGTTCAAATTAACTGCCATATAACAAGTGCCCTCGGTCAAGTTAAGGTTGATTCCGGGTTCGAGATATTGGAGTATCTCTCCATATAAAACATGAGGTTAAGGCCAGCCGACATGTAGCTCTCCTAAATCCCATGCGAGCGTCGTGCACTAGGTATGAGCTTTACGTCATTTGAAGAAAAAATTCCTTCAAACCCTAAAAAATAAATAATAAAAGAAAGAAAGAAAATAAATCATCTCGAGAGAGAGACCAGTTCTGTTCCTCCTTTGACTACCACCTCACTGGAAATCAAACTCATCATCGACCACCATTGACTACCCTTACCTCTGCCTACCACCACATTAGGATATCCCCACCACCCCACTTTCTTCAACAATCTAGCAAACAACCCCCATTGCCATAACCTCCTCCGATTTCCACTGCCAACCAAACGAAATCGAAAAGTAATGAATTGAAAATGAACAACGAAATTGAAAATTGAAATATAAAATGAAATCAAAACCCGATTTCAAAATCAAAACATGAAGTTTTCATTTGTTGTCATGTAGACACAATTCATTAGTTTAAGGGTAAATTATACTTGGACCCTCTGAACTTTTTCCCAAGGTCACTTCACCACCCGGACTTTCAATTTTATTACTTAACCTCCTAAACTTTTGAAACGGCGTCAGATACTCCATACTATTAACACCGTTAACTTTTGGATGAATAGTTTAGTCATGCACATGCCACATGACTAAAAGAGAGGGAATTTTCATCAAAATATAAATTTTTAAATAAATTCTTAAAATTACCGCAAAAAAGTTTAAAAAATAAGAAAATACTAAAAATATTTTTAAAATATCAAAATCCTGAATTTTTTTAATTAATGTTTAAAACATTTTGAAATTATGAATATATATATATATATATATATATATATATATATATATATATATATATAAAAATATTTAAAAATTATGACAATTAGAAAGTATTTGTTCAAAAATCTGGGATTAAAAAAAAACTATTTAAGACATCTACAAATTATGTATATATTTTTAAAAAATCTGAAAATAAAAGAACAACATTTTAAAAATATGGAAAATACTAAAAATGTATATAAAAATAGGAAAATAAATAAACTAATAAAAATATTTAAAATATTTGGAAATCACGAATATATATTAAAAATTTCGAAAATTAAAGAATAACATTTGAAAAATCAGGAAAATACTAAAAAATATATATAAACACGAAACAAAAGTTATTAAAATTTGTACGATTATGCAGAGAAAGACTCATCTGCCCCCATTGTGATACTCGCTTCCTCTGAAAACTTGATCCAATCAAGAACCTCCATCCCCATCATATATGTTCTTTGCGCTGCCAACGCTAGCTCCACCACCATCATCTTCAACTCCGCTCTAATCCCAATATCTTCAATCTCTGGTCGAGATTTTGTTTCACCGGTTGAGTTTGTTTGCTTTTATATATTTGAGTTATGTGTATGTAATCTTTAATTTGGTGATGGTAATATTACGGTGGCAATATTTATTAAATGGGAAAAATGCAAAATTAGTGGAGGTATTTGTTGGTGGTAGGAGCAACCACCTATTCAACCCGATTCCCCTCGGATGACAATTTAATCCGATTCGTAGGAGTTCCGTCCCGCCTCGTTCTTAATGGGACGAGTTTTAAAACCCGATTAATCAATTAAGAGCGGGTATGGGTTTTAAAAAAGATCCGTTTATTAAATGGGGCGGGTTAGGAATCAAGTTAAATAAAACCGTCCGCCCCGTTTAATTTATGCCTACATAATTACCCTTTATATGTATGTTAATTACAGTTAAACCAGACACACGCACACACACACACACACACACTAAAATGCCCTTTTATATGTATGTTAATTTTGTAAAAGATATATGTGAAAACATGGATTGACAAGTTGGGGATTATCACACATATTAAAATACGAACCATTGTAGACCTCCAACACTATAATGTAATAATTTTATTTTTACTGCTTTTAAAATTAACCTAACCTGCAGGAACCCCTCCCCGCCCCTTTTATTAAATGGGGCGGGTTAGGAATTAATTTAAATAAAAATTGCCCCGTTCCGTTTATTAAATGGGGCGGGTAGGGTTTTGGAAAACCCACACCAAACCCGCACCTTTGCCATCCCTAATTCCCCTAACTCCAGCCCCGATTTACCCTCCAGCCCCACCCCCGATTCAACCTAATCTATTTCTTTTTGTATGCGTGCATGGGTGCACGAGAGTGTTTGTGTATGAGTTTGTCTTAAGTTTAAATTATCTTTATAAAGCATGTTAATTCTCTTATATAATAATTTAATTGTAATCTCTTGAAAAATAACACACGATTTTTTTTCCCAGAGGGGTGTTTATATGAAAACATAACTACATTTATATATAATTTACCATGTACAAAACAAGAACATCATTACATTTACATATAACTTATAAAGTACAAAACAACTTTACATAAACATGTTTCTTAGTTTAATATATACATAAAGTTTATTAATATTCAACCCATATTACATATCCTTCATTTTCCCATTTTAAAGTCCTAACTTAGCAGTAAACTCCAAGCGATAGGCATACGTTAAACAAAATATTATAGGAGTGTAAGTTACAAAAACTTAGAGAATAACCTTATAGACACACGCACCACACATATAACAAATTTAAATAAACATTTAATATAATATAATTATAAATTTTGGACTCTCTTAAGCCTGGACTCGCCACAGTCCAATTAACCCACCACGATTTATAGGAACCATCACATCCCGTTATTTTGGCCCGAGTACACAAAATCTTAAGTTGGATTCTCTAGTTAAAACGAGACCACCACATCCCGTAAGACCCACTACACTCCATATAATTAGATAGATTCACTTAATATTTTTAATCATATGCAAATGGACCATAAACACAACATCTTTACACGAACATCTCAATACAAGTATTTAATTATACATTTCCATGCAAAAATATAAGAATTCACAATTTATAAAAAAAGGTCACTCTCCTCAATGTAAGTCATTATATTATTATGAAGTCTATTGTGACACCCTGCCTAATTAAATACCGGGCGATCACTCCTTTATTAAATTAAATCAAGGTAAACAGTTGGTTCATTCTCAGCATCACTGTCGATAAAAATAAATTTTCCAATTTAACACCCTAAATAATTAAGCTAAGTGTCAAAACCATTTTCATACATAACTTTCCAAATTTTATTTAAAGAAAAATTATTTATTTATTTTTTTAACCACATTCAATAAGTAAGAATCACACCACATTTAAATTCTGCAACATAGTCCAATTAATTTAATACATTCGTCAATCGAATGTCAACATACGAAATCTAAAGTCACACATCCAAACTGAATAAATCCCGTAGTAACAATACTGGAAATAACTGAAATGCAAATGTCCAATAACAACGGAATAATGGAAAGAGATACACATGCCCAACTAGATGAAAGTACTAAGAGTGGATCCGAATGAACAAAGTCGTCTAATCAAGAGACCTGCAACTCCCACCTAAGCTGCAGCGCGTTCCTTCCAAGATATCCTAAGCAAGACGCCCCTGTGGCTGGGCACCTGTAATACATACATATATATACAAGAGAGAGAGAGAAAAAAAGAAACGGGTCAGAGCCCGATAGTGTGTATGATTTAAAATTCGTTAAGCAAGTATTTAAATTGATACAGGCCAATGCAACAACATATTAGTACGACACTCTCTTGAGAAATTCTCACCTCTCTTCTAATGTGCACACCTATCGCACTAACATTCCCAACGGTTTATCCTATCATTTTATCACACTAACCTTCCCAACAATTTAGTTTATCTCAAATTACTCATGAGATTTCAAAATCAAATAATATCATTGTTTAAAAAATACTTCCAATTAGTAGCACACTCCCATTTTAGCTTCATTAATTTATAAAGTTTTCCTGTGTCATATTATACTTTTCAAACAAGTATTTTCGATTTATAGTCCATAATTATTTCTCACTTACCATATCACAGCAACAGTTTAAATTTCCCAAATTTCAGATATATATATATTAAGCACTCGTATAATATATACATTCTAACGGCACCAACATACAAACTATGGTGCAGGCATACTCTGCTATCCAATCCCCGCATCGCTCACACTAAGGGATATACAAGTTCGGAATCACTCTCGAACTGTATCAACATATATACACAAACAAGATTGAGGCGAAGCATAGATTCCAAGTCTCTAAGAGGTCAGTACATACCCTCACGTCTCTTAGGACCGTCTGAACTATCGGTCCGATAGCCTGTACCAAGGATATCTATCTTCTAGGGTACAAGTCATTATCCCCCATAAAGGTCCCATCGAGATAAGATTGTCCCAGCGCGGTAACCTCAGGGATAGCAAGTAGCGCGTGTACGTTTTTCACACGTATATAATATATGCATGAACAACCATATAAATATACCACATATTATTATATCAATATAGGTTTCTCTCATCACCCATAATTATAATATTTATCCTTAATTTTCACATTAAGTATTCTTATAAGGGTTCGTCACTAACCTTAACTCGAAGGGTTTCTCCAACTCATTTCGCGACACTCGTGAACTCTATCCTCACATGTATAAAATTCAGTAGGTGTCCTTATTATGTTCCAATATAACTCTCTTACGAACCTTACCCTTCAGTACATAAATTAATCGATTTATAAGTAATTATCCCAAAATGAAATTCTTAGTCCACATTAAGTATCTCCAAAATTCATTCGTATAACCTACTGGTCTCCCCTATCTCCCAAAACATTATATTAAGGATGCCCAAGAATTATTTCATGATAAATTAAAATTCAACTCATTTAATAGGGGAAATAGGAGTCTGCCAGGAGGGGTCGATCGATCGAGGTTTGGGGCTCGATCGATTAATCCTTCGATCGATCGAAGCTCTAGGATCGATCGATCGATCAAGCAGGTATTTCGATTTTCTGCAGAATTGCAGTTACGGGTTCTACCACTTTTCTTAATCCAAATCCATATTTTCCAAACCCAAACGTCCCAAAAATTCTACTACTAACATTATATCAATATACCAGACATTTTTAACGTAAGGCATGTGTATTTCTATCATTTAAACATGGATTATCAACCCAAAATTTTATCTAATTATCAAGAACCCTAAAATTTTCTTAAACAGGTTTCTAACAAATTTTCTCCAGAATTTCCTTCTTATAATCATCCAAATTTCGTGGTTAAAGTCCTCTACATGGCAAGGATTTCCAGAATCATCATATAAACCAATACTACATGGATTTTCCTATCACAAATTGGTTTTCTTCCATTAAAACTCAACCTAATTACTCCTAAACTAATATGAACGATGCATTAACGAAATAAGCAAGATAAACACTTGCCTGGGATTTTCAGAGGTCCAGTTTGGTGCCGAATTCGGTGTGGTTGCGTTCCCCATCTCGCGATCTACGCGTTGGTGGCGGCGGTGGTGCAAACCGTTGAGTTTTGGGCCTTGAATTTGCTTGAGAGCTCTCTCCTCTCTTCTCCAATGGCCGTTCTAGGTTTTGGGAATTCTAACCCTAGGTGACAACCTCAATATCAGATATATCCCCTCTAATTTTCGTGGGTTTAATTACCCAAAAATGTAAAATGACTAAAATGCCCTACCGGGTTACTAATTAGGCCTAAAAATGCCCCGAGACCCAAACTACACTCCCGGGTACACTTTTCTGACTATCTCGACCCTTCCGGACGCGTTGGCGCGCTCAAAACGACCATACGAACAACTTACAAAAATATTCATTTTTATTTATCAATATTTAGTCCTGACGCGACACGGGCGCGTCCCGACTCAAATTTCCAAAATTGTCATTTTATTCTCTCGTGACATTCAATATAACCAATATAATATATTACTTTGGTCATTAGTAATATTCAACAAATTTCCCATAATTACTAACTCTCGTCACGTTAATAATTATAACATAATAAATTTTCGGATTTTTATTAAATAATTTACTCACATTAAATTTAATAAATCCCCAAATTAATATAGCATAAAAATACGGGGTATTACATCTATATCCTTGGTATGGTAGTATTAACCGTTTCCCCAACTATTAATTCAACATCATTAGTATTTGAATACACAAAATAACATTAAATCTAGTCGCACGTCACATTAGTTGGTCAATTATAAATAACTGAAAAATAATTAGATATTATAGTTTATATTTCTCTAAACTACTATATATTATGGTTCTAAAACAATTTACGAAATGAGATTTCGATTTTTCAAGAGAGAGTTATGCCCATTTTACTACAACATTTTTCAAGTTGTCTCTACAAGAAAACAACAACAAAGTTTCAACTTTAAAATATCACTCATACCAAACCAAAAGGTATTTTATTCTCATATTAGAATATCTTATACTCATATATGTTATCTATCATCCAACTGGAATCAATTTATTTTAATAAATATCGAATGAGTTATGCCACTGTGAACACAACTAGGTTCAAAATAGAACAATAGAATACAACATAACACAATTAAGCATATTTAATATCTACTTTTGAGTTTTAATTCAAGGAAAAAAATACCTAACACATGTAAACATATATTAAAATTACATACACAAATATCATAAAATAAAAACTCTCACAAGATGATGATTCGGGTCTAGGATTTTCAAGTTTCACTTTTATCCTCATAGCGCAATTTATCAGTTAGGGTGTTAAACCTTTCTTCTCTCTTTCTCTCTTTAGGCATGATGGGCCTCATTTAAATCCTTTTCAAATTAGAAATATAAATATACAAATTATAAAACTCATTCATGTTTGGTCACATGAATGAGTTTCAATTATTTGTATATTTATATTTCTGATTTGAAAAGGATTTAAATGAGGCCCATCATGCCTAAAGAGAGAAAGAGAGAAGAAAGGTTTAACACCCTAACTGATAAATTGCGCTATGAGGATAAAAGTGAAACTTGAAAATCTTAGACCCGAATCATCATCTTGTGAGAGTTTTTATTTTGTGATATTTGTGTATGTAATTTTAAGCTTATTTATCCCAAACCTTATGCTATGTAATGTAATGAAGAAGATGATAAAGATCTAATTTATAACAAGCCAAAACATGGTCATGTGGTTATGTTTACTATGGTGGTGTATGATTGGATGAAAGAAAGGCCCAATCAAAACGTTTCAACTTATGGCAGATTCGTCCCCAGTTCATAAATCTAATGTAACTTACTATTCTGGAATCCGATTGAACTCTCGTTTGCGGCCACTCGTAGGTAACTTAAATATGTACTACTTTTATAGTAATGTTTTTCCAAAATCATAACTTTACTACGCTTAAATTGGAATGTAACAAACTTCCTAAAATTTCAAAACTTGAACAGTTGGCAACTAAACCTCACCAAATTCGCACCAACACCCCGATTTACTTTTATAAACACAAAAATGCATCCAAAACATACTTTTTAATGAATTTAACCATAGAACTAATCATATACTCTAAACATTTTATCACCAATCATGAGCTCAATTAGAATCTAATGCAACCAACATATATATCACGTGAATATGCACTCTCTAAACATGATATTTGAAATGTTTAATACCCATCATAAACGTTATCAATCATAACTTATACTTAGTTATGCAGCTAACATGTCTAATCGTGTTTTAGGGCATTACAGTGTTTATGTGTGTGTTTGTGTATGAGAGAGAGAGAGACCGTGAAATATTAAGACATAAAATAGATAGAAATGTTGTGATGAAAGAGAAAAGAGATGAAAAAGAGAAGAGAGTGAGAAAGAGAGAAAATCTAGGGTTTTTAAATAAGCGTAAAATGCCCTTTTATAAAAATCAAAATGGTTGCCACATGTCATTTTCTTCAAAAAACTTAATAGTGCTAGCGTTTAGGGGCTACTTGCACCCGTTTTGAAAGTTTAGGGGGATAAGTTAAGAGAGTGAAAGTTCAGGTGGTAAAGTGACCGAGGAGCAAAGTTCAGAGTGTCAAAGTATAATTAATCCTTCTTTAAATATGTAATGAATCGAGCACACATTTATATCTTATTATTTACGATCATTTGTTATCAGCGTTAAAATAGTAAGGATAAAGGTACTAACATAGAAGTGGTGTTCTCAAATGCTCCCACATTCTCAGATTATAAGACTAAATATTATGGTGAAAGATGTTTGCCCCACAATGGCTGTTGATACCAAATTTAGTCTGCTGACGTGGATCAGTTAAGTGGAGACACGTGTCAATCTACATGGCACTTACAAACATTTCTGAATAATACCTTGACTTCGAGGAACTTAACCTCCCCGACCAACTCAGGCGCTCCGAGAAGCAAGTGTTCTCCGAGAAACTTTATTATACCGAGCAACTCATATATACCGAGCTACTTAGGCGGTTCGAGCAGCTCAGGCGGTCCGAGCTGCACCTCGTTCGGAGCATTTATAAATGAATAATTAAGAGGATTGAATGCGCATTAAATGCTGATTATTATACAGATGTATACGTCTATTGGACAACTATGTATTACCCTTTCAAATTTACAGCCTGAGGGTTATAAATACATTGTATCATCCTCATTGTGAGGGGACCCAGAATTTCTTGGTAAAACCTGTAATCGAGAATTCCCAAACAGTCAATAATAATACAAACAGTGGACGTAGGCCATTCATTCAAGGCTGAACCACTTTAAAAATCTCTTGTCTTATTTATTTTTTATCTGTGATTAAGTAATTAGAGATAATCTAATTTTTTACATCAACAGATTGGCGCTATCTGTGGGAAACGATTGAAATTCTCATTTTTCACCAAAACAATTTATCACCAATGGCTGATAATCCTGAATCCAGTAATCGAAATGCTGGAAACCCCCCGAATCCATCCGCTCCTCCAAATGTCCATGATCTGGCTCGAATTATGGCCAATTTGGCTCAAGGCCAGACGGCTATGCAAGAGACTATGCGATAACTCATGCAAACTATCCAAGGTGAAGCACCGACCCATTCAGGACAACGAAGTGTTCAAAGAAATACCCGTTCAGTTTCTTCGCATATTAGGCAAAGCGATTCATATCGCACTGAGATATCTGATGATTTTTCTTATCAACCGGGTCAAAACTCGTCAGTACGAGCCACAGATACTGAACAACACATCACTCTCTCTCCAGAAAGGACTAGTGCATTGGAGAGATTAAGTAGGATCTCTCCTTTTGATCGATTGGGCCCTAGGAAGAATAAAAGTCCTCATAAGGGTGTGTCGAGAAACTTTCAACGACTATCTGATTTAAGAGAGGGTTCTGCCCAATCACAACCAGTTGCTCGACAAGATAGATCCCATGAAGCGACTTCAACATGATCAATTGCTCGAACTAATAGTCCTGACGAGGGAAAGGATGCATGGAAAGGCTCTATTCAAAGGTTGAAGGATAGACTAGGGGAAATGGTTAAGGCCAAGAATCCTCTACAAAGAACTTTTGTCCAAGGGACGCCTTTTATACAGGCAATTATGGATTTTCCCACACCATCGAAGTTCAAAGCACCTGTTGTGACCCCTAAATATGATGGAAAAACTGACCCTGTCCTTCATGTAGAACAATACCAAGCTGCTGCCAACATCTATGCCGTGTCAGACGAGATGAGATGCAGGGCATTTTCGGGAACTCTTACCGGATCTGCACAAATATGGTACAATAATCTTCCTCGGGGAAATATTTCAACTTTCTTTCAACTAGCCGAGCTCTTCATTGGAAATTTCTGTTTTGGAGCAAAACCAGTTAAACGAGTGGCACATTTGTTAAGTGTTAGACAAAAAACAGGTGAGAGCACCAGGGATTACATAACTCGTTTCAATTACGAGAAGCTCGAAGTTATTGATTACGAGAAAAAGACAACAATTACTGCTTTGATGAGTGGACTGTTTCCCAATAAATTATACTATACTTTGGCCAAAGATCCACCCAGAACCATGTCAGAACTAATGGAAAAAGTGGCCAAGATCATGAATGCCGAGGAGGCTATGGATGCGAAGAAGAACATGGACACCAAAGAGACCGAGGTGGAGGTTGATAAGGTTAAAAAGAAAGAACATAAGAACAATGGTGGTGACAAGCAGTCAAAAGCAAAGCCATCATGGTAAATATTGAAGAAATTTGAAAATTATACTCCTTTGAAAGTAGACATAAACCATGTCCTGGGAGAGATCAAGAATAACGAGGAACTAAACTGGCCTAAGAAAATGAAGTCAGATCCTGACAAGAGGAATAAGGCCAAATACTGTGAGTTCCATAAAGACCATGGTCACACGACCAAAAATTTCATAGCTCTCCAGAATGAAATCGAAGCACTCATCAGACGAGGAAAGCTGGCCAAGAATGTTGATCGAAGAAATGAAAGAAAAAGCAATGACCAAGCAAGACAGAGGTCTAGATCTCCTCGTCGATCAGAAGAAAACAAGAAAAGAGATCATGAAGATGATCCAGAAGACGACCCTGATCTTACCAAGAGACCAAGATATCCAGAACGTGAGGTATTTTCAATTCGTTTTGGATCATTTGATTGTAACGTTATTACAGGTGGAGATGCAGGAGGTGGGGACCTTACTGCGGAAAGGAAAGCTTACCTCAATAAAGCTCAAGCTTTTTCATACATTCAGCGAATAAATCTAGCTGAGGATGATCGCCCGAGGAAGGTGAACAAAGAAAAACTGGTCATTGGTTTCTCCAAGAACGACCTCGCAGGTGCACTATATCCTCATGATGATCCACTAGTGATCAAAATGAGGATGAAGGAAGTAATAATCTCAAGAGTACTTGTGGATAATGGTAGCTCGGCGAATATCATGTTCTACTCATGCTTCGATAGTTTAAATCTAAAGTTGTCTCAGTTGGAATCTTATCACAGGCCCCTCCTCGGGTTTGCTGGCGAGAAAGTTTTTCCACTTGGGACGATCAAGTTGGATATGTTCATAGGCACATGGCTTGCTTGTCGAACAGAAAGAGTACGTTTCTTTGTGATGGATAAGAATGTCCAGTCAGCTTACAATATCATCATGGGAAGGGTAGGTTTGAAGAAGTTCGAAGCAGTACCATCTACTGTACATCAATGTTTGAAGTTTCCAACCAATTTTGGAGTAGGAGTTGTAAAGGGTGACAAAAAAGTTACTCGGGAATGTTATTACTCATCTGCCGAGCAAGAAGAACTGGAGGAATCTAGGAAAAAAAATACGACCTACCAAGTGGATGAAGGTGCAGATATTGAAACATTGGATCCTAGAGACGAATCGCAGCTCGTGAAAGGTCTGGTGGTGGAAGCTACTGAAAATATTATTTTGGACGACGAGCACCCGGAACGAACAACTCAAATAGGTTCGTCGTTAGATGCCTCACTAAAACAAGAATTGATAGTTTTCTTAAAAAGCAGAAAACAAACTTTTGCTTGGAGTCATGAGGATATGCCAGGAATAGATCCAAATTTCTTATGTCACGAGCTCAATGTGAATAAGGAGATCAAGCCAGTGAAGCAGAGACGAAGAGTGTTTAGCCCTGAGAAGAACTAAGATATACAAGAGGAGGTCGAGAAGCTCCAAAAAGCTTACTTTATTGACGATGTCAAATATACAGACTGGTTGGCAAATGTAGTAATGGTGAAGAAGAAAAATAACAAATGGAGGATGTGTGTAGACTTTACCGACCTTAACAAAGCATGCCCAAAGGATCATTTTCCTTTGCTCTGAATTGATCAATTAGTGGATGCTACCTCGGGACACGAGTTGTTGAGCTTCATGGATGCTTATTCTGGTTACAACCAGATTAAAATGAAACTTGAAGACAGGGAGAGTACCTCTTTCATTACCCCTAGGGGAACTTATTGTTATAATGTTATGCCTTTTTGTTTGAAAAATGCAGGAGCAATATATCGATGGCTGATGAACAAGGTATTTGCAGAAAAAATCAGTTGCAATATGGAAGTTTATGTTGATGATATGCTGACGAAGAGAAAGAGAGCTGCTGACCATCTAATTGACTTAGGCCAGAACTTTGATCAACTAGATAAATATCAAATGAAGCTGAATCCCATCAAGTGCATATTCAGAGTACGAGAAGGCATGTTCCTCGGGTATATTGTCAACCAACGAGGAATCGAAGCAAACCCAGAGAAGATCAAGGCTCTATTGGGACTACGATCTCCAACGACGAAGAAGAAAGTACAAAGTCTCACTGGGCGAGTTGCAACACTTAATAGATTTGTATCACGAGCAACAGATAGATGCCTCCCATTCTTCAAAACACTCCGAAGAACGTTTGAATGGAGTGACGAATGCGAGAAGGCTTTTCAAGAATTGAAGAAATATCTGGGAGCACCTCCACTGTTATCCAGGCCAGTGATGGGGGAAAGATTGTACTTTTATTTGCCAGTGTCAGAGAATGCAGTTAGCTCGGCATTGATAAGAATGGAGAGTGGAGTGAAAAAAATAATCTATTACACTAGCAAAGCCTTTCGAGGAGCAGAGATCAGATATTCAAGACTGAAAAAATTGGCACTAGCATTGATCGAGGCAAGTAGGAGAATGAGGCTGTACTTCCAAGCTCATACCATAGTTGTGTATAATGATATGCCATTGAGGCAAGCTCTTCATAAACTAAAAAAATCAGGGAGATTGATGTACTGGGAAGTAGAACTTGGTGAATATGACATAGTTTATGAGCCTAGATCGTCACTAAAAGGGTAAGCAGTAGCAGATTTTATAGCAGAGTTCACCTATCCTGATACCTCCGAGGAGCAAAAGCTGGATATCGACCAACCTGTGGATGTTACAGGATCATCAAATTTAAACCCCGATCAACTTACGTTGGTCGACGAACAAAAGAAGTTGGAGCAAGAGAAGTTGGTTGGCGAGCAAAAGAAGATGGCCGACGAGCAGCAAGAAGTGCTAGAGGAGGATAAAAGGAAGCGAAAAATATTCCACCGAGGAACTCTGTCCGATCAAGAATTTAAAGACGAGGTACCTATATGGAATCTATGTGTGGATGGCTCATCTTGCACTACAGGCTGTGGAGCAGGGATTATTTTGAACAGCCCGGATGAGGTCAATGTGGAGTATGCTCTGCGCTTCCAATTCAAGGCTTCTAATAATGAGGCTGAATATAAAGCTATGATTGCAGGTCTTAATTTTGCAAAAACCATGGGGGCAGAAAAAGTTATTGTATTCAGTGACTCGCAGTTGATCGTAAATCAAATATTGGGAGTATATGCAGCCAAAAGAGAATTAATGATTATGTATCATGCAAAAGGGATGGAGATTTTATCAAGTCTGATGGCAGTGCAGATAATTAGAATACCAAGATTGAAGAATGCCAGAGAAGATGCCTTAGCTCGGTTAGCTTCAGCCACACGTATCGAGCTACGAAGAACAATCCCAATAGAAGTCTTGGCTAGTCGGAGCATAGATGAAGATCTGATGATGAACTTTATTACCCTTGATTTAGGACCATCTTGGATGGATCCTATCAGAGCATATATTGAAGAAAGGTATTTGCCAACTGATAAACTCGCAGCCAAGAAACTAAAGTTCAAAGCTGCTCGTTATGTATTGACTAATGGTGTTCTATATAGACGAGGAATTATAGCTGGCTTGCAGAGATGTGTACATCCCGCCGAGGTGAAAGATTTGATCGACGAAGTCCATGAAGGGTCTTGTGGAGCACATGTAGTAGGTTGGACACTTCTGCAAAAGATAATGACACAGGGATACTATTGGCCGATAATGAGGGCTGATTGCATAGCCTATGCTAAAAAATATGACAAATGTCAACGCTTCTCCACCATCCGAAGAACTCCCCAAGCATTTTTGACACCCATTACTTCCCCTTGGCCATTTGCCATGTGGGTAATTGACTTGGTCGGGCCACTTCCAACGACCAGAGGAAGGTTTAAATATCTCGTCGTCGCAGTGGATTACTTTACTAAGTGGGTGGAAGCTGAGCCCCTTATCGATATGACATATGACAAAGTGTATCAATTTATATGGAAGAACATCATTTATAGATATGGTCTTCCTCATGCATTCATCACAGACCATGGAACCCAATTCGACAACGAGGAGTTTGCTGCGTATTGTCATCAGTCGAACATATTGAAAACCCACTCTGCACCAGGCCACCCTCAAAGCAATGGACAAAATGAAGTGAGAAACAGAACGCTGCTGAATGGCTTGAAGAAAAGATTAAATGATGCAAAGGCAAATTGGATCAACAAGCTACATTCTGTACTATGGGCTTATCATACTACTCCACGAGCAGCCATAGGAGAATCTCCATATATGCTGGCTTTTGGAAGTGAAGCTGTTATACCTTCCGAGCTAGGTCTCCCCACACACATGGTACTGAATTTTAACTCTCCTATCAGTGACTTGATGAGAAGATTAGATTTGGATATGCTCGAGGAAGTTAGAGAAGATCCAGCAATCAGAAACGCTGCATACCAGCAACGGACAACTCTGTTCTATAACAAGAGAGTAAGAAATGCGACCTGAAAGAAGGAAACTATGTGCTAAAGAATGTAATTCAAAAGCATAACAAATTGGTAGCTAACTGGCATGGGCCCTACAGAGTAACAGAGGTTGTTCGACCAGGGACGTATAGAATCGAAACCTTAGAAGGAGAGGAGTTTAAGAATGCATGGAACGCAGAGTATCTGCGCAAATATTATCAGCAATTTAATCTCTATGTAATGTAGTTTTCTTCAATATGAATAAAGTTTTGGATATTTCGCCCAATTCTCTCCTTTTGTTGAAAATTTTTCGGAGTATTAGTCCTACACACTACTGATCAAGCCCAGAAATACCAACTACGGATGGTTAGGAAGAAAATCCACCAACTATAGTTGGTCGGAAATACAAAATTTCCCAGAAATACCAACTACGGTTAGTTGGGAGGAAAATCCACCAACTATAGTTGGTCGGGAATAAAAAATTTCCCAGAAATACCAACTATGGTTGGTTGGGAAGAAAATCCACCAACTATAGTTGGTCGGGAATAAAAAATTTCCAGAAATACCAACTACGGTTGGTTGGGAAGAAAATCCACCAATTATAGTTGGTCGGGAATAAAAAATTTCCCAGAAATACGAACTACGGTTGGTTGGGAAGAAAATTTACCAGCTAAGGTTGGTCGAGAAAGAAAATCTACCATCTAAGGTTGGTCGAGAATAAAAATCTGCCAACTATGGTTGGTCGGGAACAAAAACCACCAACTCCGGTTGGTCGAAAACAATTGGTTAAACAAATGAAAGTCATCTCAGGGCTTAAAATTAAAAAGTGATAAATTTCTTGATACTTATGGCATTTTAAAACTACCACCATAGTTGGTCGAGAAATAAAATATCACCAACTCTGCTTGGTCGTCAGATAAATTCAGATAGTCGACAATAAATTTTCACCAACTAGTTGATCGAAAATTTGAAATAGCACAAAATATCTTCATCTTTTCAACAGATATACATGCACAATCATTAGAAATTTCGTACAAAATATTTCCAAAGACAATGACAATTAAGATTGCAAAGAAAACTAGAAGTTTTTCATTAAATCCAAAACAAAATACATTGAAAATGAAATACATAAAAAATTATTACATCAAGAATCCTATTCTATTGGTTTCTTCCCCTCTGCCTTTGAAATAGGTTCTTCTCCAGCGGGAGGATCGTCTAAGGCATTGGGGGAATTGATGAAATTTATATCTTTAAGCATCCTGACATTCATTACTGAGGGACGATCAAGTAGGTGTTCAGGGCGAGATATCTCAAAATTGGAATGAAGACTGTAGTCACCGAGATACTTTGAAATTAGACATTGAAGAATGGCCCGAGCAGGAATCCAGCTCATATCCAGTTTGAAAGGTGGCACCGATAACTCGAGCAACCCCGGGTCATAGTAATCCCACAAATAGTGACCCTGTTCCAACTGTAGCACGCCCAAGGCATTCATCCATCCTTGCTTGTAACCCACATTATTTTCATTTTGGATCCGATCATCTAGATGGTAGAGGGCTTCATTATAACCAGCCATCCAGAACACTCTGGGCTGCTTGTGGAATTGATAGGTTAACCTCTCCAGTTGCTCGTGGAGGTTCTTCGTTAAAAGTTCTTTACTCTCCAAGGCAGACTTTTGTGCAGAGAGCTGCTCGTCCAGATTCAGAATCTTCTTGGACATCTCATCTAATGCTTGATTCTTCGCCACCAACTGGAATGCTTGATTCTCCAAGGCTGCCTGTGTTCTAGCTTCTTTAATAGTAACCCGGGCAACCCTTGCTCGTCCCCGAGAAGCTCTTGCTCGTCTGCGAGCAGAGGTAGAAGGACCAGCTCTCTTCAAGGTTTCCAATTCGTCTCTCAGATTGGCATTTTCAACCTCTAAGAAAGAAAAACCTTCATCGTTGACAGGAACTAAGTCTCCTAAGGTAGAGGTTGCAGATTTCAGCTGAGATATCTCTCCTCGCAAATTATTGTTTTCCTGCTCTAACAATTTGGCGATCTGCCTATGTTCTTCAACCTCGGTCTTCAAAGTCTTTTCCTTTATATCGTAAGCAACAAACAACTTATCATATCCCTTATCAGCACTCAGTTGCTGATACTTTTTCTCATATCCCTGATGCAAAAGGGCTGTAGACTCCTTGTATTGTTGTTGAAGTTCCTCAAGAGTACCCTGAAGGTCTTCAATCATCTCATAATATGCTACATTATTGGCCATTGCACGGTCGAGCAAGCATTTTAAATACTGGTAGGCTTCTACTGCTCGCTCTGAAGCATCTGGACCGAGGATATCGACGATTTGAGATTCATTCAAGTCAGCATGGCCAGCCTTGAAGTAGTCGTTATATTTTTTCATCAGTTCTGTATCATGGGCTGACAAGAGTTCCATTCTAGCCATAAACTAGTAAAGAAAAGAGATGGAAAGAATCAATAAAATCCAGATAGAGCAAGAAGAATAAAGGCAGAGCAAGAAAAAGGGAGTTAAGTTGCACAACCAAAAACTTAAAATTTTATTACATCATAACAGAAGTACATAGCCCAGAGTTACATTTAACAAAAAAGAGAAAAAGTCCGAACAACGCTACACCTTCTCCTTGTCTCCTAAAACTTTCTCAGGAGGCTGGAACGAAGAGGTAGGTTGCTCGGAAGGCATAGAAGGTTGCTCGGAGGATGTTGGAAGTTGCTCGATTGAAATGCTGGTCGGTTGAAGTTACTCGCAGGAGGTCTGGACAACTGGGGGATGAGAAATTTGATCTCCGATCACCATAGAGTATTCCTCAGAGGCAACTTCGTCTTCTTCTTCTTCTTTCTCGGGAGAAGGAGGGGGGCCAGGAATGTGTCGCTGAAATAAGTCTGAATTCTCATCGACATTCATCTCTTTCAGAGCAGCAACCCAACCATCCCTGAAGTATTTGAGGCTGCCATACTCCATTTGTGAAATCATGACAGCCAAACCCTTATTCCACCCCTTATCCCAGCCAGCGCTGAAGGATTTCTTTACAGCCTTTCTCCTTTTTTCTCTCCCCGAGGAGGTCCTTTCCCTAAGGAGGTCCTCAAAACCCTTCAGCTTATTCTCAACTTCTTCTTTCTGACGACCAACTTCACGAAGCTTGTTTAACTCTTCCTCAGCAGACTTGAGCTTACTTTCAAGCTCTTAAGCATTTTGGAGCTTCCCCTCGAGATCTTTATTCTTACTTTCCAAGTGTTTTATTTTTTTCTCCAAACCCTTGGAGACTTCAACAACTTTATCTCTCTCTTGCTCGGTGGCTTTTATTTGCTTTTCCTAAGCAGTTTTATCTTCGTCATACTTCTGACGAGAATCCTTTAATGACTGTGTCAGACCTACAAGAGCTTCCTCCACACCTGATGAGGAGCTCTAAGCTTTAATAGCTTCATCCTTTTTCAAAATGGTGTTGAAGCATGTTACCAACCGAGAAAAAGAAAATAACTGTATGTCAGTACAGGGACATAACATTGAAAAATGAAAGTAATACTTACTGAGGCAATGTGTTGAGCTGCCAAGATGGTAACCCTATCCCGAGAAAGACTGTCTTCAATACCTTGGATCTCGGGGATGATCCAAGACTTCATCAAGCTCATGGCAGAGGTCGGAGCAACAAAAGTGGGAACACCACTTCCAGTAGGTAGAGGCTGAGAGATGGATTCAGGCAAATTGTCCGAGGAGCTTTTCTTCAACTTCCTCATGGGAGCAAGAACATTCTCGACCAAGGATGTCATCTTGTTCGATGATATAACTATAACCTCGTTTGGAGGTAAAACAGCTGCAATCTTGCTTGGAGCCACAGGGGGCTTCTCGGCAACCTTCTTAGTAACAGCTGGAGGAGGTGCCTCAATTTGTTTTGTCCCTTCTTCTGGGACATCCTGCTTACTTTTCTTTGCCTTTCCAGCAGTAGAGGCAGACTTGTCGAAGAGGGCAGGAGCTCTTCTTCTCTTCATTCTGTCACTGAGGGGAATATGCGATTCAGGAGAAGAACATTTAGAAACTGGTTCCGGTTTAATGTTACTTATCACTGGACGAGCAGTGAAAGACGAGGTGTAACTTTTGTACTGCAACAAGTACGAAGCTGATCTGATATGTTCGTCAGCGACAGTTTGATGCAAACCCCAGATAAGTTTCAGATGCTTTAAATTAACTTCTGTCTCCTTTGGAGACCTTCTTTTGCTGTCGACTGCAAATAAATAAAAATTAAAATATCAGTGACGCATTTTATCGAATATAAAGAAAACATGATTTCAAAAACTAAATAAAATAAAAATAACCTATCCCATTGCCATAGGGAGGGCATCTGGGACCCTGATATACGTCATTTTCAGTTAATGGAGCATGTTGCCAATTTTTCATGACAACCCCATGCTCAAAGTAATCCCTGTTGGCATCTGGGAGATTGACAACTAAATCCCTATTTAAAAACCTAGTTTTCAAATAAAAGTACTGTCACTAACATCCCATCTATAGCAAAACATAATCTCTGGAATTCCTAAACGGGTTTCATGAATCTAATTTAACCTATGGACTCCATTAACTATTCTCCATGTATTGGGGGCTATTTTTGCAGGTACTACATCAAAATATTGATAGAATTCCAAACACAAGGGGTTTGGAGGAAAAGAAAAGCCACATTCGGCTACAAAGAGACTGGGGAACCAATGTCCCTCAGCCAAACGAAAATAATCAGGAGGACTAGAAAGCTCTTCCAAAATGACCCAGGAAGGAATAGAAAAATCAGAACGGAATTTATCAAGCGACTCAATAAGGTAAACCATGATGAATAAAGAAAATAAAAGAGAAGGAATAAGATCTTACAGAAGAAGGGTAGATCAGTTGATAACGAACGATGGAAGGAATGAACTCACAATATGGAGAAGAAATGGAGAGATCAAAGATACAGATTTGAAAAAGTAAGAGACGATAGGATTTTCTGCAACGCTTAAATACCTTACCTTGGGAAGGGATAAAAATAATGATTACAAAGAAAGAAGTTTGCGCTACCGGCGACTAAAAGGACAAAAACGGCACATAGACCAAAGCAGTGGGAAAAATTCAAAAAGTATGATTCTATAAATTTGAAAAGAAAAATAAATACAAGGAAAACACTCCTAAAATTCAGGATGACTATTTAATCCCGCTGTTGATGTAAAAAATTAGATTACTCTAATTATTCAATCACAGATAAATAAATGAGACAAAGATTTTTAAAGTGGTTCTGCCTTGTAAGAATGGCCTACATCCACTGTTATGTTATTGCTGAGTGTCTAGGAATTCTCGATTACAAGTGATATCAAGAAATTCCGGTCCCCTTTGAATGAGGGTGATACAAGGTATTTATAGCCCTTAGGCTGTACATGAAAGGGTGTCACATTAAATGATACACATATGAAAGGGTAATTCATTTAATGTTCTTCAAACGTGCGCATCAAGATGATAAGCATTCAATGAATAGCTGAACTGTTGATTATCTGGCAATTAATGTTGTGGTCGAGGTACAGCTCGAACCGCCTTAGTTGCTCGTCGTCCAAAAGTTACTCGGAGGATAAGAGTTCCTCGGAGGGTTGGTGTTCCTCGGAGTGAGTATGTTGGTCAGGGAAACAATCTTCCTCGTTGTTATTGTGCCACGTAGATTGACACGTGTCTTCTTTATTATTCGTCCACATCAGCGTACTAATTTTGGTATCAACAGAAGCCCCCAATGTTTCATATTTCGAATTTTGAGGAGTATGGAACATTCTTTCTCGGTATATGGCAATATTAAATGACTTCCCTGGGTTTTAGGAGCATTTTCTTTGTATTTGAACTTCCTTCCAAATTCGCAGAATCCGCCTTTTTGCCTTTTCATAAGCGCTTCGATCTTCGTGCACTTTTTGTCCTTTTAGCTGCCGGTAGCGCAATAGTTTCTTTTATGTAATCATTTCTTTCGCTGGTTCCCAAGGCAAAGTATTTAAACTTCCCAAGCACTCATACCGTCCTCTACCTTTTCCAATTTTCTTGTTTTCGAATTCTCCATAGCTTTTCTTTCTCTTGTGCGTTCATCCTTGTTTCCGTTCGTTGTCAACAGATCTCCATTCTTCCTGTAGGATCTTCTTCTTTCTCCTTTTATTCACCATGGTTTATATTATTGAATCTATTAAAAAATTCCATTCTGATTATTCCATTCCGTCTTGGGTAACTTTAGAGAGTCTTCCTGAGCCCTTTGACTATTTTCGTTTGGCTGAGGGACATTGGTTCCCCAGCCTCTTTATTGCTGAGTGTGGATTTTCTTTTCCACCTAACCCTTTATGCTTAGAATTCTGTCAACATTTCGATGTTGTTCCTGCAAAAGTAGCCCCCAATACATGGAGAATAGTTAATGGGGTGCATAAGTTAAATCAAACTCGTGGAACTCGTATAGGAATTCCTGAGATTATGTATTGCTATAGATGGGCTGTTTTAGATAATATTTATTATTTAAAAACCAGATTTTTGAATAGGGCTTTAGTAGTCAACCTCCCTGATGCTAACAGGGATTATTTTGAACATGGATTAGTTTTCAAAAATTGGCAACATGCTCCTTCAGTCGGAGACGAAGTGTATGAAGGCCCCAAATGCCTTCCATATGGCAATGGGATAGGTTATTTTCATTTTATTTTATTTTTGAAATTATGATTTCATCATGTTTGAATAAATGCATGATTGACATTTCAATTTATTTTTGTTTGCAGTTGACAGCAAGAGAAAAACTCCCAAAGAATCATAAGTTAATATAAGGCAATTGAAACATATCTGGAGTTTGCATCAGAAAGTTGCAGACGAGCACATCAGGTCTGCTTCATACTTGTTGCAGTATAGGAGCTATACGTCGTCCTTTACTGCTCGTCCTGTGGTCAGCATCAGTGATCTAGTGCAAATTCCTGAAGACTCTGATCCAGAATCTCATATTCCTTTGAGCCAAAAAATGGGCAAAAGAAGAGTTCCCGCTCTCTTCGAGGAGACTTCCTCTGCTGGAGATGGGAAGAAAACTAAGGTTGATGTCCAAAAAGGGACAAAGAATAAAGATGCCACCCCTCCTGCTGCTTCTCAAAAGGCTGTCGAAAAGCCCCCAGTGGCTCCTGTGCAGAAGGATGCACCTATTGAAGTAATTACTATCTCACCAACCAAAAGTTCTTCTTTGGTTGTGGTTGTTGAAAAGGCACCGAGGAGATTGAGGAAATCCTCATCGGTCAGTATTTCTGGAGCCATTCCCCAGCTCCCAGCTGGTGGAGATGGTGTTCCAATCACTGTTCCTCCGAGCTCTACGATGAGCTTGGCAAAATTTTCGCCCATTCCCGAGGTGCAAGGTACTGAAGAAGACCTTACTCGGGATATGGTTACTTCTCTGGCTGCTCGTCATCTTGCTTCAGTAAGTATCTATACTCTGAGTTTTTCATATTTTCCTTTGTTATTTCCCATATTTGTTTCTGATGTCGTTTCCCTTTTCTGATTACAGTTGACGAGCTGTTTTAATATAATCCTTAAAAAGGATGAAGCGATCAAAGCTTCTTGCTCCTCGTCCACTGTGGAGGGAGCACTGGAGAAAGCTATCAAATCTGTGAGTGAATCCCGTCAGAAGTATGACGAGGATAAAATTGAATGGGAGAAGAAGTTGGCCGCGTCCGATGCAGAGAAAATACAACTGGGTAATAAGGTGAAGGACTTAGAGAGAGAGAATAAAGACTATGCCGAGAAATTTTCAGGCTTTGGGGAGCTTGAGAATAAATTGATATCAGCTGAAGAAGAGCTAACCCTCCTGCGAGAAGTAAATCATCAGAAGGCGGAGGTGGAGACCAAATTGAAGGCCACTGAGAATCTTATGTCCGAGAAGCTCTCCTCGGAAAAAATGAAGAGAAAAACAGCTGTGAAGAAGTCCTTCCGAACTGGTTGGGACAAAGGATGGGACAGGGGGGTAGCAGCGATGATGACCCAGATGAAGTATGGAAGTTTGAAATACTTCCATAATGGCTGGGTTGCTGCCTTAGAGGAACTGAAGGTGAGCGAGGATTCCGAGCTATTTCAACAACATCTCCCTGGTCCTCCTCCAGTTATTGAAGATGAAGATGAGGACGAAGCTGCATCTGAAGAATATTCAATGACAGTGGGTGATCAAGTCCTTGTTCCACCACCCAACCAGATAGCCACCGAGGAGATTTCTTCCTTGCCTACTCCTCCAGAACAAGTCCCACCTTCTACTAATCAAATCAGTGTTCCCACCGAGCAACCAAGCTCCTCATCCCAGCCTCCCGAGAAAGTCTTGGGAGACAAGGAAAAGGTGTGAAGTTGTTCGGTACTATCTTTCTTTTTTTCTTCTTACTTTTACTTCTGTATTCAAAATGATGTAATCTTGTTGATGATGTAATAAAATCACATCTTTTTGTTCCTCTACATTGTTGATGCTCTATCTGTTTTTATTTATTAACTCTTGCCTTCTCCTCTTTATTAGTTTATGTCTAGAATGGAACTGATATCTGCCCATGATACAAAGCTGATGCAGCAATGCCGTGAATATTATAAGGCTGGTCATACAGACCTGAGTGTATCAGAAATTGCTGACATCCTTGGCCATGATGCTTCAGAACAAGCAATTGAGGCTTATCAGTACCTAAAGGATTTACTTGACCGAGCTATGGCCAACAACGTGGCCTACTATGACTTGATCGAGGAGCTTTATTGTACCCTAGAAGATCTTCAGAATCAGCACAATGAATGAACTGCCTTGTTGCACAAGGAGTATGAGAATAGGTATCAACAGCTTTCTTCCGAGACAGGCCACAAAAAGATCATTGCTGGATACGATGTCAGGGAGAGAACCCTAAAAAGTGAAGTTGAGGCCTGCAGACAGATCGCCGAGCTACTGGAACAAGAGAACAATAATTTGCAGAAAAAGTTGGCACAGTATGAGTCTGCAGCTTCATCCTCCACTGCCTTGGTACCGGTCACCGATGAAGGATTCTCATTCTTAGAAGTTGAGAACGCCAAATTAAGGCAAGAATTGGATACTTTAAGAAAGTCTGGTGTTTCTGCTACTGCTCGGGGATGAGGAAGAGGTTCTCGTGGGCGAGGAAGAGCGGCTCAGGATGTTAACGATGAACGAAGCACTCCAGCTGCTCGGGGTCGATCAAGAACTCCTCGTAGTATTGAAGAAGCTCGTACTATGTCAACATTAGAAACTCAAGCGTACCAGTTGAACGCAAAAGATCGGGCTTTGTCTGAAATGTCCAAGAAAATCCTGACTTCGGAAGATCAACTTACTACGACGAAGTCTGCTTTACATACCAAGGACCTTTTTGCTAAAAACCTTCATGAACAATTGGATAGATTAACCTTCCAATTCCATAAACAGCCCAGGGAATTTTGGATGGCTGGATATAACGAAGCTATAGTTCATTTAGATGCTCGTATCCAGAATGCCAATAATGAGGGTTATAAACAAGGCTGGCTGAATGCCTTATGTGTATTAAAGCTCGAGCAAGGACATTTTTTGTGGTACTACTACGAGCCTGGAGTGCTTGACTTGCCTGTGCCACCTTTCAAGTTGGACATGGAATGGATACCAGCTCGCGCCATTCCTCGGAGCTTGATTGCGAATTATCTTGGTGACTATAACCTTCATTATCAAATTGACGTATCTCGTCCCTAGCATCTCTTGGATACTCCTTCAGTAATGAATGTCAGAATGTTGAAGGACTTGAATTTTATCAATTCTCCTCAGACATTAAATGATCCTCCTGCTGGCGAGGAACCTGTATCGAAGGCTGAAGGGAAAAAACCAATAGAATAGGATTTTCAATGTAATAGTTAGCACATATATGTAACTTGTAATTTATTTTGAATTTTAATGAAAGGCTTTCATTTTCTATTTGCAAATATGTATTGCTATTCTTTTGTACTTGTCTAACACTTTTACATTTGTGCATATGTATCTGTTAAAAAGATAACAATATTGTGCTGTTCATCATCCAAAAAAGTTTACAAGTATCAATGTTGCTCAATCACTTAATAATAAAGTAATGAGTATAAAATGTTTAAAATGTTTCCAACCAACCAAGGTTGTTAAATTGTGTTTGTCGACCAACTACAGTTGATGGGTTTTTATCCCCGACCAGCCATACTTGGTTCAATTTGAAATATTTTCTGCTCGTCGATCAAATACAGTTAGTGGGTTTTTATCCCCAAACAACCATACTTGGTAAATTTTTTTCATAAAATGTGTCCGACCAACCAAGGTCGATAATTTATCCTCGTCGACCAACTACAGTTAGTGGGTTTTGATCACCGACCAACTATACTTGGTTCAGTTTGGAATTTTTTGTATTTTCTGGAATGGTTTTACATTCTGACCAACATAAGTTGGCATATTTTGTTTCTTAACCAGCCAAAATTGGAATTTTTAAGAATGTTGTTCTTGCCCTTTTACCAACCGGAGTTGGTCATGGGTTTGAACTATTATGTCCACTAGTTATTTTACCAACCGGAGTTGATCACGCTAGTGTATGCCTCCTAACCAAAGGAGTATGGTGTTCTCGCTCTTTTACCAACCGGAGTTGATCACGCTCGAACTATCTTGTCCACTAGTTATTTTACCAACCGGAGTTGATCACGCTAGTGTATGCCTCCTAACCAAAGGAGTATAATTGTTCTCGCCCTTTTACCAACCGGAGTTGGTCGTGGGTCTGAACTATCTACTAGTTATTTTACCAACCGGAGTTGGTCACGCTAGTGTATGCCTCCTAACCAAAGGAGTATAGTTTGTTCTCGCCCTTTTACCAACCGGAGTTGGTCGTGGGTCTGAACTATCGTCTTCTTTTTGCTGTTGAATAGCGTAGTGTACAACACTAGTATTCTTCGAAAAACTTTCAAACAAAGGAGAGAAAAATTGTGAAACATCATCGTTTTATTCATGTTGATGGAACTGCTGTACATTTTACATCATTGATAATACTTGCGAAGGTGTTCAGCATTCCAAGCATTCTTGAATTCCTCTCTTTCTAGAGTTGCTATTCGGTAAGTTCCTGGTCGAACAATTTCTGTAACTCGGTAAGGTCCATGCCAGTTTGCTTCCAATTTATTATGTTTCTGAATGACCTTATTTAGCACATAATCTCCTTCTTTTAAATCGCATTTCTTCACCCTCTTATTGTAGAACAGAGCTGTTCGTTGTTGATATGCAGCATTCCTAATGGATGCTTTTTCTCTAACCTCCTCGAGCATATCAAAATCCAGTCTTCTCATCAAGTCACTGACTGGGGAATTGAAATTCAGCACTCTATGTGTTGGAAGACCCAACTCGGCAGGTATTACTGCCTCACTTCCAAATGCTAGCATATATGGGGATTCTCCCGTTGCTGCTCGGGGAGTTATTCGGTAAGCCCACAAGACTGACTGTAGCTCGTTAATACAATTAGCTTTAGCTTCACTTAGCCTCTTCTTCAAACCATTTAGCAGTGTTCTGTTCGTCACCTCTGTCTGCCCATTGCTTTGAGGATGACCTGGTGCTGAATGGGTCTTTAGGATGTTTGATTGTTGACAATAGGCAGCAAACTCCTCGTTGTCGAATTGTGTTCCGTGGTCTGTGATGAAGGCATGAGGGAGACCATATCGACAGATGATGTTCTTCCAAACGAACTGGTATACCTTCTCGTACATCATATCGATAAGGGGTTCAGCTTCTACCCACTTAGTAAAATAATCAACTGCGACGATGAGGTACTTGAATCTTCCTCGGGTGGTCGGCAGTGGTCCAACCAAATCAATTCCCCACATGGCGAATGGCCAAGGGGAAGTTATGGGTGTCAACAATGCTTGTGGAGTTCGTCGGATGGAGGAAAAACGTTGGCACTTGTCGCATTTCTTAGCGTAGGCTATACAATCAACCCTCATCGTCGGCCAGTAGTATCCTTGAGTCATTACCCTTTGCAAAAGTGTTCGACCTGCTACATGAGCTCCACAGGACCCTTCATGGATTTCTTCAATTAATTCTTTCACCTCGGAAGGATGTACACATCTTTGCAAACCTGCCATAATTCCTCGTCTATACAAAATACCATTAGTTAGTACATACCGAGCAACTTTATACTTCAATTTCTTGGCAGCGATCTTATCTTCCGGTAATTCTCCTTCTTCAACATATGCCCTGATGGGATCCATCCAGGATGGTCCTAAATCAAGGGTGATAATATTTATCGTCAGGTTTTCATCTATGCTCCGACTTTTTAATACTTCAATTGGTATTATTCTTCGCAGCTTGGTACGAGTAGCTGATGCTAGTCGGGCCAGTGCGTCTGCTCGTGCATTCTCTATTCTTGGTATTCTGATTAACTGAATCGCATCAAATTCTGCCAATAATTCCATTACCTTGGCATGATATTTGACCATTAATTCTCCTTTAACTGCATATGTTCCCATCATCTGATTCACAATCAATTGAGAATCACTGAATACCATCACTTGTTGTGCTTCTATAATCTTTGCTAAATTAAGCCCTGCTATCATGGCCTCATACTCAGCCTCATTATTGGAGGCTTTGAATTGGAATCGTAAGGCATATTCCATGTCAATCTCGTCTGGGGTGTTCAAAACAATTCCTTCCCCACAACATGCTGTGCAAGATGAGCCATCTACATATAATCTCCATATGGGTAACCCGTCTTCAAATTCCTTATCTGATAGAGTTCCTCGGTGAAATATTTGTTGCTTCCTTTCATCCTCCCCTGGTACTTTTTGCTCCTCGTCGACCATCTCTTCTCGCTCTTTTACCAACCGGAGCTGGTCTGAGTTTGAAGTTGATGATCCTTCTACATCCACAAGTTATTTTTCCAATCGGGGTTGGTCTGAGCTTATGTCTGTTGATTTTTTAATATCCACTTGTCCTTTTACCAACCGGAGTTGGTCTGGGCTCGTGTTTGTTGATCCTGTAACATCCACAGGTCGATCAACGAGTAACATTTGCTCCTCGGGGGTATCAGGATAAGTAAATTCTGCTATAAAATCTGCTACGGCCTGCCCTTTTAGTGATGATCTGGGTTCATACACAATATCATATTCACCGAGCTCTATTGCCCAATACATCAGTCTCCCTGATTTTTCTGGTTTATGAAGGGCTTGTCGTAACGGCATGTCGGTATACACGACGATGGTATGGGCCTGGAAATATGGCCTCATTCTTCTACTTGCTTCAATTAATGCCAATGCCAATTTTTCCAACTTCGGGTACCTGATCTCTGCACCTCGGAAAGCCTTACTTGTGTAATAAATTGGCTTCTGGACTCCATTCTCCAATATGATCAGTGCCGAGCTGACTGCATTCTCTGATATTGCCAGATATAAGTACAACTTTTCGCCCATCACTGGTCTAGACAGCAATGGAGGTGTTCCCAGATATTTCTTCAAGTCTTGAAAGGCTTTTTCACATTCATCATTCCACTTGAAAGTTTTTCGGAGTGTTTTGAAGAATGAAAGGCACCTATCAGTTGCTCGAGATACAAATCTATTGAGCGCTGCAACTCGTCCTGTAAGACTCTGCACCTCTTTCTTCGTCGTTGGAGATCGCAACCCTAAAAGAGCTTTGATCTTTTCTGGATTCGCCTCAATGCCTCGATGGTTGACGATGTATCCGAGGAACATCCCTTCTCGTAATTCAAATGTACACTTCATCGGGTTGAGCTTCATTTGGTATTTATCCAGTTGATCAAAGGTCTGAGCTAAGTCAACTAGATGATCATCAGCTTTCTTGCTCTTTGTCAGCATATCATCGACATAGACTTCCATGTTGCAACTGATTTGTTCGGTGAAAACCTTGTTCATCAGCCGCTGGTATGTCGCTCCTGCATTTTTCAAACCAAAAGGCATAACATTATAGCAATAAGTTCCCCTAGGGGTAATAAAAGAAGTACTTTCCCTGTCTTCAGGTTTCATTTTGATCTGGTTGTAGCCAGAGTAAGCATCCATGAAGCTGAGCAGCTCGTGTCCCGAGGTAGCATCCACTAGTTGATCAATTCTGGGCAATGAAAAATGATCCTTTGGGCATGCCTTGTTAAGATCGGTGAAATCAACACACATTCTCCATTTATTGTTTTTCTTTTTTACAATCACCACATTTGCCAACCAGTCTGGATATTTCACGTCTTCAATGAATTGGGCTTTCTGGAGCTTCTCGACCTCCTCTTGTATAGCCTGATTCTTCTCGGGTCTAAATACCCTTCTTCTCTGCTTTACAGGCTTGATCTCCTTATTCACATTGAGCTCATGACATAAGAAGTTTGGATCTATTCCTGGCATGTCTTCATGACTCCATGCAAAAGTTTTCTTCCTGTTTCTCAAGAAAGTTATCAACTCCTGTTTTATTGAAGCATCCAACGTTGAACCTATCTGGGTTACTCGTTCAGGGTGCTCGTCGTCCAGAATAATATTTTCTGTAGATTCCACCACCTGTCCTTTTACAAGTTGGGATTCATCTCGAGGATCCAGTGTTTCAATTTCTGTACTTTCATCCACCTGGTAAGTAGTAGTCTTTTTCCTTGACTCTATGAATAATAGCATTCTCGAGCTACTTTTTGATCACCTTTCACCACTCCCACTCCGAAGTTTGTTGGGAATTTGAAGCATTGATGTACTGTAGATGGAACTGCTTCGAACTTCTTCAAACCAACTCTTCCCATGATGATGTTGTAGGCTGACTGCACATTCTTATCCATAACAAAAAAGCGTATTCTCTCTGCTCGACAAGCAGGCCAAGTTCCAATGAATATGTCCAACTTGATAGTCCCAAGTGGAAAAACTTTCTCGCCAGCAATACCCAAAAGAGGTCTGTGATAAGGTTCCAATTGAGATAATTTTAAATTCAAGCTGTCAAAGCATGAATAGTATATGATGTCTGCTGAACTACCATTGTCTACCAGCACCCTTGAAATCACTACTTCTTTCATCCTCATTTTGATCACCAAAGGGTCGTCGTGAGGGTAAAGAACACCTGCCAGGTCGTTTTTTGAAAATCCAATGACCAGCTTCTCTTTGTTTATCTTCCTCGGACGATCCTTCTCGGCCAAATTTATTCGCTGAATGTACGAACCAGCTTGTGCCTCTCCGAGGTAAGCTTTTCTTTCTGCAGTAAGGTCTCCTCCTCCTGCATCTCCTCCTGTAATAACATTACAATCAAATGATCCAAAACATATGGAAAATACCTCTCGTTCTGGCTGCCTTGGTTTCTTGGGAAGATCGGGGTCATCCTCTGCATCATCTTCATGATCTCTCTTCTTTTTCTCCTCTGTTCGACGAGGAGATCTAGATCTCTTTCTAGTTCGATCATTATTTCTTCTTTCACCTCCCCGATCAACATACTTTGCTAGCTTTCCTCTTCGGATGAGTGTTCAATCTCGTTCTGAAGAGCTATGCAATTTTTAGTCATATGGCCATGATCCTTGTGGAACTCGCAATATTTATCCCTATTCCTCGCATCAGGTTCTGACCTCAGTTTCTTCGGCCACTTTACCTCCTCGCTATTCTTGATTTCTTCCAAGACATGATTAATACCCATTTTCAAGGGAGTGTAATTATCGAATTTCTTTAGGACTTCCCATGATGACTTATTATTTCTGGAACGTTTGTCGCCACCATTGCCCTTATGCTCTATATTTTTAGACTTGTCGACGTCTACCTTGGTGTCTTTATCTATATTCTTCTTTGCAGCCATAGCTTCCTCGGCATTCATGATTTTGGCCGCTTTTGCCATCAACTCTGACATAGTTTTAGGTGGATCTTTCGCCAAGGTGTAATACAACTTATTAGGCAACAACCCACTTATCAAGGCGGTGATTGCTGTCTTCTCCTTGTAATCTATAACTTCCAGCTTCTCGTTATTGAAACGAGTTATGTAATCTCTAGTACTCTCACCAGATTTTTGTCTAACACTTAGCAAATGTGCTACTCGTTTTACTGGCTTTGCTCCAAAACAGAAATTTTCGATGAACAACTCAGCCAACTGAAAGAAAGTTGAAATCTTACCCCGAGGAAGATTGTTGTACCATATCTGGGCAGATCCAGTAAGAGTTCCTGAGAATGCCCTACATCTCATCTCGTCGGGGACGCATAGATGTCGGCAGCAGCTTGATATTGCTCTATGTGAAGAACAGGATTTGTCTTTCCATCGTATTTGGGGGTCACCACAGAGGCTTTAAATTTAGACGGTGTTGGAAAATTTACAATGGCCTGGACAAAAGGTGTCCCTTGAACAAAAGTTCGTTGTAGGGGATTCTTCGCCTTAGCCATTTCTCCCAATCTATCTTCCAACCGCTGAAGAGATCCTTTCCACGCTTCATTTCCTTCCTCGGGCCTATTGGTTCGAGCAATTGATCGTTCTGAAGTAGCCTCTTGAGATCTATCTTGACGAGCAGCTGGTCGTGACTGTGCTGATCCTTCTCTTAGATCTGATGGTTGTCGAAAACTCCTCAACATGGTCTTAGGTGGACTCCTATTCCTCCTAGGGCCTAATCGGCTGAAAGGAGAGGCCCTACTTAACCTTTCCAATGCGCTGGCCCTTTCTGGGGAAAGGGTGACACGTTGTTCAGTATCTGTAACCCGTATTGACGAAGTTTGCCCAGGTTGATAAGAGAAATCATCAGATTCCTCATTACGATATGATTCAGTACGCCTGGATCGCGAAGAAAGTAAATAGGTTTGCCTCTGACCACTTCGATGCCCTGACTGTGCAGGTGCGCCGCCATGAAGAGTTTGTATGAGTTGCCGCATCGTCTCTTGCATGGCGGTTTGTCCTTGAGCCAGATTTGTCATAATCCCGGCCAGATCTGGAGGTGCAGAGGGATTTGGAGGATTTCCAGCATTTCCAGCGTTTTGATTGCTAGATTCTGGGTTATCCGCCATTGGTGATGAATGATTTTTGGTGAAAAACGATAATAACAAATCCTTCCCACAGACGGCGCCAATCTGTTGATGTAAAAAATTAGATTACTCTAGTTATTCAATCACAGATAAATAAATGAGACAAAGATTTTTAAAGTGGTTCAGCCTTGTAAGAATGGCCTACATCCACTGTTATGTTATTGCTGAGTGTCTAGGAATTCTCGATTACAAGTGATATCAAGAAATTCCGGTCCCCTTTGAATGAGGGTGATACAAGGTATTTATAGCCCTTAGGTTGTACATGAAAGGGTGTCACATTAAATGATACACATATGAAAGGGTAATTCATTTAATGTTCTTCAAACGTGCGCGTCAAGATGATAAGCATTCAATGAATAACTGAACTGTTGATTATCTGGCAATTAATGCTGTGGTCGAGGTGTAGCTCGAACCGCCTTAGTTGCTCGTCGTCCAAAAGTTACTCGGAGGATAAGAGTTCCTCGGAGGGTTGGTGTTCCTCGGAGTGAGTATGTTGGTCGGGGAAACAATCTTCCTCGTTGTTATTGTGCCACGTAGATTGACACGTGTCTTCTTTATTATTCGTCCACATCAGCGTACTAATTTTGGTATCAACACCAGCAATATTTCGAGAAGAATGTTCCACATTCCTCAACCTCGAACTGTGAAACATTGGGGGCTACTCTTGATACCAAATTTAGTCTGCTGACGTGGATCAGTTAAGTGGAGACATGTGTCAATCTACATGGCACTTACAAATATTTCTGAATAACACCTTGACTTCGAGGAACTCAACCTCCCCGACCAACTCAGGCGCTCCGAGCAGCAAGTGTTCTCCGAGGAACTTTATTATACCGAGAAACTCATATATACCGAGCTATTTAGGCGGCCCGAGCAGCTCAGGCGGTCCGAGATGCACCTCATTCAGAGCATTTATAATTGAATAATTAAGAGGATTGAATGCGCATTAAATGCTGATTATTATACAGATGTATACGTCTATTGGACATCTATGTATTACCCTTTCACATTTACAGCCTGAGGGTTATAAATACATTGTATCATCCTCATTGTAAGGGGACTCGAAATTTCTTGGTAAAACCTGTAATCGAGAATTCCCAAACAGTTAATAATAATACAAACAGTGGACGTAGGCCATTCATTCAAGGCTGAACCACTTTAAAAATCTCTTGTCTTATTTATTTTTTATCTGTGATTAAGTAATTAGAGATAATCTAATTTTTTACATCAACAATAGCTTTTTATATTCCATTTATCTTTTCACCCCAATGCTAAGGAATATATCTCCATTTACATGTACTCTATTCATTATACTCTATTTTATTTGTTGGTTTCAGTAATTAAAAACATTAGGGTCCTTACGTATAACGAATAAAGTACATGTATTTATATAGAACTAGCGGTGACCCGTGTGATGCATGGTCGGGTGTCATGCATATTGAAATATATTATTCCAATATATAATTTTTATTAGTAATGAAAAAATAATTGTAGCCATAACCATAAACATGTAAATTCAAGTAATATGATGATGCATAATTCTACGCATCTAGGAATATAAAGCATAAATTGAAAACTCCAATTGACCTTGAGTAAAGTTTTAAAGTATATCAAACATTCTATGAACTGTGCTTTATGTTGTTGTACTCATATGCAAACCCAATCCAAACCATCCCCTTTTAATTTTCTTCTCATTAAATTCATGAAGAAAATTCAATGTATGATAGCGCGCGAGAAGTGTGCGCGCGTAAGTGCACAGTCGTTGTTTTCGTCTCGCCGCGACTATACAATCAAACCTAAATTACGACTACACTTACGAGGCAAGCACAACAGTAAATCGGGTATCGAAAATCTACAGGGACGAGTTGCTAGAATTCAATTGATTTAATATTCCAAAATAAAAGTGTAAAAGGTGAATTACAAACTAAAAAGTAGAAAGGTGCATGAAATAGAAATGTTAATCTAGGCAAGGGTATTGAATCTATATTATGAAAGCGAGTAAAACTATAGGTTACGTCGAATATCCCTTACCTGGGTTAATTTGTATAAAATGATTACATGGGTCGACGAGTTATTACAAATGCGTCTCGTTTCGACAGTTAATTGAACCAAGGGTTGTCACGCCCCTGAATCCGCATAAAAGCCTAATAAGATTTTGACGTCAACAAATATCCTGGAAATTACGCGCGAAAGGTCGTAAGCACGGGACATACATGATATGCCCCGTTAAATCTCCTAGGCGTAATAACTAGGACAATGCACCCGAAATAAATCCGTAAACACCATTAGCAAAGCAAAGCAACGCGTCAACCCGAGTGAGTTCCATTCAAACACAACCTAATTTAAATTACCTAGAAAGCATATTAAAAACGCGGTAAATAAACGCAATAAAGAAACACGGTAAATTTACACTAGAAAGAAAGGAAATAAAGCATGTAAACTTAACCTAAAAAGCATGTCAATTAACTAGAAAGCAAGAAAATATGGAAAATAATCTATATTAATGGAAGGGATGATGAATAGTACAAATTACAAACCCAATTGTTGTCACACCAAATGAGGAAGAAAGATGAACTCTCCAACAACCTAAACCCTAACCTATAACTCTATAAAACCTATTCTAAGTATATCTGTAATAGAAACAACAATTTGGTTTATATAGTAAGTGGGAAAGAAAATAAAGGAAAAAGAAAAGAAAAGAAAATATCCAAAAATATCTGCAATCACCAGTCGACCGGTTGCAAGGGCGCGATCGACCGATTCTTCTTGTATAAGTGCACTGTCTCCTTCCCACGACATAAACCCAAACCTCGGTCGATCGGTCTCCTGGACGCGGTCGACCGGTACTCTGTTTTCAGGCTGCATTTGGTCCATGAAGAGGGGGAAAAGGTCCAAAACGAAAACGGGCCTAGCTTCTTCGTTCGAACTCCAAACGACGCACCGTTTACGGCCACATGATGCTAACTCAATGAACTATGCATCCGTGGAATTTCCATGAGCCGAATAAGAAATATGGATTGACTCAAATGCCCTTGAAGTAGCGTCTGACGAGGACACTTCTCTGAAATGCAACGGATCCTCACTTTTAGCGTTCCAATACCTAAAAAAGCACAATTAACTCATGTAAAATATGTATCTATCCAAATCTAAGGTTGTCTGGTTAATGGGCATAAATATAGGCATTAAGGACCATAAAAGGGCTAGAATGCATAAAGATAACGGGAGAAAATATGCAATATTTGATACGAATCACACCCCCTAACTTAAACAATGCTAATCCCTAGTAATGAAATAAAGAAAACCAGACCAGAAAGGGCGGTACAAGACATATATATTCATCGAAATATAAATACCACTTTCGTAGGGAGAACAATTGCATTTAGCGTATGCAATAAGCCGTTAAACCCCTAGGTCACCCTAGTGGACGAGTGTCGTCTCGAGAGGGTTTTTAGGGATGATACCCACAAACATCACATGGTTTCCTCAAAATAAACCCAGCCCAACATGCGACAAGCCCAACAATGGCGAAAAGGATTTCATACGCATTATTAGCAAATTGAACGAATTCAAAGAAAAGTCCAAATCATTTACATTATAGAATGCACCTCATAGAATTGAAACTTTAAAATGTGGGAGGGGAGCGAGTACATGGAAAGTGTGATTTGGCAAAAATTATATAAATCGAATACTAAATAAAGCAAGCATATATTCAATCCTCACGGGAATTACGCTCATCAAGTGAATTCACTCGAAACAGGGAGGTAACACACGGAACATGCAGGCATAAAGAGTAAATGTAAATGGAAACTAGGTCGCACACATGTCAGAAATGAAGAACGCTATATATAAACTGAAAAATCGTAATCTCAATGAAAGGATACCGCTCATTAAAGAGGGGAAATGTATTTTCACATATTATCACAACTATTATGACGTTTAAATTACATCAACCTAAGATCACATAGGACTTTAATAGGGTTGTAATATAGGCTAGGCTAGGGTATGAAACAAAGGATATGTATGTACGGATTCAAAGTGTTCGGGGATGAAAACTCGGGATAATGGGAAAATGCGGGTAATAGCAAAAATGGAAAACAAGTTCCAAAAGGCATTAGATATATCATCAGGGAGAGTACTCAAAGCTTATTGAACTATATACAACATTTTCAACTTTCTCTTTCTTTTCTTTTCTTCTTTTTCTCATTTTTCTTTTGTTTTATTTTGCTTTTTGCTTTCTCTTTTTCATCTCTTTTTTCTCTTCTCTTTTTTTTTTTACTTTTCAAACTCTCATATGCCTAAATTGCAACCGACATCATAACAACAACATTCAATCCCAAGTAACATTCCAAACAAAGGTATGGAAAGTGTATTTATGGGCTAAAACTCCAATTTAGAGTTGGTTATGGGATTTTGGGTTATGAAACTAATGACTAATATTTAGGATCAAAGGGCTTAACGTGGGTAAACATATAAGGGTGAGGTCAAGGCTAATATGGGTGATATAACAAAGATGTCCTATGATCATTTCACAAAGTTTATGCAATTCTAGAGTCAAAATAATATATGAAAATCATGATCAAGTAACACATTTAGAGTATGAACTCAATTAATGAACGACCAAATGAAAGAATAGTGAGATTACCAACGAATTCAACAATTTCAATGAGAAAAGAATAGTGTATACACTCACAAACGACGAAAGGTACAAAGCTTACTCGGTGTAAGTATATACAATGCAACAAAAGATTACTGAGTACTAAAAATCTTAAACCAAAATAATAAAACAAGAAAACTGCATGTGCTCATGGGATTAAAGCTTAATTCATGAAGTTATTCATAATATCAATAAGTGAGGACTAAAGTCTAATAACTTCTAAAATCGAGAACATGCATCTTTGAGTTGTCTATTGGATCGGGCAATTATTGAAATTTATCATCGGAAACAAAGGCAAAATGCCCAATAAAGGACAAAAAAGAAAGAAAATCTTTTTGAAATTTTTGAATTTTTCTAAGAAAAGCATACTAAGTAACTAACATGTGAGCAAAAACATGGACTAACTAAAAGAAATGGATAGAATATCCCACACCCCCTAACTTACAACTTGACATTGTCCTCAATGTAAATTAAGAACCAAGTCAAAGAGAGAAAAAGAGCGATATTACCCAAAAGTGGAGCGATCCTCATAAGAAGAAGTCCAAAGAATCTACAAAACAAGTTAGTACCGAGCATAGAAAAAACAAATAACAAAAATTTAACTAATTACACTAGACTAAATTAAAAAGGGAGAGAAAAAATAAAAAGCTCACTATATACAACCTACTATTTAGGCCTCACACTAACTATACACTGGAAGTATAAATAGTTGAGGGTCCACCGTAAAAACGATTTGACTTTGGAGGATAACCGGTGTACCCTCACATACAAGCATCCCTTCCGAAAAATATGGATTCCGTTTGAACGACGGAAGGCATGTGTAAGGCAAAAGAAATGAACCATCGTCAATTAAAAGTTTTAGGGGGACGATGGGGGGTTTGGATTGAACGGGTGACAAAAACATGTGGGGACTGAGAAAAGCTGAATATCCTCCTAATGATTTTAAATTGGAATGGGAGGCAGCGCACACAAAGGTAAAGATGCGGTTGTGGAAGGCGACTCGAGCAAGTACTCCTCATCGACGACAGGGTTTAAAACATTAAAGTTTGAAACCGAATCATCGGGTACTTGTGATGGTGTGATAATAGAGAATGAAAATGGGGACTAAAGGAATTCAAACTCATGAGATGAATCATCTTCGCATGAAGTTTGAGTTCCGAAGGAAATAATATCATTTTCAATGAAATGTTTATCATTTTCAATGAAATGTTCTTCTTAGGGGGCCAAAGAAGAAATCATTTCATTGCAAATAGATATTACGTCATTTTCATCCTCACTTTCAATATCTATTACGCGATGGGCAAAGTCTAGAATGGTTTGTTCCAAAGTAGGTAAAAATACCTCATTTGGTTCAAAACATTCCTCGACTTTGAAAGTCTCGGAAGCAAAATCATAGTCAGACTCAAATAATAAATCCGATTCATGTTCCCAACAACGATTTTCAATTTTCTCATTTTCATACATACGCAAACCCTCACCAAAAGTCATAAGTCGAGGTGCGAATTCTTGAAAATGGGAACTTTGAAAATTACCATCGGACTTAAACTTAAACTCATTATTATAGGAATTTAGTAAACTATTGCAATTTGTTTCAAAATTCCTATTATAAGGAGGTAAAGGCCCAAAATCATTATCATCATCATCAAAATTCCAATAACCTAAGTTTTGACTTTCGTTATACTCGCCCAAAGTCATATTTGAATCTGTTATACTTTGGGATTCTAAGTATTCACCGAAAGTCATAGGCTTGCGAGAATTTTGAGAATTATAACAATGATTACCGAAAGAATTGGAATAAGACATGCTTACCCCAAAAATGGCTCGAAATTGCGAATTCCACAAAGTAGGTGCGTGCGGGAAAAATTCGAGCGTTTTTAAGTGCTCAAATGTGAAAGTCCTGCAAAAATATTAGAAAATAATACAAATATAAAGAAAATACTATGAAATACTAAATCAAATAAAGTCTAAAACAAACTCATCCCCGGCAACGGCGCCATTTTGATAGCACACGAGAAGTGTGCGTGTGTAAGTGCACAGTAGTTTGAGAAATCGTGTAATATCAATTTAAATTAAGTTCGCAAGATTCTAATCAACCTTTATTTAATTCATACCCTAAACATGCATCTAAGGTGCATGTGTCAACCCATAAAAAAAGAAAGCATGTAACGCAAAAATATACTGAGACACAGATTTCAAGAAAAAATTCCTTTCGGGTAAAGCCTTTATTTCACTATGAATATATAAATTGCAACTTACAATTACATAGAGAAATTTGAAATGGATCAATTTGTAGCCAACCCACAAAGACACGCATTCTTGAACTCAGTAAGAGAATACACGCAGCACCCTCCAAGGACTCGCATCCCAAACAACAAAGGAAGAACCGTAGCTCTCCTCAATGACACGCAACCATAACACTTTATAGAGACTTCCTCAGCAATGACACGCAACCCTCGGTTGCAAATATCTCCCCACAAAGGTTGAACAATAGCAAAGCTTGTGTTCTAGGGTTCCAAAAGATTCACAAAAGTAATTGAGATTTTTGTGTGAATCAAAAAGATGTTTGGCACATCAAAAATCGAAGTCTTGTTGTGTTTGAACTCTTAGAAACGTTTTCTCGAAGACTTGAAAAAATACACCATCGAAATAGGTATATTTATAGGAAATATGAGATGGTGGAAACAATTCCCACGAAACTAATCGAATTTATCAGAAGCGGATGGATCGGTCCGGTTTTGGAGGCGGATCGTTCCGATTTCAGATCAGTTCATTTTTGAAAGAGGCTTCTTCGGTTTGCCTGCGATCCGGGGTATACTGGTTCTGATGCAAAGCGGATCAGTCCGATATGGAGGCGAATTGGTCTGGAGGCGGATCGGTTCGTTTTTAATATGGGCGGACCAGTCTGATTTCCCCGAAAATAAAAAATCTTTTAAAATCCTCATTTTGCTTGAAAAAACTTACTTCTTATTTTTATAAAAAAATCATTTTATAAAAATTTCCCAATACTAAGTATGAAACTTTAAGGGACTTAAAAACAAAACTTTACCAAGTTCATTCTCGCAGAGGTTATGATGTTGAAGACACTTTGATATTCGGATCCGTCGATGTAGATGCGATCTTGAATTTCTTTAACGGTGTACGGCGTACGACATACATATTGACAATGGACAAAAATGTCCTTAAAAATATCCCCCCTATGTCTATGCCAGTACATACATAAAAAATATATGAATTATCAACTAAAGACCTATACAAATCTACCCTCCCATGAACCCTAAAGATGGAAAGATACAAATGTTTTACTCTGCATCGTTTGTTCTTCAATCTTCAACAATCATCAAAGCTCAAAGCTTTTCTCATCAGGGTGTGCAACATATTGATCTTCAATCTTCGTACCTACACACATGAGATAAAGAAAATACCACGTGACATATCGAGTTTGAAATGAGATAAATGTAGATACCAATTTATGATAAAAATATAACTTAAATCTCAACCCCCCCCCCCCCCCCCCCCCCCAAAATTCAAACTCCCCCATAATATGATAATTCGCTCTTCCCATTTTTATGATGTCCCCCAATCGACAAATGAGAAGAATGAATCAAATAAGCAAAATTGGGGTGTCACGTTACACAAAACAAGGAATCAAACAATATGGCAAACGTGCATTTTGCAAGGAGATGCAAAAATAATTCACAAACTTTTTTAGATTTTTCATTTTTTTATACAAAAATAAGATACATTTGAAAAAAAATATGATATAAAAATCACACCATGGATTTAGATTCAAACAACCAAGTCATGGAAATGAAATGAATGGGTGTGAACACATTCGATAGGTAAATCAACCCAATCAATCATATGTGCATGATGCATATGTGTACCCCTAACGAATGAGCATCAAAAGTATCCTTAGGTGAAAAATTTATTGAATTTAGGTGACATTGACTTATGCAAATCAACAAATCAAAATCAAAGTGATTTCCACCCCAATAACGTTCAAAACTATGTAGCGCATTTTCAAGCATTTCAAGGACGTGCAAACTCGTTTTAAATTCTCCAACCAAACTCCCTCATATATATTTTCTTTTTAGAGGTAATCTAAATTCTCAAACTTTGGAGAATTGTTACAAAAACCTAAATGGCTCATAATTGGCATGAATTTCTTTTTATTGCCTTTAACTTTTTTGGGCTCTTTTAACCTCTTTGGATCTCGGATAATAAAATTCCTCCATTTTTAGGTCCAATTTAACGGTGACTTAGTATTCGCAAAGGCAAAATGAACCTTTCGCAATCCTTCCCCGTTTTCAAATAAAATACACAAACTCAGAAAACGGTTTTTATATGCACAATTTCCTTATCAAAATTTATCGCGCTAGGTTTGTTTTAAGGATAGGATTGAAGTGAAAACACCCAACCAACATGTGATAAGACAAGCACAATAATCAAACAAATCCGTGCATGTGTGCAATAAAGGAAACATGAGTCAAACATGTAGGAAGTAACACTTAAATACATCTTAATGACTCCAAACATTATAAAGCACAAGGATGAATTGACCTATTGTCTCAAAACACTATCAAATAGTCACATGAAAATAACGGAATAATGTTGTGACTCGGTCATCCTAAGTGTTTATCCATAAACAGTGCAAATAAAATACAAAAATCTTTTTGGATTTTTAAATTTGACCAAAACAAGTATGAATGGACACTAAAAAAAATAGAAAATCTTTTTTCATTTTTCAAAAATTTTTTAAAAAACAAAAATTTGTACAAAAAGTACATGTCACAACGCTAGCAAACATAAATATCATGAAACAAAAACTAGCGTATGACAAGCATGCAAACACAATCATCTATATGATATGACAAGAGAAGAATCATGTGCAAGTAAACGAGAATCAACTTGTCTAAAATCTAGTGCCTCTAAAAGTGATTTCCTAACCCAAATAGATGTGAAACGTCGTGCGGGGGCTTTGGGAACCAGGGAACACTAGACATAAATTTCCTAGGATATTTTCCGAGATCAAAACAAAATCGCCTAAGGTGACCTTTCCTACCACAATATGATCATGTGTAAATGGGTGGAACGACACCTGTGGGTTGACCTTTTCTAATATCCTTGGAATTAGTTGATCCTCTAAAATAAATAATGGTTTTGGCTTTAGCATTAGAAGCATGAGAATAAGATGAGCCACTACCATCACTATCAAACCTACTTGAGTCTGTCAAATCATTTTTTAACTTCAAAATTTTTTACTCAAGCAAAGAATTAGACTCTTTCAAAGACAGGGATTTCTTTTTCAAATTTTCAATTAAATTTAACAGTTTATCTCCCTCACCCTCAATTAAAGCAAACTTATCCCTAAGAGTCTTTTCACGTGTCGTAAAATCATCGATTAATTTTTTATTCTCGACGGCACAAACGGGAACCCTAGAATTTTTAAGTCCTCTAATTCCTTCTCTAAAATAAGGACTCTCTCATCACTCTTCTTTTTGGCAATTTTCAAAGAATCAAAATCAATACACAAATTACCAAAGTGATCACGACAAATATCAAGTTGAGTTTGAAACGCTTGCAAATGTTCAATCTTACTTTTAAAGAGAGAATTTTCTTTTTTCAAAACTTTAATTCTTTTGCAAAGTTTCAAATTCAAACTTTTTAATATTTCAGCACGGTCGTCAACTTTTTCAAAAATAGGCTCCTCATTAAATGGGCGTTCCATTGAAAAATTGCGATTTTTCACAAAACTGATTTGAAAACAAAATCAGTATCACACAATTTTGCGGAAAATAGGAATACGCAATAAATTAGCGCAACCTGCTCTGATACCAATTTGTCGACGTGAGAAGTCAAATTGTATCAGGGAAAAAACTTTAAAAATCAGGATCACTCGATAATTTAGAGTAACCCTCTCTGATACCAATTTGAGAAAGCGTGTAATATCGATTTAAATTAAGTTCACAAGATTCCAATCAACCTTTATTTAATTCAACCCCTAAACATGCATCTAAGGTGCGCGTGTCAACCCATAAATAAAGAAAGCATGTAACACAAAAATATGCTGAGACACAGATTTCAAGAAAAATTCCTTTCGGGTAAAACCTTTATTTCACTATGAAGATATAAATCGCAACTTACAATTGCATAGAGAAATCTGCAATGGATCAACGCGCAGCCAACTCACAAAGACACGCAGTCTTGAACTCAACAAGAGAATACACGCAGCACCCTCCAAGGACTCGCAGCCCAAACAACAAAGGAAGAATCATAGCTCTCCTCAATGACACGCAGCCATAACACTTTGTAGAGACTCCCTTAGGAATGACACGCAACCCTCAGTTGCAAAGATCTCCCCACAAAGGTTGAACAATAGCAAAACTTGTATTTTAGGGTTCCAAAAGATTCACAAAAGAAATTGGGATTTTTGTGTGTGAATCAAAAAGATGTTTGGCACATCAAAAATCGAAGTCTTGTTGTGTTTGAACTCTTAGAAATGTTTTCTCAAAGACTTGAAAAATACACCACCAAAATAGGTATATTTATAGGAAACTTAAATTGGTGGTAAAACATCTCACGAAACTGTTCGAAATTATCCAGAGTGGATCGGTCCGTTTTGGAGGCGGATCGGTCCGACCTTGGATCGATTCGTTTTTAAAAGTGGCTTCTTCGGTTTGCCTGCGATCTAGGGTATACTGGTTCTGATGCAAAGAGGATCGATCCGGTATGGTGGCAAATCGGGACGGAGGCGTATCGGTTCATTTTTAATATAAACGGACCGGTCCGGTTTACCCAAAAATAAAAAATCTTTTAAAAACCTCATTTTGCTTGAAGTTATGATGTTGAAGACGCTTTGATATGGGCGGACCAAGTTCATTCTCGCAGAGGTTATGATGTTGAAGACGCTTTGATATTCGGATCCGTTGATGTAGATGCAATCTTGAATTTCTTCAACGGTGTAACGGCGTACGGCATAGATATTGACAATGGACAAAAATATCCTTACATCGTTGTTTTCGTCTCGCCGCGTCTATACAAACAAACCTAAATTACGACTACACTTGCGAGGCAAGGACATCGATAAGTCGGGTATCGAAAATCCACAGGAACGAGTTTCTAGAATTCAATTGATTTAATATTCCAAAATAAAAGTGTAAAAGGTGAATTACATAGTAAAAAGTAAAAAGGTGCATGAAAGAGAAATGTTTATCTAGGCAAGGGTATTGAATCTAGATTATGAAAGCGAGTAAAACTATAGGTTGCGTCGAATATCCCTCACCCGGGTTAATTTGTATAAAATGGTTACATGGGTCGACGAGTTATTACAAATGCGTCTCGTTTTGACAGTTAATTGAACCATGGGTTGTCACGCCCCTGAATCCGCATAAAAGCCTAATAAGATTTTGGCGTCAACAAATATCCCAGAAATTACGCGCGAACGATCGTAAGCACGGGACATACATGATATTCGCCGTCAAATCTCCTAGGCGTAATAACTAGGACAACGCACCCGAAATAAACCCGTAAACACCATCACTAAAGCAAAGAAACGCGTCAATCCGAGTGAGTTCCATTCAAACACAACCTAATTTAAATTACCTAGAACGCATAATAAAAACACGGTAAAGAAACGCAATAAAGAAACGCGGTAAATTTACACTAGAAAGCAAGGAAATAAAGCATGTAAACCTAAATTAGAAAGCATGTAAATTAACTAGAATGTAAGAAAATATGGAAAACAAGCTATATTAATGGAAGGGATGATGAATAGTACAAATTACAAACCCAATTGTTGTCACACCAAATGAGGAAGAAAGATGAACTCTCCAACGACCCAAACCCTAACCTACAACTCTCTAAAACCTATTCTATCTAAGTATATCTGAAATAGAAACCAAAATTTGGTTTATATAGTAAGTGGGAAAGAAAATAAAGGAAAAAGAAAAGAAAAAAAAATATCCCAAAATATCGGCAATCACCGGTCGACCGATCGCAGGGGCGCAGTCGATCGGTCCTTCTTGTATAAGAGAACTGTCTCCTTCCCAGGATTAAAACCAAAACTGCGATCGACCGGTCCCCTGGACGCGGTTGACCGGTACTCTGTTTTTAGGCCGCATTTGGTCCATGAAGAGGGGGAAAAGGTCCAAAATGGAAACAAGCCTAGCTTCTTCATCCGAACTCCAAATGACGCACCATTTTCGGCCACGCGATGCTAACTCAACGAATTATGCATCTGTGGAATTTGCATGAGCTGAATAAGATATATGGATTGACTTAAATGACCTTGAAGTAGCATCCGACGATGGAACTTCTTCGAAATGCAACGGATCCTTACTTTTAGCGTTCCAATACCTACAAAAGCATAATTAACCCCTGCAAAATATGTACCTATCCAAATCCAAGGTTGTTTGGTTAATGAGCATAAATATAGGCATTAAGGACCATAAAAGTGCTAGAATTCATAAAGATAACGGGCGAAAATATGCAATATTTGATACGAATCAATGTACAAAAAAGATTGTATTGAAATCCTAGTCAAATCCTTATTAACATTGAAACAAAGCAAGGTAAAAAAATAGCAATAAAACCAAAAAGTAGAAAATAAAGGTCACATATCATCTGAGATCTACTCTATAGTTCACTAACAACAACCATTTTATTTGAAAATAGTAGAAAATAAAATTAAATAGAAATACAACATTTATTTTACCCTTAACCGCACAAAATACAAACTGAAAAAAAGGTTGGAAACTTTGTATGTAAACCTTAACTCCTTAACCTAGTAGCACCGTTTAGTAAATGTATCACTTACCCTTGAAGGTTTCATTTTCTTGACCTACGATTCACAAAACAAATTAGATTAACAAACCAGAAGTAGAAGCATACAAACAAACTATACACATAGAAAAATACCCCGAATTAGTGAAAGCTTCAAGTTCTATTACTCTAAAACACATTTACGACATGCATTGTTACAGTTGGATGGAGAAAGAGCTACATATTTGAAAATAATAGTGCAATGAAAAAATAACCAATAGTTTTAATATATTAATAATACAGGAAAATGTCTGTAATTATGATTTCAGACCAATTTTTACAAAAGGATGAAACAACATATGGCTTTTCAGGTTAAATGCCTTTTATGCATACTAACTAATAAGTTCAGATATATTACCCGTGACAATAGATATACACCACTATATAGAGTCAAACTCCTAAATTTTTTCAAGACCAAATAGGAAGATAAGCCTTGTATGTAAGTAATTGATAAACAAAAATGATCAAATCTTAACACATACATGTTTAATGAGTAATTAAAAAGACAACCTCAAACAATAGTTCTAATGAACTTAGATCACTACACCAAAAATGCCAAATTGGTACCCTTCAGCCAGCCTTGTTATAGTCATTGTCTGTGACAAGGCCATGACAAAGGCTTGTCACGGTCAATGACCGTGACAACCTTATAAATTTATCACGGTTTAAGATCATGACAGGTCCGTGATAATTTAGTCAGTAAAAACTCTTCCCTCTACTTTTTTTATCGTTTTGATTTCCCTCCCTCTTTCTCTCTCTAAGCGACTGCTCTCTCTACGATTTGGGTACGTTTTCTCTCTCTATTTCTCTTCCATTTGTATATATATGTGTATATATGTGCATGTGTGTGTATATGTGTATGTACATGTGTATGTAAATGTGCATGTGTGTGTGGTGGGGTGAGGGGGCAGGGTTGGGGGTGGGGGTGGAGTGGGGAGGGGGTGTATATGCGTGTGTGAGTGCATGTGTGTATGGGGGGCAGTGGCAGTGGGGGGAGGGGAGGGGGGATGGGGGGTTGCGTGTGTGTGTATGTGTGTGTATATGTGCGTGTGTGTGTGTGTGTGTATGGTGGGGGGAGGGTGGGGGTGGGGGTGGGGCGGGGGTGGGGAAGGGAGAAATGGGGCGGGGGGTGAGGCTTGTTAATTTTTTTAATTAAATTTTGATTGGTTCATTAGATATTGCCCCTCATATGCAAGTAGTGCCCCTTGTAAAGGAATTTATTGATTATTATTTTTTTACTAAATTAATAATTAGTGCCCCTTTCATATGCAAGTAGGATTGCCCCTCATTGTATATTAGTAAATTAATAATTGTATACTTGAAATGAATTAACTGAGTAGATGAATTAGAAGGAGTATGGGATATACATTTGTTATCGCTATTACGGTTGGATTATAGTAGATCGATGTTCGGTTGGTTAATTTTAGAAGTGGCATGACCACTGAATTATTGTCCATATGGGGGTGGGATTTTTTAACTTTTTTTAAAAATTAATTCGTATCACGAACAATATATATATAGTATGATAATTAAATGAAACATACTTGAAATTACATATAATACACATAGATACTAGCCTTTTAGTTCTTATGCGTACGCATTCAATAGCCCTTAAACCCATTCGAGAGTCATTACCCCTGTAATGAGATCTCTCGAATTGTCCCGTTTGGGACTGCATAATTTTTGTATAATAATATTATTAGTGGCTTAAAGTTGTTACTCTTGGAGGAAGTTCTGCAGTCATATCCTAATGTTCTCTGGGTACATACTAGATTGACAAGCGTGAGTGCTATTTCAATTGATCAATTGAAATAACACTCACACTTGCCAATCTACGTCGTGTACTTGTAGAACTATGGGGATATGCTATCGAATTTTTCTCGAACCGTAACAATGTGCATGAGCTGTTAAGTATATTACAGAAATATGCGGTCTTGAATGAGATATGACCACTCACCCTTTAGATGAGATGGAGGAAATAGGGATTTCTATTATAAATTGAATTTGAATTTGAAATTTAAAAATCGAATATAAATAAGACATAATTAAATGAAACATACTATAAATCTAAGTTTTGTTTATACTAATCCAGGAATATACGCTTCTTACCTTTAATAGGTGATTAGTTGTAGTAGCTGTGATGGGATATCCTAAATACAAAGAGTGGATGGGTGAGACAAATAGAGTGGGAGATGTGTTTCGCATAGGTGCTAATGGATTTGTGAAATACGCAAAGAGATGTCATAATGATGAAGAGTTTTCGTGTTCGTGTTCTAGGTGTAAGAATGGTAAGATGTTTGAGTGGAAAACAGTTGAACTACATTTGTTAAGAGAGAGTATGCAAGATAATTATCTATTTTAGAGTTTTCACGATGAATTGGAAGTTACTTTTGTCCCCGTACAACCTTCACAATAACCTTCAACAAGTAGGATAGATCTAGAAGGGGACGTCGTAGATCATAATATGTAAGAGGATTTAGTTGATGATGCGTACGTAGTTTATGAAGCGGAGAATGAGGTCACAGATGATGTACAAGGTTCAGGTGCTCATGAAGATATCACGATAAACCTTGACGATGACTACCAAATTTTAAAATTTAAGGCGACCCAACTGTTATACTCTAGCTGTGAGAAAGATCAAATAAATTTACATGCCGTGGTTGGTTTGCATAGTTTGAAGATGCAGTACGGTTTGACAAGAGTACAAAAAGCATCGATTGAACATTTAGGTATTCGGCACAAGGGTGTACGGGGAAAGTACAAATGTACAGAACTCGGACATTTTATACAAGGCTCTTACTTTTTTTCGAGTGAGCGCAAAAGATAAAAATCTCGTTGAAGCTGAAATGACTTACTATGGTGTAATTCTAAATATATTTGAATTGGATTATATAAGCTTTAAAGAGGTTGTATTTCACTGTGACTGAGTAATAGTTGAGGATAAAAATGATTGTAAAGTTTATCCTGACACCAATTTGATCATGGTTGACTTGTCCAAGTTGAAGAGCAACGACCAAGTGAGCCATGAGACGTTTATTTGTGAAATTCAAAAGGTCAACCAAGTGTTTTACTCGGAGTATATCAACAACGAGCCGTGGTTAATTGTCCTACATGCGCCAAAGCGTACCGAATATCAATCCATTTTTATGATAACCCGAATTTAAAATAATTTTTCAATTTGTAATAAATATTCCAATTTGTACTTTATCAATCCATTTTTAATGTTTTTAATTTATTTTCACTTTATCATTTTCACTTTTGTGTATTGTGTGTGTGTGTGGGTAGTAGGGGTGGGGGTGGGGATGCTTCGAATTTTTGGTAATTGTACATATTATGAGTTAGATGTTATTGTTTTGGAATTCAAAATTGAGGTGTTAAACAATAATAATTCATTTGGATTTATAGTAATTATACATATTTGCACGTGTTCTTCTAATTCATTTTGGATTTGTACTAATAGCAATATTTTTTTTATAGAAAATGCCTCATTCAGGTATTAAGGCGAGGACGATGATGCTGATTATGATGATGTCGTCTGGGCTCGGTGGTAGCGGAGGCGACGAGGGATCCTCGGCCCCTAGACTCCCCAAATATGGCAAATTGGGGATGGCCATTGAGAACAAGACGGAGATATTAGAGAGATCCCTCGAGTTGGTAAAGACAATCATCATCCCGGGGTACACTAGTTGGAGGCAGGTGCCAAATGGGCTCAAGTTATCTTTTTGGGCGGCACTACAGGGAATGTATTTATATTTATATGAATATTTCAATTTCAATTTTAATTTCAATTTCAATTTCAATTTATATTTATTCGCAACTAACATTGTATTTGTTGGATATGAACAATTCATCCTGGCCCCAGAACTACACGATTCCGTCTTGGAGCAGTTGACGGAGCAACACATGACGTGGAAGAAATATTTATGGGGTCGACACTTTGGGAAGACCCGATACTCCATTATCTGAATGCGTGACTCCGTCCCACCGGCGGAGCCGATCTCATTGGCAAAATGTCAAAAGTTCATTGACAATGAGATTGGGGAGCGACAATTGGCATCTCGCCAATCGGGGAGGAAAAATCGGGTGAAAAAGACAGATGTGCACTACTCTGGCCGGACGTCTTACGCCGAGGTGGAACATCGGATGATGGTAAGATTTTATTTTCCTATCAGTATAGAAATATGTTATTCTGCATTATTTTACCTTGCGGGTCGGATACTAATTTTGCATTATTTTATTTCAGGGGACGGGGAGTGACCCTGGGGGTAGGCCACATAGGCTCGATGCTTATGTGGATATTCAGACGAAGAAGGGGAAGGATAAGGAGGTGTCCCCAATTATCGCGTCCACGATTATAAGTAATCCGATAGTTTACGTTTTATTAATTATGTTCTAATTTTTTTATTTACATATTTAACTAATCATGTGCTTTTTATCGTTTCAGGCAAAGCTTAAGAAAGTGCATGAGTCGGAGTCTGATGTCGGCATGGCATCTTTGTCCACGGACGCACTCAACCAAGTGCTTGGCGCTGATCGCAAGGGGAGGACAAGGGGGTGAGCTAGTGGGTGGGAAAATCTAGGATCATCGGATTGGTGACGAGCAACACGGGGTTGGCTCGAATGATGGACTCTTATGACGCAAAGCTGTCCCGTTTGGAGGTCACAGTCCAAGATATGTTCTCATTCATGAAGCGTTCGTTGGGAAGAAAGGGTAAGGGGAAAGGGAAGGAGAAGGTGGTGGAGGAGGACGAGGACGTGGATGTCGCTGCTTCATCCCCGATACATGCGGACTCTGATGATCCAGTCTCCTATTTGGCTCCCTTCGACCGACCTATAATGACACATAGGTTGGCCGAGCGTGTTTATACACGACATATTTGATGGCGAGCGGATAAGGAGGGGGTTGAAGGACCCGAATACCATCCAGAGTATGCTAGTTCATGGACGTGCGCTTCAAGACGTCGAGGCCAAGGTGCTCGTTACGCATGTGATAACCGGGATGGAGAACTCCCCATTGTGGTTGTACGAATATTGCGACATGATGCATATTTAAAGGTGTATCAATTCGTATATCGTGTGGCCTATCCACCTCCTCAAACCTACCCCAGACATGTAGTGACATTATTTGAATTTTTTTAGATTGTTTTAAGTTGTTAAATTTGAATTGTTTTAAGTGGTTACATTTGAATTATATTTGGATTATATCGTGATGCATATAGTTTTGAATGTATATTTGCATTATCTCCATTTTATTTGGATATATGATGTTTGAATAGGTACAACGTTACTATAACAAATACAAATATACTTCTGGGCAGTGGCAATGGCCATACTGCCCAGCAGATTTTTTTTAATTCGCCAGAATTAGCACGGTCAATGACCATGACAATTTTTTAAAAAATGGTCACTGCTTTCTCACGGTCAATAACCGTAACAAATCTTATCACGGTTATTGATCGTGGCATGACCGTGACAAGTCTAATGAACTTATCACGGTCAATGACCATGACAAGTCCGTGACAACAAACGTTGTCACCTCCAGACTTGTCACGGTCATTGACCTTGACAAGTTGGACTTGTCACGGTCAATGACCGTGACAATCCGACAGGTTTGGTGTAGTGGACAGATAAAATAATGTCTAAACTTCATGTACTCAATGTCTGTAATCGATGGGAGAAACTGTCTCATACACACCAAAATCATTAAAACTTGAATACAAATGTCCATAAGTGCCTATATGTGATTTAACTAATAAAATCACTATATAAGGCATTAATTGACCTTACTACTTCACTTGTGTGCTATTAAGACTAAGGACCGCTATCTTTCAACCCTCTATCATTCTTGCCATTAAGACTAAGGATCGCCTCACGAAACTCAATGCCAATTCCTTCATTAAACAAATGTGTAGTAATAATAGCATTAATCTACAAATAAAACCAAAGAGAAAACGCAACTCATTAGTAGAAATAAAAGAAAAAATAGCATAGTCAATTTTCAAATTGCAATATTTGTGTCTACCAAGAATGACATCAATATTACCTTGGGTTGAAAAAAATCACAAATATATAATATAATCATTTGGAGTCTCCACTAACCAAGAACTTGAAGTAATTAACTTTACCATAGTTGAATTAGATAATATAATAACTTTAAAATCCTAATGACCTTTAGTATCGGCGTGAATAAATATCGACATGAATATGCATCTTGAATTACTCACAAAGTAGTGATAATATTGGTTAATCATAACAATATTCCACTGGACCATCATTTTCAATATACTACCAAATGAACAGTCATCAATTTGTTTTACAGAAAACGGAGAAGATAACAAACCAGTTTACTGCACCGAGAAAGAATAAATATTCATCTTGTATTCAAATGAGTCTTAAATATACAACAGTAATATGTTCCTCTTCTTACACATGGACAATGATTCACATGGTCACAAATCGATTCCAGTGGTAACAAACCAATTCCATTTAGATTTTTTGTTAAATTAGATAGGTACTCAAGTATTAAAAATACTAATAATGATTATTCATAGAATGCAAACCCTCATATGAAAGTATTAAAAATTGATGTCAAACAAAAAACATAATATATTTATTTTGATGCCCAAAATCTATATCAAGTGTTAAATTATCATAAAAATATAGTAATGTTAGTATAACAGAGGCAATTAGCTCTATTGAAAGAGATAATTATCTATAAATAAAGATAGTGTGATAGAAAAAAACTCAAATATAGGAAGACGGGCAAAGAATCAATGAGAGAACATAGGGTATACCTGACAATGTAAAACTAAAATCCATTAGATTTGCCAAATAGGGAACGGTTAATGAAGAAATAAGATAGATAGAGCTGCTACAAAAGATTATCATATTGAAATCAAAACAGCATGGAAGAGAAACAAGACAGTTGAAGACAAACAATCGATATATACATAATTCATGTTTAAGACAACACTAATATTCTTCTTTATAACCCAAATGTATCATTAGTACCCCACACAAATTTGTGCGCGTATCATACATGCATATAACATTATTCGTCAAAATAGAGATAGTCCTAAATGAATATAACCAAGATTAAGAGCTTTCAATAACGTTCTGATTATTGTATGTGAGTGACTATAAATTTCCATACTCTCTCACTATGAGTTATGAGTTAAAAGATTGAAAAGCTTAAAAAATAAACCACTACCAAGCTCCACACAATATTCATACACTCTCTCCTAACCACACTGAAACGGAAGATAATATACTTTTGACTTCATAATATTTATTGATAAAAACCAATGCAAATAGTTATTGACCTTAGTATCTAACAAAACCAATACAAAAAATTAGAAAGAATTCATATCATCAAGTGTTGCTAAAATTCTTAATTCCAGTACTCTCTTATCCCTTTCATTACCTTTTGTTCCTAAGGTCCCACACTTAAAAATACAATATCAAACTATCCAACATAAATATAAGAACAAATGTGATCAGACTAAACATTGTTTCTTTTAATTGGGCATATTAATAAAATGATTGTTATTCTATATCCAATAACATAAGTAACAATGAACAAATACTATAAAAGACAACTTATATAATATAGTTTATTTTCCCCACAACTTATAACTTCTAAATTTACATAACAAAAACTGTTGGTAAAAAAATAGAGTTCCTGAAAATAGCTTTGGTTACAGTCTCAAACAAATACAACGTAGAGAGGGAGATGAATAGTAGGTTTCATATACTCTAAACATAATAAATAAGATTTTAAAATATAATTAGAGCAATTTTATTGTGGGATACTTACCAGTCACATCTAATGCAACCATCAATGAAGTCTTTCCAAACTGCACCATTACTGAACTTCAACAGTATGCATCACCTTCAAATGGGTAAATTAAGTTGAAAACTATATAAAAATTGCTCATAGATATCAGTTAAATAAAATAAATTACACATTGGCAACGACATACAAAAAAGTTTAAGTAGTAGTAATATTCCCCCGCTATAAAGTCTTTTGAATCCAAAGCCATGTAGTATCACAACTATGTAAAGCGTACAACATTGAATTCTACTCATTTAAAATAAGACAAACCACAATAGGATTAATTTGTAAAATCATCAAGATATCGAAGTGTGAATAAGGAAAGCTTGTACCATAGCCCAGTGTGAATAAGGTATGAGCACGATGCATTATAATCATATAATCAGTGTTAATAAATAAAATATAAAAAAACATCCCATATTTGTTTTCCATCGTGTCCACTACGCAAACAAAACAAATAATTATTTTCACATTGTTCACCATTAGACAAAATTGTGATCTCTGTATTAGGAAGCAATACTTGCTTTAGTTCACAAGTGTTTCCTGTAACATTATCAAATGTACTCAATTTAGTTCGAGCATCAAATTTCAACTTTTACAAACCAAATATAGTTTTTATGTAAATAAATGGTTTAAAATTATGCCTGCAATAAGTATGAACATTTAAAAATAATGAGAGATGTTAAAACTAAGCATAATTAGTATTGTGAGATTTTCATGAGAGCCAACCTTTATACTTAAAACATTCTAAATCTATAAAAGTTCATTATGTCAGCATGCTTTGAAGAAACTCTCTTCCGGTGCATTATGTCAACATGCTTTGAAGAAATCAACATAAACGGAGATAGAAGTGTTAGTTTATTATATCCTATAGAATTTGATTCCTTTTGTACCTCTTGAACTTAATTTACCCTGTTTCCACATTTGTTGACATCACTATATGTTACTCTATTTCCAAATTTTGAAGTCAATCATTTGTCTTCATTTCATTCTCAATTTATTCTGATCATCCTCTAAAAACATTAGGTATATTATTAACAGTCGATAAACAACTAAATAGTTAGTTCATCACTTGTAAGATTTATCCTTTTCCATGATGAAAATAATTAAAATGGACCTAGGGAAACAATAAGAGATTAATTAACATAACATATCGCTAAATAATATCTTTCTTCATGAACCAAATATGAAAAGAAACTATAATATAAATTATAAGAAAAATGTAATTACCCAAAGAATTGAAAATTGTAAAAATATAAAGCTAATGATATTCATTTGAGACTTTTGTTGGGTTTTTAAACCATGTGTGTGTATTCAATATCAGTAGTGTAAACGTGGGAATAATCTTAGCCAAAAAACAATATCTAAACATGTGAAAGGTGTGGATATTTATGAATGTACATCACCAAAACATTAAAACTATAACTTTTACTTTCCTCATTGAATCCATTTCTGCTGCTTACAATGAATCTAAGCTATTAGATAACTTTGATATTGTCTAATCAACAAAAGACAAATTAGTTAATTAGAGAGTTTTTCAAAGCTTGTCAAATGAAAGTAATTAATAATAATCAAGAAAATAATAATCGAATTTTGTATCTCAATCTTGAGAACTTTAATGATTAGGGTTCAATCATAAAACCCATCTTAGAAACGCAAACACCAAAAACCAAACATAAAATCAATTATGGGAACTGATTAAGAACGTGACGTGAGTTATATATCTACGCTTTTCAATATCCCAGTTTAGACCAAAATAGCATAGAACCAGCGTCAACCAATGCAAAAAAATCTCACCCTCAAACAACGAACCTAAACTAACGATTTGAAAATAAACTGATAGAGAACTCACAGAACATAGAAACAACACAATTGTCATAAACTTCTTTTTTCTAAACAAAGAAAACTTACATAATGGTGAACTAAGAACTGTGAATCGTGTGACCGAGTAAGGTTGAAGTGATTATGGTGGCAGAATCGGAGAGAATTCAAACGATGATGGTAGATAATATAGTTTTAAAATGTAACGGGCATGAGTGATTCGAGGGCAGTTAACAGATTTTATGGGAGAGATTTTAAGAGCAAAAGATACCTGATCGAGTTCGTGGACACATTTTTTAAATTTAATGACGTGTCAGACATCTGACACATCATTAAATTTAGAAAATATGTGCACAAATTGGATCTCTATATCATCACCTGAGATTTTAAAGGGAATCGATTTTATGAGTTCGAAAAAGAGACGTGTTGGAGGGAAGTTAACCAAGCATGTGGAAAGTTATTGTATTTATTGGATTTTAAAAAATTAAAAAATCCAAAAATTTAGGGTTAATGGTTTGGTGGATGGGGAGGCAAAAAACTACGTCCGTATGTATAATAAGATTGTTGTTTTACTATTTTGAGGCTAGTAAGATATTATTTATTTTTTCTAAAAAAAGTATGTACCAAATAGCAGAGACAACACTTATACACCCAAGATGGTATTTCCATGCAAAATCAAAATTATTTTGTTAAAAACTAGACATCGTGTTGAGTCATGTTCTTGTCAGTTTTTATCATGCCGGATCTTATCGGGTTCGTGTCTAAACAGGTGAATTTTTCATCATGTGAAAAATCATATTCAAACCCAACCCGTTATCTTAACGTGTCGTTTCGTGTTCACTCATTAGGACAATGAATTACTTTGAATCGTATACAATTCGGCATATTAACTCATTTTTAAACACAATTAGATCCATTAATTCATTGCTATTACTAACTCTTTAATTTAGTAAAATTCGTTATGATTAAATTAACATTAAACTACATAAACTCTTTATAATATATCTTATTTACTTAAATTAATGGATCTTAACGAGTCTTATCGGGAATTAAAGGGTGAAGGAGATCAACACTAACCCGAATAGTAAACTATCGTGTCTTATCGGGTTGGCACTGATATGATCCAAAATCATTAAGGGTCCACTCATTAACTTATAACATCGTTTCAGTTAATGTCGTGCCTCATTTGACAGGCCTACTGAAAACCTTGATTTTTTAGCGAATTCATATTACGTGAAAGTTGTCATGGATGAAGCGCATATTTTGGTTAGACCTTATTTAAGGGGAAAACGTCTATTTGCCTCATTATATGTTCTAAAGAGCATGTAAAATGTCAATGGATATTTTTTTTGTTAATTATGAAGACTACAAATTGAATTATGATAGTTTATTTAGATCCTTATTCAATTTAAACAACTACATTTAAACCCTTATTTTTTAAGATTATACACTGAGTTATATAGTGTTGTAGACACGACCAACAAGTGTGCACAAACATGGGAGATAATAAAATGCTATATGTACAATTGTCACGGGCCACCTCTAGTATACTATACATACATAATGTCACATAAAACATTGATCAACATTGCCGGGGTTTTTCTTAACCTATTTTGAATTTATATAGATAGATATAATTCTTTTTTTACTATTGTCTTTCAATAGAATTGTAAATATCTCTATTTATCTTTTTTTTTATTAATTTTAAAACAAAATAGTTATTAGTTATTTCACAAATTTGATATGTTTAATATAAAAATAAAAGCTACTATCGTACAAAATAATTACCATTACACATGTCTTTAAATTTCATTAACACTAAAATTTTAATTTAACGCACAAAATCATAATAAGAGACCACTGAATATCCACTTAAATTGATTTTTTGACATGCATAATCAATGTGCAATAATGATTAAATCCAAAAACTCGTTTATTAAATTATGCCTCAAATAAACAAGTTATTTAGAAATGTAAAACTTCTCTTAGGCTGTGATTATTTTTTTTATCGGAATCTAAAGTCTGAAATCAAAATCTAATATGAGAAAATATGTCTATTTTATGTTTGAATGGACGTATTAAATCAAATTCAGATTCAATGTTCATATTTAGAGTTACTTTTATCTCTGAGATAAATTACTACCCCCAAAATCGAAAATTTTCACGATTTGATCGTGGCAAACGGCATTGATCACGAACTTGATATGTGACCATTTTGTCTATGACCAAATAGAGAGTCATGGTTGCCTTTCGTAATCTTAATTTTGGGGTCATGGTCACGACTATGGAACGTGACCAATGGTCACGATCATAAACCATGACCATATTTCACTGGTCACGGTCGTGAATCATGACCCCCTGCTATGACAGCCCGTAATTTTTAATAATTGGGTTAATCAAGTCTATTTATTAAATAAAACAGTTTGTCAATTCAATTTAAATATCATTCTTAGCATGAAATAAGTATCAACGAATAAGGATATATCAAAGTAGAGAACAATATGAGAAATCCTCAATGATCAAATAATACATATAGAATCGATTACCACCTCTATGTAAACTAAAAACTGTCTGACAAGAACTATTACATGCCAAATCTCTCACAATCATACTCTCTACAAATTTGAGTACAAAAGCTAGGAATACAGAAAACCTCACATCCCTCAATTGATTAAAAGAAATAAAACTAAAAGTAGATTGAACACCTAGAACTCCAAAACTCGATGGTGACTGGAATGAAATATTGTGTACTCGAGTGGTAAACTAGCAATTATGAGCATAAATAATTTTTTTTAATAGAAACTACGCTCTCAAAGGAGCATTTGATTAAATAAAAGAAAATAAGGGGGGAGGATGAGTGAGCCCACCTCCAAGGCGTACAAACCAAAACACCGAAAAAATATAACACCTATGGAGGCAGATCATACAGGATCAAACCTCCATAACAAAAAGAGTCAAAAAAGAAAAGAAAGAGAGAACAAAAAAATGAAAGAACCCACTAATGTGATCCTTTGTAGGTTTTGTGGATATGTTGAATCTTTGCTTCGCGAGTGGCATCAAGGGTTGTAATGAGTTTAATAACCTCCTCTTCCACTTTTTGGGGGTCCGAAATTGACATTTAAATACCATCGAGCTCTTTAGTGAAAAGATAGCCCAAATTTTCATCAACCTGAGTGAGCAGAAATAATAATTCTACAGTTATTAAATTATATGTTATACCCTACCCTTATTGATGAAATTTTCTTTAAATTATGCATTCAATAACAATATTTAAAATCAGTTCCCATATTAGAAGAGCCAATTAGTAAATATGATTTCCACTATATCAATAAACGTGATGTATCTCAAATAACCCTGTCATAAAGTGTATATATATATATAATCTAGGACTAGACCCCCATTTGTTGAAGGGTCTCATAATGCATATTGTGCCTCACACACACACACACACACACACACACACACAATTCATAACATAAATAAATACACATCATAAACACAAATTCAACCTTACCTTATTCACCCCCAAACACCACCAATAATAAAATCATCGTAACCATGTTTGTCCCAGTCCCCTTTGACGTCACCAAGCCCCCCACGATACAACACCAACCTTATCCACCCAACCTATCCATAATATTAATATAACAAAAGTGGTCTGATGCGTAGGGTCATCAACATAAGAGTAATATTTATCCACTCTTGATATAATTTCATAGTTTAAATTTCACACGTCACTAATGTATTCCAACGTCTTTTATACTTTATCTTTAAGTCTTCAAATTCCTTTAAATTAATTTTAAATAGTATACTAGTTTTAAAAGGGTGGGTGTTGCATAGATTCGCCACAAAAAAAAAAGAATTTTATTCCACTCACATCACATTAAAAAATATATCTAAGGTATATTTTTAGATTCCTATAAATTATGATTGTACTCATCTAGGATATTACAAGTATTATGTTGTTAGAGTAATAATTTTTTAATATGGCCCCCTTATAATTAGATTTTGGGAAAACTTAAAATACCAAAGTTATCCAGAACGTGATTTTCTACAAAAACTCTTGAAATATCTCAATTTACGCCTCTTACGGAGGTTAAAATTACACTTTTCTATAACAGTACGATAATCAATACATATACCTAGTCCCGTATTTCTCATTTTTAAGTCCTAAATTACCTTTTTGGGATTTTGTTAAAACACAAAACTTTAAGAAAATTACATTTTACATAAGATTATGAAGTTTCATAATTTTCTGAACATATTTACTATTTTGTAAAAAAATTAAGATTATCCGAGATCTTTAACATAATTCATAAATCCAAAATAAAGAAGTTAATATTTGCTAGACTTCCAATTCCCAAAAGTATGAATTCCTTAATAAAATTTAATATAATAAGCCATTAATTTAATCTAGTATCCTGATTTCCAACACATATATTTCGTACAATGTTAGATTTAACATTTAAATTATACCAAGAATGTACAATTCATAATCCGATTCAATTATACCAAATTAGACTAAATTAATCAAGTATATGATTTCATGAAATATATTCATTAATTTTTTCATAAAAAATAGTATTTATAAAGGTGTGATCAAAACAAGATAAACCTTAATTATTGTAAGGACATATTTTCATAGGTCCGTTATCAATTTATTATATCATATACCGCTACACCGTCGATGAGCATTCAAGAGCAATCTACATCAAAGACGAATCCGAATTAATCATGTTCTTCATCAAAAAGACTCCGCGAAGTTTACTTTGGTAAGGTTATGTTTTTAATTCCTTAACTTTTCACTTAGAGCTTTTGGGAGATTTTTACAAAATATTTTCTAAGTGTTGGAGCAGACTTTTTCGTCAAAATTTCAGAATGAGTATTTTTCTAAGTGTTGAAGCAGACATTAAAATAATATTTTTTTCGCGTCAGACGTTCGAGCAACATAGCAGGTCGTTCGCGCGAGATATCTATGTCGCGCGATCTCGTTCGAACGACAGCTGTCCTTCGTTCGAGCGACATGCTGATCTCGTTCGAACGAGCTCTGTTTTTTAGGTGGCGTGTTTTTTCCTATAAATACTCATTAAATGGTAATGTTTTCATTAAGAAGTCACAACGTTTTGACGAACAGAAACACTGCGAAAACAGAATTCTTTTAGGCTTCTTCCTTTAGGGTTTTAATCCTTTTTTGGTTTTCAATTCACAAAACTCCCATATGCTTTAGTGAATTGTTTTGGTTTTCAAGAACACTTTGCTTTTGTTCATCTTTCGTGGAGTGCATCTCTACACCGTATGGCTGCGTGTCATTGAGGATCATGCTGCGTGAAGATTCTTTTCTGACGATTGGGCTGCGAGTCCTTGGAGGGTGCTGTGTGTATTCTCTTGTTGAGTTCAAGACTGTGAGTCTTTGTGGGTTAGCTGTGCGTTGATCCATTGCAGATTTCTCTATGTAATTGTAAGTAGCGATTTATATATTCATAATGAAATAAAGGTTTTACCCGAAAGGGATTTTTTCCTAAAATCTGTGTCTCAGCATATTTTTGTGTCACATACTTTATTTATTTATGGGTTGATACACGCACCTTAGATGCATGTTTAGGGGCTGAATTAAATAAAGGTTGATTGAAAACTTGCGAATTTAATTTAATCAATTATCACACAGTCGCACTTTTTAAATTGGTATCAGACCGGGTTACGCTAATTTATTGCGTATTCCTATTTTTCGCAAAATTGTGTGATATTGATTTTTTTTGAAAAATCAGTTTTGTGAAAAATCGCCTTTTTTCAATGGAAAATTCATTTAATAAGATACCTATTTTTTATGCAAATAATTATGCCTGTTGGAAAGATCACATGAAATCCAATTTAAAAACTATTGACGAGCGTGTTTCGTTGCTTTGTGAAAATGGGTGGACTCCTCCCACGGTCGCCGTTAATAACATCACCTCTTTAAAACCCGTGTCAGCCTGGACTTAAGATGATTACAAAATGTTTAATTTTAATTCACGTGGTTTGTGTGCTATTTATGGAGCTGTCACTCCCGACGAGTTTCGCTGAATTATAACTTGCACCACGTCTAAAGAGGCTTGGGATGTTTTTAAATTAACACATGAGGGTTCGAACGCGGTTAAAGAATCAAAATTACAAAATTTAGCCACCCAATTTGAGACTATCACCATGTCTGAGTCTGAATGGTTTGATGATTTTTATGCACGTTTGTCGGACATGTTAACACCAGTTTTAATTTGGGTGAGGTGATTGATAACACGCTCGTCGTTAAAAAGATTTTGAGATCTCTCCCAAAACGCTTTATTCCTAAAGTCACTGTTTTAAACTCTTTGGGAGATTTGAAATCACTTAAGTTCGAAGAACTTATCGGAGATCTTCAAACCTATGAGATTGACATGTTTCCCAAAATCGTTAAGGCTAAGGATAATGGCATTGCTTTAAAGACTCATTGTAAGAAAAAGAAAGAAAAAGTTTGTGAGTCCGATTCTGAGGGAGACTTTGATTTTAATGATTAACCTTATTTGCGAAAAATTTAAAAAGTTTCTCAAAATGAATAAAGAAAATTCTTCCAACAAAAAGAATTTTTTTGAGAAAAATAAAAAGAAAGGAAAGGCCAAAGAAAGCGGTGAAAGGGAAAAAGAGAATGACTCTGATGAGGCGTGTGAGGAAGATTTGAGAACGTGACTTGCTTTGAATGTGGGGGTAAGGGGCATAAGTCGTTTGAGTGTCCTACGTGGCTTAGAAAGAAAGGGAAGAAAGTAGCCATGCCTGCCACACTTAGTAATAGTGAGGGGGATGACGGAGATGAGTCCGTAAAGATTTAGCACATGGGATGGTTGTCGCGTTTTCTAGTCGTGTGAGCACACCCACTTTGTCTCACAAGAGTGCACACGAGAGCGATGATAGTGATTTGTGTTCTTCGAGTGAGGGAGAAAGCGAGGAGGAGAGTGGAGATGAAAGTGAGCTCCAAAAATCTTTTAGAGATTTGTACACCGATACAGTGAAAACAAAGAAATATAATAGAGATTTAGGTGGTCATATTTTTGATTTGGAGAGAGAAAAGGAGGTTTTGAGGAAGGAGAAGTGTGATTTGACCGACACGTTGTCTAATCTGATAACACGTGTATCCTAACTCGAGAGTGATCTCGAACATGCCAGGGAGGTCAAAGTCAATTTTGAGAACGCAGCTAACAAGGTTAAAAATGTGGTTCTTAAGGGTAAAGGTGAGAAGTTAGGAATAAGTCATGACGGTGCTTCTACTTCCCAATTAGCACCCGAGCCGGTTCCCACTTTAGTGATAGATTCACAAGAATTTCACCCTCACCCACCTAGGCGTCCCATTCCTATTAGGAAAGTGTGTCCTAGAGTTTTTGAGAGAGGTGTTCCTAAACCTATTTATGTTTGCTCTCATTGCAGAAGGAGAGGACACCTTAGGGAATTTTACTTTAAGTTGGGGTATGTGTCACGTTGTGCTTCTACACGTGTTTCTGATACACATGCACCCACACATGATATTTTACATGCTCCAGGAGACTACATGAGAGAGTTTGCACATTTAGGTGAGCAAGTTAAGTTTTTAGTCAAAACTTCACAAGAATTGATGGAGGTTTTTCATAAGTTGTCACCACCTTTGGAAAACGCCTCCGCACCTAACGATTGAGTTTTAACTTGTTTACTAGCATAGGATGATTTTCATGATGACACTGTTTGCCTATTGCTAGTATGTATCATTTTTGCATGTTTTATTTTTTGAAATTTTTTTGAAAAATACAAAAAGATTTAATTTTGATAAAATTTTTGAAAAATCCAAAAAGATTTTTGTATTTTGTTCGCACCGTTTATGGATGGACACTTTGGATGATCGAGTCACAACATCATTCCATTTTTCATGTGACTATTTGATAGTGTGTTGAGACAATATGTCAATTCATCCTTGTGCTTTATAATGCTTGGAGTCATTAAGGTGTAATTAAGTGTTATTTCCTACATGTTTGACTCATGTTTCCTTTATTGCACACACGCAAGGATTTGTTTGATTATTGTTATTGTCTTATCACATGTTGGTTGTGTGTTTTCACTTCAATCCTGTCCTTAAAACGAACCAAGCGCGATAAAACTTGATAAAAAAGTTGTGCATATAAGAACCATTTTGTGAGTTTGTGTGCTTTGTTTGAAAACGGGGAAGGGCTGCGAAAGGTTCATTTTGCCTTTGCGAATACTAAGCCACCGTTAAATTGAACCTAACAAATGGAGGAATTTTATTATTCGAGGTCCAAAGAGGTTTAAAAAGATCCCCCCCAAAAATTTAAAAGCAATAAAAAGAAATTCATGCAAATTATTGGCCATTTAGGTTTTTGCACCAATACTCCAAAGTTTGAGAATTTAGTTTATTCACCTCTAAAAGAAAATATATATTAGGGAGTTTGGTTGGAGATTTTATAATGGGTTTGCACGTCCTTGAAAATCTTGAAAAAACGCTAAATAGTTTTGGACGTTATTGGTGTGTAAATCATTTGACTTTGATTTGTTAATTTGTATAAGATGATGTCATCTCAATTCAATAAATTTTTACACATAAGGATACTTTTGATGTCCATTCGTTAGGGGTACACATATGCGTCGTGCACATATGATTGATTGAGTTTATTTACCTATCGAATGTGTTCACACCCATTCATTCCATTTCCATGACTTGGTTGTTTGAGTTTAAACCCATGGTGTGATTTTTGTATCATATTTTTCAAAGTGGTATCTTATTTTTGTACAAAAAATTGAAAATTCAAAAATAGTTTGTGAAATTTTTGAGATACTCCTTTGCATGCGCGTAGCTTGATTCTGGTTTGCTACGCATTTTATCGTGACACTCCATGTTTTGATTTTTTCTTCTTATCTGTCTATTTTGGGACATCATAAAAAGGGGGAGAAAGAATTATCATGTTATGGGCATTATGGGGGAGACTTGATTATTAATGCTTTATTCTTATATCATTTCAAACTCGATGCGTCACGAAGGTTTTTGCTTTTTCTCATGTCTGTAGGTACGAATATTGAAGATCATTATGTTGCACACCCTGATGAGAAAGGCTTTGAGATTTGACGAAGATGATTGAAGAACAGTTTTGAGGTCTTGCAAATTTATTCATGGGAGGGTAGATTTGTTTAGGCATTTTGGTTTTTGATAATTCGGATTTTTTTTGTATGTACCGGTATAGACATAGGGGGAGATTTGTAAGGTCATATTTTCATAGGTCCGTTATGAATTTATTATGTCATATACCGCTACACCGTCGAAGAGCATTCAAGAGCAATCTACATCAAAGATGGATCCGAATTAATCATGTTCTTCATCAAAAAGACTCCGCGAAGTTTACTTTGGTAAGGTTTTACTTTTAATTCCTTAACTTTTCACTTAGAGCTTTTGGGAGATTTTTACAAAATATTTTCGAAGTGTTGGAGCGGACTTTTTCGTCAAAATTTCAGAATGATTATTTTTTCTAAGTGTTGAAGTGGACATTAAAATAATATTTTTTTCGCGTCAGCCGTTCGAGCGACATAGCAAGTCGTTCACGCGAGATAGCCATATCGCGCGATCTCGTTCGAACGACAACTGTCCTTCGTTCGAGAGACATGATGATCTCGTTCGAACGAGCTCTATTTTCGAGGTGGCGTGTTTTTCCTATAAATACTCATTAAATGTTAATGTTTTCATTAAGAAGTCACAGGGTTTTGACGAACAAAAACACTACAAAAGCAGAATTCTTTTAGGCTTCTTCCTTTAGGGTTTTAATCCCTTTTTGGTTTTCAATTCACAAAACTCCCATATGCTTTAGTGAATTGTATTGATTTTCAAGAACACTTTGCCTTTGTTCATCTTTCGTGGAGTGCGTCTATACACCTAATGACTGCGTGTCATTGAGGATCTTGCTGCGTGAAGATTCTTTTCTGAAGATTGGGCTGCGAGTCCTTGGAGCGTGATGCGTGTATTCTCTTACTGAGTTCAAAACTGCGAGTCTTTATGGGTTGGTAGTGCGTTGATCCATTGCAGATTTCTCTATGTAATTGTAAGTTGCGATTTATATATTCATAGTGAAATAAAGGTTTTACCTGAAAGGTTTTTTTTCCTGAAATCTGTGTCTCAGCATATTTTTGTGTCACATGCTTGATTTATTTATGGGTTGACACACGCACCTTAGATGCATGTTTAGGGGTTGAATTAAATAAAGGTTGATTGGAAACTTGCGAATTTAATTTAATCAATTATCACACAATCGTACTTTTCAATTATATCTACATAAATATTAAAATTTATTAAAAAAATTCTTTAGGTAGAAAATATTATCTATCTCATGAGAGGAGAGAGTAGAATTATTTATCGTCGATGTAGAAAAACTTCAAAAATAATAATAAAAAAATATCGTAGAAGAAAGTCCCTCCAAAATTTCTCATCAATTGATGAAAATAATCCCCAAAATTTGTATTAGAAACCCCTCTTGAAAAGGAGACGAATTGGCCCTCCAAAAATCCTTTAGAATTGCTCCAAAATTATCCCAAATATTTTTCCAGAAAAATATAATTTTTGGCTAGAATAAAAGAGTATAATTTATTTAGATGTAATGATATAATTTGTTTGTAAGATATATTAAGTTTTGGGTTGAGTTGTGTATTGAAATGAGAATGAAGAAGAAAATGAAGAGAATTGTTGTTTTATAAGAATGAGCATCCTCTGCTCATCATTTTATTCTAATTCTTAAATTGTAATTATTATTTAGCATACTATGTGAATAGTAATTACTATTTAGCGTTATCTGTTAATAGTAAATCCTATTTGAATTGTAAGCGTCCAATGTTGAATAGTAAATAATATTCACATATTTTTAATATTTTAAAATTAATTTCGATTGAAATAATCAATTAAATCTATACAAATTTAATCAATAATAATTTTCCAAAACTTAATATTTAACTATTAATAAATACCACTAAATTATGGGTATTACAATCTTTCCCCATAACAAAAGAATTCCGTCCTCGTAATTCACAATTAACCCCACATTTACCTGGGTCAATATAATAACACCTCACATAACTGAGTCAAATACTAACACCTCAGATAAATAAGTCAAAATACTTACCCCTGATATAAATGAGTCAAAACAATTGGGGGTATTATTGTCTCATCAAATCCTAATGCCCCCAAGTGGACTCCTCCTCAAAATGACGATTCCAGTGCACCCTCACTAACGGCATCTCATTAGAATGTAACTTTTGGATTCATTGATCCAAAATACTCACCGGTAGTTCAGTAGATGATGCATTCAAGTCTAACACATATTCACCCAAATCAATATGCTGATATGAAGCCTTAGGGTGTATAAATGAATGAAGTAAAAAAATGTGAAACAAGTTATGCGTCAGATCTAGGTGGTCCAGAAGTGCTAGATGATAAGCTATAATTCCAACCTTTTCCGTAATCATGAACGATCCAATATAACGAGGAATAAATTTTCCTTTCTTTCCAAACCTCATCACCCCTTTCATAGCCGAAATCGATAGTCACATCTGCTCTCGCACCTAGAATTCCATCACCTTCTTATTCTTCTCAGCATATCTCTTCTGCTTGTCTTAGTTTGCTTTAATCCGATCCCTGATCAACACAATCTTTTCGGTCATCTCGATGACAAATTTTGATCCCAATTGTCTACCCTCACCTAGGTTTAACCAAAATACAAATGATCGGCACGGTCTCCCATAAAATACCTCAAAAGGTGCCATACAAATTGATATATGATAACTGTTATTATATGCGAACTCCAATGTGTCTTTCAACTTCCCTTAAATTCCATCACACATGCCCGCAACATATCCTCTAACGACTAATTGACCCCCTGACGTGACCACAAATGTGTCTAGTGTGCGTGCTATTTAGGCTCAAGAGCAATCTTGTCGCTCAAGTAATAATCCGATAAGTCGGGTATCGGTCCTCAGGGAAAAAGGACGAATGGATTCGTGACGACGTTGGAAAGATAAGGGTAACCTAGCTTTGACTCAAAAAAGAAAGAAACGGTGATTTAGAACATGAAACCACTACAACTAGATGCAAATTTGATAATAATTAACTAATGAAACTAAGAATGAATAAAATGCAACTACGCTAATTTAACGAAAAGTTGATGACAAATGATTTTATGAATTAACTATGAAATGAGAATAATAGGTCGGGTTACAATCCCCCACACCCTAGTAATTCACTTCATAGGATACTAGACTCGAAATTAGAATTTTAAACGAACCCCGTCTTTAGTACTCCCAAGCATTACACATATGAGGGATTGTAGCCCGCACAGTATTTAATCAAAGGACGAGTAAAGCGGTGCCGTATTAACCAATACGTGCGTCACATTCTTAAGAATCTCGGTTACCTAGGGCAAACGAGATCAAAAGTCCTACAACGGTTGCACCAGTTGTGAAACACAGTTCATCTAATATTTTAATTCGAAATTCTATTTCCTATTATTGTGAATTACATCGGGTGGGGTTCATGCACCCCAACCCTTAGAAAATTAGCTAGACATGATTAATTTAGAGAAAAATAGAGATTTTAAGAAATAGAACATTAACTCTAAAGAAACTAATTGAAAAGAGAATTGAAAATTCAAATCAACAATTAAACTGCTGAGTAATTGAAAAGTAAAGGCAAAGATATTACCTGAATTGCAGACATTAAATGCAAACCCTTACATCTGAAATCTCTATGAAACACTAGGGTTTTTTACCACAAAAACCCTCTACTCCTAATTAGCTAAACTAAAAAAGCGAACTCCTATTATTACGGAACAAAATAGAATAAATAGCTCTTAAATATACAAGAGTTTTTTCCCCATAAAAACTATGAGAAAAAGAATAAAAGTTGAAGAAAATCCAAAGAGGTCCGGACCCATCGGGCAAGGCGATCCGGATCCCCCCTTTATTTCAAACAGCGAACCTTAGGCAAGGGCGGTCCGTATCCTTTTCCAATAAAAGTTACGGATCACCCCCTATTTTGGGACAGAGGATTTCTTTTGAGGCAGTCCAGATCCTTTTCCAATAAAAGGTCCGAATCACCCCCCTTTTTCTTCCAGGGTCTTTTCCTTGTTTTCTTCTCAACTTCAAATCTTCATAACTTGATCACCAGAGCTCGGATTGACTTGTCGTTTCTTCCAAAGTTCTTGAAGTTGAATTCTCTTCAACTTTCTGGTTGGCATCAACTCTGGACGATGGCTACAAATTTATGAAATTACCCTTTGACTTTCCTTCTTTGACTTTGCTCATTGCTTTTCCAGTTTCTTTCTCCCTCAATGCTTCAAATACCTGTAAAAGTTAGGAAAAATATACGAAATTAAATGTACATTTTAGAAGGAGTTAGTGCAAGGAAATGCGAAAATTACACTCATTTTACGTTATTCGAGATGGTAAAAGTCTTTAAATTAAGGGGCTAAATTCAGCAGAATTTGAGCCTAATCAAACCCCCTAACTTAGAACTTTGCGCGTCCCGAGCAATGTAAAAGAATGTAACATGGGTCAACTCTTAAAAATTTCATTTTATTGGATAGATTAACACTTTTGCGGGCAAGTGGTTGCATTGAGCATATGCAACAAGCCCTCAAACCCCTAGATCAGTCTAATAGGACGAGTTGTGTTTCGTAAGGGTTTGTAGTGAATATACCCGCAAAATTCGACTCAAAGAAAAACTCAAAATAATAAAAAATTATATAATTCAAACTTTTTCAGAAAATAGTCTTCATCAATGCATGTGCAAGAGTCTCAAATCACAGTGCGTGTGTGCGAAGCCAGAAATTTAATTGCGAATTTCCACTGGTTAACCATTACGTTCCTTATCCGAAAATTCATTTTGATTCAAATTCTCCCGGAGTTCTCTCACAAATGAATCTCTCAGAAGTGTGACTATTTATCTCGGTGTGCGTAATATCAAGAGTAAATGCATTGGAACTAAGTTCACGCACACAAATAGAAAGATGAAATTCTATGGTAAAAGGATCTCATCATCGAATTACGATTATAGGAAAACGGGAACATCGCTGCTAATTCACACCTTTAATCTCTTTTGTTATCTTTTTGTGTTTTAGCTCTCCACGCGGTAACCATATTTGCAATTTTTACCCGATTAGGACTTTTACGAGTTTTAAGGTGTAATGGGTATAAGGAAATGGGTTTGGGAAATTTGGAATCGGAAACTATTCTTAAGATGACCATTTAGTGCTTTTCAGGCCTTTTGCTCATCTTTTTTTTTCCTATTTTTTTCAATTGTTCACGCTTTTCTTTTCTTTCTATTTTTTTTGAGCATTTTTATTCTTTTTTTTCTTGCCCCTTTTTATGCACTTTTCAGACTTAAATTTTGGCTTTTCCAACTTCCTCAATTCTGGACCAATTGGGTGTTTTCGGGATGTCAAACGAAGGAAATTTTTTTATTTAGCTCAAAACGCGCTGCAAAAAGGGGTATTTTTTTACGACTTTTTATGGACAAGATTTTTGGGTGACAAACGAGGGCCTACTTCATTGTCCAAATTACCAATTGTGTTACCATATGCATTTCAAGATTATTTTAAGTTTAAAGACATCTCAACGCATTTTTTGGGGGAAGATTACACACTATTCCCTTAACCGATCAAAATAAGGGTATTGAGATTGTAATGACTTGTTAGACGTTGAATTGGAACATTGAGTTAACCATTAACTCGGATTGATTTATAAACTCACAAAAAAAATAGGCTCGAATCTCACCGGGTTGGTTAATCCCCACATTTGTTCGTTATGTCGTCTATGTTTGCTAAATTTTCATCTTTGGACAATTTTTGCTTTGTGTACTATGTTTTTACATTATGAGACTTTAAACCGAATTTTAATGATATTTTTGAAAAATTTAAATTCCAAGTTTTTGTTTATTTTGAAGAAAAATATTTTTGGTTTTTCTAAGTTTTTCAATGTTTTTTTAGCATTTTAAAAATTTGTGAAGTTTTAGAAATACGCACTCGTCACCCCCCCTAACTTAGACTTTTGCATTGTCCCTAATAAAAAGGACTAAAATCTAAATCAGGCAAAATAAGAGTGCGAAAAATAAAACAAACAAATGAAGAAAATGAGGATTTTTATTTATAATGACTGTGGTACATCAAAATGGAAAGAAGAGCATACAACCATAAAAACAAAAACAAGACAACCTACACAATCACCAAATAAACATATCACTGGGGTGGATCATAGAAGAAGCTTGGAGGGGGTCCATCAAAGTTAAGGGCATAAATGTGAGCTTGAATCCTATGCATCATGCTCGTGTCCCTTCGGTATGCCGCTTGATCCCTATTGTATTGCGTGAGGAACCCGTCAAATTTTCCCTCCAATGTTGTTAGGCGCGCATTCGTATCATTCTCAGGTAGCTCGAAATCATAATCATCTTCGTCCTCATTGGACCCCACCTCTTAGTCCCCCATCTCGACATCGGCCGCTGCTTCCTCCTCCTCGCGACGCTCATCCTCATCGGACTCTTCAGCTTCTCCAGCTCTTAGAATGGCACTTTGTTTCTCGCTTTTAGTCTGGGTCTCCTAACCAAAAGGGCTTGGGAGACGAAGAGTCCCGACATGATGACCGAAGAGGTGATCAACGAGAATGGAGGTAATGAACGGGGCAATAGGGAATAGGAGTAGCGCCCTTTTCATCCATCGTCGCAAAGAGGACATCGCTGAAAATGATATGCGCGAGGTTGATGGATAAGGTACGGTCAAATAGGTGGTACACAAGTGTTTCTTGCCGCGGGAGCATGCCGGAGTAATTGGAATTATGGAGGATGTTTGCGCACATAATTTGGAAAGTCAAGTGCACTTTTTCTCTCATCCGACCGAAACGTAAGACGCCTATGACCCAAACTTCCTCTAGCGCGATACGCTCAATGAGGACATCCTTTTCGACCGATTGAGAGTTGTTAGGGTAGATAAAATCGGCGGGATTAGGGAACTCTTTTTTAGCGAGCTTCTCGGCGATTGTCAACAAAGAGAATAGGATGCGTTGCCCCCGAATTCGCGCTTCAGCCATGAACTCACTGGTGCGTACCAGGGTGCTATAAAATTCCCGAACCTCCGTAGCCCAAATGACGTTGTGTGGATCATGCAAGAAGCGGCACCAACCCTTAGAACGAAACAAATTAGTGACAGAGTTGGGTAGCTTGTCCCAAAGAATGTCCCGTTCTACTTGGAAGTTTCGTGTCTGCCCAAAATATTCCGTATACCACCGCAATTCTTGGTTGGAACGGTATTCGGCGGGGTTATTATCAATGATAGCGACGGAATTGTATTTAGTGGGTCTGTCTTGTGTAGCCATGGACTGAGAAAGTGGATGGAAGGAATTTCTTGAGAGGTGAGCTAGGAGACTTTCTTGAGTTGGTGTGGGAGAGATGGGGATAGGGGTTGTACTTATAAGTGGGTTTTAAGGTGGGAAGGGGTGGATTAGGAGGGAAAAGAGAAGGAGGGAAAAGGGGAGGTATTTTTGGGAGGGAAATGATGGGAGAAACGAAATGGAGGGAAGTAAAGGGATTGGGGAAGGAGGGTTGCACCTAGGGAATCGTTTGGATAAACTAGAGGGCAGTTCAGACCGGGTGCACAGGGGCGGTTCGGATCGCTGAGCTTATTTTTATTTTTTTTAATTTTTCTGAAAGCGGTCCGGACTTGTGCCCAAGGGAGGTCCGGACCGACTGACTTTTTGTGACAGACTTCTTTTCTGCTCCTTTTCTCATCCCCTCTCGTAATTTAAATGCATTCCCACTTATTTTCAACTCAATTATGACCCTGAATTATGCTTGACCCTCATTTTTGAATCCTGGAGTGGGCTCAAAGTGCATGCTTCCTACCCGTAAATGTACGCTACATCCATTTATTGAACCTACCTATCCTATCCTAATTGACACCTAACTAATGTACACAAGAATAATCCCATACGCATCGGGGGTGAGACGACCTCTCAGTTTCAGCTCAATCTACCCCGTAAATGGTGTCCGACAAACAAATGGTGTCGACTTCATCCATGCATGCCTCTAGATATGGCTTTAGGATCTATTCAATGACTTTGAACGTGTTCCCCCCTTTTGGATCATACAACTCCACAGTTCCGTGGGGAAACACGATTTTAACAACGAATGGGCCAGTCCAACGGGACTGCAATTTACCCGAAAATAGATGAAGTCGGGAGTTATAGAGGAGTACCTTTTGTTCAGGTTGAAACTCTTTCCGTCGAATAATCCTATCTTGCGCGAGTTTCATCCTTTCTTTTAAAATGGTGGAATTCTTATATGCATCATTGCGTATCTCCTCTAACACGTTAAGTTGAAGCTTCTTAGCTTAACTGGCTTTATCCATATCATAGTTCACCCTCTTAATGGCCCAATACACTTTATGCTCCAACTTAATCGAAAGATGGCAAGGTTTGCCATACACAAAACGAAACGGTGACAGTCCAAGTGGGTTCTTGTAAGCAGTGCGGTAGGCCCATAGGGAATCGTTCAATCTAAGGGACCAATCTTTCCGGGTGGGATTGACGGTCTTTTCGAGGATGTGTTTGATTTCATGATTGGCCCATTTGGTCTGCCCATTCGTTTATGGGTGATAGGTCGTTCCAACCTTGTGAACTACACCATACTTTCTCATGAGCTTCTCGAATGGACTGTTGCAAAAATGCGTGCTATTATTACTGATTATCGCCTTTGGAGCGCCGAAGCATGGAAGTATGTGTTCCTACAGGAACTTTATCACCAATGTCTTGTCATTAGTCTTGGTAGCTATAACTTCCACCCATTTAAAAACATTGTCTACCACGACTAGGATGTATAGGCATCTTCGGATGATTTGGTCGGCACAATATTTAAACAGGAGGGGATCATCGTAGAAAAATATGCGCGACTAATTGATAAACCTCTTCTTATCTTGTGGTGTCCAATCGGGAGGGACGGATCCCGTGATAAGATAGTTCACTATATCCGCAAACTAGGGAAAAGAGGAGGCGGCAAAGAGCTACTAATTCGGGAAGTACTAATCTATGGGTGTAGGATCGCTAGATACGTCGGACGAGAGCCGTGATAAGTGATGGGATACGATATTTTCTACTCCTTTTTTATCTCTAATGGAGAGATTGAACTCTTGTAAGAGTAGGATCCACCTTATGAGGTGCGACTTTGTGTCTTTATTTGCAAGGAGATATTTTAAAGCCACCTGGTCGGTGAAACAAGTGATGGGGGAACTCATAAGATAGGATCGAAACTTGTCAAGAGAAAAAACTACCGCTAACAATTCCTTCTCCGTGGTGGAGTAGTTGAGTTGTGGTCTGGTAAGAGTCCGGCTAGCATAGTAGATGAAATGAGCTTTTTTATCTTTCCTTTGGCCCAAACTAACCCTTATCGCATAATCGCTAGCATCACACATAAGCTCGAATGGTAAGGACCAATTCGGATCTTGCATGATGAGAGCGGACACAAGCATGCTTTTCAATTTTTCAAAAGCACTTTGACATGCTTCAGTCCAGTCGAATGGGGTGTCCTTCATAAGAAGGTTTCTTAAGCGTCTAGCGATGGCGCTAAAGTCCTTAATGAACCTTCAATAAAACCCAGCGTGGCCCAAGAAAAAGCGCACGTCCTTAAGCAATTTTGGAGGGGGGAGGTAAGATATGACATCAATATTTGCTCGATCGACTTCGATCCCTTTGGATGACACGATGTGTTTAAGAACTAAACCCTCAGTTACCATGAAATGGCATTTCTCCCAATTCAACACTAAGTTCTTTTCCACACATCGGGCTAGTACTTTTTCAAGATTGGCTAGACATAGATAAAAAGAGGTGCCAAATACACAAAAGTCATCCATGAATACCTCTAGCCGAATGGCTCAACATGCACCTTTGAAAGGTCGCCGGTGCATTACAAAAGCCGAATGGCTTACGTTTGTAGGCAAACGTTCCAAAGGGGAAAGTGAAGGTCATCTTCTCTTGATCAAGTACATCTACCTCAATCTGGTTATATCCAGAATAATCATCTAAGAAGAAATAGTAAGGGTGGCCCGCTACTCTTTTAAGCATTTGATCGATAAATGGCAAGGGAAAATTGTCTTTCCTAGTTCCCGCATTGAGTTTCCAATAATCAATGCACACGCACCACCCAGTGGTAGTATGTTAGGGGATCAGCTCTCCCTTGGCATTTTCAATAATAGTTATGCCCGACTTCTTCAGGATGACTTGAATGGGGCTCACCCACTTACTATCCAAGATTGGGTAGATAATCCCGACCTCCAATAACTTTATGATTTCAGTCCTCACCATATCTTTCATTGTGGGATTTAGCCTTCTTTGCATTTCTCTCGAGGTCTTAACATCCTCCTCGAGGTGAATCTTATGGGTGCAAATCATAGGGCTTATCCCCTTTAGATCAGCTATGCACCAACTAAAAGCACTCTGGTGCTTCCTCAAAATCTTTAAAAGCTTACCCTAATGCTCTTCATCTAAGCTAGAGGAGACAATAATAGGAAATGTCTCGCCTTCTCCTTGGAAAGCATATTTAAGGTTGGAGGGTTGTTTCTTCAACTCAAGAGCCGGGAATATTTTTCTAAAAGGCACCATGCATGTCCCTCTCGATGGTAACTATTCGAATCGAGAAACCCAACTAACATTGCTCGCGTCCTCGTCCGACGCTCTCTCATGGAGTAAGTCTCTTAACTCCTCAATCTCTTTCTCAAACTCGCTGTAAGCTCCCTCTCTCTCATGACTAGACACTAGGCAAGCTTCTAAGGCGTCTCCATAATAATTTTCCTCAATGTGCTCTTCTACGATGTCGTAAATTAAGCTCACTACGTGAAGATCATCTTTTTCCCCTACTTGTTGGGCTACGTGAGTTGCATCTTCCCATTTCGAAAGTCATATTCCCAAAAGTGAGTCGCATCTTCCCATTTCTAGTATTTATCAGTGCGTTAGCCGTAGCTAAGAATGGGTGCCCAAGAATGATGGGAACATAATTTTTCGAGGTGAAGGAGGGCTCCGTGTCCCAAATGACAAAATCTATCGAGAAGTAGAAAGTGTCCACTTGGACTATCACGTCCTCAACTATATCCCTCGGTATCTTCACGGTTCGATACTCTAGTTGGAGAGTGATCCTTGTGGGCTTAAGGTCGCCCAGATCAATCTGCCTATAAATTGAATAGGGGAGGATATTAACACTCGCCCCCAAGTCGAGTAAGGCTCTTTCAATTTTATTCTCTCCAATAGTGCAGGCAATGGTGGGTGCACCGGGATCTTTATATTTAGGTGGGAGATAGTTAAGAATAACGGAGCTCATGTTCTGTTCTAGAAACACATTTTTCTTTACCTTCATCCTCCTCTTTACAGTCAATAAATCTTTAATGACTTTTGCATAAGCTGGAATTTGCTTTATTGCATCGAGGAAAGGCAAGTTCAATTTCACATTCTTAAGGACTTCTAGCACTTCATCACTTATGGTCCCTTTATGGGAAGGAACCAATCTTTGAGGAAATGGTGCAGCGGAGGGTGGCTTTACAACTACCTCGGGCTCACTAGTGTCTATTTTGTCACTCTTATTCAAGGATATATATTCATCCTTTTTTATGTCGGACGAATTCTCCTTATCTTTTGATGCGTCGCATGGGGGAGGTGATAAATCAACAACTCGCCCACTGCGAGGAGTGGTTACCGCTTGACACTACTCCTGATGTTCGGTAGATGTGGAGCTAACACTAGTTTAACCTTGGGGAGGTCTTTGGCCCTGGGCAGAAAACTTTCCCTTCTCTTGGATACTCAACGAGGATTGCAACTTGGAGTTGTTCGCATTCATGTTGGCGAACATGCGATCGTATCTAACATTTGTTGTAGTTTGAGAATTTATAAACTGATTTATGGTATCCTTGAGATTCCTCTGAGGTGGAGTAATATACGGGCCTGGAAGAGGTGGTGCTTACTGAAATTAAGGAGGCGGTGGAGATGGGACAACCTGTGAATGTGGGTTCATCGTAACTTGTGGTTGTCCGTAATTAAAACCAGGATGGTTTCTCCACGAAGGGTTGTACAAGTTCCCATGCGGGGCATTAAAATTTCCCTTTAATCCTCCTATAGCATCCAACTGCTCGGTGTGCGTGGCCTTGTAGGCAAAAATCATCGGGCAGGCCTTTGTGGAATGACCCGCCTCACAAATAGCACATACCTTTTCTTTCGAAACACAGTTGGATCCAGAGATATATCTCAACCGACCATCAATCCTATCTTTCATATCTCTCTGAAACTAATCGAATCGACGGTCTATTAAGGTATTATTATCCAAATGGTATAGACCAGATGTAGTCGGAGCGATAGATGCTTATCTAGGTCAGGATTGGGTATTAGGATCAGATGTATCCCATGCTTGAGTAGTCTCAGTGACATATTTAAGATGGGTCTCAGCATCGCTAGAGTCTAAATCCCAAAAAGGTCTTTCACACATTATTTGCACAAGCTGTTTGGAAGCCACTATTAACCCATTATGGAAGAAAGAGATCAAATGGTGATGTCAAAACCATGATAGGGGAATGCGCGTACCAACTCTTGGAAACGTTCCCAACACTTGTCAAACGGCTCACTCTCGTGTTGTCGGAAATCTTGGATTTGATTTTTGGCATAGTTGGTCTTGTGTTGCGGATAGAATTTTGAGATAAATTTGGATTGGATATATCTCCAAGAAAGTACGGAGTTCGGGGGTAGAGACCATAACCAGGTCTTGGATTTATCCTTTAAGGAAAAAGGAAAAAGCTTTAGGCGAATGACATCCTGTGTGCAAGCTTGGTCACTAAATGTGACACACGCCTCCTCGAACTCGCGGATATGCTGATATGGTTTCTCTGAATCCATACCGTTAAACATAGGGAGAATCTGGATAATCCCATTGCAAAAGTGGAACTGATCGGCATTATACGAAAGTAAAATGCAACCAGGGGTGACAGTCCATTCAGGAAAGAGTGAATCTTTCATGGCACGATACGGTAGATTTCCCTCTCCAGTGCCAAAACTCATTGCGTCAGACATCCTCGCGCTCTCTTCAAATGACTCGGAATACTCACTCGGTGTCCTAGATGTGTGACTCAAGGATTGACTCAGGGTGTAACTACCGATAGAGTGTTCAGGCGTAGGAAGTGGGACCCAAAATTGTGGAACGCGAGGTGTGTGGGGGCTTTCAGAGTTATACTTAATAATCGGATTTTCGTGGATTAGGGTTGGAGTATTTTAAGGAGTTTGAGTGTGTTCAGGATTTTGCATTAAAAGTTTTTGGGAGATGATGATTTATTTTTTTTACTTTAATTCTTTACTTATTTTACTATTATTTTTTTTTGGAATTTTGGTCAAAGTTCTAGATTGACTCGATCTAACCTAAGTCTACCTAGATCCCCGACAATGACGCAAAAATCTTGACGTGACAACAAATTTGTCTAGTGTGCGTGCTATTTAGGCTCAATTGCAAGCCTGTCGCTCAAGTAATAATCCGATAAGTCGGGTATCAATCCTGAGGGAAAAAGGACGAACGGAGTCATGACGACGTTGGAAAGATAAGGGTAACCTAGCTTTGACTCTAAAAGAAAGAAATGGTGATTTGGAACACGAAACCACTACAACCAGATGCAAATTTGAGAATGATTAACTAATGAAACTAAGAATGAACAAAATTCAACTATGCTAATTTAACAAAAAGTTGATGACAAATGATTATATGAATTAATTATGAAATGAGAACAATAGGTCGGGTTATAAATCCCCAACACACTAGCAATTCACTTCATAGGATACTAGACTCGGAATTAGAATTTTAAACCAACCCGATCTTTAGTACTCCCAAGCATTACACATATGAGGGATCGTAGCCCGCACAGTATGTAATCAAAGGACGAGTAAAGCGGTGCCGCATTAACCAATACGCGCGTCGCATTCTTAAGCATCCCCGTTACCTAAGGCAAATGAGATCAAAAGTCCTATGGTGGTTACACCAGTTGTGCAACACGGTTCATCTAAGATTTTAATTCAAAATTCTATTTCCCATTATCGTGAATTACATCGGGTGGGGTTCATGCACCCCAACCCTTAGAAAATTATCTAGACATGATTAACTTAGAGAAAAATAGAGTTTTTAAGAAATAGAACATTAACTCTAAAGAAACTAATTAAAAAGAGAATTCAAATTCAAATAAAAAATTAAACTCCTGAGCAATTGAAAATTAAAGACAAAGATATTATTTGAATTGCAGACATCAAATGCAAACCCTTACAGCAGGAATATCTATGAAAAACTAGGGGTTTTGGACTACAAAAACCCTCTACTCCTAATTAGCTAACCTAAAAAATCGAACTCCTATTATTATGAAACAAACTAGAATAAATAGCTCCGAAATATACAAGAGTTTGACCCCATAAAAACTCTAAGAAAAAGAATAAAAGTTGAAGAAAATCCAAAGAGGTCCGGACCCATCGGGTAAGGCGGTCCAGATCCCCCCTTTATTTCAAACAGCGAACCTTAGGCAAGGGTGGTCAGGATCCTTTTTGGAAAAAGGTTCGGGTCGCACCCCTTTTTGAGACAGTGGATTTTTCCCAAGGAGGTCCGGATCCTTTTCCGATAAAAGATCCCGATTGCCCCCTATTTTGGGACAGAGGATTTCTTTTGAGGCGGTCTGGATAATTTTCCAATAAAAGGTCTTGATCGCCCCCTTTTTCTTTCAGGGGTCTTTTCCTTATTTTCTTCTCAACTTCAAATCTTCGTAACTTGATCACCGTAGCTCGGATTGACTTGTCGTTTCTTCCAAAGTTCTTGAAATTGAATTCTATTCAACTTTTTAGTTCGCTTTAACTCCGGACGACGACTACAAATTTATGAAATTACCCTTTGACTTTCCTTCTTTAACTTTGCTCATTGCTTTTCCAGTTTCTTTCTACCTCAATGCTTCAAATACCTGCAAAACTTAGGAGAAATACACGAAACTAGATGTACTTGTTAGAAGGAGTTAGCGTCAAGCAAATGCAATAATTACACTCATTTTACGTTATTCAATATGGTAAAACTATCTAAATTAAGGGGCTAAATTCGGAAGAATTTGATCCTAATCACCCCCTCGATTTGTCAATGCGTTTGCGTATGGTATGTCGTGCTAAGGTACCGCTTAGTCGCCATGGCCTGATGAAAACTCTACTAAAAATGTGCCATAAATGTAGAGCCTCGATAAAAAATGATTAATGACGGGACCCCTTGTAGTCGAACTATCTCAAACACATACCAATGTGCAAGCTGTTCGATTGAATAATCCGTATGAACGACCAAAATGGGAACCACCTTTGTGAAGTGATCAAAATCAACCAAATAGAATCATGTTGTACAGGTGTAAAAGGTATCCCCGTGATGAAAACCATCGAGATACTATCCCACTTTCACTTAGGAATGAGTAGAGGTCAAAACATACCAAACGACTTCTGATGCTCTAACTTCATCATCTAACAAGTAATGCATCTAGATACGAACTCGGCCACATCCTTCTTCATACTGACCCACCAACACAGTCGCTTCATATCTTAGTAAATTTTGTCCCTACTTGGGTGTACCGCAAAATGCAAACACGTGCCTCCTCCATAACTGCTCGTCTTAACTCTTCGTCCAAGGGTATCACCATCCTAACCTTGTAACGCAATCCACCATTATACTCCAGTAAAAAGAACACCGGTAGTGAGAAGCTCCGTCACCTTCCCCTTACACATCCTGTGACTATCTCCGAACCACACTTACCATGTTTTCTTAAGTTACTATAAGCAAAATTATGAGTGCCCTAATCAACTCGCCAATCATATTAACTAAGCCCCATTCGACGGCATGAAGAGCTGAAAGACTACCATTAGGTCGTCGACCCAATGCGTCTGCCTCCGCGTTAGTCTTCCTCGGGTGATAGTGCATCATGAACTTGTAATCTTTGATGAATTCAAACCACCCGCATTGACACATATTCAGAATTTTTTGGTGTACACGGATAGTGTAGGCTCTTGTGATCACTAAGGAGCCTAAAGTTATCACCCGAGAGATAGTGCCTCCATGCAAGCAACACAAATACTATGGCCCCTCCGCCACTAGAACCCCACCTAATCCTTATAAAAAAGTGTCGGTGTAAACTAATAACTCTACTCAACTCTTAGGCAAAGCAAGAATCGGTGTAGAAGTCAATTTCTCCTTGAGAGTGTTGAACGCATGCTGACACTTATCTGTCTAAACGAATGGATCAACCTTATTTGTTAACTCGATCATTATTCCCTCTAACTCGAAAAAACAAGAATAAATGTACGATAATAACTGACCAACCCCAAAAATCTACGGACCTCAGTAGGTGTTATGGGCTATCCCCAATCCAACACGGTTAACACCTTACCCGGATCCACGGATAATCCCTTAGCCAATACCACATACACCCAAAACTTCACTGCTCGCTTCCAAAACTCGCATTTGGGGAACTTTACATAAAACTTATGCTCTCTTAGCATTTGTAATTCAATTATCAAATGTCGGGCATACTTTTCCTCTATTTGTGAATATATCAGAATATCATAAAAAAGACTGATAAACTGGTCCAAATATGATCGGAACACCCGATTCATTAAGTCCATGAATATAACTAGAATATTAGTCAACCCAAATGACATCACTAAGAACTTATAAGACCCATAAAAAGTCAATAATGTTTTGTTAGGCACATCCTCCTCTTTCACTCTCAACTGGTGATAACGGGATCGTAAATGAAGCTCCCTCGAAGTGATCGAAAAGATCATCGATCCTCGATAGTGGGCGCTTATTCTTCACTGTCACCTTATTCAATTCGAAGTAGTTAAGACACAATCGCACAAAACCATCCTTTTTCTTTATGATCAAAATGTGTGCACCCCAAGGTTAAGTTCTACGTCAAATGAATCCATGTTAAGCAATTATTTAATCTGATCTCTAAGCTCCTTCAACTCCATAGGAGCCATATGATACGGTTCTCTAGCTATCAGCTTCGTGTCTAATGCTAAGTCTATCATAAAAATCAATCTCTCGACTAGGAGGTAAACTCAAAATCTCATTAAACACATCGGTAAACTCCTAAACTACTGGAATCATATTTAGAGACACTTTGGTCTACTCATCAATAAAGTACACGGGTGAAATAGTCCCACCCTCACGTCTAGGCATATCATCTAAATACATCTCTTGACCCTGTGTAGAAAACACGATGGCTCTATCTACATAATATATTTAAGGCCAATAATTACATAACCAATCCTCCCCAATATAACATCATATGTGTGGGTATCTAAAATAAACAAGTTAGCTACAAAGCGCAACCTACCAACATCAATGCCTACCCCATCATAAGTCTCAGTAATAACAGTGGATATACCTAACGGAGGAGCTATTGATAATCGCCTAGTGCAGGGATCCAAAGTCATCCCAGATAAACGCACAAAGTGTTATACAACAAAATTCATGTGTGGCCCCTTGTCAAATAAAACTCATTCTAATACTTCATGAATGGAAGACGCACCATCAAGGCCCCGACCTACCTTCCAGTCACTTTTGGATCCTCCCTTAGTCTTGGTCCCACCTGGTTGGACCCATTTATGGAAGTTCATCTCATGCTTGATGTATTTTTAAAAAATAAAATGAGTGATGCATCTACTATCTAAGCATACTTAGTATATGATGGATTCGCAAGGCAAATGATACATTTAACAAAACACCCAGTATTTTTTTCCTTGGTTTTCACATCTTCAAAAATAAAATAAAAATAGGTTCGTAAAATCCTTCTCACATTCTACAACAATACGTGCCCCTTGTTGGGGTAGATGAAACCGTGTCTTCTTTTGAGCTCAAATAAACTCGGTGAACTACTTATCGCTTTACCTCTCCATAATCTCGGTATATACTTTCACCAAATGTATTATTAAATAGGTAAAAAGAGTCCTACGCTCAATATTTTTGAACTCTCGACCGAATTAAACACCATGCATGGTACATCCCACGAATGAAAAATAAATAAGGAACCCTCTTGATATACTTCGGTCTAGTCAGGTCGTTTTTTAGGATAACTGGAACTAGACTCCTTAAAAATTAAGCAATATAATAAGAATGCAAAGAAAATGGACGTATCACAAAATGCTAAATGGATTACTAGAATGGACTTATGGAACCTACGTTGCCTATGACCATGTTCTGATACTAACCATGACACCTCATAATTTTTAATCACTAGTTTGATCAAGCCTATTTATTAAATAAAATAGTTTATCAATTCAAATATAAATATCATCCTTAGCATGAAATAAGAATCAACGAATAAGGATATATGAAGCAGAGAACGAGATGAGAAATCCTCAATGAACATATAATACAGATGGAATCGATTACCACCTAGATATAAAATAAAAACTATTGGAGAAGAACTAGTACTTGCCAAATCTCCCAAAATCATATTGTCTACAAATCTAAATACAAATTCTACGAATACAGTAAACCTCGCATCCCTCAATAGATTAAAAGAAATAAAATTAAAAGTAGGTTCAACATCTACATCTCCAAAACTTAATGGTAGCTGAAATGAAAGACTGTGTACTCGAGTGGAAAACTAGGTCGGGTACACTGGAGCAACTAAAACAATGCGACGGGGTAGACCCACCGCAACAAGATAATAACTACGCTCTTAAGTAGTAAAACTATCAATCATGAGCATAAATAATAATTCTACAGTTATTAAATACATTGTTATGCCCAACCCTTACCGATGTAATTTCCTTTAAATTGTGCATTCAACATCAATATTTAAAATCCTCATAGTTCGCATATTAGAAGAGAAAATTAGTCAATATAATTTTCACTCTGTCAATAGATGTGATGTATCCCAAAAAACCATGCCATATAGTGTGTGTGTGTGTATAAATTGGGACTAGCCTCCCATTTGTTGAGGGGTCTCACAACGTCTAACGTGCCTATAATATATATATATATATATATATATATATATATATATATATATATATATATATATATATATATATATATATATATATATATATATATAATCAAATTAAATCTTTCATTTCTAAATAAGGTCCATGAGCATATCTAGGACCTCACGCATGAAATTCATAACATAAATAAATCCCCATCATAAACACAAATCCAACCTCACATTATCCACCCCAAACATTGCCAATAATAAAATCATTGTAATCGTGTCTGGCCCCCAGTCCCCTTTGAGGTCACCAAGCCCCATGATACGAAACCAACCTTATCCACCCAACTTATCCATAAAAATAATATGACAAAAGTACCCCGTGTGTAGGGTCATCAACATAAGAGTAATATTTATCTACTCTCGATACAAATTCAGAATTTAAGTTGAACATGTCACTAGTGTATTCCAATGTCTTTTATAATTTATCTTTAAGTCTTCAAACTCCCTTAAATTACTTCTAAATGTTATATTACCTTTAAAAGGGCAGGTGAGGCATAGATTTTCCACAAAAATAAAAAAGAATTTTATTCCATTCACGTCATATAAAAAAATACATTTTAGGCATATTTTCCAATGCCTATAAATTACGGTACTCATTTAGGACATTATAAGTACTATGCTCTAAAAAAAATTTTGTTAATATGTGCCCCTTATAATTGGATTTTGGATAAACTTAAAATATGAAAGTTGTCCAGAATGTGATTTTCTATAAAAATACGCGAAACATCTCAATTTACGCCCTTTACTGGGGTTCAAAGTACATTTGCTACAAAAAATACATTTTCTATAACGTTACTATATGTCGATAAATATACCTAGTCTGATGTTTCTCATTTTTATGGTTCTAAATTACCTTTTTGGATTTTATTAAACATGAAACTTTTAGAAAATTACATTTTACATAAGACTATGAAGTTTCATAATTTTCTGAGCATATTTACTATTTTTTTTTAAATTGAGATTATACTAGATCTTCAACATAATTCACAAACCCTAAATGAAGAAGTTAATATTTAGTAGAACCCCAATTCCCAAAAGTATGAATTCCTCAATCAAATTTAACACAATAAGCCATGGATTTAATCTACTATCATGATTTCAAGCACATATAATTCATTCAATGTCAGATTTTATGTTTAAATCATAACAAGAGTGTACAATTCATAATCCAATTTAAGTGTACCAAATTAGACTAAATTACTATGGATACTTTCTTTATCTTTTAGGCCCATAAGAGTAGCCGACCCAAGCCCAACACATTCATAGTGTGTCCGGCCCAAACTATGGGACATTCTAAATGACAGTTAGAACTAGGAATTTGACCCGTTTGATCCCCAAAAATCTCGGAGGAGATATTCAAGGGATAGTGGTCTAGCGGGGGGGGGGGGGGGGGGTTACCAGCGTCTCTCTCTCCCTCTTATGGAATATAGTGTACCCTTGGCGCTGGGTAAAGGGCATACAGAAACGACCTCTCTTGAGAGTTACTTAATATAATAGTAGACCTCTCCGTGGACGTAAGCAATTTTCCTAACCACGTATATTCTTGTGTTGTGTGATTGTGACCTTTGATGTTTTCCTTTTTTTTTCTGGTGATTGTCTTTTATTATTATTTATGTTGAGATATTTGTCACCACAATTGGCGCCGTCTATGGGAAATAGTTGTGCTTCCTTTAAGAAAGACTTCACCATCAGGGACCTTAAATGTCCAATCACATCAGTAATGGCCCTCAAGCAAGGGATATTCGAGAGTAGCCTAACCCTCCCAGGGTAAGGTCCGAAGTATGTCATTCAACCCAGAGGATCCGCCGAGAGAGGCAGATCTCCAAAGGGAGCCAGGGACCACTTAAATCCACACATATTTCTAGGCTGATAGACGCCTACGAGGCCAGGCTTCAAGAACAGGAGGAAGCTACTCTAAAATAGGAAGCTGAAAATGCTCGCGTCAAAAGGCGATTAGAGAAGATAAAAAGGGATCTCTATCATAACAAGAGGCAATGCTACAATCGGACTCCTAGCCCTCAGGCTAGCAAATCTCGTATTCGAGGAAAGAGCCCAGGGTGTAGGTCACAGAGGTCTGAGAGACACAGGTCAAATGACGACCAGTCCGAGTCGCAACAATTAACTCGCTGATACAGGAGCCCTGGCCAAAGGAACGATGATATACGAAGCTTAGTCCGGAGAGAAATGGACCAGCACCCAGCTCATTGAGGTGTCAGATTAAGAAGAGAGATGGCCAGGCGATCTCTCAAAACTCAGATGAAGTCCCCCCTTTTTAAGGGAGATTAAGGAAGAAGAAGCCTCAAAGAAGTTTGCGGTGTCCAAAATTCAAGATTTATGATGGAAAGACTGATCCCGTCGATCATGTCATACAAGATAGGCAGACCATGACCCTGTGGAACCATAATGATGCAATCATGTGCCGTATTTTCCCGTCAAACCTGCACTATTTTGCCCAAAAAATAGTTCGAGAAGCTCGCTCATAGATCCATCAGGAACTTCAAGTCCCTAGCCGAGTTGTTCACATCTCGCTTCATTACGAGCAACTCTTATACTAAGAGGATGGAGGATTTACTGACAATGAAGAGAAAACCTCAGGAGAACCTCAGAGACTATGAGAAAAGATACTGGAAGGTATTCAACAAAGTCGATGATTTCTAAGAGCAGGTCGCTGAAGTATCCTTCAAGATCACCTTGCCCCACTCCTGCCTCTTAGACCAGTCCCTTACTAAGAAGGAGGCCACGAATGTCGACGACTTGATGGCCTGTATTGAGAAATACCCCAAAGTTAAATATGTGACCCATCCTAGTACAAGAGAAAATGGTGGAACCAAGGTTACCGGCAGGGGACAAAAAAAATGACACTCAAAAGAAAGGAAGTAAGAATGGCCCCAAGAGTGGGAATAAAGGCGATGCCTCGAAGGCATTCCAAGCCACAAATAATGTCTTCAGAGAATCGATCTATAAGATCCTTGCAAAAATCAAAGATGAATCGGTTATTAAATGGCCCAAGAAGATGGGTGGAGACCTATGCAAGTGGAATAACGCATTAAGATGTGATTTTCATATGGAAGGCGGGCACAAAACCGAGCACTGCAAGGCTCTAAAGTCCCACCTAGAAGAGCTAGATCAAGTTGGACACTTAAGTGAATTCAAAGAGAAGAAGGTAGAGAAAGTAGATGTAAACGATAATCCAAAGCTTGATAATGTCCTCGAAGAGGATATCGGCCACGAGTTCGCAGTGACCCATGGGGCATCCGACCTCAAGAAAATTCAAGGGAACGCACCTCAAATAGTGGTGAAGAAGCTGATAGCAGTGATGCAAGCTTTTCAGATTGATCCAACCAAAACACAAGTTGGGAAGTGTTGACGTCCAGAGGAAATCAACTACAACAAGCATATCGTGTTCACAGATGAGGATTTGGTGGGAGTGAGAACTCCACACCATGAGACATTGGTCATTACACTCAGGATAGCTAACTTCAATGTTGACAGGCTACTCGTCGACCATAACAGCTCATCCGAAGTAATATAGATCGAGCTATTTAGAAAGATGAAGTTAAGCATTACCGACCTAAGTGAGGCCACTGTTCCTGTGGTTGGCTTCGCTGGAAAGATAACAATCCCCTTGGGAAATATCATCCTACCCATTAAGGTAGGAAGAATCTCTAAGATGATCTAATTTCTCATGATTGAAATTGATTCACCTTACCAGGCCATCCTCAGTAGAGGATGGATGCACGTGATGAAGGTCGTCTCATCGACCTATCATCAGAAGTTGAAATGTGTGAAAAAATGCAGAGTAGTTGAAATTCATGGAGATCAAGCAATGGTAATAAAGTGCCTCATAGCGGCCATACGTCCCAAACCAGAGAAAAAAGAGGAGGAAGCGAGAAATAAAGACGAAAAACAGGAGAGGTTGATGCCCTTAAAATAGCCGTTAAGATATGAAAGACCAGGAGTGGAGGAGACCAGGCTCCTCCCCTCTAAGAGGGTCATCGAGGACTTGGAAGATGTCGTATCCGAAAGTGGCTCGACTGAGAGAACATTTTTTATTGGAACATCCCTTACTGATATGAGAAGAAGGAATTAGTCACCCCCCTTCGAAGGAACTTGGATATTTTCGCATGGGAGCCCTACGAGCTGCCCGTAATCGATCCCACCATTACCTGCCACCGATTACACATGGATCCAGCCTTCAAGACAGTTATACAGAAGGCCCGTCGGATAGCCTCAGAGAAAGCCAAAGCAGTTAGGAAGGAAGTGGAGAAGTTACTGGATGCAGGGTCCATACGGGTAGTTCAATTCACTAAATGGATATCCAACTCAGTAGTGGTCCCTAAGAGCAATGGGAAGTGGAGAGTTTGTATCGACTTCACCGATCTTAATAGGGTTTGCCCAAGGATAACTTCCCCCTTCCAAAGATTGACCAGCTGGTGGATGCAACAACAACTCATGAAAGAATGAGCTTCTTAGATGCATATTCTGGATATCACCAGATTCCTATATATGAGCCAGATCAAGATAAGAACACCTACATCACCAATGTTGGCTTATTTTGTTACAAATTTATGCCCTTCGGAATCAAGAATGCCGGAACAACTTATCAGTGGTTAGTTGCTAGGATATTTAAGGACCAAATAAGAGACATCATGGAAGTGTATATTGATGCTATGCTCGTTAAGAGCAAGCTCAAGGTCTACCATATCTCTAACCTAGCAAGGACCTTTGATATCCTCAGGAAGTACCGAATGAAACTTAATACAAGTAAGTGTTCCTTCAGTGTCCAGTCAAGAAAATTCCTTGGTTACTTAGTCAACAAGAGAGGTATAGAAGCTAATTTAGGACAAATTGATGCTATCAATAGGGTGCAATCCCTGTGAACTATGAGAGATGTACAGACACTCACAGGAATGCTTGCTGCCCTAAATCGGTCATCTCCAAATGTTTAGAGAAATGGCAGCCATTCTTCTAGTTGCTGAAGAAAACTAAGAGCGTGGTATGGAACGAGGTTTGTTCGAGAGCCTTAGAGGAGCTTAAGGCCTACCTCAGCAATCCCCCTTTGCTCGTAATCCCTAGAGAAAAGGATCCCTTATATCTCTACCTTGAAGCATCAGATCATGCTGTGAGCTTTGCCTTGGTATGTGAGAAAGAGGAGATCTAGCATCCGGTCTATTATGCAAGAAAAACTCTTTTGGATGCCGAGCAGCGGTACCTGCCATTGGAGAAGCTCGCCTTTGTACTAGTGGTATCCTCGAGAAAGATGAAGCACTATTTTGAGGCCCACTCCATCTTCAGAGTTACTTCTCACCCCCTCAAAGTTGTACTAAGAAAAGTAGACCTTTCAGGACGACTGTCAAAATAGTCGGTTGAGCTTGGAAGATTTGATATTCATTTGCAACCAAGGACAACCATCAAGGGGCAGGTCCTCGCCGATTTCATTGCTGAATTCATAGGAGAACAACCCTATGATCCGCCCAAGACCAGTCACCTGAGAGAAGTTCCATAAGATCCAGGCATCTGGAAGTTATATGTTGATGGAGCCTCCAATTCTAGAGGGGTAAGAGTAGGCATCGTGCTAGTTACCCCCGAAAACACAGTGCTCCAGTAATGAATCAGGCTTGGATTTGAAGCCTCCAACAATGAAGTAGAGTATAAAGCATTGATCGCTAGTCTGTAGAAGGCACAGTTACTTGGGGCAAGGCACCTTCGAGTTTTCGATAACTCATAACTGGTATCCAACCAAATAAGTGGCAATTTCAATGAAAAAGATGAAAAGATGGAAGCCTATCTCGCTACTGTGAAAAAGTTAATGGCTAAATTTGATCGCATCAATGTTTAACAGTTTCCCAGGGGACAAAACAACCATATCATTTCCCTGGCAGCTCTAAGCTCAGCGGTGGATTCCAACTTAAGGAGAACAATTCAAATAGATTTCCTTGCACAGTCGAGCATCAACCAAAGAAATGCCAGTCGAGCAAACCTCGATTATGTTCTCCATATAGAGAAATCTCCCAACTGGATGGACCCCATAATAGATTACTTGTAAAATAATGCACTAATAAGTGATGAGATGATCGCTCATCGGATAAGAGTCAAGGCTGCCCGCTTTCACTTATCTCCTAAGGTAAAACTATACAAAAGATCCTTCACAATACAATACCTCCAATGTGTTCATCCACATGACGTCGAGAAAGTCCTACACGAGCTTCATCAAGGAATTTATGGAAGCCACGTAGGTGGAAGGTCACTAGAATTTCGAGCAATAAAGGAAGGATACAGGTGGCCATACGTGCAGAACGACGCTAGAATCTACGCTTGAATGTGCGAGAAATTTCAAATGCACGCACCTATGGTCCACCTGCTCGCCAACGATCTAAACTCACTCACCAGCCCATGGCCCTTAGCCTAGTGGGGTTTGGACATCGTAGGTCCTCTGCCAACTGCTGTCAGAAATTAAAAGTATTTGTTAGTTGCCACAGACTACTTCACCAAATATATAGAGGCAGAACCACTGGTGAACATTAGAGACGCAGACATGATAAGGTTCATATGAAATAATATTATTACTCGCTTCGAGATACCCATGACAATCATCATTGACAACGGAGCCCAGTTTGAGAGTGTCCTCTTCCAAAGCTTTTACAACGACCATGGAATCAGGAAGCACTTCAGCTCCGTGGCATACCCTCAGAGCAACGTTCAAGCTGAGGCTTTCAACAAAACAGTGATCGGTGGCATAAAGAAGCAACTAGAGCGAGCTAAGGGAGCATGGGTAAACGAACCACCCCATATCCTCTAGGCCTATCGCACCACCCTGAGGCGAGCAACTGGAGAGACACCATTTGCACTCATATATGGAATGGAGACAGTTATCCCATTAGAATCCGATCTCCCCACCATGAGGTCCACACTGATCGACCAGGCCAGAACGATGAAGCATTGCTCGCTGAACTTAACTTAGCCTATGAACGGTGAGAATTGGCCCTAGTAAAACTAGCAGCCTACCAGCAACAACTAACCAAGTAATATAATAAAAAAGTCAATCCGAGGAAATTTCAGGTCGAGGACTATGTCCTAAGGAAAATCCTTGGCAGCGCTGTGAAGCCATCAGATGGCAAGCTAGGACCGAACTAGGAGGGACCATTCAGGGTGGTAAGGAACGACCTTCAAGGAGCCTATCACTTGGAATCGCTGGAGGGCAGCGAGATACCAAGAGCTTGGAATGCGGCCAACCTGAAGAAATTCTACTTCCAGATTTCTCTTTTCGTGCATCATTAATTTCATAAAATTTGTATTTTACAAACTTAATGTCACTCTCTGTTCATGACTCTGATTAATGAAATTTGATTGACCTCGGCATTCTATGAGTGTTGGTTTTCTCAGATATATTTTATATGCATCCTCTCCAAGTTACATGCTTCATTCTTAACAGGCATAATAAAGATCACAAGTTACAGTAAGTTGTCAACTTACTCCAGCAACATTGGTTAAAGCACTAGGAGGATTAACATAAAATAACCCTCCTCAGGACTTTGTGACTAGCACAATTGGCCTTCTAATTTACCTCCGACAATAACTAAAGCCCTACAGGGGTTCCTTAGGTAACATGGCCAACCCAGGTTGGTCACCAACATAGTTTGGCCCCAAAAACTCTGCTCTGATGGATCGTCCGCTTACCAAGTATATCCTCTCCATTACCCTACTTAGGCCTGAGGCAGTGTGATGACACAACCTGAAGGGTAAAGTGAGGCAGAATGGTATGACTAAGCGTAGTGGACTAGGAGGATATTTATTTAATAATTAGCCCTATCTAAGTCATATTTAATCGGCTAGATGATAATTAGAGATAAGGCAAGCAAAACTAAAAATGAAATAACATACCTTTAGTCGACAATTGCCCAAAGCACATATATTTCATTACACCACTGAATGTACAAATAATTAAATATATCAAGACAAATAATTATAGGTTAAGTAGGACCAGGTCGCTGGGCGAGATAATCAGTTACCCACGCTCTTCGACCATCATCAGGGTAAGGGGAAAATTCCTCTTTAATATCTCCCGAGCTCGGCTCCAATAGCTATCTTGGGATTGCGTCTATTAGGATCCAACGATAATCCCTTTTGAATGGATTTAGCTCCAAATATGAAGGAGTAATCTCATGTTTATACCAAAGGATAAAGTTATAATGAAGGATAACTCCTCAACCTCCTTTAATCTTATGGGAGCATCTGTCCAGCCCTGGTCGTACCTATATTCCCACACCTATAGAGGACCTTTCTTGAACAAGTACCTCAGTAGGGTGACATCTTTTTGAAGCCCAGAGGCTATCACGTATGCCCAGCAAACATCTCCCCGCAGTTCAACAATCTCCCTGGCGGAGCCATTGTCATCAGGAACAGCTCGCTGCCTAATTGACGAAGAAGAGCCTCAAATAACTCTAGGGGCAATGCTCGGTGCCTTTTCCCTAAGACGAGTGACTTCCATCCTCAAAGCATCATTCTCTTATTACAGGATTTCTCCAACTTGATTAATCTCAGAGGCATCTAAAAGTTTCGCCTTCAGAGCGTCCATTTCTTCTTGAACGGAGGCGCCGATCCCCTTTATGTTCTCAAGTCTATCTTTCAACCTGTTAACCAGATAGGATTGATCTTTGTAGTCCTAGTTCCTTAACCTGAGAGATTTTCATATCTTAATGATAGCTCGACGAAATTGATCGCTTACATTGAAACTAAGGATTTGGCCTAAATGAGAGGAGGCGGGAATATGATCGTCAAGGTCAAGAAATTACAAGATATAAAGGCACAAAAAGTAAGTATATCAGTAAGTGCAAAAATCAAAAACTTCTTCATTTTATAAAAATTGACTTAATTCTGGTATAAGTACATTGATCAAAAAGAAGAAAAAATGAGAACGCCAAAATACAAAGGAAATCTCAGTAGACTAATTGGCAACCTCGACCTGCTCAGAGGAGGCTGCATTTTTCCTTTATCAGTAGCAGACTCGCTCATCATAATTCTATCTGTACCTCCCTCAACTAAAGCAAGACCCTCTCCTTGATCAGCAGAAGCACCAGTAGCAACGGGGCCTTCATCAATCTTAGCAGCTAGAGACCCCTCCCCAATAATAGGAGTAGACACATCCTCTATAACTGGTCTGGGGCATGGGTCATGATCATAAAAAATTGAGGAATTAGTAACCACCTCAACAGCAAGCAGAGCCCTATCCCAACCCTTTTTGAAGTTGGAACAGATGATGTAACCAATTTGAACTTCGACATCGTCGTTTGTCGCCTATCATCCATTATTGTAAACACTCTCCTTGATGGAGGAAGCCTCTGACTTCATCTTTGCTACCTCCTCAGCTAGCGCCTTGTTATCTTCGGTGACTGCCTGCTTGCTCGCCACAACTAGACCATAAGACTCCCATAACTCTCGAAGTTCCTTGGCCGCTACTTCTTTCTCCTTATCAAAAGAGGCCCTATCCTCCAGAAGAGCATACTTAGAGGACTTCTGAGCCTCACTGGAAACTTTCAAACTTGCCTCAAGCTCATAATTCCTCTTCGCTAGCTCATCGTGGTTGCGGTCGAGAACGGATTAGTCAGATAAGAACTGTAGAAAAAGATGGAATGTGAGTCAAAAGAATATCAGAAGAACAACAACGAACAAAGGAAAGAATGAGTATACTTACCAATGCAATCCCCTGACTTGCCGTCATGGCTAACTGGTCAAGTCCCATTTTTTTATGACTGCTCGCGGTCCTTTAGCAGAACCGCCCTCTCGATCATCGTAACAGTAAGCTGAGGGGTCAAAGCCACAGAGTCTCCCTCACTTGGGATAGACAAAGGGACAAGAATGGCATGTGCCTTCTTCATCCTCGCCTCCGCTCTTCTTTTCTCTTCCTCTCTCTCCTTCTTCTCAGCCTTCTTTCTCTCTTATTCAATTTTTCTCTTATTCTTTCTCCTCAAACCATCTTCTCTCTTCTTCCTCTCCTTTTCATGTGCTGTGATCTGGGAACCACTGGCAGTATCCCCAGACCCAGGCATCTGTATCTTCGACCTGCGCGACAGTAGAACATCATCATTATCATCATCATCATCAATGATTAGATTTTTCCTCCTTAGGGGAGCCATATCTTCCTCGCTCGAGCTCTCTGAATCCAATTTTGAGCTAGAAGTTCTCTCACCATATCCTGCCTCACCACCACTAGCAGCACCAGACTCTGAACTTCTCTCCTCCTCTTCGTCTAAGTCGATAGGTTGAGGAGTACTTTCTTCTTCCTCTTCTTCCTCCAAGACGTCAAGATGAGGAATAAAATCAACTGGGTGGGCGATGAAGCTGGAAGTAATGTTCTTATATTCCAATAAGAAGGCATTAAATCTCGAATGCTCGCCTTCCGTAATAGAATCTCGTATATTCCAAGGCTTGAGTAGATCAATAATATGGATCTCTCGGAGATAAGGCTCCTGATTCTTTGACTTTGCTGCAAGAGAAGGAGGAAAACATTAAAGAAAGAACACTTTATAACAGCAATCAAAAGACATAGATTGAAAAAGAACCTATATATTCCTCTCCGTAGGTAAGAATTCGAGGCCCCGCATACCTCGTACCTCTTACCTGAGGAGGGAACTACCAGTTCCTAGCTATAAACCCCTTACTTCGATAATCTTTATGGGAATCAGGTAACTTAACTAAAAATACCTTATCTGGACTCCTCACTTTCAAATAAAGAAGACCAGAGCAGGTGCGAGAAAAGGAGTAGCAAAAACAAATTTCAACCAAGCCCAACTTGGTGCTATATAACTGATTTTATCCTATGAACACCATTAACAATCTTCCAAACATTCGGAGAACATTGGACTGGGACTATATGGAAATATTGTAAAATGTAAAAAGAGATGATTTGGAGGAAAAGTTAAAGCCCCTTGGGACAATAAGATAATGTGAATCCAATGTCCATCCTCAACATCACGAACATTACGAGGAACAGGGGCACACTCGATGTCTACCCAACTAGGAATATTGTAACATTTCCTAAATTCTACAAAGGATTTGTTATCTATCCTTGCCATAGGAAAAAGCCTAGCTACAGTAAAATTAAACCAACAAGACGAAATACACTAAAAAGGGAAGATTGAGAACTTACAGGGAAAGGAATGGATCTTGAAATGATGAAAACCACGAGCAAGCGAAGGCGATTGAAGCAATAGATAGCTAGGAAGATATGAAGAACGTACTTGGGAACAAAAGGAAGCTTGAGTGTAAAAGAGAGTTTGAAAACGAGAAAATGCATAAATGGCTAGACGAACCGTTTGAGTACCTTGAGTACATTGGTTTAACTCCTAATGATCAAGCACAAGAATCAAAGAAATTTTTTTACCTAAATCTCTTGTGGAGAGATGCTTCTCACCCCAAACTTGTTATAATTCATAATAGCGCCACCTGAAAGGAATCGATATCAGTGTTTAAATTTTTTTAGCCCAAGCTGTGACCCTAAAATTTTAGGGGAATTGTGGGTACCTTCTTTATCTTCTAAGCCCATAAGAGTAACTGGACCAATCCCAACACATTCATAGTGTGTCCGTCCTAAACTATGGTACATTCTAAATGACGGTTAGAACTAGGAATTTGACCCGTTCTATCCCCAAAAATATCGGAGGAGATATTCAAGGGATAGTGGGCTAGCAGGGCAGTTACTAGCGCCCCTCTCTCCCTCTTATGGAATATATATTGTACCCCTGGCCCGGGGGAAAGGGCATACAGAAAAAACCTTTCATGAGAGTTACTTAATATAACAGTAGACCTCTCCGTGGACGTAGGTAATTTGTCAAACCACGTATATTCTTATGTTGTGTGATTGTGACCTTTGCTGTTTTCCTTTTTTCCAGGTGATTGTCTTTCATTATTATTTGTGTTGAGAAATTTGTCACCACAATTACTCAAGGATATAATTCATATATTAGATTCATTAAATTATTCACCAAAAATCAGAATTTATAAAGATGTGATCAAAATAAGATAAACCTTAATTATCTCTACATAAATTTTAGAATTGATAAAAAGCTCTTTAGGCAGAAAATACTATTTATCAAATGAGTCAAAGAAGTATAATTATCTTACCTCGATGTTGAAAACCTCAAAAAATAATTAGAAAATATCATAGCAAAAAGACCCTCCAAAATTGCTCCCCAATTGATGAAAATAGTCCCCAAAATGTGTAGAAGAAATCCCTCTTAAAAGGGAGTTGAGTTGGCGCTCCAAAAATTCTTTAGAATTGATCCAAAGTTGTCCCAAATATTTTTTCACGAAAAATATAATATTTGACCAGAAAAAAAGAGTATAATCTATTTATATGCAATGATGTAATTTGGATATAAAGTGGATTAAGTTTTGGATTAAGTTGTGTGTTGAAATGAGAATGGTAGTAGAGAATGTAGAAAATTGTTCGTGTATAAGAATGAGCATCCTATGCTTATCGTTTTATTTTAATGCTTAAATATATATACTATCTAGCACCTTATGTAAATAGTAAATACTATTTGAATAGTAATTACTATTTAGCATCATATATTAATAGTAAATACTACTCGAATAGTAAGCATCCAATGTCTTATAATAAATAATATTTCAAATTCAATTTTCATTGAAATAATCAATTAAATCAATAAAAATTTCTCAAACTCTAATATTTAACTATTAATAAATACCCATAAATTATGGGATATTACACCTGCCATGAAAATAGGTTCTATGGCCATAATTTTTTACCATCACCACCTGTTGTGAACTATGATTGATTGGTCACGATCTTGAACCGTGACTCCCTGACCTGACTACATGTCCTTTGGTCATGGTTCCTGACCACGACGACCTTTTAACTCATTAAAATTTTGTCACAAAAATGGTCACGATTTTTTATTATGATCGATAATTAATTAATTTAAAAAATTATTTTTATTTGTTTGCTTCCAAAAATGTTCATGTATATATTTTCAAACCTGTATATAATTCCATTATAAAAAAAATTAATATATCAATAAAAAAATACTGATATAAAAATTAGTAAGCCATCAAACTTTTTACACGAATCCAAAACTAATAATATTAAAATTGTCAAAGTGTTACATGAATCCAAAAATAATAATATTAAAATCCTCAAGGTGTTCCATTTCCAAAACATATGCAGTCTCGTTGCAATCGATATCCACATCCACCCAATCAGAGCTGAAAATATTAAAAAATGTGCAAAATGGTAAGAATGGACTTGAAAATGACTTCGGGATGCCTACGTGGTAAAAAATGGCATCAAAGTTCACGTAGTTCGTAAGATAAACAAAGTTTGGGGTCTAACCCATAATCCAAATCTAGAGTGTCTCTTTGGATTTATGAAAAGGATATGAAATGTCGTGAAAATATAGAAAATTGTGAGAATACTCTAAATTTGTAATTATGGTATAAACCCCCCTTTTTAGGTCTTTGATTTGTGAAAATAGATATGAATGTATATAATAAAAAGAGTTGCAGTAGTGATAGAAGTAAAATAAACAAGATACAAATGGAATAGGAACACTAAAATATGCGAAATAGCATTTATTAGAATAGTAAAACGTAAAGGATATTACAAAATGTGATAGACAAAGTAATAAATGCAAGAGAACTAAATGTATGAGTATAATATGATAACTACATAGATAAGAGGATAATATATGAATATAAACTAAAGGAAATTGGTAAGAAAGAATATGAGTTTCAAAATGACTTTATAACGCCTACGTAGCCAAAAATGACATTAAAGTCCACGTAGTTTTATCACGACACAATTAAAAATTAATGTCATATTGGTAATTTGAATAATTTGTTCAATAATCCCAATAGTGAAGCCAAAATCTTGATAGCATCAACAAAGTGTTATTCAGAGGGGATTAACCTTGTTAGGGCATCGAGAGTGGTTCTAATCGATGTTGTGTGAGACCCGTCAATTGAAATGCAGACTATTAGTCAGGCTTATAGGCATGGACAAATTGTATCTACACATAAGACCATGATTTTAACATTATTTTATTATTGTGTGTATATGATCATTAAATTCAAATTTACGAGAGTCGGAGAGATCTTATCTACTAATTTATTGGTATGTTAATCCTATTGGATATGCAAGTATAAGTTGGCCCGATTAGGGTCAGTTCCTTCTTTCGGAGTCCCCTTAGTCCTCTCCACTAATTCATCAATCAAATCATCATATGATTTGGATCCAAGTTTATGGACATCAACTTTCTTTGTTATGTTCTCTCGATTGTTCTCCCTTTGTGCAAGCTTTTCCTCACCGGCCTCTTTCTTCAAGAAGTCGTTCCATTGGCTGATGGATATTTTAACATTTTTTGAAACTTTGTCTTTCAACGTGAAAATGTCAAAACTTGATGGCCCCGCTTGGAAGTAATTTTTCTAGAGGTTCTTATGATAGGTTTTTAATTACTCACCTACTTAGGAAAGAACAAGTGTCTTCGCACCACGTGGGAGTTTAAATTTTAAAAAAGTTAATCCCACAAGTGATCCTTTATGGCACGATCAACATTCTTCCAATTATCTATCCCTGATGCCCACAGTCATCTTTATGAGAATCAAACGGTTGGATTTAGAAATATGAATGACATTTTTATCACCGATCGAATTCCCAATAGAGGAAACCCAATGCTCTTCTTATCGTGTTCTTGGGATTCATCGGTAATAGGATTTGGGGGGAGTTAGATATATAGGACTTTGTGGAGTTTGATGACTCTGAGACAGTTTAAATGGAGTAGTAGAATTAAACTCTGGTGTAATAGAGAATTCAAACCGAAGGTGTTGAAAATTTAGATGGTGGACTAGGAGAGAATTGAGATAAGGGAGGGGTGTCGTTATTTGGTTAATTATCTCTGTTTTTGTTCAAAATTTACAAAAAATCAACAATTAAAAAAATTAGCGAAGAATGTATGACGATAATAATTAAGACGATATATATATATATATATATATATATATATGTGTGTGTGTGTGTGTGTGTGTGTGTGTGTGTGTGTGTGTGTGTACCTCAGTAAGAGCTTTTGAAACATTCTCAATATGTGTGATTTCCATCCCCATTGTATTATTTGTTAAATATTTGTGAATAGATGCACGTGGTCAATAAGGTGAAAGAGTATCTATACTTCCCATATAAATATCAGTGAGAGGAACTCGAAATATTTTATTCTTCAAATTTTAGGCAAGCTCGCATTTAATATGCATATGTTGCGAGGCGTTCCCAATCCGGGTGAATAATCTGTGTACAAAATTGTATCCACAATGGCTGAATATTTTTAATGCATTTTCTAATAGTGTCACTAACGTCAATACACAATTAGGGTTACGAATGAGAAATATATTCTCTTTTGCCTCATACCAACATTTTGGCAAGGAAAATAGTACATGATCGAGCATGTACAGTTGAGAGAGATCAACTCCACGATTAATAAGGTAATTAAACTATTTAATTTTTCTATTCCCATACTAGTAAATATGAGTCCCCTCTATATGGCACGCACAAGTAAAAGAGGTTTTTTGTGTGGTGTAATTATAACCTCTCGATTTTCATGTTAAAAGTTATTATACTCATTTTTTCAGAGAAGATATATGAAAGGAAGGTTATGAAAATGACCAGTTTTTCTAACGTGAATGAGAAGATGAAAAATATATTAAAAACGTCACCACGTGTGGGACAACATACACATACGAGGAGTAAGGACTGCAATTAATCCTAAAACTAATATGAGTCCAACAAGTAATTAATGGTTTCCAATTAATCCTTTAAACACAATAAGTCAAATTTTAGTTCAATTTTAATTCAATTAATCCTAGAATTACTATATGTACACTAATGTACAAGTCCTTCTACCAATTTGTGTTCACCCAGAATCAACCACTTAAGGAAAGGGTGAACACAACCACAACAGTTAACCAATAAGATATATCAATAACAAGATATAAAGCAACACACGAAACCTCAATAAAATGAAAGATCATCCTTTAATTGAACTGTAATGACCCTAAAACTATAAAAGGCCTTGACCATATGGGAAACCCCAACCACAAGTGATGTTATGACATTGCCTAGGACTTATAGTCCACGGAGAGTAAAAAGGTAAATTGGAGACTTTAAGCCACAGAGTTTAAGTAAGGCCATGACCTTGGACTTATAGGTCGCGGAGACGAACTAAGGCAACGTCCCAAGGAAAAGTTTGCGTAGTTAGGCGACTAGACTTATGAAGTCTCATCATGTGAGATGATATGGCCTAATTAAGTCATAAATTGAAAAATAATTCTTGGAGGTTCTTGAAGCCTTTTTGGAGGGGTATTTGTGGAAAGGTGATGACATAAGCAGAAATCCTAGGTTCCCTACTAATTCCTAAAAATATTAACACTTGGCACACTTCCCAAAGTTTCTTAAAACCCTAATATCCTACTTTAGAGAGAGAGAAAGTGAGACTTTGTGAGGAAAGAAAGTGTTGCCGAATCAGAGGCCAAGGCTATTTATTGTTCACCGGAGGTAAGAGGTGGTTAAGAGACGACGAACATATACTGTTCATCAAAATAAGTCCATTAAGGTAAGAGGTATGTCCACATCCTCTTATTCCTTGTTAAAACCCTAGTTTCCATGTTTTCTATTGAATGAGATGATCCCTTACATGTAATCTGATTTTTCTGAGTTTTAGGACATGGATGTTTATTGTTCATCGTATTAAGGGTTTAGAAGCCATGGATATTTACTATTCATTGAGGTTTTAAGGCTAGGGACTGTTACTATTCATTTAAATCCATGTTTTCACTACACCAAAATACAGTTTTAGTAACACATAAATATATTGATTAGTAACACTATTATGCCGCTACAATTTTTAATTGTAATTTACCATTACTAAATTAACATATGTGTTACAAATCAGCTTTATTATATCAAATAATAAACAAAAAATCAATTTTAATAACCCACCTCACAAAATACAAGCGGGAGACTTCCCTCCTTTTCCGTTTCTCCTCTTTACATTGGTGAGCAACGAAAGGAAACTTTATGATATTAAATAAGTATGAGATTTATTATTATTGTTGGATTAATTAAATTTAAAGGCGAGAAATTAATTTATTAATTAATTAATCCGGATTAAAATAATTACTAACTAACGTGCCAAGGGTTAATACTTATTGATGAAAATTATTGAATATTATTGTGTAGATATGTAATATGGAATTATGAATTTTATATTTTGTCGAGAGTGTAAAACGTGACAGTTTGGTATATTAAGTCGGGATGCGCGTGTGAGTCGTGTTGGGACTAATTTAATGGATTAAGGAAGTAAATTATTTTTAAGTAACTCGTATGATCATTTCGAGTGTGCTATTGGGTCCGGAAGGGTCGAGATAGTCAGAAAACTCTACTCTGGTATTTTATTTGGACTCTGAAATATTTTTAGGCCTAACTGGAACCCTGTTGGGGTATTTTTGTCATGTGGGTTTTTGAGGAAATAAAATGGAAGAAAATTAGAAAAATAAAAGAGAGTGTGCGTGGGTGAGAGGAAGTCTGTCAGTTTCTAAATCTAAGAGAGAGGGAGAGAGAACCACAGCGAAAGATGGAGAGAGAGTCCATAGGTGTTATTGGTGAAAAACTCAAGAACTCACACCAACAATATCACTAAAGCATAGATAGGAAGATGAGGAACAAGTCTATATCAATTTCATCAACGGATCAGAACATCAATTTGAGGCAAGTGTTTATTACTTGCTTTCTTAGAAATAATTTTGTTCATGTTAGACTATGTGAATTTTTCTTTGTTATAAAGATTAAATTTGGTGAAAATTTTGGGAGAATTAGTCATAAATTGGGTCTGATTTGAATAAAGTTTGATTCCCTTATGTAGATAAGCTTATGTCCATGATTTAATAATAATTTTCGGATTGAATTTGGGTTTAATTAGAGTTTTGCATGTAAATTTTATAACTAGGGTCCTTGATATCTAGATTTGGGGATTTCGAATTTATTGATGATTAGTAATTATTTAATGACGATATATTGTTGGAAATAATATGTAGATGTTAGGTAGTTGATTAGAATTGAATGATTGGTATTTGGGATGATTATTTTAGAGGTTTTAGGCTTAAAAATGGTGGAAAATGAAGTTGTTAAGGGTGTAGAACGTAACATGTCTGGAGAGGAAAAACACTGTTCAATCTCGTTCGAACGAGATTAAGCTTCATTGAAACGGGAATGGATCTCGCGAGATGTCGTTCAAACAACATCGGACCTAGTTCGAATGACAAGTCCAAAACTTGGAAAATTATAATTTTTGCCCAATTAGGTTTACACAGTTGTTTTGAGATAGAAACTGTCATTTAATGATTGTAGGATAGTGCATAATTGCTAGGGAATATTCGTAGAGTAATACCTTAAATATTTGGAAAGATGAATTAACCTTGGAAATTTTGAGAGAGGGGATAACATAAATAACTATATTATAAGTAGTAATGACAAAATACTACGTATGGAAAGATGCATGTAAGGATTGGGTGAATACCTTGAATTTTAATGGGATATGGGAATGCCTATTATACAATTATTATTATTGTGTGTATAGCATATCTATGTTGCTTGCTATCGGGAGGAGGTTTTCGCGCAGTGGACAGTCTTATCCTGGGTGATCCAATGGGGGGATATTTGACTTGTACCCAGAGTATATTAACTTGGTTACATGCTATCTGATATGTAGGATAGTTTCGACGATAGAATGGGAGAGTAGGTATGTGCGTGACCCATTTGGCTGGGGAATATACTCACCTCAAATATTTGTGAATTGAATTTACGGTTCATGAGACATTGGACCAGTAGTCCTCCCTGGAGTGAGCGATGCACCGGGACATGATAGCAGAGTATGCATTACGCCATGTGGTCTTAACCAAGGGGTGCAAGACTAATATATATATGTATAGGGATAATGTGACTATATGTATGTGTGTGTGCGTATATATATATATATGCTTGTGAATATGTATATTGTGTGTAACTAGTAGATATGGTAATAATAATAATAATAATAATAATAATAATAATAATAATAATAATAGCTTTGCGCCAAGTGGTGTTAACCAAGGGGTGCAGGTGTAGTATACATATATATGGGTGATGTGACTATATATATGAATAAACTTGGGAAAATTCTACTTTATGAAATTAGTAGATATAATAATAATGAGAAATAAAATAATCTTAGTGGGTAAAAGATTAACTAGTCGAATGATGAATATTGATATTTAGATATGTGGGATAAACTATTTCAACAACATATTGTATGGGTGATACGGGTATACTACTAGTGACGTAGATGGTGGTGTAGCGACTTTGAACTAGTTAGGTTGGGTTGCATAACTCATATGAGGTAGATGTATGTTAGGCGTGCACAATAGATGAGAGATGAGAATCTCATGTGAGAGTTCGAAACCAACATGCACATAATACTTGCATTATTGCAATTTTAAATACTTGCTAAAACAAATTTTTTTACAACTCGGCTCTGACCCGTCTCTTGTTATTCTTCTCGCTTTTGCTATATATTTGTATTATCTCAGGTGCCCAGCCACAGGGTTACCAGGCTTAGACGAGTGGATCATTTAGCGAGCTGCAGCGATTGTGGGAGTTGCAGGTCCTTACATTAGACGCCTCTATCATTTCCTTCAGTGATATTCATATATTTCTCTTAGGGTTTGTTTTTCCCATTCTCAGTCGTTTCATTAGAGATTTTACTCAGTTTACTTTAGTAGTTTATTTATGTTGCACTTGCAAATTTTATGGTTTGTTGGTTTGAGACTTTGAACTGGAATGTTTTATCCAGAGTGACTTATTTCAGTAGTTGATTCATGTTCAGTATTTATTATATTTATATGGAATGTAAATGGCTTATATCTTAAAGAATAGAAATATATTAATGGATTATTTGAGTATAATTAAAATTAAATATTTTGACACTTAGCTTAATTATTTATTAGGTGAAAAATAAGGACAAATTATTTTTTGACAGTGATGCTAAGAATGAATCCACCGAACATTTTATTTTAAATTTAATAAAGGACTGATCATCCGGTATTTAATTAGGCGGGGTGCCACAACTTCCCCAAACCCCGTTCCCCCAATAGAAGCAGGCCGAAATCGTTCCCCAAACCCCATTCACCCAACAGAAGAAGACCCAAATCGATCCACCAACCAAAGCACCGATGTGATGACGCCACTATCAACGTAACCATCATTGATGGAACCAGCGATGATGCCCCCATATGTCATGTTCTAGCTTTAGCACATGTGGGCTGAGGACCCAGATTTTAGCATGGATTGATGGAGAAGTAACCTGAATAGATGGACAAGAGGTATGTGTCTTTACCACAAATCAAAAAAAGGTGAGTAACTCTGTGTTCATGTCGCCCCATGTAGTCTAAGATCTATGTTCTCAATATGATAAGTTGTATTGATAATCTATCTTATTCACTTCCAGCGCGTTCATTTAGTTCCTATAATAAACAAAAGCTGTAATAAAGATATATATTTACAACTTCAGAGGAAAGGATTTTGAGTTTTGGTTTAGTCTATTGGGCATTATAAGTTATCAACATATCAAACTAGTAAAGAGGACATGAAATTATCTTAATAAAATAAGGGGGAGTGGTGTAGAAGCAATTGGCATGAAAGATAAATTGACAAAATTTATACCTATTTGTAGTCTATAGACATGAGAAAAGGATAAATGAGGAGTATGTAGCTAAAACATTGGGCATAAAAGATAAGGGACATATCTACCTAGGATCAAATTGTTAATCTGAATCCATTGAGGTTTACCAAATCTAGATCGTTAGTCCGAATCCGCAGCCCTAATCGTTCAATGATTAGTGCTTTTGAGCTTATTAATGTTTTTTTCCAATACTAAATTAAGTTTACCATTTGATTGTGTTTAGGTATTTTGTATCTACCATTTGATTTAATTTTAGCCTGATTTTGATTAAGGTTTGATTTCATAATTAGAGCTTAGCTTGACTTTGATTAGGGTATGCTAATAAGACCTCTTCTCGGATCATTTTCTCTCTGATGAGGCTGTGGTTTTATGTGCTACGTAATTATTAAATTTCTCTTCTTTTTCGCTTATAATCTTCTGGAACTATCTATATTGGAATTGTGCAATGCGTGGTCTTGCTACTAAATTTAATTATGTGAGCAAATACTTTAGTTATCAGTGATGATTTGGAGTTGGAAAGGAAAATGGTGGAGGTAATGCAGACTTCAATGAATGGTGGCTTCTCTCAATGATTGGTGGGCTAGCATCTAATCACTCTTTTGTTTCCTAATGCTTTTATTTTGGTTATTTTATTTTCTATATCCTTCACAATGTGGGATAATTTGGAAAAAAAATTCGAGTTTGATGGAATATTTTCACCAGTTTTCATTCATCATTTTTTAGTATTTTTTTATACATTTGTCTAATAATATTTTAATTTTAACTTGAATGTAGCCATGAATTATTTATCCAATCGATCTGGGTTTCTTAGTGACTTGCAAATGGGGATTATTGTGTTTTACATATGGGGGGTTATTGTGTTTTACTGTTTGAGTTCAAAATTTTAATTTTGATAATATTTAAAATTGTTGGCTAGATATAATTGGGGTTCTCTTCGTGATTGGGTCCTTACTCATATTCATATTAATATTCCGTGGATTAAGTAGATCTAGGAGAGGATGCAAAGGATAGTGTTTGATTATATGGTTTTGGATGCTAATCAAACCACTCTTGTTTTGGTATCGTCTTTGAATTATTGTTTCTTGAGCATTTTTTTTCGCTGAGTCAATTTGTTGTAGATTGTAATAATTTTGAAAATTCTACAATTCAACAATTTCATGTGTGTAAGTTTCAAAAGGACTTCGTAAGTCTAACTTCCAGGTATTTATTAGCTAATGCATTCTTTTTCTAATGCATCACAATACTAGCATAGTCCCTTAATTCAAACGCATATGTAGAATTTTTGTTATGTGAGCCTGCCTAGCTCAGAGGTTAGAGCATCGGATTTGTAATGCGCATGTCATCAGTTCGATTTCGATAGCTAGCTTTTCTCTATTTTTTTATTCGAATTTTTATCACAATACTAGCACCATCTGATTTGTATTTACTAATTAATGAATTTATGATCTGTCCCTTTCAGTCCCCTAGTTACTTAAGTGTACCAAGGGTCTTATGTGTGATTGATTATCCCTAATGGTGTTACTCTTAGTTACTAACTTACTCGTAAGAGTTAGGTTTCTAACTTGATTCATTTCCCATCCTTCAATCCAATATTCGAAGAATCCCAATAATTACTCATGGAACATTGAATCCTTCTCATCACTCATGATTCACTTATTCCTATAAGGGTGTAAATTATACCTGGCTTTACTAGAATCCCGTAGGGAACTTTGTTCAATCTTGTTCATGTCCACAACCATTTACCTAAGGTATCGTGACAATCGTTTCTTTCTTAATGACTAAAAATAAAGTTGTTGCAGAGATTTCCTAAATAAATGAATCCGTGTGGTATTCTATCGTTAGATCATTCATGTAATAAATGAGAATGGACGGGACTCTATTGTGGTCAATGTGTCAACATCTGTCAAATGTGCTACCTCTGCTCGAAACTAAGTCCAATATGTGTTTCCTACTGGTGAATGCAATGTGTTCAACACTTCACAGTTGTTTAAATTCACTACTGTTATGAGCATCATCTTCCTCATGATATGACCTTTGGGTTTCTAAATACCAAAGTCATCTTGGTACTTAGCATAGACTTGTGCTTAACCAAGACACCCTGAATATATTAAGTGTTCTATTTTATGAGATTTGAGAAACAAACCAAACAAAAACTACTAAATACTTGTAACGTAAATAGGAGGGAGAGGATAGTGAATCAAAAAATGGTGCAATCTATAAGAGAGTCATGAAATAATTTGAAAGAGAGATACTTCTAGAAATTTTTTCTAATTAAAGGAGGAACCTATCTGGTTGGGCTTACTATCATTTTTTGTAGATTATGTGTTGCCATTTAGTTTTCTAATCATTTTATTATGTTTCAGTTGTTAGAGGGTGATTTTTCAATTATGTTTGGGCTGTAGAAATTGGCTGCCACTTGTAGGACAGGTTTACTGTTGTGCTTATTTATGTAGTTGGGTGTTTGTTAATTTATTGGGTGACTTGGCACTAATATCTAAAAACAATAATACAGGGTTTTAATTCGAACTCAGACTTGTTTAGTCATATATATGTTTTTGGCTCCTAAGGATACCTTATGAGCTTAGTTTATAAAATGGAATGAATTTTGTATATGATGCCTATGATTATATGCTTGCCTTTATTCTCCATCATTGGAAAATTGTGAATTGTGCGATATGAATAAGAAATTATTTAAATTTTATATGATAATAAATATGACATTTACGTGTGATATAATATGATATTCCCAAACACATGAGAATTTCTTATTGCGTCATATGAAATTGCAATATATTGTAGGATATAACATAATATCATGCAATATTTCAAACCACGCCTTCAATGTTTTTGAAACATACAAGGAATTAGGCCAGGTCTCCTGTATACTAGTTTGTTCTTGCCATCCAATGATTTCACTCAGGTAAAATATTTTCATTCTCATTCTTATTAATTATCTCCTTTTTCCACGGCCTTAGGGTGAGCAGGGCTTCCATCTATTTGGATTTATAATGTGCATTAGTGTTATGGCTGCAAGAGTACTCAAGTCAGTGATTCATAGGATTTTTCTTTCTTCCTAAGGGTAATAAATGTTTGATTATTTTGTATTTACTCATGCACTGTTCATTTTAGTGAAGTCGGGGCTTACGTCTCTTATTTTGCATTTGTTTTTTAGCACTGAAAATTAAAACATTTGTTATTGTATTGAAGGTAATCCACTATTCAATTTCTTCCCAAGGGAAATCCCAATTTATGAGATTGAAAACCTTCTCATCCTGGGATTTATAAGATCTACCGCTTTGGCTATCGAAGTGCCTTGAGTTTTCTGTATATCCATTATATACATCTTCATCTTCAGTAGCTTAGTTCTTATGGCCTCGTTCTCTTTATCTAATGAAACATCTGCCTGTAGTTTGCTTCTTATTGGAGATTTAGGTGTTAGGAAATTGAGGATGATGACCAATCGTAGGATCAAACTCTTCAGGCCACCTTTGAGAAGAGCAAGAAGGTTTTATCCATGCAAAAAGACCTACTTCAATAGGTCATCTCATTATTTGGGCATTTTAGTGTTGTTTTGATTCAACTATTATTTAATATATTAAAATTATAGACAGTGTATATCAACAAAGTATACTGGCAATAACTAATAATGAAAACAGTCTTAGGTACAACCATATATAGAAAATAGACTTATTTTTAAGACAATTGGCACTTTTAGTACCCTTACATGCAATATTACCATTTCCTTGGAAGTAATAAACTAATTGATGCCTCAATTGCATCTTCATAAGTTCACTGATATGGAAGGATTCAACATCACCAACTCTTTTAGACAAACCACATGGCTAGTTTTTAGATTTATACATGTTTTCCTAATGCCTATTATAAATAATATTTACAACTTTAGCTCATACGCGGTGCTTTATGTTCTCACCCGAACTCTTGTCACAATCAATTACCCATTTCATAATTTATTAGATTTGCACTTTTTCTCGATTTTCCACTTACTAAGTAATCAACCATTTCCATTTCCTACATAATGCACATGGTCTGCTCGACTGCTCCCCCTCCCATTTTATCTCGTCTCTCATTTTAAAGGAACCTTTCCCATATTGCTCATGTAGGAAATTCAGTAATTTGAGATTCTTGTTAAGTTGCTAGGATACTTATCTGCCACTCATTCAATGAGGATGGTGGACCCCCCATTTTCAGTCATAAGCAGACGTGGCTTATTAGATGTCCTGATTTACAAACTGACGTGAATGACATCAAATGAGAGGAAAAAAAAGATAATTCTCTCTCAAACTCTCTCTAATAAAATTTCAAAATTGGCAGAATGACTTAAATGAGTCTACAAAAGGAGCATTTATAGGAGGAAGGTAGCTTAGGCTCCCAGCTAGAGAAGTAATTATAATTATGTACCTATTAGGCTTTTGTTACTTCCATCCTATAATACAAAACAAACAACTAATAAAAGAAAATACATCAAATAAAGAAAATAAAATAAAATAACAAAAATACAATAAATTAACCCTAAAATTACTAAAAATTACCCCTATTCTTCATTCACATCATTCTCTCCGCCTTCGAAAAAGTTTATCCTCGAACTTTAAAGTTGAGGTCAAATGCAAAAATGTCCCAAAATTGCGGAAGAAACAAAACTTGAGGGGACAAAAGTTCTTGGCCTCAAACCATTTTCTTGGCCTCAAAACTTGAGGGGACAAATGTCCCAAAAAGTTCCTCATGTCACACATCAATTCATCAAAAATGGGCTACCCCCGAGGTTAAAAACCATTTTCTTGGCATCAAACCCTAGTTCTTGCATATGTTGAATCTTGGATGGATCGGGGGTTACCAGAGGGGTGGAACACTGTCCGGGATTATCTAGTACTAGAATTGTGCCGATTGGAAGCGAAAGATGGTTGGCTGTTGAAATTTGTCCTAATAGAGGTTGTCCGATCAGCTTGACTATCTAAAAAATTTGGGAATCTCCTCGGATATTGACTGGTGGTGGGGGTTGGAGTGGCTTTGGCCCTTTCGGGTGTCGGGCGATACGGAGGATTTCAACGATTATTGGGGAATAACTTCCTATCACCGGTGGAGTGGGATGAACTCGGACCAGGGTGTATTTCACCGAGGAAGGGCTAGGAAGTCTGATCGACGTTGGGTGGCCATCGGTGGAGCAGATCCGACGGGTTGGACTGCAAGTCGGGGTGGTTTAGCTGTCTAACCTTGTTGGTGGCTGAATCAGGGCAGTATGCTGCGTGTTTGATGGCCAGCCGGAGTATGGGTGGCTCCGCTTCTCTTGACAGTATCGGGTGGGGGACTGGTCGACGTGTCTATAGTTAGTGGGCAAGGATTCTGCTTTTGTGAGGGGGGGGGGGGAAGGGGTGATAAAAGGTGGAGGGATGGTGGTTTGGAGATAAGTGAGGTTAGGTCTAGGGTTTTCTTGGGGTAAAGATGGGAAAAGAATTGCGAAATGGGTTGCAAAAGCGTTAGTGGGGGGATTTTAGGGGTGGTGGTGGGTGGTTCGAGGTATCTTTGGGGGTAATGGTGCGAGGTGGTTGTCGGTGGAGGAAATCGTGCATTCATCTCTTCCATTTGGGCCTTCATTTGATTGATGACTTTCAAGATTTGATCGAAAGGGTTTGTCTGTTCTTCCTTTCTTGAACCCACGTGACGTTGTTTACGAGTTTTTTTATTTTTTACAACAACAACAACGGGTGGAGTGACTAGACTTTGATACCAATTGACGTAAATGAGGTCAAATGAGAAGCTAGTCTCTCATTCTATTTTAATCATCTAATTTGATCAATGTGAGGTTCTTTATAATTTGTCTATAGGAGCATTACTGGTCATCTTCTTTACAACTTATGTGGTTTTATGTGACATATAATCAGCAAGTGGGTTGCTAGTTAGAAAATAATGACACTAGTTAATCAATACACGTGCTAATTAGAAATGATGACCTGATCATTATTAATGATAAAGTTAAGAGGAAAGTAAACAATAAATTAACATGGAAGGGGATAATTGCATATATTTGTGTGATATATTGTCCTATATAGAGTAAAACGGTATACATAAACCTAATTAGTTGTGTAAGGACATTTTTGTCCAACATACTTGTATATGTCATTAGCCGTAACACCGTTGCAAAGATTCAAAGTCCATTCATCATCAACGGAATCCGAAGATCAAAAGAAAGGAAGAATTCAGAAATCCAGTCATCCGGACCAGTCCGCCTGAAATTAAAACGAACCGATCCGCCTCTGACTACCCCGGACCGATCCGTTGAAATAAAAAAGGAACCGATCCGCCAGCGAACCGATCCGCCCAGTCCCGGACCGGTCCGCCTTGCAAATTGTATCCAGAAAGAACCGAACCGATTGCGAACCGAATCTGCTTCAAATTAAAAGAACTGATCCGCTATCGGACCGATCCGCCTCAGGCCCGGACCGGTCCGCCCTGGATAGAATTTCCCATATCGTGATTCAGATTTTTTAGGGCTATGGCTACCTTATTTATACCACGATCAGAAGATGGTTTCCTCAAGACTTTTCAACGTTTTTCAGAGCATATCAACCCTAAAGTCTTCACCTATTGAGTCCTATGATTCTAGGTTTTTTAGATTCACACATCTTCCATATCTATGTGAATCAAGTTTGGTAACCCAAGAACACCATTGCTGTTGTTCAACCCTTGTGAAGTGGACCGTTTCTTCCTCTTCATTGCAGCCCTACTGGAAAGGGATAATTCCAGCCGCGACTACAGAATTCAATACCTGAGGGTAATTCTTAGTCAAAAACTTGTATTTCAGTGTAATCCGATTGTAAGCCGTTTCTCTTACAAATTATAGTGATATACAAATGGTTTTGCCCCTGTAGGGGATTTTTCCTCAATTATGTGTGTTTGAATAACTCGTGCATGATTTCATTTTGTTTCATTCACACCTAGTTGCATGTTTAGGGTTTGTTTGGGTTAAAAGGTGTTTATTATATTATTTCTTAATTGAACGCCAGCGCCAACTCTTTCAAATTGGTATCAGAGCAGGTTACGCTAATCTATCGCGTATTCCTATTTTCCGCAAAATTTTTCTAAGATATCAATTTTCAAAAAATTGATTTTTGAAAAAGTGCGTGTTCAAATGGAGAAGTCATATTATAAAATGCCTGTTTTTGACGGGACAAATTATGCTTATTGGAAAGCCCGTATGAGGTCAGCTTTAAAAGCCATTGATGAACGTGTCTGGATTTTGGTTGAACGAGGGTGGACTCCTCCCACCGTGACTGTTGATAATGTGACCAACTTGAAACCTGACATTTCTTGGACTGATGAAGAAATTAAATGGTCATCTTTTAATTCTAAGGGTCTAAGTGCTATTTCTGGGTCTGTCACACCTGATGATTTCAAACGAATAATGACGTGTACCACGACAAAAGAGGCATGGGATGTTTTGCAACTTACCCATGAGGGTACGAACGCTGTTAAAGAGTCTAAACTACAAAATTTGGCCACCCAATTTGAAACTATCACCATGTCTGAGTCCGAATGCTTTGATGAGTTTTTTGCACACTTGTCGGACATTGTTAACACTAGTTTTAATTTGGGTGAGGTAATTGATAACACGCGTGTCGTTAAAAAGATCTTGAGATCTCTCCCAAAACGCTTTATTCCTAAAGTCACTGTTTTGAACTCTTTGGGAAATTTGAAATCACTTAAGTTGGAAGAACTTATAGGAGATCTTCAAACCTATGAGATTGACATGTTTCCCAAAACCATTAAGGCTAAGGATAATGGGATTGCTTTAAAGACTCATTTTCAGAAAAAGAAAGAAAATTTTTTTGAGTCCAAGTCTGAATGTGATTTTGACTTAGATGACTTGGCCCTGTTTGCAAAAAATTTCAAAAGAATTCTCAAATTCAAGAAAAGTGGAAATTTCAATGATAAAAGGAGTGTTGAGAAAAATATTTTTGAAAAGAAAAATAAAAAGAACGGAAAGGCCAAAGAAAGTGGTGAGAGGGAAAAAGAGAATAAATCCGATGAGGAATATGAGGAAGATTTTGAGAACGTCACATGTTTTGAATGTGGGGGTAAGGGACATAAGTCGTTTGAATGTCCTACGTGGCTTAGAAAGAAAGGAAAGAAAGTAGCTATGCCCGCCACACTTAGTGATAGTAGTGAAGGTGAGGGTGATGAGACTAGTGGTGAGAAGTTTATAGCTTTTTCTAGTCGTGTGAGCACTCCCACCTTGTCCCACAATAGTGATGGTTTGAGCACTTCAAGTGAGGGAGAAAGTGAGGTCGAGTCGATGGACTCGGGAGATGAGTCACCGCATGAGCGTAACTTCACCGCGTTCATGGCTAGTCATGTGAGTACCTCCAATGCTTCTCACGACGAGGAGGATGCTACGTCACAAGGACACCTCGACAGTAAGAGCGATGAGAGTGAAGGGGAGGATGAGGCAAGTGAGGATGATAATGGTGATGATAGTTTGATCCAAAATGCCTTTAGAAAGTTGTTTATCGAGACCATGGAAATAAAAAGGACTAATAGGATCCTCGGTCTTCGGATTGGTGTGTTGAAGGGAGACAATGATGAGCTTAAAAGGGAAAAAGGTGACTTGACCAACACGGTGTCTAGTCTGATGACACGTGTATCCCATCTCGAGGATGACCTCAAACAAGCACGAGAGGTTCAAGTCACATTAGAGATTTCACCCGAGCCTATATCCACCATTGTGAGTGAGTCCCATGGGTGTCCGTCTAGGAATGTTCATCCCAAAATTGTTGATAAATTACTTCTTAGACCGATTTATGTTTGCTCCCACTGTAAGATGCAAGGACATCTTAGGGAATTTTGTTCTAAGTTGGGTTTTGTGCCATATCATGCCACTTCACACATTCATGCACATGCACCCACTCATGATACTTTGCCTACTCATGTTGATAGAGAGTTTGCACATATTCGCGAGCAAGTGAAGTTTTTGATCAAGACCACACATGATCTAGTGGAGTTCGTTCAAAAGATGTCACCATCTTTAGAAAACTCCATCGTTACTCCCGGTTGAGATCTAGTCTTGATTGCTAGCATACGTTGTTTATCATTTTTTTTACCTATTGCTAGCTTGTATCATTAGTTAGTTTTTCATTTTTTTAAAAAAAAAATACAAAAAGATTTTATTTTGACAAAATTTTTGAAAAATCCAAAAAGATTTTTGTATTTTGCTTCTTTTATGGATGAGCATTTAAGATAGCCAAGTCACAACTTCATTTCATATATCCATGTGACTGTTTGGTAGAGATTTGAGACGCTACATCATTTCATCCATGTGCTTAACATTGATTGGAGTCCTTGAGATGTAATTAGTGATACCTTCCTACATGTTTGACTCCTATATCCTTTAATGCACACATGCGCGGCTATATTTGATTATTGCACTTGTCTATCACATATTGGCTTGAGTGTTTCTATCTCAATTCTGTCTATACAATGTACAATATGCGATAAAACTTGACAAGATTGGATTGCATGTAAAAACCGTTTTGGTGAGACTGTGTGATATTTTCCATAACGGGGAGGGGCTGCGAAAATTGATTCTTATCCTTTGCGCAAAAGCCACCGTTAAAATGGACCTAAAAATGGAGGAATTTTAATATCCGAGGTCCTAAGAGGTTAAAAGAGCCCGAAAAAATTGAAAAGGCAATAAAAAACAATACATGCCATATATGGGCCATTTAGGTTTTCACCATCAATTCTCCAAAGTTTGAGAATTTAGTATACCTCTATTATAATATAAATCTGAGGGAGTTTGGTTGGAGATTGAAAAACGGGTTTGCACTTCCTTGAAAGTCCTGAAAAAGCATGAAAATCATTTTGGACGTTATTGGTGTAGAAATCACTTTGAGCTTTGATTTGTAGATTTGATATAGCCAATGTCTTATATTTCCAATCTTTTACACCAAAGGAAGCATTTGAGTTCATTCGTTAGGAATATCCAATATTCATCGTGCACATATGTCATGTTTGTATGCATTGATTTTCCTATCGAATTTGATCACACCACTTCTTTTACGCTATCATCGACTTGGTTGTTTTATGATCATTCATGGTGTGATTTTATGCCTTGTGTCACCCCGGTTCTTGATTGCTTGATTTATTTCTCTCATTTGTCTATTTGGGGACATCATAAAAAGGGGGAGAATGAATTATCTGATTATGGGGGAGTTTTGAAATTCTGAGAATATCATCTTAAATTATGTTTATCTCATTTCAAACTCGATACGTCACTTGGTATTTGCTTTGTCTCATGTGTGTAGCTACATCTTTTGATAATCCCATGTTGCACACCCTGATGAGAAAAGCGGTGAGATTTCTGAAGATTCGAAGAACGAACGATACAGCCTTAGTCAATTGTACCACTTTCAGTTTTTGGGTTCATGGAAGGGTAGATTTGTATAGGCATTGTGATTATAGATAATTCGGATTTTTTATGTTTGTTCCGGCATAGACATAGGGGGAGATTTGTAAGGACATTTTTGTCCAACATACTTGTATATGTCATTAGCCGTAACACCGTTGCAAAGATTCAAAGTCCATTCATCATCAACGGAATCCAAAGATCAAAAGAAAGGAAGAATTCAGAAATCCAGTCATCCGGACCGGTCCGCCTAAAATTAAAATGAACCGATCCGCCTCTGACTACCCCGGACCGATCCGCTGAAATAAAAAAGGAACCGTTCCGCCAGCGAACCGATCCGCCCAGTCCCGGACCGGTCCGCCTTGCAAATTGTATCCAGAAAGCACCGAACCGATTGCGAACCGAATCTGCTTCAAATTAAAAGAACCGATCCGCTATCGGACCGATCCGCCTCAGGCCCGGACCGGTCCGCCCTGGATAGAATTTCCCAGATCGTGATTCAGATTTTTTAGGGCTATGGCTACCTTATTTATACCACGATCAGAAGATAGTTTCCTCAAGACTTTTTAACGTTTTTCAGAGCATATCAACCCTAAAGTCTTCACCTATTGAGTCCTATGATTCTAGGTTTTTTAGATTCACACATCTTCCATATCTATGTGAATCAAGTTTGGTAACCCAAGAACACCATTGCTATTGTTCAACCCTTGTGAAGTGGACCGTTTCTTCCTCTTCATTGCAGTCCTACTGGAAAGGGATAATTCCAGCCGCGACTACAGAATCCGATACCTGAGGGTAATTCTTAGTCAAAAACTTGTATTTCAGTGTAATCCGATTGTAAGCCGTTTCTCTTACAAATTATAGTGATATACAAATGGTTTTGCCCCTGTGGGGGATTTTTCCTCAATTATGTGTGTTTGAATAACTCGTGCATGATTTCATTTTGTTTCATTCACACCTAGTTGCATGTTTAGGGTTTGTTTGGGTTAAAAGGTGTTTATTATATTATTTCTTAATTGAACGCAAGCGCCAACTCTTTCAAGTTGGTACGAACCTTTGTTGAGTTGAGTTGATTCAAATTGAGCTTCTTCATCATTCACTTCATTTGCTTGAGTTATATTTTTTCATGTTTAAGTAGCTTTAAATAATTGTTGATCCTCCTTTATGTGCTTCATCTTTTTTAATTTAATTTTTCTCATTGGTGGCACATATTTCTGCAATTGCACATTTATTCCTCTGGTTCACTTGACATTTGTGTAGTTAATTATGCCATACTTACTATTATGGGTTCCCTTATAAATCTTGTTTCCCAACACTGAGTTTCAATCTGTAATTCTCTTTTTTTTTACACATGCACGGCAGATCTGTTCTCGGAGTCCCAGAGGATTCAATACACCATTCAAACACGAACATGGGGTATTCCGGATGCTCAAACATATTTGTTGACATTAAAGGAGATAAAAATCAAGTACGTACTATCGAACTCTATCTGTTACTTAGTTTTCCTGATTTAACTTGACTATAGGCTTGCCCCATCCTTTTTTTTCATATACACTAATTGAAAATTGGTACCAATCAACAGGCATAATTGAACCTTGAAGAATACTTGCAAACTATTATTCCTTGTAGAATATTATTATAACTCTTACTATACAACCTATCCCCACAGTATATATGATTTTACCTATTTTTGTTACAAAAAAGTAATCTTATATCCTTAAACTCACTTTCGAATTTTATGGATGGTACTAATGTTTTTATGGGGATATTTGATGAGTTATTTAACAACTCTTTTGAGTTACTTATTCTCAGTCCCTCATGTATTGTTAGTATTATGAATTTTGAGACTACTATTTTACATAATATATAAAATGTGATAAAATGCTTATTTATTTGGTTTTTTGTTAATCTCTTGAACATTCATATAGTAAATATGAACCACCCAATATTTTTATGCACCTGAACTTATATATCTATCCTATTTAGTTACTTTTTGGCTTTACACAGGCAGTCTGTGATTTTATTAGTTTTTTCAAATGATCTGTTTAGAACATGTGAAGCGGCTGAATGACCGTTCTTGTTGTTTAATTTATAGGACAAAGCTGAAGTAAACCGAAGTGGATTGCTACTATTTGAAGAAGTGTTATTGTATGGTTCATGGTGCAATACATACAATTCCACCATTGCGCCCAAATGAGCTTTAGTCTTTGAGGGGTATTGTTTTTCGATGTTCTGGTTTCCCCTGAAATACTTCTTCTCCATATAGTAAGAATTATAAGGTTAAATAATGATGCCCTTGCCACTTTACTCACTCTCTACACATCCAAACTTCACCTAAATGTAACTTAGATGGGAGCTATGAGCTTTTTCTTAGCACATCGTGTATTGAGATGAATTTTCTATTAATGGAATTTGGGCTATTAATTTTTATTGAGGTTATTGTCTCAATGTGTATTAGTGTTGCTGTTACGAACTATTGTATTGTTGTACCATTTTTTTATACCTTAAACATGTGGATAGTATTATAAATAAAGGATATTTTGCCCATTTTTTAAAATTTAACTTGTTTGTATTAAAATTAAATCGGATCAACAATTATTTTATTGTCATTATATTTTCATTATATATATATATATTGAGAACGCGTGTAATATCGATTTAAATTAAATTCGCAAGTTTTCAAGTAACCCTTATTTAATTAGAGTCTACTTTTAAATCAAATAAATTCAGCCCTTAAACATGCATCTACGGTGCGTGTGTCAATCCCATAAATAAAGTATGAGACACAAAAATATGATGAGACACAGAATTCAGGAAAAAATCCCTTTCGGGTAAAACCTTTATTTCACTACGAATATACAATCCGCAACTTATAATTACATAGAGAAATCTGCAATGGATCAACGCGCAGCCAACCCACAAAGACACGCAGTCTTGAACTCAGCAAGAGAATACACGCAGCACCCTCCAAGGACTCGCAACCCAAATAACAAAGGTAGAACCGCAGCTCTCCTCAATGACACGCAGCCATGAAACTTTGTAGAGACTCCCTCAGCAATGACACGTAGCCCTCGGTTGCAAAGATCTCTCCACAAAGGTTTGAACAAACTAAAAAGTTGTGTTCTTGGGTTACCAAAAAGATTCACAAAGGATTGGCAATTGTGTGAATCAAAAACCTAGAGTCTTGGGCTCAATAGGAGAAGACTTAGAGTATTTAGGACTCTGAAAAACGTCTTGAAAAGTCTTAAAAAATAACTCCCCGAAGTTGGCTTTAAATAAGAAAAGTTTGAGCCTAAAAAATCTCAAGCGAATCTGGCTGAATTTATCCCAGTCGGACCGGTCCGGTTCTGAGGCGGATCGGTCCGGTCAAGCGGATCGGTTCTTTTATTTTGGCCTTCATCGGTTCGCTTGCGGTCCGGGGTATACTGGATCTGCAGCAAGCGGATCGGTCCGGTTGAGGGGCGGATCGGTCCGGTGGCGGATCGGTCCGGCTGTCAGACATAGATTCCTCTTTTTCTTTTGATATTCGGATCCGTTGATGTAGATGCGATCTTGAGTTTCTTCAATGGTGTAACGGCGTACGACATAATAAATTGCTAATGGACAAAAATGTCCTTACAAATCTTCCCCTATGTCTATGCCGGTACATACATAAAAAATCCGAATTATCAAATATGAAATTGCCTATACAAATCTACCCTCCCATGAACCCAAAACTGGAAAAGGTACAAATGAATAGTCTTCATCGTTTGTTCTTCAAATCTTTAGGAATCTCAAATCTTTTCTCATCAGGGCGTGCAACATATAGATCTTCAATCTTCATACCTACACACATGAGATAAAGCAAATACCACGTGACATATCGAGTTTGAAATGAGATAATATGAATATCAATATATGATAAAAATCATCTCAAAAACTCCCCCAAAATTCAAACTCCCCCATAATATGATAATTCTTTCTCCCCCTTTTTATGATGTCCCCAAATAGACAAATGAGAAGAATGAATCGAATAAGCAAAATCGGGGTGACACGGTATACAAAAAAAATACACAAACTATTTTTTTTATTTTTCAAATTTTTCATACAAAGATAAGATACCAATATGAACAAATATGATAGAAAAATCACACCATGGATTTAGACTCAAACAACCAAGTCATGGAAATGGAATGAATGGGTGTGAACACATTCGATAGGTAAATCAACTCAATCAATCATATGTGCACGATGCATACGTGTACTCCTAACGAATGAACATCAAAGGTATCCCTAGGTGTAAAAGTTAGTTGAATTTAGATGATATCGTCTTATGCAAATCAACAAATCAAAGTCAAATGGTTTCCACACCAATAACGTCCAAAACTATATAGCGTATTTTCAAGAATTTCAAGGACGTGCAAACCCGTTTTAATTCTCTAACCAAACTCCCTCATATATATATTCTTTTAGAGGTAATCTAAATTCTCAAACTTTGGAGAATTGGTGCAAAAACCTAAATGGCCCATTTTTGGCATGAATATCTTTTTATTGCTTTTCAATTTTTTCGGGCTCTTTTAACCTCTTTGGACCTCGGATAATAAAATTCCTCAATTATGTAGGTCCTTTTTAACGGTGGCTTTTGCGCAAAGGATAGATGATTACCTTTCGCAGCCCCTCCCCGTTATCAAACAAAACACACAAACTCACAAAACGGTTTTTATATGCACAATTTCCTTATAAAAAATTAATCGCGCTTGGTTCGTTTTAAGGACAAGATTGAAGTGAAAACACCCAACCACCATGTGATAAGACAAGCACAATAATCAAATAAATCCGTGCATGTGTGCAATAAAGGAAACATGAGTCAAACATGTAGGAAGAAACACTTAATCACATCTTAATGACTCCAAACATTATAAAGCACATGGATGAATTGACCTATTGTCTCAAAACACTATCAAATAGTCACATGAGAATAATGGAATGATGTTGTGACTTGGTCATCCAAAGTGTTCATCCATAAACGGTGACAAAATACAAAAATGTTTTTGGAATTTTCAAAAATTTTGTCAAAATAAAATCTTTTTGTATTTTTTAGAAATTTTCAAACAAAATATACAAAAATGATACATACTAGCAATAGGCAAACAATGTCATCATGAAAATCACCCTATGCTAGTAAACAAGTCAAACCTCAATCATTAGGTGCGGAGGGGTTTTCCAAAGGTGGTGACAGCTTATGAAAAACCTCCATCAATTCTTGTGAAGTTTTGACTAAAAACTTAAATTGCTCACCTAAATGTGCAAGCTCTCTCATGTAGTCTCCGGGAGCATGTAAAGTATCATGTGTGGGTGCATGTGTGCCAGAAATACGTGTAGAAGCAAAACGTGACACATACCCCAACTTAAAGCAAAATTCCCTAAGGTGTCCTCTCCTCTTGCAATGGGAACAAACATAAATAGGCATAGGAACACCTCTCTCAAAAACTCTAGGACGCACTTTCCTAATAGGAATGGGACGCCTAGGTGGGTTAGGGTGAGACACATGTGAAACTGTCACTAAAGTGGGAACCGGCTCGGGTGCTAATTGGGAAGAAGAAGCACCGTCATGACTTATTCCTAACTTCTCACCTTTACCCTTAAGAACCACCTTTTCAACCTTCTTAGGTGCGTTCTCAAACTTGACTTTGACCACCCTGGCACGTTCGAGATCACTCTCGAGTTGGGATACACGTGTCGCCAGACTAGACAACGTGTCGGTCAAATCACACTTCTCCTTTTTCAAAACCTCCTTCTCTTTCTCCAAATCTAAAACCCGACGACCTAAATCCCTATTATACTTCTTAGTTTTCAAGGTCTCGGTGTACAAATCTCTAAAAGCTTTTTGGAGCTCACTTTCATCTCCACTCTCACTCTCATCTCCACTAGAAACACTCGAGTCATCACCGGTGCTCTCATGACCTCTGTCAACGTGATACAAAGTGGGTGTGCTCACACGACTCGAAAAAGCTACAAACTTCTCACCACTAGTCTCATCACCTTCACCTTCACTACTATCACTAAGTGTGGCGGGCATAGCTACTTTCTTTCCTTTCTTTCTAAGCCACGTAGTACACTCAAACGACTTATGTCCCTTACCCCCACATTCAAAACAAGTGACGTTCTCAAAATCTTCCTCACACTCCTCATCGGATTTATTCTCTTTTTCCCTCTCACCACTTTCTTTGGCCTTTCCTTTCTTTTTATTTTTCTCAAAAAAATTCTTTTTATTGGAAGAATTATTTTTGTTCATATTGAGAAATTTTTTAAAATTTTTCGCAAACAAGGCCATATCATTAAAATCAAAATCTCCCTCAGAATCGGACTCACAAACTTTTTCTTTCTTTTTCTTAAAATGAGTCTTTAAAGCAATGCCATTATCCTTAGCCTTAATGGTTTTGGGAAACATGTCAATCTCATAGGTTTGAAGATCTCCTACAAGTTCTTCAAACTTAAGTGATTTCAAATTTCCCAAAGAGTTCAAAACAGTGACTTTAGGAATAAAGCATTTTGGGAGAGATCTTAAAATCTTTTTAACGACACGCGTGTTATCAATCACCTCACCCAAATTAAAAGATGTGTTAACAATGTCCGACAAACGTGCATAAAAATCATCAAAGCATTCGGACTCAGACATGGTGATAGTCTCAAATTGGGTGGCCAAATTTTGTAATTTTGACTCTTTAACCGCGTTCGTACCCTCATGTGTCAATTTCAAAACATCCCAAGCCTCTTTAGACGTGGTGCATGTCATAATTCGGCGAAACTCATCAGGAGAGACAGCTCCAGAAATAGCACTCAGACCATGGGAATTAAAATTGGACACTTTATAATCATCTTCAGTCCAGGCTGACACGGGTTTTAAAGTGGTGATGTTATTAACAGTGACCGTGGGAGGAGTCCAACCATTTTCGTAAAGCAACCAAACACGCTCGTCAATAGATTTTAAAATCGATTTCATACGAGCTTTCCAGTAGGCATAATTAGACCCGTCAAAAATAGGCATCTGATTATATAAGTGCTCCATAAGAAAAAAAAATGCGAATTTTCACAAAACTGATTTTTTAAAAAAATCAATATCACACGATTTTGCGGAAAATAGGAATACGCAATAAATTAGCGCAACCTGCTCTGATACCAATTTGAGAACGCGTGTAATATCGATTTAAATTAAATTCGCAAGTTTTCAAGTAACCCTTATTTAATTAGAGTCTACTTTTAAATCAAATAAATTCAACCCTTAAACATGCATCTACGGTGCGTGTGTCAATCCCATAAATAAAGTATGTGACACAAAAATATGATGAGACACAGAATTCAGGAAAAAATCCCTTTCGGGTAAAACCTTTATTTCACTACGAATATACAAGCCGCAACTTACAATTACATAGAGAAATCTGCAATGGATCAACGCGCAGCCAACCCTCAAAGACACGCAGTCTTGAACTCAGCAAGAGAATACACGCAGCACCCTCCAAGGACTCGCAGCCCAAATAACAAAGGTAGAACCGCAGCTCTCCTCAATGACACGCAGCCATGAAACTTTGTAGAGACTTCCTCAGCAATGACACGCAGCCCTCGATTGCAAAGATCTCTCCATAAAGGTTTGAACAAACTAAAAAGTTGTGTTCTTGGGTTACCAAAAAGATTCACAAAGGATTGGCAATTGTGTGAATCAAAAACCTAGAGTCTTGGGCTCAATAGGTGAAGACTTAGAGTATTTAGGACTCTGAAAAACGTCTTGAAAAGTCTTAAAAAATAACTCCCCGAAGTTGGCTTTAAATAAGAAAAGTTTGAGCCTAAAAAATCTCAAGCGAATCTGGCCGAATTTATCCCAATCGGACAGGTCCGGTTCTGAGGCGGATCGGTCCGGTCAAGCGGATCGGTTCTTTTATTTTGGCCTTCATCGGTTCGCTTGCGGTCCGGGGTATACTGGATCTGCAGCAAGCGGATCGGTCCGGTTGAGGGGCAGATCGGTCCGGTGGCGGATCGGTCCGGCTGAGGGGCGGATCGGTCCGGCTGTCAGATATAGATTCCTCTTCTTCTTTTGATATTCAGATTCGTTGATGTAGATGCGATCTTGAGTTTCTTCAACGGTGTAACGGCGTACGACATAATAAATTGCTAATGGACAAAAATGTCCTTACAAATCTCCCCCTATGTCTATGCCGGTACATACATAAAAAATCTGAATTATCAAATATGAAATTGCCTATACAAATCTACCCTCCCATGAACCCAAAACTGGAAAAGGTACAAATGAATAGTCTTCATCGTTTGTTCTTCAAATCTTCAGGAATCTCAAATCTTTTCTCATCAGGGCGTGCAACATATAGATCTTCAATCTTCATACCTACACACATGAGACAAAGCAAATACCACGTGACATATCGAGTTTGAAATGAGATAATATGAATATCAATATATGATAAAAAAACATCTCAAAAACTCCCCCAAAATTCAAACTCCCCCATAATATGATAATTCTTTCTCCCCCTTTTTATGATGTCCCCAAATAGACAAATGAGAAGAATGAATCGAATAAGAAAAATCGGGGTGACACGATATACAAAAAAAATACACAAACTATTTTTTTGATTTTTCAAATTTTTCATACAAAGATAAGATACCAATATGAACAAATATGATACAAAAATCACACCATGGATTTAGACTCAAACAACCAAGTCATGGAAATGGAATGAATGGGTGTGAACACATTCGATAGGTAAATCAACTCAATCAATCATATGTGCACGATGCATACGTGTACTCCTAACGAATGAACATCAAAGGTATCCTTAGGTGTAAAAGTTAGTTGAATTTAGATGACATCGTCTTATGCAAATCAACAAATCAAAGTCAAATGATTTCCACACCAATAACGTCCAAAACTATATAGCGCATTTTCAAGAATTTCAAGGACGTGCAAACCCGTTTTAATTCTCCAACCAAACTCCCTCATATATATATTCTTTTAGAGGTAATCTAAATTCTCAAACTTTGGAGAATTGGTGCAAAAACCTAAATGGCCCATTTTTGGCATGAATATCTTTTTATTGCTTTTCAATTTTTTTGGGCTCTTTTAACCTCTTTGGACCTCGGATAATAAAATTCCTCGATTTTTTAGGTCTTTTTTAACGGTGGCTTTTGCGCAAAGGATAGATGATTACCTTTCGCAGCCCCTCCCCGTTATCAAACAAAACACACAAACTCACAAAACGGTTTTATATGCACAATTTCCTTATAAAAAAACTAATCGCGCTTGGTTCGTTTTAAGGACAAGATTGAAGTGAAAACACCCAACCACCATGTGATAAGACAAGCACAATAATCAAACAAATCCGTGCATGTGTGCAATAAAGGAAACATGAGTCAAACATGTAGGAAGAAACACTTAATCACATCTTAATGACTCCAAACATTATAAAGCACATGGATGAATTGACCTATTGTCTCAAAACACTATCAAATAGTCACATGAGAATAATGGAATGATGTCGTGACTTGGTCATCCAAAGTGTTCATCCATAAACGGTGACAAAATACAAAAATGTTTTTGGAATTTTCAAAAATTTTGTCAAAATAAAATCTTTTTGTATTTTTCAGAAATTTTCAAACAAAATATACAAAAATGATACATACTAGCAATAGGCAAACAATGTCATCATGAAAATCACCCTATGCTAGTAAACACGTCAAACCTCAATCATTAGGTGCGGAGGGGTTTTCCAAAGGTGGTGACAGCTTATGAAAAACCTCCATCAATTCTTGTGAAGTTTTGACTAAAAACTTAACTTGCTCACCTAAATGTGCAAACTCTCTCATGTAGTCTCCGGGAGCATGTAAAGTATCATGTGTGGGTGCATGTGTGCCAGAAACAAGTGTAGAAGCAAAACGTGACACATACCCCAACTTAAAGCAAAATTCCCTAAGGTGTCCTCTCCTCTTGCAATGGGAACAAACATAAATAGGCCTAGGAACACCTCTCTCAAAAACTCTAGGACGCACTTTCCTAATAGGAATGGAAAGCCTAGGTGGGTTAGGGTGAGACACATGTGAAATTGTCACTAAAGTGGGAACCGGCTCGGGTGCTAATTGGGAAGAAGAAGCACCGTCATGACTTATTCCTAACTTCTCACCTTTACCCTTAAGAACCACCTTTTCAACCTTCTTAGGTGCGTTCTCAAACTTGACTTTGACCACCCTGGCACGTTCGAGATCACTCTCGAGTTGGGATACACGTGTCGTCAGACTAGACAACGTGTCGGTCAAATCACACTTCTCCTTTCTCAAAACCTCCTTCTCTTTCTCCAAATCTAAAACTCGATGACCTAAATCCCTATTATACTTATTAGTTTTCAAGGTCTCGGTGTACAAATCTCTAAAAGCTTTTTGGAGCTCACTTTCATCTCCACTCTCACTCTCATCTCCACTAGAAACACTCGAGTCATCACCGGTGCTCTCATGACCTCTGTCAACGTGAGACAAAGTGGGTGTGCTCACACGACTCGAAAAAGCTACAAACTTCTCACCACTAGTCTCATCACCTTCACCTTCACTACTATCACTAAGTGTGGCGGGCATAGCTACTTTCTTTCCTTTCTTTCTAAGCCATGTAGTACACTCAAACGACTTATGTCCCTTACCCCCACATTCAAAACAAGTGACGTTCTAAAAATCTTCCTCACACTCCTCATCGGATTTATTCTCTTTTTCCCTCTCACCACTTTCTTTGGGCTTTCCTTTCTTTTTATTTTTCTCAAAAAAATTCTTTTTATTGGAAGAATTATTTTTGTTCATATTGAGAAATTTTTTAAAATTTTTCGCAAACAAGGCCATATCATTAAAATCAAGATCTCCCTCAGAATCGGACTCACAAACTTTTTCTTTCTTTTTCTTAAAATGAGTCTTTAAAGCAATGCCATTATCCTTAGCCTTAATGGTTTTGGGAAACATGTCAATCTCATAGGTTTGAAGATCTCCTACAAGTTCTTCCAACTTAAGTGATTTCAAATTTCCCAAAGAGTTCAAAACAGTGACTTTAGGAATAAAGCGTTTTGGGAGAGATCTCAAAATCTTTTTAACGACACGCGTGTTATCAATCACCTCACCCAAATTAAAAGATGTGTTAACAATGTCCGACAAACGTGCATAAAAATCATCAAAGCATTCGGACTCAGACATGGTGATAGTCTCAAATTGGGTGGCCAAATTTTGTAATTTTGACTCTTTAACCGCGTTCGTACCCTCATGTGTCAATTTCAAAACATCCCAGGCCTCTTTAGACGTGGTGCACGTCATAATTCGGCGAAACTCATCAGGAGAGACAGCTCCAGAAATAGCACTCAAACCACGGAAATTAAAATTGGACACTTTATAATCATCTTCAGTCCAGGCTGACACGGGTTTTAAAGTGGTGATATTATTAACAGTGACCGTGGGAGAAGTCCAACCATTTTCGCAAAGCAACCAAACACGCTCGTCAATAGATTTTAAAATCGATTTCATACGAGCTTTCCAGTAGGCATAATTAGACCCGTCAAAAATAGGCATCTGATTATATAAGTGCTCCATAAGAAAAAAAAATTCGAATTTTCACAAAACTGATTTTTCAAAAAAATCAATATCACACGATTTTGCGGAAAATAGGAATACGCAATAAATTAGCGCAACCTGCTCTGATACCAATTTGAGAACGCGTGTAATATCGATTTAAATTAAATTCGCAAGTTTTCAAGTAACCCTTATTTAATTAGAGTCTACTTTTAAATCAAATAAATTCAACCCTTAAACATGCATCTACGGTGTGTGTGTCAATCCCATAAATAAAGTATGTGACACAAAAATATGTTGAGACACAAAATTCAGGAAAAAATCCCTTTTGGGTAAAACCTTTATTTCACTACGAATATACAAGCCGCAACTTACAATTACATAGAGAAATCTGCAATGGATCAACGCGCAGCCAACCCACAAAGACACGCATTCTTGAACTTAGCAAGAGAATACACGCAGCACCCTCCAAGGACTCGCAGCCCAAATAACAAAGGTAGAACCGCAGCTCTCCTCAATGACACGCAGCCATGAAACTTTATAGAGACTCCCTCAGCAATGACACGTAGCCCTCGGTTGCAAAGATCTCTCCACAAAGGTTTGAACAAACTAAAAAGTTGTGTTCTTGGGTTACCAAAAAGATTCACAAAGGATTGGCAATTGTGTGAATAAAAAACCTAGAGTCTTGGGCTCAATAGGTGAAGACTTAGAGTATTTAGGACTCTGAAAAACGTCTTGAAAAGTCTTAAAAAATAACTCCTCAAAGTTGGCTTTAAATAAGAAAACTTTGAGCCTAAAAAATCTCAAGCGAATCTGGCCGAATTTATCCTAGTCTGACCGGTCCGGTTCTGAGGCGGATCGGTCCGGTCAAGCGGATCGGTTCTTTTATTTTGGCCTTCATCGGTTCGCTTGCTGTCCGGGGTATACTGGATCTGCAGCAAGCGGATCGGTCCGGTTGGGTGGTGGATCGGTCCGGCTGAGGGGCGGATCGGTCCGACTGTCAGACGTAGATTCCTCTTCTTCTTTTGATATTCGAATCCGTTGATGTAGATGCGATCTAGAGTTTCTTCAACGGTGTAACGGCGTACGACATAATAAATTGCTAATGGACAAAAATGTCCTTACATATATATATATGTATATATATGTATGTATATATATATATGTATGTATGTATTATAATATATTTATAAATATTATTTTTTTAATATTAGTAACGGACATATATCGTTACTAAATGTGTTACAAAAAGTATGTTACAAATGTGTTACGAAATCAGCAACACTTTAGTAACGGTAGAAATGTGTTAGTAACACAGAATTTAGTAACAATTTAGTAAAGGTAAAATAGTGTTAGTAACACAGAATTTAGTATCGATAGAAAAGTGTTAGTAGTTTGCTTCCTCACGCCTTTTTTCTAACACTTTTTTGGTGTTAGTATTTATTTTAGTAACACTACAGTAGTGTTACTAATTGACTGTTTTGGTTTCCATTTAGGGTTATTATTTGGAGATTGTTAGTTTGTGGCACTGAGGTTTTTAGGATTTTCCTTTTTATCTAATGAAGTTTTGTTTAGGGTTAGATTTTTTAGGATTTGAGTTATGAGACAATTAGGGTTTAAAATATTTATTTTACTAAAAAACCCTCGTTGTTTGAATATTGGGAGTTCTAATCCTTCTATGAGGCTACGGACTTTTGGGCAGTATTATATTCTTCCTAAGGGGTGACTTGTGATTAGATTCGATGCCAAGGTGCCGACATAATTCAGCCGTGTCGAGTTTTCATTGTCTAGTGAGGGCCTCCTGCTTAGTTCTTGAGGTCAAAATGATTAGTCTTTTGAATATTGAACCTAGGTTAAATTTGGAGCTTACTCTTTAGTAGATCTCGGCTAAGGTTGTAGAGTTAACAATAGACCGTGGATTTGCCATTCTGGAATTGAATATAAAGGATGGACATGGCCTATGGCATCACCAAGTCAAAAGAAACATGGAATAAGGCTCAGGAGAATGAGATGCCCAAGGTAATAAATAGAGTTCGCGGACTATGAGGAAGAACCAAGAGGGATTGATCCTTGGGGCAAAACAAGGTGAACGAAGGGAGATTGAGCCTTAGGCCACCGGAGTAATTTGAGGGGTTGGGAAATAATATTCGTTCCGTCCTAATTGGTTTTATTGCATCTCCTTATTTATACTATTTTACATTGCTATGTTAGTATATCTATTATTTCTACAAATACTATCATTGACAGGTGGTTGAGAACTTTGTATTTAACCCTTGTTGAGGCATTTGAGCTCAACCCTTTTATATTTTTTATTTCCTCAGGACGAGTGATCACGGGGTATTCAGTGGCCTAGGAGTAGAGTTTTAGACGGCGCGAAGTATAGTTAGAGACCGCGGATATTATTGCTTTTGGAGTTTTAAGAAGACCCTTTATATATTGTATAAGAGCACAGTTGATTATATTTTAAGAGTGTGTTAGATATGTTGGTTTTTATTAATGGAATCTAGTTTTAGTTGAATGATCTCCTTATATAGTGCATTATTAAACCGTGATGTCTTATTAATCTTCTAACTCTGATTATGAGGTTGAGGCCTCTTTATAGTCCGAGAAATAGTAAGGTTGCCCTAGATTAAAGCTATTAAATTTTTTCCATGCGAGAATAAGTGATATGATGCGACGACATATAAGGCAAGGCCGCAGGGCATTACAATTGGTATCAGGTCGTTTAACCTTCGATACTATAGGAGTGTTAAGAATATTTTGCCTTGGTAGACTTACTTAAAGACCTAATACTAGGATAATAGACTTATACGTGTGTGATTCTAGACAGGAAGCTATGACAAGAAGTAACCATAAAAGAGTTAATGGTGTCGCAAATAATAATTACGCAGTTGTGGAGCCAATGCCTGATATGGTAATTGGGTTTACGAAAGCCCTAACTAAGTCCATGACTGTAAGGATATCTTAGGAGGGGCATGTGGGTTGCACCATACATCACTTGAAGAATTTGGGGCTAAATACCTTTAAGGGATAGCCTAATACATTGCAGTCTGATGCCTGGATAAGGAAAATAGAGAAGATTTATGAAGTTCTTAATAGCACTAAAGAATAAAAGTTATCCTCTTCCTCCTTTATATTTGAGGCTTAGGCAGATCACTAGTGGTCGATAGTTAAGAAGACCTAACTGGGAGGAGAGGTAGCGACCGTTTATTAGGCCAAATTCAAGGATCTTTTGGGGGAGAAATATTTCCCCACCGCGGACAACGAGAAGCTGTAAGTTGAATTTTTAGAACTAACTCAAGGAATTATACCTCTTGACGAATATGAAATAAAGTTCATGAAATTGCCACACTTTGTCCCTATATGGTTGATATTGAGGAGAAGAAAGCCAAAAGCTTAAAAGGGGTTTGAAGCATGGACTCCACAGCAGGGTTATGGGGTTGAGGCATCGGACTTATACAGAGTTAGTTGAGGTAGCTCAGATCATGGATTAAGATTTTGAATATGGATTGAAGTCTAAGGGAGAAAAGAAAAAGGTCAGAGAAAAGGGAACAAAGAAAGAGGATGAGCCACGACATCAAGCTTAAAAGACACGGAGAAATAATGGAGTCGCAGAAGGCAAGCAACATGATAAGGTTGACACCGCTTTAGGAATGAGCTGGTATAACTTTGGTAAACCAGGCACAAAGTTAAGGACTGTAGATTGCTAATGAAAGATGCAGAGAATCCATGGGCTACAACCAACGTCTTTGATCTAATTGATAATGATTTTGAGAAGGATGAGGACGTGATAAAAATTTATATTATTATAGATGATAGGAATGGTTACACTCTTTATGATTCCGGAGGCACACACTCTTTTACATCCACTAAATTTTCAAGAAAAATAAAGATAAAGCATCAGACCTTGAACCCTCCATTACTGATTGACACCCCGGTAATATTTTTCCTAGAGGCCATGACCATCTTTAGGGGATGTGCCATGGAGATAGGAGAAAAATGTTTTGAAGTTAACTTAATTTCATAAGAAATTAAAAGACTTTGATGTGATATTAGGTATGGATTGGCTATCCAACCACTTCACTAAAATAGACTAAACTAGAAAGGACATTACCTTATGTAAACTTGGAGAGGTCGAGGTGTAGTTTAGGGGTACTAAACCAAACATGAAGCCTTTATTAATCTAATCCCTGGGAGCTAGGGAAATGTTAAAGGGTGGGTACCGTGGATACCAAGCCTACATGAAGGATGTTGATAAGTTCATGACCATCTTAGTGGGTGTTCCTATGACCGCGGAGTTTAGCGATATTTTTTCAGAGGAGCTTCGAGGATTGTCCCCATACAAAAAAATTGAGTTCATCATTGAACTTGTATTAGAGGTTCGTGCCCAAAGTTAAAAGAATTAAATGAGAAGGTAGAGGGTTTGTTAGGTTGTGGCTTTATAAGTCGTAGCACTTCCTTTTGGGGTGACTCGATGATGTTTGTCAAGAATAAGGATGGATCTATGAGAATGTGCATAGACTATAGGGAATTAAACAAGATGACGGTGAAGAATAAGTATCATTTTTCTTGGAATGATGACCTTTTTGACCAATTGAAGGATTCTAGATATTTCTCTAAGATTGATTTTAGGTCAGGATATCAACAACCTAAAATAAGGGATGAAGACATTCATAAACATCCTTTCGGACTAGGTATCGTCATTATGAGTTTGTGGTGATGTCTTTTGGGTTAACTAATTCACAGATGCTTTTATGGACTTGATGAATTGAGTGATTAGGACCTTCCTAGATAGTGATGACATACTGATTTATCCTAAGTTTGTGAAAGAGCATGAGGAACACTTATATGGATTTTTTTAGGTGCTTAGGAAAGAGAAGTTATATGATAAAAAATTTAAGTGTGAATTCTATCTTGACAATATAGCCTTCCTCGGTCACATAATAAACAAGAATAGGTTGGCCATAGACCTAGGAAAGGTCGTGGCCATTGTATATTGGGAGAGACCAACCACTAGTATCGAGGTTATAAGTTTCCTCGGCTTAGCAGGCTATTATAGCATATTTGTGGAAGTATTTTCCAAAATTATCGTGCCTTTAACCCAATTAACACACAAGGACAAAAAGTTTATTTGGTCTAGAGAGTGCAAACAGAGTTTCCAGAAGCTAAAGGAAAGGTTAGTGACCGTGCCCATTTTGGTGCCCAAGGAAGGGGGAGCTTAAGTAATATATAGTGATGTGTGTTAATATAGAATGTATGTCATTAACTATGCCTCTAGGCAACTGAGTCCAGTTGAGAAGAACAACCCCACCCATGACTCAAAATGACCGGCTGTGGTTTTTGCCTTGAAAATTTAGAGGCATTATTTATATGGGTAGACTTATGAAATCTTCACGGGCAATAAGAGTTTGACTTATATTTTCATCCAAAGAGATTTAAATATAAGACGGAAGAGATGGTTAGAGTTAATCAAAGATTATAATTGTTCGATTAAATATTACCCCGGGAAGGCTAACGTAGTGGCCAAATCTCTAAGTATAAAGGGTTCCTTTAATGCTTTGAGGATTACTCATCAAGAGAACATCCTAAGAGATTTATGGACTGTGGGTATTGAGGTAATAATCCACAAACATGGTGGACATTTAAGATCCCTCGCTCTAATACCTAGCTTGATTGAGAAGATAAAGGTTGCGCATGCCATGGACCCTGGTCTCCAGAAGATCTGCGAGCATGTGGAAAGAGGAGAGAGATCAAACTTTAGAGTAGATGACTGTGGAACCTTATGCTTTGGGAGGATTTATGTTCAGCGGAGCAATGAGATCAAGGCTAAGATGTTGGAAAGAGGTCATTCTTCACCATTTTCAATTCACCCCGGGAGAACCAAAATGTACCAAGACTTGAAAGGAAACTTTTGGTTGCCTAACACGAAGAGAGAGGTCGCAGAGCCTGTTGCTAAATGTTTGGTATGCCAAAAAATTAAGGCTGATCAACAAAAATCAGTTGGTTGTGATAACCCTTGCTTATCCTAAAATGGAAGTGGAAAAATATTTATATGGACTTTATTGTGGGATTATCGCGAACACAGAGGGGTATGGATTCCATTTGGGTTATTGTGGATAGATTAACCAAGACCACACACCTTTTTTCTATCAAGGCCGCGGATAATTTCAATCAACTAGCCAAGCTCTTTATTAAAGACATTGTAATACTCCACGGAGACCCTATTACTATAGTGTCTAATTGCAACCCAAGATTTACCTCGACATTTTAAAAAAGTTTCCAAAGAGCAATGGGGTTGTACTATACTTCAATACAACCTTCCATCATCAGAAAGGTGGACAAATAGAGAGTACCAATCAGACCTTATAGGATATGCCGAGGGATTGTGTTTTGGACTTATGCGAAAGTTAATAAGACCACCTACCTTTAGTAGAGTTTTTATATAATAATATCATTCATGAATGTCTTAGGATGGACCCTTACACTGCTTAATATGGGAGAAGATTCTATAGCCCTTTGTGTTAGTAAAAGGTGGGAGAAAGACAATTTTTGGGGCCAAATATGGTATAACAGATCGTGACAAAGGTAAGACTTATCCAATAAAAGTTGTGGAGTGCTCAAAGTAGGCAAAAATGGTGGGAAAATTCCAAAGAAGAGGAGGACTTAAAGACCGAGGGCCATGCATTAATTAAGTTTTCTCTTTGGAAGGGAATTATGAGATTTGGAAATAAAGGAAAGTTGAGTCCATGGTATATAGAACCATTTGAGATACTTGAAAGAATTGGGAAGACTTACTATAGACTTTCCATGCCCCTAAACTAGTCCATGTGCACAATGTATTCCATATTTAAATGTTAAGGAACTATGTTAGAGACCATGGCCATATTATTAACCATGAACCCATTAATATTCGCAGAGATTTGATCTATGACGACGCACCAATAGAAATTTTAGAGAAGGGAGAAAAAGTTGAGGACAAAGAATATATCTCTGGTCAAAGTACTTTGGAGAAAATGACCGTGGAAGAAGCCACTTGGGAACTAGAGTCAGCCAGGGTATTGATTAAGTTATTTCTTTTAAATTATTAAATTCTTAGAACATAATTTCCTAAGTTGGGGAGATTGTAATGACCCTAAGACTATAGTAGGCTACGACCATATGGGAATCCACGACCATAAGTAAAATTTTGCTGTAGAGGCCATGACCTAGGACTTATAGGCCGCAGACAGTAAGAAATGTCAATTGGAGACTTTAATCCATGGAGTTTAAGTAAGAGCAAGATCTTGGACTAATAGGTCGCAGTTATGAAGGAAGGTTGTGGCCTAAGGAAAAGTTTATGGAGTTAAGTGACGTAGACTTGCAAAGGCTCAACACGTGAGGTGATGACGTGTCCTAATTAGGTCATAACTGGAGAAACAAGTCTTGGAGGTTCTAGAGGCCTTTTTAGAGGGGTATTTATGGGAAAGTGATGACATAAATGGAAACCCTAGGTTTTCTAGTAATCCCAATAAATAGCAGCCCGTAGCACACTTCCCAAAGCTACTAAAAACCCTAATATCCCACTCAAAAGAGATAGAGTTGGATTTTATGATAGGAGAAGGTGTTTTCGAATTAGAGGCCGAGGCGAGTTACTGTTCACTGATGGAGCGAATGCCCCCAAATTTTAAAATTCAAAAATTCCAACATTATGAGATGGTTCAAATATATTTCAAATTAAAATTTCTTTTCAAATTTTAATTTCTTCAAAATTAAAGCTCAACAAATATTTCAACTTACCCTAAACAAAGTTAATTCCAATTTTTCTTTTAAATTCAAGTTAATTCAACTAAAGTCGAAAGTAGCCTGACAAAAAATAATTCATGATTAAATATAGGCCAAACAAATTTAAACACCAATTTTGCCAAAATAATTATTGACTTGAATTAAATTAAACTAAAATTACCCAAATATTAATTAGCACCAAATTAAACTATAATTGTGATTTAAACTGATTTTATCTTGATTAACCTAGCATGCATCTAAGTGATATTTTTGCAAGATAAAGTAAATCACAAACACACTACGCCACGATGTACGAGGAAAACTCAATTGGGAAAAACCTTGGATGGCCCTGCCTACAAATCCACTAGGTATAGTAATTTTTACAAAAATAAGACAACATGCTTATAACAATAACTTGACTCCGTCCAAGCCTTGACACACCTTCATGCTTTAACCTCCGCCTAGTCGATAACTACGGACTCCACCGCAGTCTCGGAATCCACCGATGGAGCTTGGTTATCGTCAATCCACACACGGGGCCTTACACCGTTTGAGCACGTCGTAGCAAAAACCAAACTATCTCCTTTGATGGGTTGAGAAGAACCCGGTGCTAAACAATCACCAAGCAAGATATATATATATTTGAAGAACTTGGATTTTAAACGAACATATATGTGTAAAAACATGTGTTTTGGTGAAAGATTGTTCTTGAATTATGAACACATATATAGACCTTTTGTTGGAACTACTTTTCTCTCCAAACTCTCTAAGAAAGGTGAAAAGGTCTATTATAAAAAATTATTCCCGCTCATATTTTATCAAGAAAAAGTAGTGGGGCAATGGGAATTTATTTAAAAAAACTATCAAAATTTTGCGCAAAAGTTCGTCAGCAAACTCGTTCAGACAATCTCGTTTGAACAAGAAAATGTCGTTCGAACGACATTTCAGAAAATCCAAAAAAAAAATTAAGCCCAAAAAATTATATAATGGTCTAAATTGATTTTCTGAGAAAAAAAAGTTCGTTAAAAATATTTATAAATTACACCCAAAATAAAATTTCTAAGATCCTAAATATTTTATAAATGGATTCATACCTTTGGATCCCTTAGAGTGATATAATGTTGATAACGCGAAATATGGCACTTGAAACCTACAAAGATGCAACTTTCATATCTGGTTCGTTGTGTCTTCAAATCTTCAAATGTCATAGGCTTGAAAGGATACAACATGAACATCTATCCTATGACTCAAAATAGTTTTGTCGAGAATTAAGCCAATACTACAAATTGACTCGATCTCAAATTTGCCCTTACAAATCTCTCCCTTTGACTATTATGGGACAAAACTAAACATAAAAATACTGAGGGCCATCAAGCACATCTAGACACAACATCCCAACAAAAATAAATAAAAACACAGACGCTTAACTCGACTCTTAGATGCTTTACCGCTTTAAGATAATGTATGCTAAAGATAAATTCCTGCACACTTAAGCAAACTATCAAACGCATAGGGAATATTACAATATTAAATGCGGAAAATAAATTCTCCCCCTTAATTAATTATCCCCCCTTTATCTAATATGATCTACCGATGAAGATATCACTCTCCCGTTAAGATAAATCTCCACAAACTAAAGGCTTATATACAATTTTCTCCCCATTTTTGTTCAAGAATAGACAAAGGTTAATAATTATAAAGAAACTAATATCTCCCCCAATTAAAGCACAAACTCCCCCAAAACAAAACAAGGGATATAAAATATGGGAAAATAAGTTAAACATGCAATGATATTTTGAGTGACAAGAATAATGAAGCATATGAGCAACAGTGAAATTCAACTAATCCATACAAATATTAAAAGATATGAACTATTATGCAACAAAAGATACCACTAATAATGATCTAAACTAAGCAGTGGATATCAAACAAAAGATGCAACAAGATGGATACCAATTTTGAATTCAAAGCAAAACATGGACTAGCAAACAAGTCAATGACTAAAAAAATATCATATATATGTATACACAAGAGATACCAATTATGCACACGCAAACATATATAGATATAAACACCAAAAATGACACAAAAGAAAGTGAAAAAACTTTCCACACTCTTATGGCATAAGTGTGTCATATGGAAAAGAAAGTGAAGGCGTGTGAACTAGTAACCAAAGAATTAAGACCCAATCACTTAAACATGTTCACGGAGTTCTTATTTCATTGCAGAACTTTATCAACTAAGATTTAGCCTTATGTGATAGGATAAAGTGAATTCGATGAACAAAACGATCATAATGAATACAAGCTTAGAATATTGATGATTCTACGAACCAATAGAGTCATGATAAGATAGCGCAACAAGGATACAAAGTCATTGTGCAAAGCCATTGATATTCCATCCAAACTCCCTCAAATATAATATTATTCTTTTATTTTCTTTTGGATGAAAATATCAATTTAAACAAACTAGGAATTGGCTATATTTTTCTTTTAATGCCATATTTTTCTTTTAGGCGTTTGGACCACATATTTCTTTTAGGTCCATTGCAAAAGGTGGCTTAATCGCAACGGATGATTGTTCCTTTCGTATCCCTTCACCGTGGACTTTCATATATCAATTTTTTTAAACACACAATAATCTCACGTGCAACAGTTCCAACATGCACAAATCCTCCTAAGTCACAAAATATATCGCCGTGACCATTTCTGGGTGTGGGTCACGGCTATGGGCTGTGACCATCCCTCATTCAAGCACTAGGGTTGATGTAGAAGGGTCGCGCATCACAGATTGAGGATCACGGCTATGGGTCGTGACCATATCTTGGTATGGGTCACGGCTATGGGTCGTGACCATACCTCAATCAAGCATGGAAAAGTGTCTCGCATGGTGGGTCACGGCTCTAGGCCGTGATCAGGTCTGGAGAACCCAACTCTGCCTTACGTTAGTTTTAAGGGTCGCGCGTATGGGGTCACGGCTCTTGGCCGTGACCAGTTCCAGGTCATAAAAAAAAAGTCCCGCTGCTGCTTTCTTATTTCATTTGGAGTTGGAGTTGTCCACTGCAAGGGTTAAACGATTTTGGCGATTTTGAGTTGGATTTTGGCGATTTTGCATTTGGATTAACCCTGGTACGTATTGATTCATTTTGCTTTCATTTGGATTTCGTGATTTCTATCTAAAGCCCTAATATATGTGTATGTATGTGTAAATTTACGTTTGTATGTGTGTATGTGTGTGTATGTATAGATTTATGTTTATATGTGTGTGTGTATAGATTTATATGGATATGTATGTTTATGTCAATAAACCGTATATTATATGTGTGTGTATGTATAGATTGTATGTGTGTGTATGTATAGATTTATGTAAAAAAAAAAATAGGGTTTAGTAAATCCTAAATAGTATGTGTGTGTATGTATATATTATGTCAATAAACCCTAGATTGTATGTGTGTGTTTGTATAGATTATGTCAATAAACCTAGATTGTATGTGTGTGTATTTTTTTTGACAAAATATAATTAAATGGATTTTTAATGAGTAAAAAAATTTACATCCACCTTGTCATGATTTTATTGGGGGTTATATGTGTGCCATCATATTATATTAGGGGTTATATACATGTCGTGATTTTTTGCACTATAATATGCGTGTAAGTACTACAATATGCGTTATAAACAATTACGTCGGGTTGTTGTTGGGATTTCACATATACTTTTAAACTCTCATAACTTTCAAACCCAAACCTTAATAGTAGGACTCATATTCATGCCCTCGTATACTTTTCTCAGGAAAAATGAGGCACAGTGATAATTATTGTCAACAAGAGTGGGAGAGGTTGCAATTAGACCGCACATAACACTTTTATTAGCGTGCGTCATATAGAGGGTACTCCGATTTATAGGTACGAAAATAAAAAGATCAAACAATTTAACTACCTTGTAAATCGTGGATTTGATATCTAGTAAGATTACTTGTTCGATCGTACTCTATTTTCTCTACCAGAAAACTGGGATGACGTTATACAAAATATATTTCACACACATAATCTCGACATAGCCCTGACCTTGGTTACGTTGTTGGAGAAGGAAAAAAAAAAATTCACCCGTTATGGATACAACTGCGTATAGAGAGCATTGACATAGAATGTGATGTCTCGCGCCACATGCATGTAAAATTGAATCTTGCCAATAAGTTGAGAAATAGGGGATTCCGAGTTCATGTCACTGACATCTACACATCAATCATAGATACCCTTCCTCCTAGTTAGCCACGTGCAAAAATTCATAGGTTCTTAAAAACTAATACCGAATGGATGGAGATCAGACACATTGAACTTATTCTAAAGTCTTACTTTGAAAAGGTATCTATCTATCTATCTATATATATATAACTAATTAAGCTTGATTAATTAGTTATAATTTCATATTACTATAATTATTTAGTCACTTATATTTTTTAATTTTTGTAGATAATGTCGAGAGGAAACAACCCAAGGGTACCAAGTGCCGAGGTGATACCACAAGGAGGTTCACCATCTCGTGCAGAACCCAGATTCTCAACACCATTGGCTGAGCAATTCACAACTCCACCAATGGTTCACTCCACACTAAGTCCAACTCCAAGTGATCCTACGCCCCAATTCAGTACTCCCCTTGCTTTAACGCCCCCATCCAGCACTCCTGATGCCTCCCGCTCAAATGAAAAGAATCCTATTGGCTTCTCCCTTCTCGGGAATAACCCGATGGGTGATAAGAATGACGTGTTGAACTTTAAATCCAGGTGTTTATCACTGGGAAAAATGAACGTGGGAGTCGATGGACCAGACAATTGGAACCTTGTTGATCAAGCTGTCAAAGATGACATGCATGACCAACTTTGCAAGCATTTCTCATTTCCTGACCGTTCCAAGAATAAGGTTCTATCTCGGATTGCTGAAGGATTGAGGACATACAGGAGAAACCTTCGGAAGAAACATTTCTCAAAAGTGGCAGCGAGATCAGATATTTTGTCTTTGAAAGAGAGAGTGCCTCTGAATGTTGAAATGCCGTTGGATCAGTGGAATAAATTTTTGGAGAACGAGGCGAAGGAAAAAAAGTTGGTCCAGAGGGATCAAAACAAAAAAAATAGGGCACAACAAACTGATATCCATAGGCTGGGATCCAAATCATATGAGGATTTGAAGAATGAATGGGAGAGTAGGACAAAAGATGGTCCAGATGCCGGTAAAAACCCAAATCGGTCCAACTTATTCCTTCATGCTCGATGGGACAAAGATAAGAAATTCCCGCTGCACTTGGCTAAGACACTGGAATCAATAGAGGCCATCACCAGTCAATATAATTCAAGCCCTACTGATGACTTTGACCTTGAAAATGAAGCCCTGACACAGACCTTTGGAAAGGACAAAAGGGGGAGGACGAGAGGTGTTGGCTCACATATGCCAAAAACAAAACTTCAACACATTGCACCTCTTGTGGACGAGCTTTCTTCGGTCAAGAATTGTATCTCATCCCAAAAGGAGAACCAGTTGAAGACCGATGGGGATGTCAATGAGATTAAAAATACCCTGGGATTATTGACAAATCAAATTGCGAAACTTGTGAACTTTTTTGAAAGTTATAGGCCCCCAATGCCTCCTCAAGGTTAACCTTACCCTACTCCTACTTAAGGTTTCACACATCCTTCCCCTCCAACATTACCCTCTCAAATGCCTCATCCTCCAACATTCCCCTCCCCTGCACCTCCGCCAATCACGGGGCTCGGATCATCGTTAACAACTCACAGTGACTATAGCGAAGAGTACTATATCAAGGACATGAGCAATTCACGATTTGTTAGCGTATGCATACTCATCTCCACGGTTCCTGGAACTCTAGTACATCACCGACCTTTGGACAAGGGTGAGGCTAAAATAATGGTCGATGAGATATACAACAGCTACGAAGATGTACCTGTGTACGTTAATAGCGGGGATGGGATGGGATGGAATTGAGGAATTATGCAAAATCTTTTACTACTTGGTCAGTTTATCTGTTGGCCAAGATTTAATAATATTTGCTTTCGTTTCAGTTGTAATAATTTTTTTTTGTTTTAGTTGTAAGAATATTGGTTTTTCTTCAGTTGGAATGATATGTTTTTATTTCAGTTGTAAGAATATTGGTTTTGTTTCGTTTGTAATGATATTTTTTTGTTTCAGTCGTAAGAATATTCTTTTTGTTTCAGTTGTAATAATATTTTTTAACCTATTACCACAGGACTGAAATTTGAAGATTATTACATGGATTTCCCACAATACAAAGAGTGGATGGGAGAGACTAACCGGATATCAAATAATCATGTAAAGGAAGTATATGAATTTGTTAAATACGCTTCCGAAAATCTTAAAAGTGAGAAGATTTCGTATCCGTGCACTCATTGTATTAACAAAAAATATAAGTCATTGGAAGTTGTTGAGTTGAATTTACTAAAGTGGGGAATCTGTCAAGACTATATAATATGGACATACCATGGTGAAAAAGTTGTACCTTATGTTCCAGAAGATTTACCGGCACCCGACCGTGTAACGAAACCCCAAGGAGTAGAAGTGGTACATGATTCACCAACACATCGTCCATTGATCGACATAATTGACGATGCTTACGGACTCCACAACCAACAAACCACCAACCTATGGATACAAATAATGCGCATTATGACCAAGTAAATGAACAAATTGATCCTGAACTACTAGGAGATCGGGAATACATACAGTTGAAAGCCGATGCGGCTACATCGTTGTATAAAGATTGCGATGAAGATCACTCGGTATTATATGCAATGATTGGTTTGCATAATTTTTCAATTTAGTTTGTCTAGGAACAGCGTAACCGGAATTCTTAAGTGGGTTAAAGAAATTCTCCCAAAAGAGAACATGTTACCAGACAATTATCCTACCATGAAGAAGAGTTTGAAGGGTTTAGGTTTGAAATACAAATCTTTTCATGCTTGCAAGTATGATTGCATATTGTACCGAAATGAGCACGAAGAGAAGGATGAATGTCCTGTATGCAGTGAGCCTAGATATATGGTTTGTGAGAATGGAAATGACAAACATGCAAAAAATGGCAAAGTGCTCACAAGTCCCACAAAAGGTTTTGAAGTATTTTCCACTTGGGCCACGGTTAAAACATTTTTTTACTGTACCGTGGATAGCGGAGGCCATGACATGGCATGCTCGATGCGAGTTGGGTGGGAATTTGATGCATCATCCGGTTGATTCAATCATATGGCAAATTTCAAATGCACAACGCCATGAATTTGTAAAGGAACCGCGCAACGTTCCTCTTGCAATCTCAACCGATGGGTTTAACCCTTTCGATAATTTAAGTACTAGTCAGAGTTATTGTCCAGTTCTCATGGCACCTTTAAGTCTTCCTCCGATATTATGCATGAGAAAGGAGTTCACCTTGTTATCTTTATTGATACCCGGGTCGAACGTTCCCAGTGATGATATTGATATATTCTTAGCACCATTAATCGAAGAACTTAAAGAGTTGTGGGATAAAGGCGTGATGGCGTTCGATTCTCATAAGGGTGAAGAGTTCACACTTAAAGCAATGGTGATGTGGGCAATCCACGATCTTTCTGCTTATGGGACCTTGTCCGGTTGTAATGTTCATGGTAATTATGGATGTCCCATCTGTGGGGAGGGAACTGAAGCCTGTTGGTTAAAACATAGTGGTAAGATGAGTTACACGGGTCATCGTAGTTTCTGTCGACCAGTCACCCTTTTAGGAACGACAAGTCGAACTTTTTGCCTTTCGATTACGAGCGCAGAACGGCACCTATTCGATTTTCTGGTCCGCAAATTGAGGAGAAAGCGGCGGCTATGACTACGGGGAATAGGTACGTAGGCAAACACCTCCAGTTCGTAAACCTGAAGCATAAAGCTAGGGAGGATCCGAACGACCCTAGTAAAGTGAATCCATGGTCCAGGCGATCAATATATTTTAATTTGTCGTATTGGAGAGATCATCGTGTAAGGCATATAGTTGATGTGATGCACACAGAGAAGAATGTTGCAGAACATTTGATAGGAACATGTCTGGGTGGATCTCATTCCAAAGATGGAGAGCGGGCCCGCCGTGATCTACAGGATATGAAAATAAAGAAGAGACTGTGGTTAAAAAATGATCCAACGACAAGAAGAATTTCTATCCCCCGACTGCTTTCACTTTGACTACTAGTGAGAAGAAGATCGTCTTAGACACGTTGTTCAACTTGAAGACTCCAATCGGTTATTCTGGTAATTTATGTAGGGTAGTAAGCTACCAATCAAATGACTTTAAACAGTGCAAGTCTCACGACTGGCACGTAATCATCCAATTAATCCCGCTGTTATTTTGGCATTGCTTCTCTGAACACAAAGATCTCCGTCGGGCAATTTTGAAAATCAGTTTGTGTTTTACCCTACTTTGTGCAAAAGTGGTAAACAGAAGGCACATTAAAGCTGCAAAATCAACTTTAGCCAAGGCAGTTTTTGTATTAGAGAAATATTTTTTTCTGTCATTCTTCGATATCAGTATCCACCTGCTTGTACATTTATGCGATGAAGCTTTATTATGTGGTCCCGTGAGGTATTATTGGATGTATCCTTTTAAGCGCTTGATGAAAACCTTCAAATATTATGTAAAGAATACACGGTATATTGGAGGGTCGATTGCTGAAGAATACGTAATGGTGGAATCATCGCTATATGCTAGGGAACATATGCCAGAACAAGAGGTGAGGAGGTTTAATCCTCATGGAGAACGAGTGATAGAGGAACCTGACGAGTTTGAGGACAAATTATCGTTTGGGAACCCTAAAGAGGTGAAACTCATAAACCTACAATATGAGCAAGCAACTCGTCATGTCTTCGAATCGCAACATGAAGTCCAAGACTGGAGAGAGTGAGTATCTACTGAATTCTTCTTCTTGGATTATATGTATTTTTTATTTTATGATCTAAACTCTATAATTTTTCAGTAGGAAGTACGAGAACGAAATTGTCCAAAATCAAAGGAAAAATTGGACGACAACTGACTTTAGGGCATGGGTGTCAAAATAGGTACTTTTCACATCTTATGTGTGCGGTTATTTATTCATGTGTGGTAAAAACATGCCCTAATACAAATTCATTAATAAATGCACCTTCTAAAAAGAGGTGATGTCTCTTCCAGACTTAAACGCCTAGCAAAAGGTCCTAGTTTTTGTGCGAAAGAGTTTAAGAAATTCTGCACCAACGGTTTTGATTTCATTTCATATCCATATGAGGAAAAGCTTTTGACGCAAAACAGTGGAATATCAATTTCTGCCTTGACCACCTGTATCACTAGCAAAAGTGATAAAAATCCAAAGAATACGGTGCTAACCTATTATGGGATAATTCAACAAATCCTAGAACTTGATTACTTGGATTTCAAAAAAACCGTATTCTATTATGATTGGGTAAAGGTGGAGGATACAATGAATGCTTGCAAAGTTGATCCCGACTCCAAACTTATTATGGTAGATTTATCAAAGCTGAAGACTAAAGACCGCATAGTCGACGAGCCTTTTATTTGTTCCTTTCAGAACGTAAAGAAGGTATTCTACTCGAAGTGCATAAACGATGGCAATTGGTTTATTGTTGTGCATGCACCAAAGGGTATGACTACTGAAGTAGACGCATTAAAGGCTCCAAAAGAGTTCCAGTCAGCTCTTGATGACAACCCTAATTTGAAGGATCTTTTAGTTGATTTAGGTGAAGATTGAGTATCAAAATATTATTTTATCCTCATCAATCTTATTTGTATTCTATTATGATATTGACATTGTATTAGCACTTTACTTTAATTTATGAATGTCATCTACTTTTAAGTGTAATGTCCTACTATTTGTGCAAATGGTAGGTGATTTATCGGTTCTTTTGTTTAGAAGAGATATGTTTTCATTTATTTATTTCTATCGTTTGGCTTTAGGGGGCGAAAACCCAAAACAGCCCCCGAACGGCCCCATGAGTGGCACCAACACCTCGCAAGGAACCAATGTAACTCGTAGGAACTGACCGCTGGATCACGGGACCCCCGGTTTGAGAATACGATGATAATTTGCATATTTCTAGACTTAGGCTTAAAAACATGGCGTTAGTTGGTGAAAAGCCAAAACAGCCCCCGAACGGCCCCGTGAGTGGCACCAATACCTCGCACGAGACCAATGTAACTCGTAGGAACTGACTGTGCGATCACGGGACCCCCAGTTTGAGAATACGATGATAATTGGCATATTTCTAGACTTAAGCTTAAAAATATGGCGTTAGTGGGTGAAAACCAGAAACAGCCCCTGAACGGCCCCGTGAGTGGCACCAACACCTCGTACGGGACCAATGTAACTCGTAGGAACTGACCACGCGATAACGGGACCCCCGATTTGAGAATACGTTGATAATTTGAAAATATCCTGACTTAAGCTTAAGAAAATGGCGTTAGAGGATGAAAACCCAAAATAGCCCCCGAACGGCCCTGTGAGTGGCACCAACACCTCACACGGGAGCAATGTAACTTGTAGGAACTGACCGCACGATCATGGGACTGCCGGTTTTAGAATACGATGATAATTTGTGTATTTCTAGACTTGAGCTTAAAAACATGGCATTAGAAGGCAAAAACCCGACACAATGTCCGTTATGATCGTCTTCGTTTACTACACCAGCAATAAGATCGTCTCTTAGAGGATGAAATGAATAGTAGCAACCAACAATGTGAAAGCGTCCGTTAACTAATAGGTATATTTCTAATGTTTTGCACCTATCCGGGAACGACATCTTCTGCCAGCATCTCGGGTCAGACAACTCCCGCTATAGATGTAAATTTTCCTTTTATTTTATTAAATTAGACAACGTGGATCGATATTCATTTGTTCATGTTTTATAAAAACACGTTATATGTATGGTTTTAAAAACCCGACATCATATATGCATATATGCAGGCTGCGCATATATGCAGGCTGCATATATGCCGGCTGCGCATATATGCAGGCTGCATATATGCAGCAAGCATATATGCAAACATATATGCATATGCATATATGCATTCTCTATGGATTGGTTTACATATTGAAAGCAAGCGGATCGAGGTTTACATATTGCCTACTTGGATCGACCTCCATTGATTAAGTTACTATATAATTGTGACATTTCAAATGCATAATACCAATTCTTTATGCAGAAATTTTCCTCAGGGGACAATCAGTGATATGGTAAAAGATGCCTCTCAAGGGATCTCATTTGTATGCAACAATATTGTTGATTACAGAGGTGATCCTAACAGGTATGAGACTCATCTTCTACTATAATCTTTTGTCTTGACACTTTATAAACTTCTTTGATTATGTAGGCTTCTTTGGCATGAAAGTTGTTATAAGCTTTTGTCTTGACACTTTATTAGAGGTTTAAGATTTGTGCTTGTGCTGGAACTTTATTAGAGGTCAGAGATTAACAATTTCAAATTAAGCTCCTGTTATCGTTTCGAGCATCTTTGACCACTAAATTTCTTATTAACCGTGGCAAAAAATTTAAATGATATATTTTTTTAGATTGAGATTGTACCCTCCTATGATATATTTAATTCAAATAGTGAAATATCCTAATGAGGTAACACTCCTATTATATAGGTGGGATTGATTATACGCTATCATGCCTTTAGTGAAAAAATATAATGTAGAATTCATAATCCACTTAAGATAATCTATTATAAACAAGACCAGTATTTCCAACGAGTTTAGTGGCGCAGAAGCGGGACTCCCGATTTGAGAATACGACGGTAATTTGCATATTTCTAGACTTAGGCATAAAAACATGACGTTAGAGGTTGAAAATCCAAAATAGCCCCCGAACGGTCCCGTGGGTGGCACCAACACCTCCCATGGGACCAATGTAACTCGTAGGAACAGACCGCGCAGCCGCGAGACTCCCGATTTGAGAATACGATGATAATTTTCATATATCTAGACTTAGGCATAAAAACATGGCATTAGATGGTGAAAACCCAAAACAGCCCCCGAACGGCCCCGTGGGTGGCACCAACACCTCCCAAGAGACCAATATAACTCATAGGAACTGACCACGCATCCGCGGAAGTCCCGGTTTGAGAATATGACGGTAATTTGCATATTTCTAGACTTAAGCAAAACATCGCGTTAGACGGTGAAAACTCGAAACAATCCCCGAACGGCCCCGTGGGTGGCATCAACACCTCCCACGGGACCAATGTAACTCGTAGGAACTGACCCCGTAGCCGCGGGTTTGCTGCTTTGAGAATACGACGATAATTTGCATATTTCTAGACTTAGGCTTAAAAACATGGCGTTAGAGGGTGAAAACTCGAAACAGCCCCCGAACGTCCCCGTGGGTGGCACCAACACCTCCTACGGGACCAATGTAACTCGTAGGAACTGACCACACAGCCGCGGGAGATTTGAGAATACGATGGTAATTTGCATATTTCTAGACTTAGGCATAAAAATATGGCGTTAGAGGGTGAAAACCCAAAACAGCCCCGAACGGCCCCGTGGGTGGCACCAACACCTCCCACGGGACCAATGTAACTCGTAGGAACTGACCCCACAGCCGCGGGTCTCCCGATTTGAGAATACGATGATAATTTACATATTTCTAGACTTAGGCTTAAAAACATGGCGTTAGAGGGTGAAAACTCGAAACAGCCCCCGAACGTCCCCGTGGCTAGCACCAACACCTCCCACGGGACCAATGTAACTCGTAGAAATTGACCACGCAGTCGTGGGACTCTCGGTTTGAGAATACGATGCTAATTTGCATATTTCTAGACTTAGGCATAAAAACATGGCGTTAGAGGGTGAAAACCCATAACAGCCCCCGAACAGCCCTGTGGGTGGCACCAACACCTCCCACGGGACCAATGTAACTCGTAGGAACTGATCCCGCAGCCGCGAGACTACCGATTTCAGAATACGACGATAATTTCCATATTTCTTGACTTAGGTAAAATATGGCGTTAAAGGGTGAAAACTTGAAACAACCCCCGAACGGCCCCGTGGGTGGCACCAACACCTCCCACGGGACCAATGTAACTCGTAGGAACTGACCCCGCAGCCACGGGTCTCCCAGTTTAAGAATACGATGATAATTTACATATTTCTTGACTTAGGCTTAAAAACATGGCGTTAGCGGGTAAAAACTCGAAACAGCCCCCGAACGTCCCCGTGGGTGGCACCAACACCTCCCACGGGACCAATGTAACTCGTAGGAACTGACCACACAACCGCGGGACACCCGGTTTTAGAATACGACGCTAATTTACATATTTCTATACTTAGGCATAAAAAATATTGATATGTTGATAATTTTAACTCATATATGCAATTTTTCAGCTTGATTAAATTTTTTGTAAAACTACTTGGTTACTGATAATTTTTTTCTGTATCCTATCATTTGTAGGATTTCTGCACGCGGAACAAATGAAGGAGGCAATGGTTTACAACATGAAGATTGTTTATATGTTGTGGACATTCAGGATTTTGTTTTTTATGTGTTACAGCCGTGCGGGCTTTTATTGTTTAGTTTTATGATCGTGCAGGTTATTATAATTTGATTATTGAATTTTATGGCCGTGCGGGATTTATAATAAGCAGGTTTTACATTTACAGGTTTTGGAATGTCAAGAAAATAGAGGAAACTCTGCCCAATTTTTTTTTTGTTTGTGAATTATTAAGGCGTGTAATATTTTTAAGTTTGTATATATATTTGTTTATTAACAACTTTCTCGATTTGTAATTTGTGAATTTTTTTATTGTTTTGCTAATAATAAATATTTGTAACACCTCGTACGCGTCCAACGTTACACGTAACAACCGACGGTGCACTCACAGGACCCCCAATTTTAGGATTGGACCAAAAAAATACATTTTTTTTAAACTTATAGTTAAATATGGTCATGGACTTTGTCCATGACCATTTTTATTTTTTTCATCACGCATAAAAATGGTCGCGGCCAAAGTTCGCGATCATTTTTTTTGTCACAGGTGTGGGTCACGGACTTGAGCCACGACCATTTTTTTATTTTTTTTAATCACGGTTGTGGGTCGCGGACTTTGGCCGCGACTAATTTGTCACGGTTGTGGGTCACAAATGAGGGCCGCGACCAATTTTTTTTTTTTTTTTTTGTCACGATCGTGGGTCGCAGACTTTGGCGGCGACCAAATTGTCAAGGATGAGGGTCGCGACCAATTTTTTTTTGTCATGGTCGTGGATCGCGGACTTTGACAACGACCAATTTGTCATGGTTGTGGGTCACGAATGAGGGCCGCGACCCGTCACGACATGGGTCTCGGCCTAAGTCCACGATCATCTGCCGTGACCCCTCTCAGCCGTGACCATTTTTTTGTCACGGACTTGGGCCGCGACCCAGGAAAATGGTCACGGCCGAAATGGTCACGGCCCAAGTCCGCGACCCACAGCTTTGGTCAGGGATTTTGTCCATGACCAATCACCAGTTTCGGTGTAGTGTCTCACAAAGCTCAAATATATATGTGAAGTTAAAGGTTCAAAAGAGCTCGTGCATGAGTGTGAGAAGGCATATAAAAAGTGAATCCATTAAACAAGTCAAATTCAAACTACTCCATGTAACCAAGACAAAGAACACTTTAAGGATCGAAATTCCTAATAAAACGTTCTAGCCACATGGTAGAGGAATGATAGGATTCAAACACAACTATATGCCACAAAAGGCGTGTAAAACTTAAATATATACACGCAAAAAAAATCTTTTTGAGTTTTTCAACAAGTTTTGATCGACACAAAAAGATTAACTCAAAAGTCAAACAAAAATCTTTTTGTATTTTTCATTAAACTCAAATAACTCACAAAAGTAAAATACAAATGATAAACAAAATCTTTTTGTAATTTTCATTTGATACCAACAAAAATGAAAAGAATAAAATACAAAAGATAAACAAGTCATAAATCTAGCATAACATATATAATGAAGCATGGACTAGAATATGACAAACAAACATACAACTAGAATGAATATATAACATATAGCACAAAAGCTAGTATATGAAAATAAATCTAACACATTTAACCTTTAGATTTAGTATGGGAGGTATCACATGATAGCAAATGAGAATCATAAATCCTATCTTATAAAGTTACCATGTCGGATATCCTAACCCAAATAAGTGAAAAGAGACAATCTCGGAATTGGGTCACCTTGGCTACCTCGGTGACCTTACACTTGGATTTCCTAACACCTCTTTTAAGATTAATATAAAATTTCCTAAGATGACCTTTTCGACCACAATATGAACAAGTGAAAACTCAGCGAAAAGAAGTACCTAAGGATTGACCTTTAAAATTGTTCCTAGAAGATTCTCCCAAACTTATGGTTTTAGCTTTACTAGTTGATAACTATGTTTTTTGCGTGTCGTCGTTGTTGAAAGCCAAGTTAGTCAAAATCCTCAAATTACCTACAAAATATAACAATCTAAAGTGTAGAGGTAAGTAAGGGTATCAATCCATTTCCTAGGGAGTAAGCTAGAGACAAATTCAATTGTAATTCACTTTTTATTTTCTTTTTGTACTTTTTCACTTTTCTACTTTTTGTAGCTTTTTCAAATATTAAAACAATTGGGTGAGGTGATGATTTAAACTAAACTAAACTAAGATGAAAATAACTAACTAGAAAGTGATTAAAATGAAAACAAAGTCTAACACTAAAATAAGAGATAAAGTGCGGTAAATAATTGTGAGAACAATCAAGGAGTGGGATTACACCACAAATTTTAGTTATTCTAATTAATTAATTTAATTATTTGAATTCTCCCAAATTAATATCAAAATTACAAACCAACTCTCGTTGCAAGTATAATTATAATAGTAACCTTTTAGAAAATTAAGTTTAACACCCCACAACTCTAGAAAATAGATCCACACTCCTTTTAATTAATCACCCGCTAGGATTGACCAATTAAAATTTATGTCAATCTTAGAAAATAAATTTAGAGTTGAAATTCAAGTTATAATACCCCACTTAAGAAACCCTTATCTCTAGTTCGAATCTAAAATGGGTATTATAACTAGAATTTCTATTTTCTCTCGAAAATCATTTACCCTCTCTCGAGGCGTAAATCTAAGGGTGAGGGATCAAAAATAACATTCAAAGGGAAATTTCAAGTAATCAAACTAATTAAACTAAAATAACATCAAAAAAATATTTCCCCCCACCCCTTGAAAGGGGATTTAGCCTAACATGGTATCAAACATAATAAACAAATATTCAATAGGAATTAATATAATAAAAGTGTAAGGACACAAATTTTCAATTAAGTCCATATATAGTTTTGGCTCAATTCCGGACAAAAATATTTATACATAGGATTGTATTTAATTGTAATATTCTCAAGCCTATGAAAAGTTTTTTGAAGACGTAGCGAAAAAGAGTATAAAGCTGCATCATCATTCCGGTTTCGTGCCTCGTTTATACGTCATCAAATCATAGTTCCATGCTCCCAAGGTATGAATGCAACTATATACATATAGGAGCTTGGAACTTGTTTATTGGGTGTTAGGTTTATCTAAAACTGCGTTTTTATTTTCAGAAAGATTTCTAATTAAAACTTTAAATAAGTTCATAAAGTTTTCTGGGCTAAAATTGAATTTTTCTACTTTCTGGTTTTTCGTTCGATAGAGTCGTTCGAACGAGTTTGTCGTTCGAACGAAAATGTCGTTTGAACGAACTTGCCAACGACTTCCCATTATGCCATACTGGAACTTCGTTCGAAATTTCATTCGAACGAGCTTGTCGTTCTAACGAGATTTCTAACGAGTTCATACTGGAACTTCGTTAGAAGACTCGTTCGAACGAGTTTCCAGCGGGAACAGATTTCTGGCAGTTTTTGAACAGTTTTCACCCACTTCCCCACTTGATTCTTAACCAACTATTTTCAGACTTTAATATGTGAGAGAATCACTTTTATGAATTAATATTTTTCATATCCTTCTAACTCTTAGAGAGTGTTTAGAGAGCAAAATCATAAAGAGAAAAAGATCAAGTTTTGAGTGTTAATTTTCAAAGAGAAAATCATTTACCACTCTAGTTTTCACCCATAGTTTTATGTATCCAAGTTCATATATATACATTTTGCTTGGAGTTTGGCACCGGGTTTATCTCTACACCGAATTGAAGAGAGTGTTTGGGTTTGCTTCTAAATCCCACAAAGAAGAAGTTGTTTTATGTTGATTTACCCACTTGGAGAAAGGCTCCTTGTTCGGGTGACAGTGACCATATAAAGTCCGATCGGTGGATTCCGAGACCGCGGTGGAGCTCCAAGGTTATCCGCTAGGAAGAGGTATCTACAAGAAGAAGCGTCGAGGCTTGAGAGGGATCGAGTCGTGTGTTGTAAGCCTTTCTGTCTTGTATTTGTAAATCCGTATCTAGTGGATTTGTGGCTAGGGCCGTCCGAGGTTGTTTCCCGTCTTGGGTTTTTCCTCGTACATCGCGGCGTAGTGATTTATTGTTTTTATTTTATCTTTCGCACTCACCTAGAATGCATGCTTAGGTTAAAAAGATAAAATTGGTTTAATCACTGTTTATTTATTTTGGTGCTAAAATAAATATTGGGTAATTGTTTAGTTAATTCAAGTGACGTGTTAAAATTAGTTTTGCCTATTTTGTTTAAATGAAAAATATGACTTAAGGAAATTCGAGGACTTAAATTAATTGGTTTAAGTGAAATTTAATATCTGTATGTGTTTATTTATTTTTCACTTGGGTTTAATTTGAAATTGAAATTAATATTTTTTTTGGTAATTCGTTTGTTTGTGAACCATCACACTTCCTAACGCTTCCGCATCTCGATATATATATAAAAGGAAATAATATTTTTAAAAAAGAAAATTAAAATCGGGGGCCTTGCACTACAACAAAATCGTATCAGAGCCAAAGCAATAAATTATTTCGTTAAAGATCCTTTAAATAATTTTTGGCTAAAATGGAATTTTCCCCATTTTCAAAATTTCCTATTTTCGATGGTTCTAACTACGCATATTGGAAAGAGCAAATGAAATCGGCACTAAAATCTATCGACGAGAGAGTTTGGATGTCTGTTTTTAACGGGTGGTCCCCACCAACTCACTTAATTGAAAATGAACGTGTTCCCAAACCGGCCGATAGATGGACTGAAAATGAGTTCAAACTTTCTAATTTTAATTCCAGTGGTTTGAATGCCTTGTTTAGCGCTGTCACACCGGATGAATTCCGACGTATTATGAGGTGTGAAACCGCTAAAGAAGCTTGGGATATTTTACAACTAACTCATGAAGGAACTAGTGTCGTTAAAGCTTCGAAACTCCAAAACCTCACCACTCAATTTGAAACTATCAAAATGAACGATAATGAAACTTTTGATGAATTTTATGCTAGACTTTCCGATATTGTCAATTCATCGTTTAATTTGGGAGAGAAAATACCTGACAACCGAGTTGTAAAGAAAATTTTAAGGTCCCTACCCGATAGATTTATTCCAAAAGTGACCGTTTTGAATTCTTTACCATCTTTAGCCTCTAAAAAATTAGAAGAGCTTGTAGGTGATTTACAAACCTATGAACTAGATATGTTTCCCTCTAAAACTGAAAAGAAAATCCAAAAGGGCGTTGCTTTAAAAGCCCGAAAAGAGGTCAAACAAGTAGTAGAGAGCGAGAGTGATAGTGACTCGGAAGACATGGCTTTGTTTGCTCGTAAATTTAGAAAATTTCTTAAATTTAACAAAGATAAATTTAAAAATGATTTTAAGAAATTTGAAACTTCTAAGCATGACAAAGGCGAGAAGATTCCTAAAGCCGAGAAGATCCCTAAACCTATTAATGAAAATTTAAATAGGGACGAGTCTAATAGGTGTTTTGGTTGTGAGGGTTATGGCCATAGGGCTTCTGAATACCCCACTAAACTAAGGAAAGAGGGTAAACGACCCATTGCATATAATGCGACCCTTAGTGATAGTGATAAGGAAGAGGGACCCGATTCCCCTACTAAGCCTAATTTTGTGGCTTTTATGGCTAGTCATGTGAGTGATAGTGAGAACCCATCGATTGATGAAACGTTAACACATGACACTTCCAAGGTCATTGTTTATAATTCTCTTATTTTTTATGATAGTGAGAGTGGAGAAGAAAGAGAGAGTGAAAATGAAGAAGAGGTTAATGTGAGTGAACTTCAAAATTCTTTTCAAGAACTTTATAAAGAATCTATTAAATTGAAAAGAGCTAATTTGAAGTTAGAAGCTAGTTTAAAAGAGCGTGTCAAGGTTATTGATGATAGCGTATTGGTAGAAGACCTTAAGACACGTAAGAGGACTCTTCAAGAGAAGCTTGAATATGTATAAGGCGAGAGAGATAGCCTTAGGGATTTAATGGAATCCTTGAAAAAGGAGCTTCTTGCTTTTGAAGAGCAAAATGTTTTATTAGAGTTTAACATTTTAGAATTACAAAATAAATTAAAAGACTCTAGTAATGTCAAATTTGATTTGGAGTGTCGTTCGAAAAAATTAGATAAAATATTAGGAACGGTCCAAATTAAAAATGACACTTGCGGTTTAGGCTTCAATACTTGTAATGAATTTACTCATAACGCCAAAACCAATGTTTTAGGATAATCTACTAGGAAAGCATTCAGAGATCACTCCTTAGGTAAATCTTTTCGACATGTTTTTACTTGTACACATTGTGGTCGAAAAGGTCATCTTAAGAAATTTTGTTTTGATCTTAAACGAATTCCTAGAAAATCCCAACGTAATGCACCCAATGTATTTAAAATTCCTACACCCCAAGATAGTCATTCTTCATTAATTTGGGTTAGGAAATTCGACTTGGTTGCCTTGCAAAATAGGGTTTTTGATTCTCATTTACTTTCACATGCTTCCTCCCTTGCTAAATCTAAAGGATGAATGTGTTAGTGCTTGCATACTTTAGCTTTTGTACTTCATGATATATTCACATGCTAAATGTATGCTTGTTTAATCATTTTCTAGTCTATGCACCATGTTTATCACATGCTAGAATTATGATTTTTGTTTATCTTTTGTATTATATTTCCTTCATTTTGTTTGCATTAAATGAAAAATACAAAAAGATTTTTGTTTATCATTTGGATTTTATCTCTTGGTAATTTAAGCTTAATGAAAAATTCAAATGATTTTTGTTTGTCTTTTGAGTATATATATTTTTTATTTTTGGTTAAAAATTTCAAAAACTCAAAAAGATTTATTTTGTGTGTGGTTTAGTTTGACACACTTTAAGTGGCATATACTTGTGTTTAAATCCCTCCTTTAACGCTCCCATGTGGATAGAACTTTTGGTTTAGATTGTCAATCCTTAAAATGTTCTTTACCATATTTTTATGGAGTAGTTGGATTTTGTATTAGTTAAATGGATTCTATTTTCATATGCCTCTATTCACACATGCACGGGCCCTTTTGAAATTTTAACTTCATATGTATATTTGAGCTATGTGAGGTGTTCTTCTTCCAATCTTGTCATATGCATATTTGTGACTTAAGAGGACTAGTGCATGTCAAAATCAGTTGCACGTGAGATTTGTGTGAAAAACGAAAACATGATAAATATAAATGTGCACGGGGAAGGGCTTCGAAAGGACTAAGTGATCCTTTGCGATTGTAAGCCACCGTTTTTGAATGGACCTAAAAGAAATACGTGGTCCAAAGGCCTAAAAACAGAAAATATGGCATTAAAATGAAAAACAAATTGCCAAGGCCTATGTTTGATTGATATATTCATTCAAAATAAACATAAATGCTTATTGAGGGAGATTGGATGGTATATCAACGGTTTGCACAATGTCCATTTATCCTAGTTGCGAATTTCATGTCATGACTCTATTGGTTTCTAAAATCATCAATATGCTAGGCTTGTATGCATTGTGTATGTTTGTTCATTGAGTTCAATTTATATTGTCACATGAGGTTATATTCAAATGTGATGAAGTTTGCAATCAATTGAGAGCTCCGTGAACATGTTTTTAAGTGATTGGGTCTAAATTTAATCGTTACTAGTTCACACCTCAACACTTCCGTTTCCATATGACACATTTTTGCCATACGAGTGTGCAAACTTATTGTATTTTGTGTCATGTGTGTGTTTATATCTATATATATGTGCGTGTGTATTATTGATATATTTCTAGTACATATATATATGATATTTAGTTTTGACTTTGCCTTGCTTTCTAGTCCTTCTCTGCGTATACTTTAGTTTTGGTATCTATCTTGGATTAGTTATGCTTTTGTTGCCCATATGCTATCATGTCTTATCACTTTAAGCTTCAACATGCTTTTATATTTTTTTTTTATCCTTTGCCTATTCCTGAACAAAAAAGGGGGAGAAATGGTAATGATAGGGGGAGAAATGGTAATGATAGGGGGAGAAATGGTATCTTATCCTATTATAATCTTATCTAAGTTTAGGAGATTTAACTTAGGGGGAGTGGCTAACTTCTTGGGTTAATGGGAGAATTAATTTTGGGGGAGTATTTATTTTAATTGCTTTAAATACTTTGATATTCCCTATGCATTTGATGAGTTTGCTTAAGTGTGCAGGAATTCTTCTAAAGCGGCATCTTTCAATGGCACAGCGTTTGATCCTTGGGTTGAGTCAAGTTTGGGTGGGTTATGTTTTGAGTCTAGTGATCTTGACGGCCCTTTAGGATTTTTGTTTGGTTTTTGTCCCGGAATAGCCAAAGGGGGAGATTTTTAAGGACACAAATTCCAATTAAGTCCATATATAGTTTTGGCTCAATTTCGGATAAAAACATTTATACATAGGATTGTATTTAATTGTAATATTCTCAAGCCTATGAAAAGTTTGTTGAAGACGTAGCGGCAAAGATTATAAAGCTTCATCATCATGCCGGTTTCGTGCCTCGTTTATACGTCATCAAACCATAGTTCCATGCTCCCAAGGTATGAATGCAACTATATATATATAGGAGCTTGGAACTTGTTTATTGGGTGTTAGGTTTATCTAAAACTGCGTTTTTATTTTCAGAAAGATTTCTAATTAAAACTTTAAATAAGTTTATAAAGTTTTCTAGGCTAAAATTGAATTTCGCTACTTTCTGGTTTTTCGTTCGATAGAGTCGTTCGAACGAGTTTGTCGTTCGAACGAAAATGTCGTTCGAACGAACTTGCCAACGACTTCCCATTATGGCATACTGGAACTTCATTCGAAATGTCATTCGAACGAGCTTGTCGTTCTAACGAGATTTCTAACGATCTTCTAACGAGTTCATACTGGAACTTCGTCAGAAGACTCGTTCGAACGAGATGTCGTTCGAACGAGTTTCCAGCGGGAACAGTTTTCTGGCAGTTTTTGAACAGTTTTCACCCACTTCCCCACTTGATTCTTAACCAACTATTTTCAGACTTTAATATGTGCGGGAATCACTTTTATGAATTAATCTTTTTCATATCCTTCTAACTCTTAGAGAGTGTTTAGAGAGCAAAATCATAAAGAGAAAAAGATCAAGTTTTGAGTGTTAATTTTCAAAGAGAAAACCATTTACCACTCTAGTTTTCACCCATAGTTTTATGTAACCAAGTTCATATATATACATTTTGCTTGGAGTTTGGCACCGGGTTTATCTCTACACCGAATTGAAGAGAGTGTTTGGGTTTGCTTCTAAATCCCACAAAGAAAAAGTTATTTTATGTTAATTTACCCACTTGGAGAAAGGCTCCTTGTTCGGGTGACGGTGACCATATAAAGTCCGATCGGTGGATTCCGAGACCGCGGTGGAGCTCCAAGGTTAGCCGCTAGGAAGAGGTATCTACAATAAGAAGCGTCGAGGCTTGAGAGGGATCGAGTCGTGTGTTGTAAGCCTTTCTGTCTTGTAATTGTAAATCCGTATCTAGTGGATTTGTGGCTAGGGCCGTCCGAGGTTGTTTCCCGTCTTGGGTTTTTCCTCATACATCGCGGCGTAGTGATTTATTGTTTTTATTTTATCTTTCGCACTCACCTAGAATGCATGCTTAGGTTAAAAAGATAAAATTGGTTTAATCACTATTTATTTATTTTGGTGCTAAAATAAATATGAGGTAATTGTTTAGTTAATTCAAGTGACGTGTTAAAATTAGTTTTGCCTATTTTGTTTAAATGAAAAATATGACTTAGGCAAATTCGAGGACTTGAATTAATTGGTTTAAGTGAAATTTAATATCTGTGTGTGTTTATTTATATTTCACTTGGGTTTAATTTGAAATTGAAATTAATATTTTTTTTGCTAATTCGTTTGTTTGTGAACCATCACACTTCCTAACGCTTCCGCATCTCGATATATATATAAAAGGATATAATATTTTTAAAAATGAAAATTAAAATCGGGGGCCTTGCACTACAACAAAAAGAGTAGAAAAAGAGAACAAATCTTCACAAGTCTCCTTGAAATTGGCAATTTGAACTCTATCCTTGAAATTGAAGCATACAACCCTCCAAGTTAGTGATCAACGAAGATATAAATGAAAATTTTACTCAACTTGAATCTCACACAATTATCACTCACAAATATCTAAAAAAATGAAAATAAACTATTTACAAATATTTCTACCTAATTTATTCTAACCTAACGCTCTACTTTTCCCTAGAATTTTCTCTCTCTATTTGATGATGAGTCCTTTTCAAATGGGGTCTTGAGTCTTCTTTTATAGTAGATGCATGGCACACATGGGGCTAAGGGGTATTTTGGGTAAAAGGCTAAGGGGTGCATGTGGATATGGTGTGAGGTCATGTGAATGAGGGGTGAGGGAATAAAAAATATGATTTGGTATAAGGGTAGTTTGGGTAAAGGTTAAAAGAGGTTAGTTGGGGTTATAATGGGTAAATGGGAATAAAGGGTTTTATTGGCACATGGGGTAATTATTTGTTATTTGGCAGGTCACGAAAATCGTGTAAGGTTTGGGAGTCAAAATGGGAGATGGGTCTTTGGTTTATGGGTTATGGATTGGAGATGGTTAGATGGGTTAGAGGTGGAATAGCCATGGCAGCTTCCAGGTCTAGGAAATGGTTCACCGGAGAGGGGGGTTCGCAGGTTGGACGCGCCGGTAAAAGGGCGCTGCGATGAAGTCACCGAGCAAAGGTAGGTCGGCGATTTCGTCGGCTTGATTTCGTCGTTACTGTTGTGGGAGATGGCTGGTGATGACGCCGAAAAGGGAGCTGACGGGGTCTGGCGATGGGGGATTGGGGGTCCGCGGCTATGGGTAGGTCATCGCTGAAAACAGGGCAGGTCGGTTTAGAAGCGCCGCCGGCAGGAGGTTGGGAGCAGGAGGAGAGAGTGAGGTGCGTCAGAGATGGGTGTGTGGCAGTAGGGGACGGCGACGGGGGTAGTTTCGAGTTTGGCCATGGTGGTTATGAGTTGGGTGTTTGAAGAGAGAGAATTGGGTTTTGTTGTTAGTTGATATGGGTATTGGTGCTGAATGGTGGGGTAAATTTATGAGTGGGTGTTATGGAGGTTAGAAGAGTAGAGAGAAAGTGTGGGTGAGGCAGGAAGAAGATGAAGTGGGGTAGGTTGTGTGTGTGAGGGTGTAGGTAATAGGATGAGGATGAGGGTAGTCTTAGATGTAGGATAATGTAGGTTAGTTATGTGTGAGTGTGTGTGTGTTTCATTTGAACCCTTAAAATAACACTAAAAAAAACTAAAAATCTTAAAATTAAATTCCAATTCTAAAAATAAAATAAAGACTCAATTAAAAATGAAACTAAAAACAAATAAAAATAAAATCTAATAAAACTAAAACTAAAATCCTAATTAAATGTAAAATCAAATAAAACTAAAAAAAATAAATGAAATCCGAAAAAATTCTAATCCTAATAAAACTAAAAACTAATAAAAATCAAAATAAATAAAATTACACTAATAGAATAAAAATAGAAAATAAAATCTAGAAAATACTAAAAATAAATCCTAAAAATAAAAATGACCCAAACTAAAAATCTAAAAAATAATAAAAAGGCACAAACTAAACACACAAAAGCTTGGGGTAGGTTTGGGCTAGGTTAGGGTTATGGGATTGGGTATTAACTCAATTTTAACTGCAAATTGCTCCGAAATATAGCTTTTGATACCGTAACTGCAATTAAACCTGCATATTGAACAATTAAGCACATAAGACCCATATTGCCAAGAATTAGGAACTAAAGTACTTCTATTCGGGGTATAAATTGTACAGTTTTGGGTGCTTATCACTAGTTAAAGCTTTTTGGGAATCGAATCCAATACCACACATGTCATTTTTAATTTGGACGATTCCTAGCATTTTGTCTAATTTTTTGGACCGGCACTTCAAATCAAATTTGACACAACTTGAGTCTCTCAATTTTTCTTCCAACTCTAAAATTTTTTACTCAAGCAAACACTTACTCTCTTCAAAACAAAGAAGCACTTTCGCCATAGCCTCCATTAAACCTCTAAGGCCATCTCTCTCATTTTCAACAAACTCAAGCTTCTCACGAAGAGCTCTCTCACTTGTCCTAAGGTCTTCAACTAAAGCACTCTCATTATTAACCTTGGCACGTTCTCTGAAACTCGCTTATAACTTAAAGTTAGCCCTTTTTATTTTTATAGATTCCTCATGTAGTTCCCGAAAAGCAACTCGAAGCTCATTTGCATCAACCTCTTATTCATTTTCACTATCTCTTTCATCTCCACTCTCACAACCATAAAAAACATGGGATTCACAAACCTTGGCCTCGTAAGTGTCATGTATTATAATGCCATCATTGGACTAGTTCTCACCTTCACTTACATGACTTGCAAAGAACGCGATAAAATTGCACTCAATGCAGGGATCGGGCCCCACTTCCTTATCACTATCACTAAGGGTGGCATTGCATGAAATTGGTTGCTTGCCCTCCCTCCTTAGTTTAGTGGGACATTCTCTTGCCCTATGGTCATAACCCTCACAACCATAACAACTGTTCGACTCATTCCTCTTAAGATCCTTATTTTAAATTTTAGGGATTTTCATGGCTTTGTAATGCTTAGACTTGTCAAATTTCTTAAAATCATTTTTAAGCTTATCTTTGTTAAACTTAAGAAATTTTTGAAACTTCCTGGAAAACATAGCCATATCCTCCCAGTCGATGTCACTCTCATCATCCGAAACGTGTTTTTTCTCCTTTCGGGCTTTTAAAGCGATTCCCTGGTCTTTCTTTTTCTCATCCTTGGAGGTAAACATGTCAAGTTCATAGGTTTGCAGATCACCTACGAGCTCTTTAAGTTTTATAGAGTCTAAAGTGGGTAAAGAATTTAAAATGGTCACTTTTGGAATAAACCTATCGGGTAAGGACCTTAACATTTTCTTTACTACACGGTTGTCGGGTATCTTTTCTCCCAGATTAAAAGATGAATTAACAATGTCTGAAAGTCTAGCATAAAGTTCATTAAAAGTTTCACTTTCAAGCATTTTAATGGTTTCGAATTAAGTGGTGAGGTTTTGGAGTTTAAAATCTTTCATGACACTTGTTCCCGCATGGGTGAGTTGGAGTATATCCCAAGCCGCCTTAGACGTTTCACACGTCATAACCTGACGGAAGTCATCGGGAGTAACCATACTAAAGAGAGCATTTAAACCATAGGAATAAAAATTTGCTAATTTAAGTGAATTTTCATTCAATCTCTCTACGGGTTTAGTACACGCACATTTTCAACTAGACACGTAGGTGGAGACCACCCATTAACTACGAAATGCCAAACCCTCTCATCTAAGGACTTAAGGGCCGATTTCATTTGCGCTTTCCAATACGCGTAATTTGAACCATCGAAACAAGAAATTTTGTGAAAAAATAATCTTCCATTTTTACACCAAACAAAATTAAGGATCTTAACGCAATAAATTAGCGCTCCAGCTCTGATACCACTTGATGGAGCGAATGCCTCCAAATTTTAAAATTCCAAAATTATGAGATGGTTCAAATATATTCCAAATTAAAATTTCTTTTCAAATTCTAATAATTATAAAATTGAAATTTTAATTTCTTCAAACTTAAAATTAACTCAACAAATATTTCAACTTAACCTAAACAAAGTTAATTCTAATTTTTATTTTAAATTCAATTTAATTCAACTCAATTCCAAATTAACCTAGCAAAAATTAATTCATGATTAAATCTTGGCCAAACGAATTTCAACACCAATTTTGTCAAATTAATTTTCTGACTAGAATTAAATTAAACTAAAATTACTCAAATATTAATTAGCACCAAATTAAACTATAATTGTGATTTAAACCGATTTTATCTTGACTAGCCTAGCATGCATCTAAGTGATATTTTTGCAAGATAAAATAAATCACAAACAGACTACGTCGCGATGTACGAGAAAAATCCAATTGGGAAAAACCTTGGATGACCTTCCCTACAAATCCACTAGATATGGTAATTTTTACAAAAACAAGACAACAGACTTACAACAATAACTTGACTCCGTCCAAGCCTTGACGCTCCTTCTTGCTTTAAGCTCCGCCTATTCAATAACTACGGACTCCACCGCAGTCTCAGAATCCACCGATGGAGCTTGGTCACCGTCAATCCACACACGGTGCCTTACACCTTATGAGCACGTCGCAGCAAAAACCAAACTATCTCCTTTGACGGGTAGAGAAGAACCCGGTGCTAAACAATCACCAAGCAAGATATATATATTTGAAGAACTTGGATTTTAAACAAACATATGTGTGTAAAAACATGTGTTTTGGTGAAAGATTGTCCTTGAATTATGAACACATAAATGGACCTTTTGTTGGAAGTATTTTTCTCTCCAAACTCCCTAAGAAAAGTGAAAAGTTCTGTTATAAAAAATTGTTCCCGCTCATATTTTATCAGGAAAAAGTAGTGGGCCAATGGGAAGTTATTTAAAAAAACTGTCAAACTGTCGCCAGGTCATTCGAATGAGGTCGTTCGAACAACTTTACGAATGAGATTTCATAACAAAAATGCCAGATCACGTTAGAAGTTCATTTGAACAGGTTCGTTTGAACGACACTTCTAATGAAACTTCTAATGAAAATTCAGAAGATTTTGCGCAGAAGTTCGTTAGCAAACTCGTTCAATCGATCTCGTTTGAACGAGAAATGTCGTTCGAATGACATTTCAGAAAATCCAAAAAAATCTTTTTAAGCCCAAAAACTTATATAAAAGTCTAAAATTAATTTTTTGAGAAAAATAAAGTCATTAAAATATTTTATAAATTACACCCGAAAAAAAATTTCCAAGATCCTAGATATTTTATAAATGCATTCATACCTTTGGAGACCTTAGAATGATATAATTTTGATGACGCGAAACATGGCACTTGAAACCTGCAAAGATTCAACTTTAATATCGGGGTCGTTGCGTCTTCAACTCTTCAAACGTTATAGGCTTGAAAGGATACAACATGAACATCTATCCTATGACTTAAAAAAATTGTCCATAATTAAGCCAATACTACAAATTGACTTGATCTGAAATTTGCCCTAACAAATCTCCCCCTTTGACTATTATGGGGAAAAACTAAACATAAAAATACTAAGGGCCATCAAGAACATCTAGACACAACATCCCACGCAAAATAAATAAAAACACAGACGCTTGACTCGACTCTTAGATGCTTTACCGCTTTAAGATAATGTATGCTAAAGATAAATTCTTGCACACTTAAGCAAACTATCAAACGCATAGAGAATATTACAATATTAAATGCGAAAAATAAATTCTCCTCCTTAATTAATTCTCCTCCCTTTATCTAATATGATCTACCAGAGAAGATATCACTCTCCCCCTAAGATAAATATCCACAAACTAAAGGCTTAGATATTATTTCCTCCCCCTTTTTGTTCAGGAATAGACAAAGGTTAAGAATCAGAAAACAACTAATATCTCCCCCAATTAGAGCACAAATTCCCCCTAAACAAATCAAGGGATATAAAATATGGTAAAATAAGTTAAACATGCAATGATATATTGAGTGATAAGAATAATGAAGCATATGAGCAACAATGAAATTCAACTAATCCATACAAATATTTAAAGATGTGAACTATTATGCAACAAAAGATAACACTAATAATGATCTAAACTAAGCAGTGGATATCAAACAAAAGATACAACAAGATAGATACCAATTTTTAATTCGAAGCAAAACATGGACTAGATAGCAAGTCAAAGACTAAAAAAAATATCATATATATGTATACACAACAGATACCAATTATGCACACGCAAACATATATAGATATAAATACCACAAATGACACAAAAGAAAGTGAAAAAACTTTCCACACTCTTATGGCATAAGTGTGTCCTATGGAAACGAAAGTGAAGGGGTGTGAACTAGTAACCAAAGAATTAAGACCCAATCACTTAAACATGTTCACGGAGTTCTTATTTCATTGCAAAACTTTATCAACTAAGATTTAGCCTTATATAACAAGATAAAGTGAACTCGATGAACAAAACGAGCACAATGCATACAAGCCTAGCATATTGATGATTCTACGAACCAATAGAGTCATGATAAGATAGTGCAACTAGGATACAAAGTCATTGTGAAAAGCCGTTGATATTCCATCCGAACTCCCTCGAATATAATATTATTCTTTTATTTTCTTTTGGATGAAAATATCAATTTAAACAAACTAGGCATTGGCTATATTTTTCTTTTAATGCTATGTTTTTCTTTTAGGCGTTTGGACCACATATTTCTTTTAGGTCCATTGCAAACGGTGGCTTAATCGCAAAGAATGATTGTTCCTTTCGTATCCCTTCACCGTGCACTTTCATATATCAATTTTTTTAAATACACAATAATCTCACGTGCAACGGTTCCAACATGCACAAATCCTCCTAAGTCACAAAATATGTAGATGACTAGATTGGAAGAAAAACATCTCACAAAGCTCAAATATATATGTGAAGTTAAAGGTTCAAAAGAGCTCGTGCATGAGTGCGAGAAGGCGTATAAAAAGTGAATAAATTAAACAAGTCAAATTCAAACTACTCCATATAACCAAGACAAAGAACACTTTAAGGATTGAAATTCCTAATCAAAAGTTTTAGCCACATGGTAGCGGAATGATAGGATTCAAACAAAACAATATGCCACAAAAGGCGTGTAAAACTCAAATATATACACGCAAAAAAAATTGAGTTTTTCAACAAGTTTTGATCAACACAAAAAAAATTAACTCAAAAGACAAACAGAAATCTTTTTGTATTTTTCATTAAACTCAAATAACTCACAAAAGTAAAATACAATTGATAAACAAAATCTTTTTGTAATTTTCATTTGATGCCAACAAAAATGAAAAGAATAAAATACAAAATATAAACAAGTCATAAATCTAGCATAACATATATAATGAAGCATGGACTAGAATATGACAAACAAACATACAACTAGAATGAATATATATCATGTAGCACAAAATCTAGTATATGAAAACAAATCTAACACATTTAACCTTTAGATTTAGGATGGGGGGTATCACATGATAGCAAATGAGAATCATAAATCCTATCTTATAAAGTTACCATGTCGAATCTCCTAACCCAAACAAGTGAAAAGAGACACTCTAGGAATTGGGTGACCTTAGCTACCTCGGTGACCTTATACTTGGATTTCCTAGCACCTCTTTTAAGATTAATATAAAATTTCCTGAGATGACCTTTTCGACCACATTATGAACAAGTGAAAACTCAACGAAAAGAAGTACCTTAGGATTGACCCTTAAAATTGTTCCTAGAAGATTCTCCCAAACTTATGGTTTTGGCTTTACTAGTTGATAACTATGCTTTTTGCGTGTCGTCGTTGTTGAAAACCAAGTTAGTCAAAATCCTCTAATTACCTACAAAATATAACAATCTAAAGTGTAGAGGTAAGTAAGGGTATCAATCCACTTTTATATTTCAATTAATGCTTCAGTAATATTAGTCTAGGATTGATTAAGACTAGTTTTTGTAAGGGTATCAATCCACGTTTGCACCGCTGTCACCGCAAAACTTTAGACCGCGCAACGAGGATCACAACCACACCAATCTCTCAACAAATCTGAACCAAGAATTCCCAGGCAAGTATCTATCTTGCTCTATTTCAGTTAATGCTTCAGTAATATTAGTCTAGGATTGATTAGGACTAGTTTTTGTGAAAGAAAAACCTATTTTGGAGACTTGAATTCGCATGATGTATAGGTAAAGGACATATTTTGGAAATCAAATACACATGTAGAGGTTGAACCACGAAATTGCAATAAATTAGGAGTATGAAATCTGGTAAAAGAATGGGAAGAAACTAAACAAAGAAAATATTAGGGTTTTTGATATTTTTATGGATTATGCCCCATTTAATTCGTTATTCATGATGAAAATTCGCATGCCTTATGTAGAATACCACTTATTTGAGAATATAACACTTGTAGTATAAATTGTTGGGAGTTTGGAAGTCAAATATATTGGTTTGGATGATTTTGGAAGAAGAAACCCGTAACTGGAAATTCTGCAGATTCGCGATAACAGCTTGATCGATCGATCGACCTAGGATCATCGATCGATCGATGGATCGATCGATCGAACCCCTGCCATATATCGATCAACCCCTCCTGGTAGACTCACATTCCCCTTTTTTTTATAGGTTGTTCCAACTTAAATGATTAGACATCCTTAGACATTAATGTTAGAACATTTTAGGATATAAAGAAGACCAGTAGGACTTTATAAAAATGGAACCATTAATGTAAGATAAGATTAACATTTCACGGAGGTGTTTTACACATAAGGGACAATGGAAACATGTGTTAAACGGGTGAGGCTCGTAAGGAAGTTACGTTGTAAAATAAATGAGTACCTACTGAAATTACCCTTGGGGAGATAGGAATTCATGAGTGTTACGTAGTAAGTTGGAATAATTCCATAAATAAGAATAAGAGACAAACCGTTATACGTGATAACCTAGTAATGTGTAATAAGAACAAATATCATAGCATGGGTCATGGGTGTACCTAAATTTGAAATAGAAATGGTAGTATACATATATGACTGTGTTTATGCATATACTATATAAGTGTGAAAATCAATCCCGCGCTACTTGTTGTCCATGAGGTTACCGCACTGGGAAAGTCTTATCTCGATGGGACCTTTATGGGGGATATTGACTCGTACCCTAGAACATAGGAATCCTTGGTACAGGCTATTGGATCAATAGTCAGACGTTCCTAAGAGACGTGAGGGTATGTGCTGACCTCTTAGTGACTTGGAACTATGCTTTGCCTCAATTTCTATGCGTTTTGTGTTAATACGGTTCGAGAGTGATTCCAAACTAGTATATCCCTTAGTACGAGTGATACGGGGACTGGATAGCAGAATATGCCAGCACCATAAATTTTATGTGGGGTACCGTTAGTATATATATATTATTTGAGTATTTAATATATATATTTAAACTTGAAAATTGGGAACTACCTACTGTGACTAAAGGTAGGTAAGTAATGAATAATTAATTCAACTTGGGTATAAGTGTTTGAAAGGTTTAAGGCGATACTGAGAAACTTTATAATCAAATGAGGCTTATGTGAGAACCTTGTTGTTAATAAAATTAACTTCCTTAACATTTGAGATTGTCGGCATGAAATCTTGTGAGTAACTTAAGATAAGCTAAACTATTGGGAGTATCAGTGCGATAGGTTGGCACATTAGAAGAGAGATGAGAATTTCTCAAGAGAGTATCGCACTAATATGATTGTTGCATTAGCTGCTAAGCATTTTAAATACTTGCTAAACTAATTTTAAACTGTTTTACAATCGGGTTCTGACCCATTTTCTATTTTCTCTCCTCCCTTGTATATATATATATATATATATATTACAGGTGCCCAGCCACAGGGGCGTCTTGCATAGGATCCTTTGGAAAGAACGTGATGCAGCTTAGGTAGGAGTTGTAGGCCTCTTGCTTAGACGATATCATTATTGATTCCACTTCTAGTTTTATTTTATCCAGTTGGGCATGTGTCGCCCTTTTCCATTGCTCAGTTGGTTTTATCAGAGATTGTGACTCATTTATTTCCAGTATTTATACTTTTGGGATTATTATTGTCTGGATGTTCTTCCTTCGAAGTTTGAATGTTGAAATTAATTAGTTGGATGCTTAATTGCTTGGATTATATGTTCCAGTATAGTTGTTGGATGATTCTTAAACTATGAATTATGAAAAGTTTAATTGTTGATTTTTTTAATGAAATTGGAAATTGGTGTCTTAAAATAGTTTTGTCATTAGCTTAATTATTTAGGGTGTTTAATTGGAAAAGTTATTTTTATGACAGTGATGCTAAGAACGAACCAACCATTCACCTTGGTTATAATTTAATAAAGGATTGATCACCCGGTATTTAATTAGGCGGGGTGTCACAGGTGGTATCAGAGCATCAGGTTCTATTGTCCTTTAGGATCTGTACGGCTTACTTCGTTTTCAGCTTAGCGTTCTTGCTATAGAGCCCTATTTTTAGGATTGTTGAATTCTTGCTTTTACGTTTACGTCTTCAGCTATTTGAGATTTGAAAATAACTGTAGACTAATAAATTCCTTTATATTTCAGATGCCTCCGAGACGCGCACCCAAGGATAGGCGTGCCCAAGCCGAGCAGCCAGCAGCTTCGTCTCAGGGAACGATGAACGCAATCGAGGTAGTCGCCATCGTTGCTCAGGCGGTGAATGTCGCGCTAGCGGTAGTACAGCAGGATCCACCCCAGGTTTAGGCAGTGGCGCCAGTACCAGCACAGCTTCCATCTGCATGGGAACGAGTTAGGGATGCCTTCTAGAAGGCGCATCCCCCAGACTTTGCGGGTAGATCGGATATCATTGTAGCCAACCAATGGAAGAAGGATATCCAGAGGCATCTGTGCATGTACGAGTGCACGGACGTGCAGAAACAGCTGTTGGCTTCCTTCAAGTTAGTGGGGGATGCTTTGCATTGGTGGGAATCCACCACCACCTTGGAGGAAAGAGATACTATCACTATTCAGTCATTTTGGGCGCGGTTTGACAGCAAATACTTTCCATCCGTCGTGCAGACTGAGAAGAGGCGGAAGTTACTGAGTCTGAAATAGGAGAACTCGAATGTTGCTGAGTATGAAGAGGAGTTCACAAGACTTCTCACTATAATGCCAGATGAGGCACCCACTTAGGGAAAGAATATATTGTTGTTTGTGGACGGGTTAGCTTGGAGGATCCGTCAACACCTTATAGGAAATCTGTCACTGAGTACCTACACGGATGTACTCAATGCTGCTTTACTACACTGCCAGGATCACCGCTTCCATCTGCAGGGAAGCAAACAAGCAGGAGAGTCCAGCCAGCAGGGCAGGACAGGGGGTAATGGTGTTAGTGGAGCACCGACATCTCAGGGGCAGACTCGTCAGCATGAGCAGAGTTCCCATCAGGGGGACCCTGCAAAGCTATTCCGATCAGGTGACTGTAGGCAGGGATTTAGGGGATTTAGGCAGGGCCAGTCTAATCAGCAGTGCCAACAGTCAGCCGTAGGGCCAGCAGCAGGGCCATCAGGGCTAATAGCATTTCCAGCAGGGTCAGCAGGGCCAATGGCGGGGTGGTAACGGCCAGCAGGGCCGTAATCAGCAGGGATAGAGGGGAGGAAATTTCAGGGGCCGATGCTTCGGGTGTGGTGAAAATGGGCACATGCGCCAGGATTGTCCAGAGGGAGATAGGGCCCCAAAGCAGCAGGGTGCCCGTAATGAGCATCAGAGGCCACTTTTTCCAGCCACCCTCCCAGCACCCGCTCAGGCACCTGCCATTCCAACAGCTCCAGTGCAGTAGGTGCAGTTACAGTACGGACGTGTCTATAACGTCCACCAGGAAGCTGCTCCACACCCACGATTGAGGGCACATTTCCTATCCATGGTACTATGGGTCGGGTTTTATTTGATACTGGGGCGACACACTGTTTTATAGCTACTCATTTTTCTAAGGCCTTAGGGTTATTAGCCACAGCAAAGGGCACTATGACATGTGTAGACTCACCACTGGGAAATGGATTGTTAATTTTCTTTATATATCGAGGCGGGGGAGTAGAGATTGGTAGCTTGATCTTACCAACAGACATGTTAGTCTTAGATATGCATGAGCACGACGTTATTATTGGTATGGATTGGCTCGCATCATACAGATCCATGATAGATTGTTTCGGTGGGAGTATTGTCTTTGCCATTCCGGGGAAGGAGATGTTTGTAGTGGCGATGCCTCGCCCAGAGGGAGGCTCTACCGCTCATTTGTATTACATAGAGGAGGATACCTCTAAGGAGGTCGTGATTCCCTTAGACTCGATCCCAGTTGTTCATGAGTATTCTGATGTATTTCAGGAGATACCAGGCCTACCCCCCAGTCGAGAGATATATTTTGTCATAAATTTGTTACTAGATACTCGACCGATAGCACGCGCTCCATACCGTATGGCTCCGGTGGAGATGCGAGAGTTACAAGATCGGATAGAGCAGCTGTTAGGTCAGGGCTTCATTCGTAGGAGTACCTCACCTTGGGGCGCTCCAGTTCTATTTGTGAAAAAGAGAGATGGTTCACTGAGGCTATGTGTGGACTATCGGGAGCTGAACAAGGTCACGATACGGAACAAATATCCGTTGCCTCGAATCGATGATCTGTTCGACCAGCTGAGGGGAGCAACTTTCTTTTCGAAGATAAATTTGAGGTCAGGATACCATCAGCTACGTATTAGGGAGCAAGATGTTTCGAAGACTTCTTTCTTGACGAGATATGGATCCTATGAGTTTAGAGTGATGCCATATGGACTCAAAAATGCTCCATCCGTATTCATGGACTTGATGAACCGAGTATTCAGAGAGTTCTTGGATCAGTTTGTCATTGTCTTCTTAGATGACATCTTGATATATTCACACACTGAGAAAGAGCATGCTGAGCACTTGAGGCAAGTTCTTCAGTATCTACGAGAGCATCAGTTGTATGCTAAGTATGAGAAGTGCGGGTTCTGGTTATGGAAAGTACAGTTCTTGAGACATGTTTCTGAACTGGGGATAGCGTTTGACCCGAGTAAAGTGTCAGCAGTGAGGGAGTGGGGACAGCCCATGACACCGACGGAAGTACGTAGTTTCTTGGGGTTAGCTGGGTACTCTAGGAGATTCATTCGAGGGTTCTTCAAGATAGCGGGTCCATTGACGAACCTGACTCGTAAGGGGGTACCATATGTTCAGGACGATACTTGTCAATTATCTTTCAACGAGCTGAAAGACAAGCTTACTTCGGCACCAGTCCTTGCTTTACCCAAGCCGGGCGTGGATTATCTGGTTAACACCGACGCCTCCTTACGGGGACTCGAAGGAGTACTTCAGCTGGAGGATAAGGCTATAGCTTTTGCCTCCCGTAAGCTTAAGCCACACGAGAGGAACTACCCCACACACGACCTAGAGTTAGCAGCAGTCGTCTTTGCATTGAGGATATGGAGACACTATTTATTGGGGGAGAAATTCCACTTGTTCACAGACCACAAGTCACTACAGTACCTGTTCACTCAACGAGAGTTGAGTATGCGTCAGTGCAGGTGGTTAGAATTTGTGAAGGACTATCAGTTCGACATACAGTACCATCCGGAGAAGGCCAACATAGTTACTGATGTGTTGAGTCGTAGACCGATAGATAATATAGCGGACGTCTGGAAAGCAAAGTGGAAAGATTTGGGTCACCAGGACGCAGTAGCCCATTCCTTCATATCTGTCATGACAGTGACACCCGAGATCGTTACGAGGGTAATACAGGCACAAACAGCAGACCCATTTTTCCAGGAGCAGATTGTACGGCTTTTAGCTGAGGGTGCTGAATCCTATTCTGTTAGTTCCGAAAGAGGGTTGAGGTTTAACGAGAGATTGGTGGTTCCAGAAGGAGCAGACTTACGTCATGCAGTGATGACCCAGTTTCACGGGTCCCGATTTACGGTGCATCCTGGGGAGATAAGATGTACTAGGATATGAGGCGACAATACTGGTGGAGTGGGATGAAAAAGGACATTGTTGAGTTCGTGTCCAAGTGTTCTACTTGCCAGATGGTAAAGGTGGACCACCATAAACCGTCATGGGTTGCTTCAACCGTTGGAAATACCCACGTGGAAGTGGGAGAGTATTTCCATGGATTTTATTACTGGGTTACCTACTTCACAGCGGGGCCACGACTCCATCAAGGTGATTGTGGACCGTTTGACCAAGGTAGCTCATTTTCTGTCAGTACGAACAGACTATACCACGGGCCAGTATGCTCAGCTGTTCATTACTGACATTGTTAGACTACATGGGGTACCCCTGGATATTGTGTCAGATAGAGATAAGATTTTCGTATCGCATTTCTGGAAGAGCTTTTAGGAGGCCATGGGTACAGAGTTGAGGTTGAGTTCAGCTTATCACCCATAGACAGATGGACAAACAGAGCGTAACAATCAGATGTTGGAGGATATGCTACGCATGTGTGTCCTTGATTTTGGGGGAGGTTGGGAGCCACATCTTCCACTGGTAGAGTTTGCTTATAATAACTCTTATCAGTTCACGATTGGCATGGATCCATTTGAGGAACTATATGGCAGGCCTTGTCGTTCCCCAACTTGTTGTCTAGATGTGGGGGATAACAAGTTTCTCGGACCAGAAGTGATTCAGGAAACCTCCGCTAGGATTGATATTATTAGGAGTCGTATTCGAGTAGCACAGGACAGGCAGAAAAGCTACGCCGATGCAAAACGGTTCTTCTGAGAATTTAATGTGGGGGACCAAGTATTACTGCGTGTATCTCCTATGAAAGGATTGATGAGGTTTGGGAAGGAAGGTAAATTGGCCCCGAGGTACGTGGGACCATTTTCCATTATCGAGAGGATTGGGTCGGTATCATACAGATTGGGACTGCCAGAGCACTTACACCACATTCACGATGTATTCCACATCTCGTCGTTGAGACGATACCTTCGGGATGACATGGACCACACCCATATCGTGATTAAGGAGATTAACTTACTGCCCGAAAGCTCTTACGAGGAGAGGCCAGTGGCTATCTTAAACCATAGCGAAAGGAGATTGAGGTCAAAGGTAGTCCCACTTGTCCGGGTCCAGTGGGAGCATCATAATGTGGAGGAATCCACTTGGGAGCGTGAGGCATATATGCGTGAGAGATACCCAGAGTTATTCTTACCAGGTACACCTTATTTTTTGAATTTCGGGACGAAATTCTGTTATTAGGGGGGAAGTATGTAATACCCCTTATTTTTATGACTTTTAATTTTGGGGATTTATTAAATTTAATTAGAGATATTAAATTAATGTTAATTCGGAAAATCATTTAAATACTTACTAGCGTGATGAAAGTTAGTAATTATTTTGTTGTAAGTTACTTTATGGGTAAAGTAAGTGGTGTAATTGTAATTAGTAAAATTATCACGAGAATCTAATTTGGTAATTTTAGAAATTTATCGGGACGCGCTTGTGTCGTGTCGGGATTAAATTCGAACTATTAAAAGTGAATAAATTATAAGTCACCCATATGGTCATTTTGAGTGCGTCAATGTGTCTGTAAGGGTCGAGATAGTTAAAATAATGTACCCGGGGATTTAGTTTGAGTCTCGGGGCGTTTTTAGGCCTAATTAACGTCCCAGGAGGGCGTTTTGGACATTTTACATTTTTGGGCATGAAAACCCATGAAATTTTGAAGAGTATATCATATGGTAGGAGTCATCTTCTAGGGTTAGAATAACCATAAATCAAAGACGGCCATTGGAGAGGAAGAGGAGAAACTTTCCAAGGAGTTCTAGGCCAAGAACTGCACCGTTTGCACCGCCGTCGTCGCCAAACTTTAAACCGCGCAATGAGGATCACAAACACACCAATCTCTCAACAAATCTGAACCAAGAATTCCCAGGCAAGTATCTATCTTGCTCTATTTCAGTTAATGCTTCAGTAATATTAGTCAAGGATTGATTAGGGCTAGTTTTTGTGAAAGAAAAACTTATTTTGGAGACTTGAATTCCCATGATGTATAGGTAAAGGACATATTCTGGAAATCAAATACACATGTAGAGGTTGAACCACAAAATTACAGTAAATTAGGAGTATGAAATCTGGTAAAAGAATTGGAAGAAACTAAACAAGAAAATATTAGGGTTCTTGATATTTTTATGGATTATGCCCCATTTAATTCGTTATTCATGATGAAAATTCGCATGCCTTACGTAGAATACCATTTATTTGAGAATATAACACTCGTAGTGTAAATTGTTGGGAGTTTGGAAGTCAAATATATTGGTTTGGATGATTTTGGAAGAAGAAACCCGTAACCGAAATTCTGCAGATTTGCCATACCTTCTTGATCGATCGATCGACCTAAGATCATCGATCGATCGATGGATCGATCGATTGAACCCCTGCCATAGATTGATTGACCCCTCCTGGCAGACTCACATTCCCCTTTTTTTTATAAGTTGTTCCAACTTAAATGATTAGGCATCCTTGGACATTAATGTTAGAACATTTTGGGATATAAAGAAGACCAGTAGGATTTTATATAAATGGAACCTTTAATGTAAGACAAGATTAACATTTCACGGAGGTGTTTTACACATTAGGGACAATGGAAACATGTGTTAAAGGGGTGAGGCTCGTAAGGAAGTTACGTTGTAAAATAAATGAGTACCTACTGAAATTACACTTGGGGAGATAGGAATTCACGAGTGTTACGTAGTAAGTTGGAATAATTCCATAAATAAGAATAAGAGACAAACCGTTATACGTGATAACCTATTAATGTGTAATAAGAATAAATATCATAGCATGGGTCGTGGGTGTACCTAAATTTGAAATAGAAATGGTAGTATACATATATGACTGTGTTTATGCATATACTATATAAGTGTGAAAATCATGCTCGCGCTACTTGTTATCCCTGAGGTTACCGCGCTGGGAAAGTCTTATCTCGATGGGACCTTTATGGGGGATATTGACTCGTACCCTAGAACATAGGAATCCTTGGTACAGGCTATCGGATCGATAGTCAGATGGTCCTAAGAGACGTGAGGGTATATGCTGACCTCTTAGTGACTTGGAACTATGCTTCGCCTCAATTTCTATGCGTTTTGTGTTAATACAGTTCGAGAGTGATTCCGAACTAGTATATCCCTTAGTACGAGTGATATGGGGAGTGGATAGCAGAGTATGCCAGCACGATAAATTTTATGTGGGGTGCCGTTAGTATATATATATATATTATTTGAGTATTTAATATATATATTTAAACTTGAAAATTGGGAACTACCTACTGTGACTAAAGGAAGGTAACTAATGAATAATTAATTCAACTTGTGTATAAGTGTTTGAAAGGTTTAAGGCGATACTGAGAAACTTTATAATCAAATGAGGCTTATGTGAAAACCTTGCTGTTAATAAAATTAACTTCCTTAACATTTGAGATTGTCGGCATGAAATCTTGTGAGTAACTTAAGATAAGCTAAACTATTGGAAGTATCAGTGCGATAGGTGTGCATATTAGAAGAGAGGTGAGAATTTCTCAAGAGAGTGCCTCACTAATATGATTGTTGCATTAGTCGGTAAGCATTTTAAATGCTTGCTAAACTACTTTTAAATTGTTTTACAATCGGGCTCTGACCCGTTTCCTATTTTCTCTCCTCCCTTATATATATATATATATATATATATATATATATTACAGGTGCCCAGCCACAGGGGTGAGGATCCTTTGGAAAGAACGTGATGCAGCTTAGGTGGGAGTTGCAGGCCTCTTGCTTAGACGATCTCATTATTGATTCCACTTCTAGTTTTATTTTATCCAATTGGGCATGTGTCGCCCTTTTCCATTACTCAGTTGGTTTTATCAGAGATTATGACTCATTTATTTCTAGTATTTATACTTTGGGATCATTATTGTCTCGATGTTCTTCCTTAGAAGTTTTAATTTTGAAATTAATTAGTTGGATGCTTAATTGCTTGGATTATATGTTCCAGTATAGTTGTTGGGTGATTCTTAAACTATGAATTATGAAAAGTTTAATTGTTGATTTTTTTAAATGAAATTGGAAATTGATGTCTTAAAATAGTTTTGTCACTTAGCTTAATTATTTAGGGTGTTTAATTGAAAAAGTTATTTTTACGATAGTGATGCTAAGAATGAACCAACCGTTCACCTTGGTTATAATTTAATAAAGGACTGATCACCCGGTATTTAATTAGGCGGGGTGTCACAATCCCAAACCACCTTAGACATTTCATACGTCATAATCCGACGGAAGTCACCGGGAGTAACCAAACTAAAGAGAGCATTTAAACCATGGAAATTAAAATTTGCTACTTTAAGTTCATTTTCACTCCATCTCTCTACGGGTTTAGTACACGCATTTTCAACTAGACACATAGGTGGAGACCACCCATTAACTACAGAATGCCAAACCCTCTCATCTAAGGACTTAAGTGCCAATTTGATTTGCGCTTTCCAATACGCATAATTTGAACCATCAAAAACAGAAAATTTTGTGAAAAAAGAATTTTCCATGTTTAGACCAAACAAAATTAAGGATCTTAACGCAATAAATTACTTCTCCAGCTCCGATACCGCTTGATGGAGCGAATGTCCCCAAATTTTAAAATTCCAAAATTCCAAAATTATGAGATGCTTCAAATATATTCCAAATTAAAATTTCTTTTCAAAATTAAAATTAACTCTACAAATATTTCAACTTAACCTAAACAAAGTTAATTCCAATTTTTATTTTAAATTCAATTTAATTTAACTCAATTCCAAATTAACCTAACAAAAATTAATTCAGATGAAATATAGGCTAAACAAATTTAAACACCAATTTTGCCAAATCAATTATCTGACTAGAATTAAATTAAACTAAACTTACCCAAATAATAATTAGCACCAAATTATACTATAATTGTGATTTAAACCAATTTTATCTTTATTAACCTAGCATGCATCTAAGTGATATTTTTGCAAGATAAAGTCAATCACAAACACACTACGCCGCGATGTACGAGGAAAACCCAATTGGGAAGAACCTTGGATGGCCCTGTCTAGAAATCCTCTAGGTATAGTAATTTTTTCAAAAACAAGACAACAAACTTACAATAATAACTTGACTCCGTCCAAGCCTTGACGTTCCTTATTGCTTTAACCTCCGCCTAGTTAATAACTACGGACTCCACCGCAGTCTCGAAGTCCACCGATGGAGCTTGGTCGCCGTCAATCCACACACGGTGCCTTACACCGTATGAGCACGTCGCAGCAAAAACCAAACTATCTCCTTTGATGGGTAGATAAGAACCCAGTGCTAAACAATCACCAAGCAAGATATATATATTTGAAGAACTTGGATTTTAAACAAGCATATGTGTGTAAAAACATGTGTCTTGGTGAAAAATTGTTCTTGAATTATGAACACGTAAATGGACCTTTTGTTGGAATTATTTTTCTCTCCAAATTCTCTAAGAAAAGTGAAAAGGTTTGTTATAAAAAATTGTTCACGCTCATATTTTATCAGGAAAAAGTAGTGGGGCAATGGGAAGTTATTTAAAAAAAACTGTCAAAACTGTCGCCAGGTCATTCGAACGAGGTCGTTCGGACGAATTTACTAACGAGATTTCGGAATAAAAATGCCAGATCACGTTAGAAGTTCGTTCGAACAGGTTCTTTTCAACGACACTTCTAACGAAACTTCTAATGAAAATTCAGAAGATTTTGCACAGAAGTTCGTTAGCAAAATCGTTCGAACCATCTCATTTGAACAAGAAAATGTCGTTCGAATGACATTTCAGACAATCCAAAAATTTCCTTTTAAGCCCAAAAACTTATATAAAGGTCTAAAATTGATTTTCTGAGAAAAATAAAGCAGTTAAAAATATTTTATAAATTACACCCCTAATAAAATTTATGAGATCCTAAATATTTTAAAAATGCATTCATACCTTTGGAGACCTTAGAATGATATAATGTTGATGACGCGAAACATGGCACTTGAAACCGACAAAGATGCAACTTTAATATCTAGGTAGCTCCGTCGTCAACTCTTCAAACGTCATAGGCTTGAAAGTATACAACATGAACATCTATCCTATGACTCAAAATTGTTTTGTTCGGAATTAAGCCAATACTACAAATTGACTCGATTGGAAATTTTCCCTTACATTCACCGATGACAAGAGGCGGTTAAGAGGCGACAGACGTGTATTGTTCATCAGACCAAGTCCATTAACATTAGGGATTTGTCCTCATCCTCTTCTTCCTTGTTAAAACCCAAGTTTTATATTTTCTATTGAATTACATGAGCTCTTTCATGTAATATGAGTTTTCTAGGTTTTAGGACATTGAGGTTTATTGTTCATCGTATTCTAGGTTTAGAGACCATGGGTATATACTATTAATTGAGGTTTGACAGCTAGGCAATGTTACCATACATTTAAATTCATGTTTTAGAGGTTTTACATTTAGGGTTCTTATTTGGAGATTGTGAGTTTGTGGCTATGAGGTTTTGAGGATATTCTTAGTGATCTTATGAAGTTTTGTGTAGGGTTTTACCTTCAATCTTTGAGAATTTAATTTATGAGACAAGTAGGGTTTAAACCCTTATTTTTACTAAAATAGCCTTATTGTTTGAAGATCGGGATTTCTAACTCCGTCTTTGAGGCCACAAACTTTTGGGCAGTATTATATTGTGCCTAGTGGGTGACTTGTGATGGGATTCGATGCCAAGGCCATGATATTATTTTACCAGATCGAGGTATTATTATCTAGTGAGGGTCTCTTGCTTAATGCTCGAGGTCAAAATGATTATCCCTGGGGATATTGAGCCTAGGCTAACTATGGGGCTTACTCTTTGGCAGAACTCGATCAAGGTTGTGGAGTTAATAATAGACCGCGAATCTGCCATTCTAAAATTGGACAGGAGGGGAGGCCACAGCCTGTGGCATAACTAGGTAAAAAAAACCTGGAATAAGGTCAAGGATAATGAGATGCCCAAGTTTATAAATAAAGGCCATGGACTATGAGGGAGGACTATAGGAGATTGACCTTAGGTCATCGGGATAATCTGAGGGGTTGGGAAATAATATTCGTTCCTTCCTATTTGATTTTATTGCATATTTCTCCTTATTTGTAACATTTTACTATGGATTGTTAGTATATCTATTATTTATGTAAATACTAACATTGACAGGTGACGAGGACTTTCGATTTAACCCTTAGTGAGCTATTTTAGCTCATCTCTTCTATATATCTTATTTCCTTAGGATGAGTGATCACATAATATTTAATGGTTGAGAAGTAGAGTTTTAGAGGCCACGGAGTATAGTTATAGGCCGCAGATATTATTTCTTATGGAATTTTAAGAAGACCTTTTATGTATATTTCTTTCTAATTGAAATTATCTTGAAGTTTTAGGAAAAGGATTGTATGAGAGCACAATTTATTATCTTTTGAGCTTGTATTAGAGATATTGATGTTTATTAATGGAATATGTTTTTGGCTCAATGATCTCCTTATATTGTGCATTATTAAACCATGATGACTTATTAATCTAGTAACTCTAATTATGAGGTTGGGGCCTCCTTATATGTCATTGCATAGTAAGGTTGCCCTAGATTAAGGCTTTAAAATTTTAGCCATGCGAGAATAAGTGATATGACGTAGTGACCTAATAGGGAAATGCCTCGGGGCATCACATGAAGATATCCTTCATTTTCACAATATTAACATCAACTTATTAATATTTTCCAAATAATAAAGGAAACACAACAAGTTCAATTTTAATTTAATTAATCCTAAAATTACTAAGTGTCTACCAATGTGCAATCCCTTCCACCAATTTATGTTCACCCAAACAGCAACCACTTTAAAAAGGGGTGAACATGACCATAACACTCAATCTATTTTACATAAATGAAAAGACTAGTAAAATTATCTTTATAGAGAAATCAGCTAGTTACAGTCGATCTTGAATAACTATTCTCAAATTTCATTCTCGCATGGAACGAGAAGAGAAAATATTAACATATTATTTAATTATAAGTAAACGCTCCAATTATTTTGTTCATATTCCCAACATACACAACCATATACATAAGCAATTGAAATAATAATTATTAACATTTTTAGAAATAATATTTTAGAACCATATACAACAACATTGCAATTGTTTTGTTCATAATCCCAACATACACAACCATATACATAAAAATGTTCATATTCCCAACTTACTAACCAATTTATTGATATTTTTAGAAATAAAAATTTTCCCTAAAATTCTTAAAAATAAAATTTTGCAGGTAGAAGCAAACACTGCAATTGTTTTGTTCATCTTCCCAACATACACAACTATATACATAAAAATGTTCATATTCCTAACATACACAACAAATTTATTAATATTTTAGAAATGATATTTTTAGAACCATATACATAAACACCGCCCTAACATTTTCCCTAATTGAATATTTTTTGTGTATGTTTAGGGTTAAATCCATGAAAGCCCAGGAATGTACAAATGTTTAGGGTTACTTTTTGCCCTAACCCTAGTGGCTCCACGTACACATGCACATACACATACACATACACATCCACATACACATACACATACACATACACACATATATATATATATATATATATATATATATATATATATATATATATATATATATATATATATATATATATACACGCACACAGAGACACACACACATACATAAACATATACATAGATATGGTGACCTAAATGAGAGAGATGAGGGTCGTTAGTGAAAGACGATGGTGGAGGAAGTTAAGAGGATCGATCGCAGAGAGAGAGAGAGAGAGAGAGAGAGAGAGAGAGAGATCAAGTCAGTCACAGAGAGAGAAAGATATTGAGTGAGTAATGAGAGATGAAAATAAAACCCTAGCAGGTTTTATTTATACCTTAAAGGGGGTTACGATTAAGGATTGTGACCCGATCCCTGACCATTTTTGAATTAATTAAACTTGTCACGTTCAATCGCCTTGGTTAGGGTCCAAAATTATGACCTCTAAAATTCGCTCATACCTGGTCACGGTCCAAAACCGTGACCCCGTTTCTGTGACCATTTTGAATTTTGACTTTGTAACGGTTGTGGGTCACTGTTATAAACCGTGACTATATGTCATACTTATTAGTCACGATCTATACCCAATGGTCACAGTTGTGGATCATAACCGGTTATGTGACAAACTTGGCTCGATTTTCCCCCCATAAAGGTCACGAATGGATCACAATTTTGGACTATGACCATGATGGTCACTGTTTTGAACCGTGACCAACTTGTGGTATAGATCACTCCTAGATAGAGTCATGAAAATGGTCACGTTCAGGAATCCATGGTCATGGTTTTGAACCGTGACTAACCGTGACCACCCTGTCATGATCCTTTTCGATTTTTGGCGTAGTGGTTGTTAACCTCTTAATTAAAAAATAATTTAGGTTTTCTTAATTATAAATGATTTAGATTCAGACTTAAAAGTCTTAAAAAGACAACTTGTTGGTTACGTTGGTGTATAGGGTTGTCAACAGTCCAGTCTAGATCAAGGTCAGTCCATATCCGCTTATGAAGAAAATTATCAGACTAGGTTAGATTCGAATCACTAAACATTAATGTAAATTTAAATCTAATTGTATTAAAAAGATTAAATATGTAATATATATTTTTGTTCTAATAATAACTATGATGATAATACAAGTAAATTAAGATTATAAAAATATGAACTATGTATTATATATTTTTAAATGCAACAATAATTATTATGCAATATAAACAATGGTATAACATTTAAAGTATTAATTATCTAATAAGTAATTTCTTATTCATTTCATCTATAAAATAGAATCATATTCTTAGCGGATCGATTAGTATCAATCAAAATCAAAATCATTTACTAATCAGATAAATAGATAATCATATTATGACATACATAGTATCTTAAATACACTGAGTTCAAATCGAATTCAATCTAAATCAAATCCATTGGCATGCCTGCCATTGTAAGTAATAGAGAGGATTATTGTTTTAGGATGTCATGTACCCTCCCAAAGTCACATAATTATTTACAAATTAAGTGATGGATAGTGCTTTCCAAACATAAACAATTACATATGTTAAAATAAAATATACTTCTCCGTGAAATATCACTTCTCTTCAATGGACATTTTTATTTATGTAAATTTTATGTTTAAAATATTAATTACAAATATCTTCTATGATAAAAAAAATTTATATATGACATGGGGCATCAGGATCTAAATATTAGGAAAACTCTAATGAGAATTTTTACATATAAATTTTTTTAATGAAAAAGTCTATATAATGTGGACAAAGATAACAAGTTCACACATTATCTAGAGATGCTCTATTATTGACACATGTAATAAGAATTATTTTAAAATCACAAAACTTCATTTTAAAACATTATATCAATATAAAAAAAACATATAAAGCCACATAGAAATTTTCAGAAGGAACCTTGACACATAGGATAAAAAAACTTAAGAATAAAAGGCAGCATTAAAGATGACTTATGTACCAACGATTCTTGCATGTTAAGTAACCCATAATCAATTCAAATCTTGTGTAATTATGACATCAGAGCACCACATTGCTACCTAATTGAGATAACCGCACATGTAGCTTTGTATGTTCTTATATTGCATATCACCTTCTCTCTATTAAAATATTTTGGTGTGATAATTGTGAAATCAAAAGTATTTTCAAAGAGTGAAGATTTTGTAAGATAATAATCCAATTGATACATAACTTCACTATATTCTCGGAAATGTTCATGAGATAAAAACACGCACTCGAAATATGATGAGACCAGTCTCCGTGATTATTTCAATCAAACAACCAATAACCTCAAGGAATCACCTTAAAAAAATATATGTGATCAAGAAAGTCCACCAAGTATTATTCATGATATATGAAGACGTAATCATAAGAAAAGTCAAGATCATTATCCTTGAGTTCATACCTAGAGATTCATAACCATTGAAAGAATAATAAGAATCATATAGCATAATATGAAGTAACTATCTACATATCATAATCAAAACGGAACAAGTATTATATGTTCCATAAAATCTTAAAGAAAAGGTTTTTGAGAAATTCAATTTTTTCCCTAGGACTTTTAGTCGACTCAAAGTGTCTAGGTGGCCGTATTTTCAACGGCTAGTTTTCAAATTTTGAATTCCACGAGTTTCAAAATTACCATACTCCCCTCCAACGACTTGTTTTTTAAATTTTCTATAAACGGACCCTTGGGGATTCTTCTTCAAATACACAATCTTCCTATAACATATACATTTATCAAACATCCATTTTCAATCTAGTGTCCCTTTACTTGAGATTTCTAGAGAGAAACTCGGCTCCAACCCCATTTAAAAGTGCGAGTTTCAATCCCAAAACTCCATTGAAGCAAAGTGCCACTCAAAACCCTTTTCAGCTTAAAGCTTATTCCTCATTCCTCTTTATCCAAATATATAAATCCAATACTCTTATGGGCTAAAGATCCAACCGATAGCCAAACCCATATCACCTTTATTCTTAGTAAAGCAACTTTTATTTACATTATGGTTACATATCTCATTATTTTCACTTACAGTGGAACTTCATTTTATCTTCATGGAAGGTAGTGTCGTAGTTGTGGGGAATCAAGATGTGATAAGACATTTGGCTCTTGAGTGTACTGCTTGGGCGAGGAACGGTATATTTAATTCCCTTGCTAGTTATGATTTGCAAGGTGTTAGTAAACCAGAGATAGTGAAGCTTCTCGAGTACAGTCTCGAGCGTGGACGTAGGCAAGGCCAAACCATGTTAAAATATTTGTTTGCTAAGTTTCTCTAAACCTTATCTTAACTACTTATGTTTGTTATTGATTAATTTTTCATACTTTAATTAATTTATCATATTGCAATTAATATTTAAAGAAAGTTAAGAAAGTTCTAAAATTGACATCGATTTTATAAATACCCAATTGAACCCCATCCTCTTGGTTTGTTTCCAGTCCAATAATTGGTATCAGTGTCGAGCTCGCAGATACATATTTTGAAAAGTATATTTCGAGTATAAAGATCAGAAAAATAATGGAAACAATCTTTGGTATTATTTTAAATAGAAATTACCTCCCCATGCTCACTGATGGATATTTTAAGCTGTGGAGAACTAGAATATCCTCTATAAAATAATTTGTTGATTTTTATTTTTGAAAAATTATTACCAACAAGGACTCACAACTTGTATAAGGACTAGGTGAGGAATAAAGAAAATAACTAAATCATGAAGCCTTGAAAATAATATGTTATTTTTTAGATAATCATGCTTCAGGAAAAGTGTCTCATTTCACTTAAGCCAGTGATTTATGGAACTACCTCATCAAAGAGTTCATAGAGGAAAAGGAATTCTTGAAATTAGAAGAAGAAATAAATCCGCCGTCATAAGACTATTGCCCTGAAAATCGAGAAGAAGATTCCCCTTATACTATCCTAAAAGAAAGTGTTCTCATATAAGATAGTGCAACATCATCATCCAATGATGAATCAGGTTACCTTGAAATCAAATGCTAAGGATGACATCTCAAAAGAAGATGGTAAATAGTTATAAAAAACATATTGAATATCACATTTCTATACAAAATGAAAATGAAGAACTTTATATATCACGAGAAAACACTTCAAAAGAAAACACGGAATTGGTATTAAAAAATTACCAACTTCAATGAAAATTATATTCTCTAAATAAAGGAAAAAGTAATCAACCTCCATGGGTTCAAACAAAAAATAATCAATTAAGAAAGGAAGTTGATATAATCTGGACACCCCGATTCACAATCGGGTTGTGGATCCTAGTCACCCCGTCAATAAAAATAACCTTCAAAACACAACACACCAAAAACCCCAGGAACAAAACCTTATGGACCAAAATGAAAATCAAGGAAAAAATAAAAAAGCCCAAAGAACCCTCTGGGGGTCCTTTAACCGAGCGGTTAAACACCCCTGGCCCTTTAATCATGCGGCTAAAGAGATATGACTGTGCAATTATCTGTTTTCCCTATAATGATTGAAAATATGGGGAGATCTTTTCTCAGCCATAAACATGACCCCCACCCCTTTTTAACCCTATGCGTATCTTGTCTTTTAATGGCGCGGTTAAATGATGCAATTAACCGTGCGGTCAAAGGCTCTACCCAGACCCCTATAAATAGAGGTCCCACTAATCTTTCGAAGTACCCCAAAACCCAATGTTTATTCAGTTTTTTAACTTTCTTAATACCGAGTGCCCGAAATACTCGATCTCATTCTGAAAAGTCCCCAAAGAAGTTCGTACTTCAAAAGAGTCACTTATCCCCAAGAGAAGTTCGTACTTATTAAAAGTTGCTTCTTCTGTAATCCTAAATGGGGTTCGTACTTATGAAAAGTCTCCTTTGAGAAAAATAGAGGCAAACCTTTGGGCATATTCCGTGAAAGTGGGTGCATCTAAATGAAGCTTTTCTAGACTAAACAAAGCTCTTCCCACCTCAATCACCTCAAGTGGGGGCTCACCCCTGGAAAAAATTTGGTTCACGCTACATGGGTAAGGAAACTCTGCCCGAATCTCAGGTCAAATATCCCATATATATTGTGATAAACAGTCCATATTTGTTTATCTCTTTTAGCTCGACCCCTATTTAGGGGATCGGGTATGCACTTTACAACGTTAATATTCTAAAGCATAGTTTTTAACCCATCACCCCTATTAATTGAATCGACATGCTCATATGTTAAATAAATTCTAATCAATGCCACAACGACTAAAAATATACTTTTCAAAACTGTTCTCGAGAAAGTGTCCATGAGACGAGTCAACCTAAAACTTTGCACAAACCAAAGTCTAAAGTGAAAAAACTCCTACCACTTCACCGAGCGAACAAAGCCCATCCCCACTGCGGCATCTATGAATTTGTGTTTTCATCTCAATACTTGTCAAATTTTGGCTTTTGATTAATGTATTTTTAACATATAAATATATCAATCCAACTTAACGAAAATGTTATATTAAGGACTAAGCTCCATAAATACCGTAATGTTGAATATTAGATAACTGATATCTAGTCGCCTACACCCGTAAATATGTCTCGTTTGTCAAAATTATGTTGGCTTTGAGACTAAGTGTCCTTGGGTACATAGGCGCTATATTGAACGAAACACGTTAAGCCCAAGCCTCATAATACGTCTCTCGACGTATTATTTCCTAGTCCAAACCCCCTCCCTCAATAGCCAAGGATGTTTAGAACATTACATCCTTAGATACACCACCAAACTAGTTTGAGGGGCACTACCTTCCGGCTAGTGATCACCTAATAATCATAATACAATATGCCCCTACTAGCAATTTATGAGCCCACTCCCATTGTGACCCTCCGCCAAAGCTAACCTCTAGACCACATATAGATTTTATCCCTCTTAATACAAGTCATACACTTATAAACACATGATGTTGTAACACATGAAAAACCAAACTACGTATACTTTGATCTCATGGTTACCTGAGTACGCAGGCGCAATACCGAGTCCTTCTTGTGAGCACAAGCCTCGACAATATATCCCATGATATATTTTCCTCACCGAGATGCCCCCATCTCCCATCCTCTATCATATCTCACATTCTACAAATGAGATATCAAATTATCTTAAATCCGCGATCTCTCTCACATCTCCACGCATATTTTCTATACATAATAGAAGGATTTGATTCCAAGTGTTCTTGGGTACGTATGCGCAATATCGAGTCATTCTCATGACAATGAGCCTTGAAAATATATCTCCCGAAATGTTTCCACAATAGAGATGCAATAATCTCTCACCTTACCTTTCTATCTCTCCTCAACTCTCGAACGAGATATCAAATTATCTTAAGTCGTGACTTCTCGCGCACATTCACACAGATTAATGGCCATGCATTACCCAAGCCTAGATTTCTCGCACACTAACATACGTACTAACGGCCATCCGTTGTACAAGCATGCAATCATACATAATCCCCATTGTGTACCTGCATCGGTTAAGCGACGTTCCTACACCTCTCCCTGATACCTTTTTTACACCTAGGCACCTATCCACGTTTTAAGGGATTCTCAACCTAAGGTATCAAAACTTGTTCCAAAAGTAACTAAAAAGTAATCAATTAATGTTAAGAGCGATAATAAACATATAATGAAAGAATCGTAAAGAACAAGTGGGGTGTCTAACACCTTCCCCACTACTAACTCGATTCCAAACCCACCCAATAAGAATCTCTGGACCAACCGCGGACTTAAACCTTCCATAGGATTAACTCGAAAGGGCTAACCTGAACCTTTTGTTTGTTTTTATATAAAATAAACTAAATACTCTGAACAATCAATAAAACCCCTTATCGCATAGAATACACACTTGGGATCTAAGCCTAAAACCAGGGGTGTACGACTCAAACTGGAAATGGCTGCAAACATCTTCCGAGGGAAAATTCTTATAGGCCCACGTCGAACCAACAACCAGACCTCAGTGGGATGTGACGAACCAGGTGACAAGAATTCTCGGGCATCCAGCGTTAACGCAAGTTTTCCCCTGAGTGCGTAACACCATTCGAGGCCCACAATGCCACATATACTAAGAAACTCTTTAGGAAAAATTGATCAAAATTGAATTCAATTACTATTTGGAACAAAAGGGAAAACTAAAAGGAGAAGTAGCAGATAAAAATGACACATCAAAAGAGGTTGTGCCTAAAGTAAGAAATGAAAGGTTTGAAAGAAAGATCCAAAGGCAGTTAAATATATTATATCATGCACATTCTTTAAAGGAAAAAATCACACTTCCAACATATACAAAATGATATTAAGATAGAAGAATCTTTTTTGCATCACTTGTGTTGATACCAAAATTAGTATGCTGATGTGGACGAATAATAAGAAGACACATGTCAATCTACGTGGCACAATAGCAACGAGGAAGTTCATTCCCCCGACCAAGTCAGACTCACTCCGAGCAACAAGTATACTCCGAGGAACTCCAGCTCTCCGAGGAACTCCAACGCTCCGAGGAACTCCAGCCCTCCGAGGAACTCCAGCGCTCCGAGGAACTCTTGGACGACGAGCAACTAAGGCGGTTCGAGCTGCATCTCGACCGCAGCATTGATTGCCAGATAATCAACAGTTCAACTATTCATTGAATGCTTATCATCTTGACGCACACATTTGAAGAGCATTAAATGAATTACCCTTTCATATGGGGATCATTTAATGTAACACCCTTTCATGTACAGCCTAAGGGCTATAAAAACCTTGTATCACCCTCATTCAAAGGGACCGGAATTTCTTGATAGAACTTGTAATCGAGAATTCCCAAACGCTCAGTAATAACATAACAGTGGACGTAGGCCATTCATACAAGGCTGAACCACTTCTTTGTCTCATTTATTTATCTGTGATTGAATAATTAGAGTAATCTAGTTTTTTACATCAACAGATTGGCGCCGTCTGTGGGAACGATTTGTTATTATCGTTTTTCACCAAAAATCATTCATCATCAATGGCAGATAATCCGGAATCCAGCAATCGAAACGCTGGAAATGCTGGAAATCCTCCAAATCCCTCTGAACCTCCAGATCTGGCTGGGATTATGACGAATCTGGCTCAAGGACAAACCGCCATGCAAGAAACAATGAGGCAACTCATACAGACCCTTCATGGCGGTGCGCCTGCGCGTTCAGGATAGCGAAGTGGTCAGAGGCAAACTTATTTACTTTCTTCACGATCCAGGCGTACTGAGTCATATCGTAATGAGGAATCTGATGATTTCTCTTATCAACCTGGGCGAACTTCGTCAATAAGGGCTACAGATACTGATCAACGTATCACTCTCTCTCCAGAAAGACCCAGTGCCTTGGAAAGACTGAGTAGGGCGTCTCCTTTCAGTCGATTAGGCCCTAGAAGGAATAGGAGTCCACCTAAGACCATGTCGAGGAGTTTTCAATGACCATTAGATCTAAGAGAAGGATCAGCGCAATCACGACCAGTTGCTCGTCAAGATAGATCTCAAGAGGCCACATCAGAACGATCAATTGCTCGAACTAATAAGCCCGAGGAAGGAAACGATGCGTGGAAGGGTTCCATTCAGCGCTTGGAGGATAGATTGGGAGAAATGGCTAAGGCGAAGAATCCCTTACAACGAACTTTTGTTCAAGGGACACCTTTTGTCCAGGCCATTGTGGGTTTTCCTACCCCGTCAAAATTTAAAGCACCAGTAGTGACCCCCAAATATGATGGAAAGACAGATCCTATTCTTCATATAGAGCAATATCAAGCTGTCGTCGATATCTATGCTGTCCCCGACGAGATGAGATGTAGAGCATTCTCAGGAACTCTTACTGGACCTGCCCAGATATGGTACAACAATCTTCCTCGGGGTAAGATTTCAACTTTCTTTCAGTTGTCCGAGTCGTTCATCGGCAATTTCTGTTTTGGAGCAAAGCCAGTAAAAAGAGTAGCACACTTGTTAAGTGTTAGACAAAAATTTGGTGAGAGTACTAGAGATTACATAACTCGTTTCAATAACGAGAAGCTGGAGGTCATAAATTATGAAGAAAAGACAGCAATCACCGCCTTGATGAGTGGGTTGTTGCCTAACAAGTTGTATTACACTTTGGCCAAAGATCCACCTACAACTATGTCAGAGTTGATGGCGGAAGCGGCCAAAATCATGAATGTCGAGGAGGCTATGGCTGCGAAGAAGAATATGGATAAAGAAACCAAGGTGGAAGACGACAAATCCAAGAAGAAAGAGCATAAGGGCAATGGCGGTGACAAGCATTCCAAGAATAATAAATCATCATGGGAAGTCCTGAAGAAATTCGATAATTATACTCCTTTGAAAATGGGTATTAATCATGTCTTGGAAGAAATCAAGAATAACGAGGAAGTAAAGTGGCCAAAGAAACTGAGGTCAGACCCTGAACTGAGGAACAGGGATAAATATTGCGAGTTTCATAAGGATCACGGCCATATGACCAAAAATTGCATAGCTCTTCAGAACGAGATTGAAACACTCATCCGAAGAGGGAAACTAGCAAAGTATGTTGATCGGGGAGGCGAAAGAAGAAATAATGACCGAACTAGAGAAAGGCCTAGATCTCCTCGTCGAGCAGAGGAGAAAAAGAAAAGGGATCATGAAGATGATACAGAGGATGACCCCGATCTTCCCAAGAAACCAAGGCAGCCAGAACGAGAGGTATTTTCAATACGCTTTAGATCATTTGATTGTAATGTCATTACAGAAGGAGATGCAGGAGGAGGAGACCTTAATGCAGAAAGAAAAGCTTACCTCGGTGAGGCTCAGGCTTGCTCATACATTCAACGGATAAATTTGGCTGAAGAGGATCGCCCGAGGAAGGTAAACAAAGAGAAGCTGGTCATCGGTTTTTCAAAAAACGACCTGGCAGGTGTTCTTTACCCTCATGACGACCCTTTAGTGATCAAAATGAGGATGAAAGAAGTAGTGATTTCAAGGGTGCTGGTAGATAATGGTATTTCGGCAGACATCATGTACTATTCATGCTTTGACGGTTTAAATTTGAAATTATCTCAATTAGAACCTTATCACAGACCTCTATTGGGTTTTGCTGGCGAGAAAGTCTTTCCACTTGGGACGATCAAGTTGGATATATTCATTGGAACTTGGCCTGCTTGTCGAACAGAAAAAATACGCTTTTTGTGATGGATAAGAATGTGCAGTCAGCTTACAACATCATCATGGGAAGAGCTGGTTTGAAGAAGTTTGAAGCAGTCCCATCTACAGTACATCAGTGCTTAAAATTCCCCACAAATTTCGGAGTAGGAGTTGTGAAAGGTGATCATAAAGTAGCTCGAGAATGCTATTATTCGTCTGTCGAGCAAGAGGAGCTTGAAGAATCAAGGAAAAAGACTACTACCTACCAGGTGGATGAAGGTACAGAAATTGAAACACTGGATCCCAGAGATGAATCCCAACTAGTAAAAGGACAGGTGGTGGAATCTACATAAAATGTTATTCTGGACGACGAGCACCCTGAACGAGTAACCCAGATAGGTTCATCGTTGGATGTTTCAATAAAACAGGAGTTGATAACTTTCTTGAGAGACAGAAAGAAAACTTTTGCATGGAGTCATGAAGACATGCCAGGAATAGATCCAAACTTCTTATGCCATGAACTCAATGCGAATAAGGAAATCAAGCCTGTAAAGCAGAGAAGAAGAGTATTTAGTCCCGAGAAGAATCAGGCTATACAAGAGGAGGTCGAGAAGCTCCAGAAAGCCCAATTCATTGAAGATGTGAAATATCCAGACTGGTTAGCAAATGTGGTGATGGTAAAGAAGAAAAACAATAAATGGAGAATGTGTGTTGATTTCACTGATCTCAACAAGGCCTGCCCAAAGGATCATTTCCCATTGCCCAGAATTGACCAACTAGTGGATGCTACCTCGGGACACGAGCTGCTCAGCTTCATGGATGCTTACTCTGGTTACAACCAGATCAAAATGAAACCTGAAGACAGGGAAAGCACTTCTTTTATTACCCCTAGGGGAACTTATTGTTATAATGTTATGCCTTTTGGTTTGAAAAATGCAGGTGCGACATATCAGCGGCTAATGAACAAGGTTTTTGCCGAACAAATCAGTTGTAATATGGAAGTCTATGTCGACGATATGCTGACGAATAGCAAAAAAGCTGCTGATCATCTAGTTGACTTAGGTCAGACCTTTGATCAACTGGATAAATACCAAATGAAGCTCAACCCGACGAAGTGCACCTTTGGAGTACGAGAAGGAATGTTCCTCGAGTACATCGTCAACCAGCGAGGCATTGAGGCAAATCCAGCAAAGATCAAAGCTCTTTTAGGGTTGCGATCTCCAACGACGAAGAAAGAAGTGCAGAGTCTTACAGGACGAGTTGCAGCGCTCAACAGATTTGTATCTCGTGCAACTGATAGATGCCTCCCATTCTTCAAAACGCTTCGAAAAACTTTCGATTGGAATGATGAATGTGAGAAAGCCTTTCAAGACTTGAAGAAATATTTGGGAGCACCTCCATTGTTATCCAGACCAGTAATGGGAGAGAAATTATACTTGTACCTGGCAGTATCAGAGAATGCAGTCAGCTCGGCATTGATCAGATTGGAGAATGGAGTCCAGAAGCCAATTTATTACACAAGTAAGGCTTTTCGAGGTGCAGAGATCAGGTACCCAAAGCTGGAAAAATTGTCATTGGCATTAATTGAAGCAAGTAGAAGAATGAGGCCTTATTTCCAGGCCCATACCATCGTCGTGTATACCGACATGCCATTGAGACAAGCCCTTTATAAACCAGAAAAATCAGGGATATTGATGTATTGGGCAATAGAGCTCGGTGAATATGATATTGTGTATGAACCCAGATCATCATTAAAAGGGCAGGCTGTAGCAGACTTTATAGCAGAATTTACATATCCTGATACCCCCGAGGAACAAAAGTCGCTCGCTGACCAACCTGTGGATGTTACAGGATCAACAGACATAAGTCCAGATCAACTCCGGTTGGTAAAAGGACTTGTGGATGTAGAAAGATCATCAAATTCAAACCCAGACCAACTCCGGTTGGTAAAAGGGCGAGAAGAGATGGTCGACGAGGAACGAAAAATACCAGGGGAGGATGAAAGGAAACAACAGATATTTCACCGAGGAACTCTGTCAGATAAGAAATTTGAAGACGAGTTACCTACATGGAGATTATATGTAGATGGGTCATCTTGCACAACAGGTTGTGGGGCAGGGATTGTTTTGAAAACCCCAGACGAGAATGACATGGAATATGCCTTGCGATTCCAATTCAAAGCTTCCAATAATGAGGCTGAGTATGAAGCCTTGATAGCAGGTCTTAATTTAGCAAAGATGATGGAAGCGCAACAAGTGATAGTATTCAGTGATTCTCAATTAATTGTGAATCAGATGATGGGAACATATGCAGTTAAAGGAGAATTAATGATCAAGTATCATGCAAAGGCGATGGAGTTGTTGACAGAATTTGATGCCATTCAGTTGATCAGAATACCAAGAATGGAGAATGCACAAGCAGACGCACTGGACCGATTAGCATCAGCTACTCGTACTGAGCTGCGAAGAACGATACCAATTGAAGTATTAGAAGCTCGGAGCATAGATGAAGACCTGACGATGAATGTTATTACTCCTGATTTAGGACCATCTTGGATGGATCCCATCAGGGCATATATTGAGGAGGGAGAATTGTCGAAGGATAAGCTCTCAGCAAAGAAATTGAAGTTTAAAGCTGCTCGGTATGTACTAACTAATGGTGTTTTGTATAGACGAGGAATCATGGCAGGTTTACAAAGATGTGTGCATCCCTCTGAGGTGAAAAAATTGATTGAAGAGATCCATGAAGGGTCCTGTGGTGCCCATGTAGTAGGTCGGACACTTTTGCAAAGGGTGATGACACAAGGATACTACTGGCCAACGATGAGGGCTGATTGTATAGCCTATACTAAGAGATGTGATAAATGCCAACGTTTTCCCGCCATTCGACGAACTCCACAAGCATTGTTGACACCCATAACTTCCCCTTGGCCTTTTTCCATGTGGGGAATGGATTTGGTTGGACCACTGCCAACGACCCGAGGAAGATTCAAGTACCTCGTCGTCGCAGTGGATTATTTTGCTAAGTGGGTAGAAGCTGAGCCTCTGATTGATATGACATACGAGAAGGTGTACCAATTCATTTGGAAGAACATCATCTGTCGATATGGTCTCCCTCATGCCTTCATCACAGACCATGGAACACAATTTGATAACGAGGAGTTTGCCGCCTATTGTCATCAGTCAAACATTTTGAAGGTTCATTCAGCACCAAGCCATCCTCAAAGCAATGGGCAGACTGAAGTGACGAACAGAACATTATTAAATGGTTTGAAGAAGAGGCTAAGTGAGGCTAAAGCTAATTGGATTAATGAGCTACAGTCAGTATTGTGGGCTTACCGAACAACTCCCCGAGCAGCGACTGGAGAATCACCATATATGTTGGCATTTGGAAGTGAGGCTGTAATACCTGCCGAGTTGGGTCTTCCAACACACAGAGTGCTGAATTTCAATTCCCCAGTCAGCGACCTGATGAGGAGATTAGATTTGGACATGCTCGAGGAAGTTAGAGAAGAGGCAGCCATTAGGAATGCTGCTTATTAACAACGAACAGCCCTGTTTTACAACAAGAGGGTGAAAAAATGTGACTTCAAAGAAGGAGATTATGTGCTAAAGAAGGTCATTCAGAAGCACAATAAGTTGGAAGCAAACTGGCATGGACCTTACCGAGTTACTGCAGTTGTTCGACCAGGAACTTACCGAATAGCAACTCTAGAAGGAGAAGAATTTAAGAATGCATGGAATGCTGAACACCTACGCAAGTATTATCAGTGATGTAAAATGTAAAGCAGTTCCATCAATATGAATAAAACGATGATATTTCGCAATCTTCTCTCCTTTTATTGAAAGTTTTTCGGGGAATACTAGTGTGTTTAACACTACGCTGCTCGGTACGCAACGCTGCTCGACAGTAAAAAGAAGACGATAGTTCAAACCCACGACCAACCCCGGTTGGTAAAAGGGCGAGAACAAACTACACTCCTTTGGTTAGGAGGCGTACACTGGCGTGACCAACTAAGGTTGGTAAAAGAACTAGTGGACATGATAGTTCAGACCCACGACCAACTCCGGTTGGTAAAAGGGCGAGAACAAACTATATTCCTTTGGTTAGGAGGCGTACACTAGCGTGACCAACTAAGGTTGGTAGAAGAACTAGTGGACATGATAGTTCAGACCCACGACCAACTCCGGTTAGTAAAAGGGCGAGAACAAACTATACTCCTTTGGTTAGGAGGCGTACACTAGTGTGACCAACTAAGGTTGGTAAAAGATCTAGTGGACATGATAGTTCAAACCCACGACCAACTCCGGTTGGTAAAAGGGCGAGAATAAAAGATTATCTCAAAATGCCAACTTATGTTGGTCGGGAAGTAAGTTTATTACATAAAAGTTCCAAACTGAACCAAGTATAGTTGGTCGGGGATAAAAACCCACTCACTGTAGTTGGTCGACGAGGAAAAATCTTTGACCTTGGTTGGTCGGGCACATTTTATGAAAAAGATAAAATTTACCAAGTATAGCTGGTCGGGGATAAAAATCCATTAACTATAATTGGTCGACGAGCTCAACTTAACAACCTTGGTTGGTTGGAAGAAATTTTAACATTTTTATACTCATTACTTTATTATTAAGTGATCGAGCAACATTACTAATACTTGTAAATTTTTATTACCAAGTTGGTCGAGGAAACACACAATATTATTATGCAAGCACAAATATAAAGTGTTTGACAAGCATAAAACAATAGCAATACAGATTTGCAAACAGAAAATGAAAGTCTTTCATTAAAATTCAAAACGAATTACAATTTACATATGTGTACTAACTATTACATTGAGATCCCTACTCTATTGGTTTCTTTCCCTCCGCTTTTGAAATAGGTTCCTCGCCAGCAGGCGGATCATTTAAAGTCTGAGGAGAGTTAATGAAGTTCAAATCCTTCAGCATCCTAACGTTCATCACAGAAGGTGTGTCCAGTAGATGCTCGGGACGAGATACCTCAATCTGAGAATGAAGATTGTAGTCACCGAGGTATTTTGCAATTAAGCTCTGAGGAATGGCACGAGCTGGGATCCATTCCATGTCCAATTTATAAGGTGTCACAGGCAAGTCTAGTAGCCCAGGAGCATGATAATCCCATAAATAATGGCCCTGCTCTAGTTTTAATACACCCAGGGCGTTCAACCATCCCTGTTTATAACCTTCATTATTGGCATTTTTAATGCGAGCATCCAAGTGATAAAGGGCCTCATTGTAGCCTGCATTCCAGAACTCACGAGGTTGTTTATGGAATTGGAAAGTTATTCTCTCTAACTGCTCATGAAGGTTCCTGGCAAAAACATCCTTATTCTTCAGAGCAGACTTGGTCGAAGCAAGTTGATCCTCCAGAGTTAGTATTTTCTTAGACATTTCAGATAAATCCCGATCTTTTGCATTCAATTGGTACGCTTGAGTTTCCAATATTGACAGAGTACGAGCTTCTTCAATACTACGAGGAGTTATTGATCGACCCCGAGCAGGTGGAGTACTTCGTTCCTCGATAACATCCTGGGCAACTCTTCCTCGCCCACGAGAACCTCTTCCTCGTCCCCGAGTAGCAGCAGAAGTACCAGATCTTCTCAAGGTATCCAACTCTTGCCTTAATTTGGCATTCTCAACCTCTAGAAAGGAAAATCCCTCGTCAGTCATTGGGATTACAGCTGTTGAAGAAGATGCTGCAGACTTATACTGTGCCAGCTCTTTCTGGAAATTGTTATTTTCTTGCTCTAGAAGCTCGGCAATCTGTCTACAAGCTTCAACTTCACCCTTTAGGGTTCTCTCCCTGACATCGTACCCAGTAAGGATCTTTTTGTGGCCTGTCTCGGCAGAAAGCTGTTGATACCTCTTTTCATACCCCTTATGCAGAAGGTCAGTTGATTCTTTGTACTGAGTCTGAAGATCTTCTAGAGTATATTGAAGCTCCTCGATCATGTCATAGTAAGCCACGTTATTGGCCACAGCTCGATCAAGTAAGCCCTTCAGATATTGATAAGCTTCTACTACCTGCTCTGAAGCATCATGACTGAGGATGTCAACAACTTCTGATACACTCAATTCTGTATGACCAGCCTTATAATATTCATGGCATTGCTGCATCAACTTTGTATTATTGGCAGATAATAATTCCATTCTAGCCACAAACTAGTAAAGAAGAGAAGGCAAGAGTTAATAAAAAGCAGACAGAGCATCAACAATATAGAGGAGCAAAAAGAGGTGATTTTATTACATCATCAAACAGAGTACATCGTTCAGAATACAAAGTACAAGCAAAAGGAAAAATAAAAGAGAATACCGAACAACTTCACACCTTTTCCTTGTCTCCCAAGACTTTCTCGGGAGGATGGGACGAGGAGCTTGGTTGCTCGGTGGGAACAATAATCTGGTCGGCTGGAGTTAGGCTTTGTTAAGAAGGAGCAGGCAAAGAAGAAATCTCCTCAGTAGATGTCTGGTTGGGTTGTGTAGCAATGACTTGATCACCCACTATCAGTGAAGACTCCTCGGATGCAGCTTCATCCTCTTCTTCATCTTCAATAGCTGGAGGAGGACCAGGAAGATGTTGTTGAAATAGTTCAGAGTCCTCGCTCACCTTCAATTCTTGCAAGGCAGCAACCCAACCATCTCGGAAGTATTTCAAACTCCCATACTGCACCTGAGTCATCATTGCAGCTACCCCTATCCCATCCTTTGTCCCAACCGGTTCGAAAGGATTTTTTAACAGCCATTTTTCTCTTCATTTTCTCCGAGGAGAGCTTCTCGGATAGAAGATCCTCGGTGGCTTTCAATTTGGCCTCCACCTCCTCTTTCTGGCGATTTACTTCTCGCAGAAGGGACAGCTCTTCCTCGGCCGATTTCAACTTATTCTCAAGCTCCCCAAAACTTGTGAGCTTCTCGGCGTATTTTTTATTCTCTATCTCCAAGTCCTTCACCTTCTTTCCCAACTGCACTTTCTCTGCCTCAGATGCAGTCAACTTCTTCTCCCATTCACCCTTATCCTCGTCGTATTTTTGACGGGATTCCTTCAGAGATTGGGCCAAACCCACAAAGGCATCCTCCACTCTAGACGAGGAATTGGAAGCCTTGAGTGCTTCATCTTTCTTCACTATGGTGTTAAAGCAACTCACCAGCTGAAAAAGAAGGTAATGATAAGTCAATACCGAGATACATGAATTGATGGAAAGAAAGAAAAATTCAAGATAAGAGAAACTTACTGAAGCAATGTGACGAGTAGCTAGGGATGTTAGCATATCCCTAGACATGTTTTCTTCTATCCCTTGGACTTCAGGAATAGTCCAAGTCTTTACCGAGCTCATCGCAGAACTCGGGGGAATAATGGTGGGAACACCAGCTCCACTAGCTTGGAGCTGGGGAATGGTCTCAGTCAAAGTGACCGAGGAGGATTTCTTCAATCTCCTCAGTGGCACTTCAGCAATTTCAACCAAAGAACTTTCGGTTGGGACCACTTCCACAGGTGCATTCTTCTTGCTCGGAGCCACTGGGGGCTTCTCGGAAGCCTTCTGAGGAGCAACAGAAGGGGCACCATCTACTTTCTTTGTCCCCTTTGGGACTTCAGCCTTGTTTCTCTTTCCGTCCCCGGTAGAGGAAGTCTCCTCGAAGATAGCAGGAACTCTTCTTTTGCCCATCTTCTGACTTAGAGGAATGTGAGATTCTGGTGAAGATTCCTCAGAAGCTGGCAATGGGTCACTAATGCTGACCACAGGACGAGCAGTAAAGGATGATGTGTAGCTCCTGTATTGCAACAAATATGAAGTAGACCTGATGTGCTCGTCTGCAACTCTTCAATGCAAATTCCAGATATGTTTCAGATGCTTTATATTAACCTCTGATTCTTTGGGAGTTTTTCTCTTACTGTCAACTGCAAACAAAAACATATTGAAATGTTAATCATGCATTTATTCAAACATAATGAAATCATAATTTCAGAAATGAAATAAAATGAAAATAACCTATCCCATTGCCATATGGGGGGAATCTGGGACCCTCATATACTGCATCTCCAACCAAAGGGGCATGTTGCCAATTTTTTATAACTACCCCATGTTCAAAATAATCCCTGTTTGCATCAGGGAGGTTGACTACTAAGGCCCTATTCAAAAACCTAGTTTTCAAATAAAAAACATTGTCTAAAACAGCCCATCTATAATAGTACATAATCTCAGGAATTCCTATACGAGTTCCATGAGTTTGATTTAACCTATACACCCCATTAACTATTCTCCATGTGTTGGGGGCTATTTTTTCAGGGACAACATCGAAATACTGACAGAACTCTAAACATAAAGGGTTTGGTGGAAAAGAAAATCCACATTCAGCAATAAAGAGGCTAGGGAACCAATGTCCCTCAGCCAAATCAAAATAACTTGAAGGCTCAGAAAGATTCTCCAAAGTTACCCAAGAAGGAATAGATAAGTCAGAACGGAACTTCTCAAGAGATTCGATAATATAAACCATGGTGAATAAAAAGAAATGAAGAAAAAGGAAGAAAATCTTACAGGAAAGAGGAGATCTGTTGACAAACAAACGAAGAAAGGGATGAACGCACAGGACAGAAAAAAGCTATAGAAAACTCGAAAGCAGAAATTGAAAAGGTAGAAGACGATGGGATTGCTTCTGAAGCTTAAATACTTTGCCTTGGGAAACAGCGAAAGAAATGATTACAAAAAAGAAACTAGTACGCTACCGGCGGCTAGAAGGACAAAAAGGGCACGAAGATCGAAGCGCTTATAAAAATACAAAAAAGGCGGATTCTGTGAATTTGGAAGGAAATTCAAATACGAAGAAAAGGCTCCTAAAACCCAGGAAGGTCATTTAATATTGCCATATACCGAGAAAGAATGTTCCATACTCCTCAAAGTTCGAAATATGAAACATTGGGGGCTTCTGTTGATACCAAAATTAGTATGCTGGTGTGGACGAATAATAAGAAGACACGTGTTAATCTACGTGGCATAATAGCAACGAGGAAGTTCATTCCCCCGACCAAGTCAGACTCACTCCGAGCAACAAGTATACTCCGAGGAACTCCAGCTCTCCGAGGAACTCCAATGCTCCGAGGAACTCCAGCCCTCCGAGGAACTCCAGCGCTCCGAGGAACTCTTGGACGACGAGCAACTAAGGCGGTTCGAGCTGCATCTCGACCGCAGCATTGATTGCCAGATAATCAACAGTTCAACTATTCATTGAATGCTTATCATCTTGACGCACACGTTTGAAGAGCATTAAATGAATTACCCTTTCATATGTGGATCATTTAATGTAACACCCTTTCATGTACAGCCTAAGGGCTATAAAAACCTTGTATCACCCTCATTCAAAGGGACCGGAATTTCTTGATAGAACTTGTAATCGAGAATTCCCAAACGCTCAGCAATAACATAACAGTGGACGTAGGCCATTCATACAAGGTTGAACCACTTTAAAATTCTTTGTCTCATTTATTTATCTGTGATTGAATAATTAGAGTAATCTAGTTTTTTACATCAACAACTTGTAAAGAAAAAGATCATACGTATATTTACTGCAAATTCCAATATCCCACAAAATATTTCAATTACTGTGGAGTAATTAATCATATGATTGAAATATGTAAAATTAAAAGAAAAAGAGTTCTAAATCATCAAAGAAAAACTATGAAACCACCCACCGATTAACAGGTACCTAAATAAGAAAAGTATAGTAATTGTCCACCCAAATACTACTCCTCTTATCCCACCACATATAAAGAGAATAATAAAAAAATAACAATAGATGGAATGTATGGACAAAAGAGATTGAAGATAAAAGAAACAAGAAAACACTCGTGAGAAATAAGAATTTGGTTTTCGGACCTGAAGTTTCAATAATAGGTAACACTTAGATTAATGTCCAAATAAATAGTTCTTGTATTTTTCTGTTCACATGGTAATAACAAAATCTATTCACTCATATAAATAACTATTCATGCCCCCTCACCATTGTATTCTCCTTTTCCTCACATATTCACAAGTATCCATGGTTAAGGATTGTTATTACGTAGTATGGATAGGTCATCAACCAGGAATTTATACATCTTATAGGGAATGTGAAAAACAAGTGAATTTTTTTCAACGACCCAAAAAATTTCACTACGTATAAATGGCATTATTTTCCATATGAAACTCTATTACCTACACTACTAATATTTCTCCACCATCATGACCATATTATTTTCCTGAATAATTTGGCCACAAGAACGTCGAGTCCCCATCCACCTCAAAGCCGTCACAAGAAAAGGAAAATGTCGTCAAAACCGCCAATAAGGGCAAAAAGGAAAAAATGTATTAAAGGAAATCTGAAGGTTGTATATAAAAATTTACATTTCCTCAAAATGATTATTATGTTTGTATCCCTTTATTTAGAAAAACTAAAAAATCAAATCTCTTGTTAAATAACATCACCATGTCCTCTTGCACTTAAACCCTTACACCTTGTTATAATACATTATGTTTCCATGCACCTCACCCTTCTCAAGAAAAAGGAAAAGTTGATTTCTTTCACTCGCTCAATTAAAGGACAAACATTACCATCCATGAAGAAAGTCATTTAATAAAATAAAAATAAAATACAAATCTAGGAGTTTAAGTTGACTTAAACAGTGCAACTTGCTATAGACCCTCCATAAACTGCCTGAATTGATTACTAGGGTTCAAAAACTTTTTAAACTCTTCCAATTCATTTTTGGTACCTAAAATTAAATGCATTAACCCCATTTTTAACTTAATCAACGTTGTAAACTCCTCCCAACCCACTATAAGTACAAGTGGTTCTCCTATGAACTCACCTCACCCTCACTCAATTTACTCAAACAAAACTAAGTTCTTCAATCCACATCACCCATATCCTCCATGGTTTCCTCATCATGAGATCCTGCAAAGAAAATAAAACTTCAAACCCATTTGGATATGGTTCCGGATCTCGAACTTTATTTTTTGAAACATCTCAATCATCGTAACCTCTTCTTTGACACCTTCTCCCAACGAACCATGGATCTGAGAAGGTTCTCCCCTCATCCTTCCTTCAAACTGACCTTCCTCATAATTTTGATAGGTTCCAAACCTAGGGATGGATAAAGTTTCTTGAAATATCTGAAATTATTTATCCCGCCTTTATTCGTGTATTCTTCACCAACCTCAAGTGGAGAAATAACACCTTTTATTCCTATCACTACGCCAAAATAGTCGACTTGTCAAGGTCTAAAATCGTGACAAGCCAAACTTGTCAAGGTCTTTGTTCGTGACAAGTCTGGGGGTGACAACTGTCTTTGTCCCGGACTTGTCACGGTCCAGTCACGGCTTTGACCTTGACAAGTTTTATCACGGTCAAAGCCCGTGATAAGCCCGTGACAAAACCTAAAAGAATTATCACATTCAAAAATTGTGACAAGTTCGTAACAAGTTTTTTTGTCACGGACTTGTCATAATTTTTTACCGTGATAATTCTGGGCAAAATTTTAAAAAAAAATACTAGGCAGTATGGCCACTGCCACTGCCCAGCAGTATATTTGTACCTGTTATAAAAAAATTGTACCTGTCCAAATAGCATATATCCTAACAAAATAGAAATAATGTACCAAATCAATATGTACCAAATCATGGCATATATAATCCATGTCCAAATAAAATAGAAATACAAATATCCATATCCATATCCAAACGAACAAATAAAATACAAATAAAAATATCCTATGTCCAAATAAAAAAGATAGAAATAATGTCATGGCACAGGGTCTTGAGTAGGTTTGAGGAGGAAGGATAGCCACGTGATATCTCCATTGAGAACCCCATCAATTCACTGAACACCGCAATGTTCGCACAATCACAGAGGTGAGTTCTCCTTTTTGGTCACCACATGCGTGATGAGCACCCTTGACTCAATTTCTTGGAGGGGATGTCCATGAACCAGGAAACTCGAGAGGAAGGATGGGTCCCTCAACCCCCTCAATATATTCTCCCCACAATATATGTCAAGTAGAAACATGCTCTCCCAACCGATTGTTGACATAGGCCACTCAACGGGAGTGAAGATGGGAAATGGATCATATGGCGGCGAGTCCGTGCGTATCGACGATGAAGTTGTGACGTCCTCGTCCACCTCTACCTCCTTCTCCTTCTCCTTCCTCTTTCCCTTCTCCTTCTCCTTTCCCTTCCCCAACTGAAGCTTCATGAAGGCATACTTATCTAGGACCGTCACGTTCAACCTTGATAGCTTATCGTCATGGGTGTTCACCTTATGTGTCAACCTGGTGTTGCTCATCTCCATTATGATGATCCTTGACTTTCCCACTCGTGAGATCACCCCCTAGTCCTCCCCTTACGATCCGTCCCGAGTACTTGGTTGAGTGCGTCTGTAGCCAACGATGCTTTATCGGTATCAGACTGCAACTCATGCATTTCTTTAAGCTTTGAAAGGACAAAAAGTACATGATTAGTTAATTAAGTAAATAAAAAAATTAATGTAATTAAAAAAATTAAACATTTATAACTTATAATCATGGCTGCAAAGCTCAGGGCCACCTCCTTGTCCTTACCGTTCTTCGTCTGAATTGCCACATAGGCATCGAGCTTATGCCGCTTACCCCCAGGGCCACTCCCCGTCTCCTGAAATAAAATAATGCAGAATTAGTAAGTAATGCAAAGTAGTTCAAAATTAAAATAACATAAAAATGAAATTAAAGAAAAATAAAAACTTATGATCCTGTGCTCCACCTTCAGGGTAAGATAACACTTTGAGTAGTGCACGTCCAACTTTTTCGCTCGGTTCTCCCTCCCCGATTGGAAAGATGCCAATTTTCGCTCATCAATCTCATTGTCGACAAACTTTTGCCACTATACCAATAAGATCAACTCCTTCGGGGGACGGTGTCACGTACTCTCAAAATGGACTCCCGAGTCTTCTCAAAGTATCGTGCCCCCATATTCTTCTTCCACATCTTATATTGATCCCTCAATTGTTCCAACGTGGAGTCGCGGACATGTGGGGGAAAGCCAAATTATTCTTGTCAAATAAATACAAACTAAGAAGAAAGTAAGTGTTAGTTGCTTATAAATATAAATATAAATATAATACACTACTTGTAGTTCCCCCCAGATGCTAATCTTGAGGTCATTAGGCATGGCCCTCCAGTTAGTGTACCTTGGGCCCATGATCACCTTCAGTAACTCAACGACGGACCCCAATTTGCCCCCATTTGGGGGGCCTACTGGCCGAGGAACCCTCGTCACCTCCGCTACAGCGCTGGGATGAAGACATTTTCTGCAAAAATTATTAGTAGTAGTACAAACATGTATATGGAGTTTGAATTAATGCTCAAATTCGATAATAGCAATACATACGATATGAATTTCAATTTATACCAATATCAATACCAATTTATATTAATTTTAATTTATACCAATACTAATACCCAGTACCAAATTCAATTTACACACACACACACTGCAACCCCTCCCCCGTGCACAACTCCCCCCCCCCCCCCCCCCCCCAAACACACACTCTCGGGTCATGGACTTTGAATTAATGATTAAATTGATTAAAATCCTAATTAACATATTCACTAACCATAAAACCAATTTTAATTCAAATACGATAATAGCAAAGCACTAGAAGAATACACCCACTGGTTATTATAAGCATTAAAATAATAAAGTACAAATAAATAAAAAGCATTAAATTGTCGTCCGATAATAATAAAGCACTAGAATAATACAGGCGCTAGTCATTACAAATAATTGGAATACTTATTATAAATTTAAAAATTATTGCAAATTCGAGTTATCATCAAAAATGGATTGATATTCCGTAGGAGAAGACAAGTCATCCACACTGCTGTTTAGACACTTTGGCACATGCAGGACGATTGACCACGACTCGTTGTTGATATACTCCGAGTAAAATGCTTTATCGCATGTGTGAGTGGTATATCAATTTATTAATTGAAATAACACTTAACATCGCATCATCTAGTATGTACCCAGAGAACATTAAGATACGACTGCAGAACTTCCACAAAAAATAACAAGTTTAAGCCATTAAGAATACTATTATACAAAAACTATGCAGTCCCAAACTGTCCAAACGGGACAATGCGAGAGATCTCATTACAGTAGTAATGACTCTCGAACGAGTCTAAGGGCTATTGAATGCTTACGCATAAGAACTAGAAGGCTAGTATCTATGCGCACTATACGTAATTTAAAGAGTAATTCATTTAATTATGTCTTATCACAATTCGAGAGATTTTATTTAATTATGTTTCATTTAATTTAAAGTACGCATAAGATTTAAAGTATGTTTTATTTAATTTAAAGAATTAAAGTATGTTTCATTTAATTATGTAATTTAAAGTATGTTTCATTTAATTTAAAGTATGTTTCATTTAATTCAAATTCAATTTCTATTTATACCAATTTACACCAATATCAATACCAATTCAAATTCAATTTCAATTTATACCAATTCAATTCAATTGAAATTGAATTTCAATTTCAATTTCAATTTCGTTCAATTTCAATTCAATTCAAATTCAATATCAATACCAATGCAATTCATGTTATAAGGTCGAGGCACATCGAATCGTCTAATTCACACACACACACGGCCCTGCCCTGCCCTGCCCCACACACACACACACTGCCCCCACACCACACCACCACTCCCTCACCCCCACCCCCACACACACACACCTACACACACACGCCCCCAGCCCCCCCCCCCCCACACACACACACACGCACACAGACCCCTACACACACGCACGCACACACATGCAGTCCTACACACACACACATACAATGGAAAGAGAGAGAGAAAAGAAAAAATGACCTGAAACGGAGAGAGAGAGAGAGAGAGAGAGAGAGAGAGAGAGAGAGAGAACCGTCACTTAATCAGGAGAGAGAGAAAATTGACGGAAAGGAAACAGTGGGAAAAAAAAGAGGCGCCTAGGGTTTTAATTATAAGAGTTGTCACGGACCTGTCAAGGTCTTTGACTGTTACAACTCTTTAATGTTTTCACGGTCATTGACCGTGACAAGTCGTGACAGCTGTACTTGTTACGGACTTATCACGATCAATGAACGTGACAACATCTTGTCACGGTCATTGACCGTGACAGAAAAAGGCATGTTTTTTTGTCATGATCAATGACCGTGACAAGGCCGGCTTGCCCAAAGGTGACAATTTAGCCTTTTGGAGTAGTGTATGTCCTTAAGACTCAACTGAATTATTCGTATAGCCATATTCAGAAAGCTCTTTATCCTCATAACCAAGGTTTTTCCACATACATTTCCCATCAATGGACTTATTTTCCCAGATTTAATCCAGTAGAAGCCATGAACTTCCTTGTTGGAAGAAAGGTAACCACATCAAATGAATATAAACTCAACCTCAACGAACTCAACATAACCAACTGAATCATCCATAACCTCACCACCTAGTTCATCATCCATAGAAGTGGTAGGAGGAGCATTATAACTTACCTTAGCATCTTCTTCAATTGGTGCCTTCAAAAGAAAAATATCATCAACCTTACCGCTTCATTGCCTAACACATGTTTGCATGCCATAAAAGTGGTCACGGGAGCCTTCCTTTTGGGATGACACTCATTAAACTCTTTAATAATAAACATTTCAAATTTTTGGAAGCCCACGATGCATGACTCATGGCCAACCGAACCATCTTTTTAGTTTGGATTCTTAAACTTTGAAAGTTTGTGAAAGCCAGAGAAATTTGGTATACTTAGGGTCAAGAAGGGGGAGGTCAGGAGTTTGTCAAACAAGAAGAATCATAAAAGTAATTTATTATCAAATAGGCAATAATGATGAAGAGTATGATGTGACTATTGAGTGTCCCAACTCCACATGCTCTCTCAGTACCAACGATAAACCATGTCTCGCAAGATCTAGGTGAGCTTACATGCTCTATCAAGGAATCTCACTCAGGGTTCCTTTGAGGAAATTGGTTTGGAGGACAGATATAAAGGCATCATTGAGGAATTATACTTACCATTTTAAATACTACAGGTAGTATCAAGACAACCCTAAAGGGCACTACTCGAGCAACAATGACCAACACACTATACCACCTAACAACGTCGACTGGTCAATTGAGATTGCACATGCTAATGGCATGTTAGGTATGGTGGTTTGACCCAACATTTAATGCGCTCTAATGTCCTTCGCGATCGACCTCAGCCTATAAATACTCCCACTCATCCTTTGATAACATCATCTAGTTATCAAACATTAAAACCAGAGAAAATATTCTCTCGCCATTAATACATTTTCTCAGTTCTCAACAAAAACCCATGCATTTATAACTCCTAAACATTATCATGTTCACCTAATGGCGCTTAGCTTCGTACTTTGGTATATTTATAGTGCTTATTTTTGTTTCCCTCTAAATTAATATCCATCAAAGGCTCATTTCTTACTCAAACATTTCGTATTTATTACACATCATTGTAATATATATATATATATATATATATATGTGTGTGTGTGTGTGTGTGTGTGTAACGCCTCATTTTTCGACGATTTCAATCTATCCAAAATGGGTAACATCAAGGATATGAGACTTAAAAGGATATAATCATACATTTCTGTTGAGGAAAAAAAATGTAGTAGTTGAAAATTTTAATTTCAACAGAAAAATAAGTTTTCTCTTTGTTGCATAAAGCCAAACTTTTCAAAAGTGAGTTAAATATTAATCTTTAATCTTGTTTTTACAGATAATGCTCGTGCTATTCACTTTCTATCGCAAAATTATTTCTTTTGTTCACTCTATCTTTATATGGCTCTAATTTGACCTGGCCTTTGAATGCTAAATCATTTTATGTGTAGAGTATTTGACATAAAAAAATCTTGAGTACGATTTATCAAAGTATTTTTTATCATTCTATAGTTTAATTTTTTGGAAAATTAAATGTACCTTCTTAACACAAATAGAATATTATTGAGTACATTAATTTTGTGCATTTGTTTCTCCACAAAATTGTCCCATGATACTTATTTCAACCCAACGTCATTGCAGGTTCACTGCAGCAGCTCCGCGATAACCGAAGCTTGACCTTCGCTTCAACGAAGTGTCTGGGTTGTTTAAGTTTTCCCAATTTCAATTTTTGTAACTTTTTCCCAATTTATCTCATATCAAAAAGGCTTTACACCTTATACCTCCTTGTCTTCCTCTCATATCCATACCTTGGAAGATTTTGGGAGTTTTTATCCTTCATCTAGTGGTCAATCATCTTCTTAGTAAGTTTCCATTTCCTAGATTTTATGATTTCACCATTTTAGTTATAGGGCTTGGTGTTGTTGCTTTGACAGGTTGTTTATGATTCTTTGTCAATGATGGATGAGTTTACTTATCTTGAGATGATATTCATTATCTAAAATAGATTTTCATGTGTTTAACTTGGTATTCACTTACTTTGCCTTACTTACTTTTAGGGTTTGTCTATTATAATGTCAATTATGAGGTAGAATTAATGTATATTTGCCTCTTGACATAGGTGAGACTCTATCTTATATTTTTAGTGCAGGATCCTTGGTATATCTTTAATCGATATTTATTTTCTCATGGGATTTATATGATTTTTGTCTTGGTGTGTGATTTTTAGACTATCTTCATGGATCCTAAATCTCGCTCATGTGCCTCGACTTCCTCGACAGCTTCCTCCATAATGGTAATTTTTTCAATCATTTCATACATTGGGAAAGGTCCGTTGATTTGGACTCTTTGTTTGAGACTCGTGTACCTCATATTTTTGAAGATAAGTGATGGAGTTATTCTTGTTCTCAAATCAAGCCTGGTTAGCCAACCCGATTAGAGAATTTTATTTTGTCCTTTAGATTGAAGGTAGTGACGGGAAATTCCCTACTGGTTCGGGTCCTCAAGGGGATAGAGGGTAAAACTCGAGACGAGGGTGGGGACGGGGGCGGGGATGAGGATGAGGACGATTTTTAATCCTTGATCTGGGTTCAGGGCGAGGATGGGTTTTTAATCCTTGATCCTTGATCTGGGTTTTTACGTGAAGATTAAAAGATATAGAAAAAGAAAAACATTTTTTTTTCCAAATGAGGTCCCCACAGGAAATTTGGTCCTCGAAAAATCCCTAATGGTAATTCTCCAATGCAAAAAAGAGGAATGGAGGTGGGGATGGGGGTGGGGTGGGGATAGTTCCACTGATCCTGACCTAAACCGTTGCCATCCCGAGGGTGCATCTTATAATAAGTTCCTTTTATGCCAAAATTCGTGGTGTGGATGTTAAGATTACTTCCGAGTTTATTCGTAAGCGCTACAATATCCCAAAAGAAAAGTATCCCAAATATCTTTCTGGACGAATCGTTGGAATTTCTTCCAAATCTAAAGTGATTTGTTTTTTTGGTAATAACCATTATCAGTTTTGGGTTGAAAATAATTTTTCTCAGTCCTGCTTGAATAAGGATTTTTATATTCTTAACATGATTGTGTCCTCTTATCTTTTGTCGGCTTGGTACCCACACAAAGTTTCTTATGAACATGCGCACTTGTTGTAAGTAATTTGAAATGGTGTAAAGATGGATTTGGGTGACTGGATTTTTTACTCGATTTTATATCACTCAGAGTAGGATAAAAAGTCGCGCGCTCTACCCTTCAGTCGTCTGATAGTGTGCTTGATTTTGGAGTTTAAGGTTCCTATTCTTCAAGATGAAGTTGTGGAAAAGTTTGAGCTCGCATTAACTCTTCTGTCTTACTATCGGTCGATTACTCGGCTTGGTGACTTCAGTCGTCTTCTTGTTCAACCTCATGTTGCACTTTCTTATGATCCACATCTTAATCGTACATGAAAGACTTTTGGTTCACATTCTCTAACTCAAGAAGATTTTAATGATATTGCATCTCAAATGTTGACTCAAATGCATTATAGTTTTTTTCCTGACTTTTAATTCTCTTCGAGATTTTATTCTTATATGAGTTTGGTAGATTCATCTTTTGTATCTTTTTTTGTCGCAAAATAGATGTCGAGTTAGCTAATGTTAAAGGATGCCCTACACGATGTTCACACAAGTGTTCAAGATATGTGTTCTGTGAAGAGGATTTTGAAGAAGAAGAAGAAGAAGATGAAATGATGTATTTGGGTTATTTTGTTTTGGGATTTATTTGTTTAAGATTATTAGGATTTTTATCTTTAATTGATTCTCATCATTGTAATCCTTAAAACTCTTTATTTTGAATGAAATTCTTATTAAGTTTTCGCATGCCTTTTCATATATCTTTGCTTGATATACTATCTCCATGTGGAGTTATTAAAATGAGGTTCTTTAGGCTTGCTATTCATATATTATTTGTCTTGACTTCATTTTAATTTCTCACTCATTGTATGGTTCACTCTCACTTTCTTGGTTTGATTAGAATGTTTTACTCTCTTAAAATGCTTAACTCTTTATAATCTAATTATATGCTTAGTTCTTTCCTTTGTCGCTTTCCGTGAAAAAAAGGAGGAGAAGTTTGTAAATAGGGGGAATATTTGTCTTATCCATGTTTATGATCTAAGAGTTTTTGTTGCTATATCATGCTTATTGAGAAGTATTTCATAGTTTTGGGGGGGTTACTTTTTGATAATTTGATGATAATATTTACACATTGGTATATTCAAATGCTAATCTTATTATTCATGCTTTCTCTCCTTTTTTTTCTGTTCCCATTTGTATTTTAATGAATTTGCTAGTGCATGACATGAAAATAAAAATTCAAGAGCCCTTTGAGGAATCATTAGTGTCTTGATGGTTTAATTACTTTCACTTGTGTTTTCTACTTCTTATGCATCTGGTCAGGCGAGTCATGTCATGGGTGTAAATTTTACTTATTTACTTATAATTTTTCTTTTTTATGTTTTATCTCGGAAATAGACAAAGGGAGATATCTTAAGAGTGTATGTATATTCAAAGTTTCTTTTTAGGGTTAGATTATATAAATATCTTGACCAAAATAGCATTTGAGTCTCTATCCAAGAGGTCTTCATAAAGCTTCATCGACTTAATCTCGAATTATAATGTCAATACCTCAAGTACACCACTTAGAAAAATGCATGGTTAGACTAAAGGACTTAGAATCACTTCCATTGTTACATGATTTCATAAAAGGGAAAATACTTTTAAAAATTTAACTTTGTGAAATGTCAAATACATAATCCAATATATTGTTCTTATACAAATCTATTTCTTAGAAAAATCATCTTTAGTATATTTTAAAATATGAGTGCCATTTGGTTAAGTACAACATATTGTGGAGTTTTGATTATAATATTTTTCTTAGTTTTAGAAGATAAATTGGACAATTCCTTACTGGTCTTTGGCACACCCATTTCCCTACAACGAAGTTGTGCTTCACTGCAGCAAAGCCTTGTCATAGCCAAACTTGGTCCAGGTGAAAAATATATGTTTTTAAAGTGACCTTCTTCGCTTTAATTTCACGACAACGTAGCTTAAGTTCCCTGAACAAAATGTTACTTTTTCCTAGATTGCACTTTTTAAAAGATTTTCCATAAGATCTTGATAGAAATAACGTCAAGGACAAATATTTATTTTATCAGCCATAGACTTGACCTTTGGAGCTTTGTGTGTTCGACACACGAACTATAAGCCACCAAAATGTCTCCAACTTTGGTTATATAATTTATATGTCCAACACTCTTCCAATTTAAGTTGATTGGAGAAAGAGAAAAAGGAAATCATTTTTGCAAACCATACCCAATAAGATTTGAGAGAATATTTCCACTCTTCTTCTTTGTGTTCTTAAATTTTTTGCTTTTGAGTTTTACTATTATTGAAAACTTTAGAGATAATTTATAACTCAACTTTTTGGACCAAATCTTTTTCAAACCTGTTGTTCTAGTGTTTAAATTTTATTTCAAAAATATTGAAAAACATTTTGTGATATTTAAAGAACCATACACTTTCCTACACCCATATCAATATTAGGATACCCTCACACATCCTAGGTGTATCTTTTGTGATCTTTAGATGTTCCAACACTTAAAAAGACAAGTTTGCTTCAACTCAAAAGAAGTTTAAATTTGACCAAGGATTTGAAGACATTGGTTGCGGCCAAAACCAGTAGCAGTTGTATTGCGTTCTCCCGTTATTGATGTCTACCTCGGAATATAAGGTGGAAAATAGTGTCTTGTAAAAGTTGTGCAAGTGTCTCATATTTTCCTTTAGTAACTTTCTATCTTAGTGCATTTATCGTTCTTCTAGGCTCGAGGTAATGGGTTTTTCACTCGTACATCTCATCTTGTAATATTGTTTTACTTTTTCACAATTTTAGAATCATTGTCTTAATTAAAGAAGATAACATTTGGATGTCAAACTTAGTAAAATATTTTTGTCAAGTAGACTTTAGGATTACCTTACCCTTTCTAAGAATAAAGTAAATTATATTTTAAAACTAGGCAATTAGTTTTATTTGGGTAGATAGCGTTGAGACCACACACTCTCACAACGTTCACTAAGGGGTGAGCTTCGTTGTTTGAGGGGCTCTTTAGACACCCCAGCCTTCTCCCCAAAAACACGAAAAGTACCAGAATATGATACAACACCTTCTGACAATATCGAACAAACTAGAATCAATGGAGAAGCCCATTGTACCACAAAACAAACAGACCCTTGGCAACCGAAGAAAAGCCTAAAAGAATATACAAGGAACCCAAACTCCAAATGCCCAATTAGTCTGTCTGGAGTAGACCGACCAGTTTATTCACCCCAGGCATATTGTTTATAAATAATGGCCTCACCTACCCGCTTAGACAACAATTAATACGCACTAAATATTGTTATGCCTAGTTCTCCCATTTTCTCTCTCTAGATTAGCCCCAAAAACTCTCTCCTTTTATACAAATCCTAAATTTTAAGGGTCCGTTTGATAGCACAAAAATTTCAAGACAAATTCTCAAAAGTTAGAAAAATTTGGTATTTTTCAGCTTTTAGGCTGTTTGATAACCTTAATTTGTCCTGAAATTTGTTTTCTATGTACAACACCCCTTAAGCACAATTTGCCACCCTAGGACAGAATTCAATTCTTTGAGGGGGTCAGGTTTTTGTTTGCCACCTTTGGGTGGCAAATCACTTAAAACCAATTTTTTTTTATAACTCTATATATTTCATAAATATATAAATATATATTGTTAATAAATATACAAATATATATATTTCGTATATTTTAAAATATATTTGTATATTTTATATATTTTAGCACATATATGTATATTGCGTATATTTCGTATATTTATATATATTTATGTATTTATATATTTTGTACATTTATATAATTTATATAAATATATATTTTAATATATATTTATATTTCATAAATTTTGTATATTTCATATATTCTTTATATTTATATATTTTGTATATGTCATATATTTAATATATTCTTTATATTTAATATATATTATTTACAAAATATATACATATATATCATATATATATATATATATACAGAATAAAGTATATTATATATACATTATTCTGTATATTTTGTATATATACATATATATAATATATTATATATATGTATATATTTATAAATACATAATATATATGTATATATATATTCATATTATATATGTATATGTTCTGTAAATAATATATATTCAGTATATATATGTGTATATATACATATATACGGAGTATATATTATTTACAGAATATATACATATATACATATTCATATATTTCGTGAATAATATATTATATTTTCATAGATTTTGTACATTTAATAGATTTTGTACATTTAATAATATAAAAATTATTATTATTATACATACTAAATATATATTATTAGCTATTATATACATTTAATAATATAAAAATTATTATGAATATATATACAAAATATATGAATATATATTATATTATTTTCGAAATATATATATTTCGCAAATAATATAATATATATTCATATATTAAATATACAAAGTATATGAATATAAATTATATTATTTGAGGAATATATATATTCCGTAAATTATTAATAATAATAATTTACGGAATATATATATTCCGCAAATAATATAATATATATTCATATATTTTGTATATTTAATAATATATATTTATTATATGTATATATTCCGTAAACATATTTTCCACATTTATATCTATTTTCAGCTTTTGCGTTTGATAGAAAATGTGAAAAATTGATGATTTTCCAACTTGTATCAAAGAGACACAAGTTAGAAAATATTCATTTGTCTTGGAATTGTTTGCCCTGAAATCAAATGTCCTGGAATCATTTGCATTTTCCCAGTTTTCTATCAAACGGACCCTAAGTACTTTACCCAAATACCCCATTTCCTCTCGCCATTTCCAACATAAACCCAAAAAAAATATTGTTTGGCATTAAAGAAAAAAGAATCCGTTTTGGGTGACCCGTCGAACATCCTCTCTCTCTCTCTCTCTCTCTGCGTATATATATATATATATATATATATATATATATATATATATATATATATATATATATATATATATATATTCTCTCTCTCTGCGTATATATATATATATATATATATATATATATATATATATATATATATATATATATATGTTTTACATGTGTTTATTTTTGTTTGCCCTTTGTTAAAATCAAACGAGTCCTTAAAGTCATGCGTATGATATATAGATTAGAGGATCACTATATCTAAGGATTATATCTTTTCTTTTGATCCTAATGTTGGAAGTCTCACCCTTATTCTTCATCACAATAGTTTTATCGTAGACCCATTCACCGAATCTTTTTTATTAAACACATACATTTCATATATTTTCAAATCTAAACTCGTTTCACCTTAAAAAAATCATTTTAACACTTCAAAGGGAGTTAAGATCTCCCACATCGAGTTAAAGTCAGATGTAAAGTCCCTCTAGGCCTTTGCAAACTATGTGAACTTTAAATCGTCCTAAGTGAGTACGTAGGCTCACTCGGACCTCTGTCCAAGTGAACAAGTGCAACTTTGTATATATTTATCATTCGCTTATACTATCTATGCACACATCCAACACTGCACTTTATTTATTTTTGTCTTTCACTATTTCTCTTACACTCTATCATTCTAGTATGAATATTCACATCTGCATTTGAGACCGAAATGGTGGAGTGTGCCTAACACCTCCTATATCCGTAATCCAATCCCCGAACTCTGACTTTCTGGCTAAACACGCAAACCACTTGACACTAGGTTTCCATGGAGGCCTACCCCTTTTTGTTTATTTTATGTAAAATATATCGGTGACTTCATACTTTCAAAAGAGGACGAAGCGATGATCATGCATCACCGCAAAAGATCCCTTCTCTACACGTCTACGCAGGGGCGGAGCCAGGGGGTGGCTTGGGGGGGTCCCAGCCCGCCCAAAAAAAAAGTGTTAAAATATAAATTCAGTCCACCCAAAATATAAATTCAGTGCACCCCTAATAGGACTTTTGGTGATTTTTCTCAAAATAATTTAAATAATCTCAAAAAAAATCGGCTCGGAAGCTTCCGCCCCCAAACCCCCGGAAATCATCCTTAAGGTAGCCCGTCCTGACGCGAATTACTGGCTCCGCCAGTGCATCTACGGGATGTGCTGAGGGAGAGTCGTGCTGCCATAAGGTCTGGGCTCTCACACCAAGTATTCACAAATCATTAGTGCTTTTCAAGACATCACTTTAACTCTGCTGACATCTCTTTTGTCATTAACAAGGTGTGTCAACCATGAATTCTCCAACCAATCATTAATGGGCCACTGGAAAATGCATCATTCGATTATCCTCCACCTGTGATATTCAAGCCTTTTGGGACTCCAAGTGGGTTACTTATGTCAACTATCGATGCTCTACTAGTGAATTTGCTATTTAATTCGAGGCAAAATCCCATTTCATGGTCCTCTCGAAAACAAAATATGGACACCAGTTCTTTCACTGATTCAGAGTGCAAATCACTCGTCCACATAGCAAAAATTACATGGTTAAAATATTTACTTTCGGAGCTTGGCGTATCTAACTAATCCCATTATCCATGTTGGCACCAAATTATAGTTATTAAATTCTCAAGGCATACCAAGGTGTGGAGTTCTCCTTAGAGCCTAAGCGCATACGCGTCTCATCGAAGTAAGTCGCACAATGTACAAAAAAAGCAAAGATAAATGAATATTTACAACGATGAAGCATATGACATATTTCACAATTATACATGGTTATAAAGAGAAAAATAAGAAGATATAATTAATACACCTTACGAAAAAACTTTAGATCACTTCATGTAGCCCAAATCATTTAGCATTTAATTATCAAATAGTCAATCAACACAAAAATATCTAAATATTCCAAATAACAAATTATTGGTGTAAGATTGTTGTTCCGAAAAAATTTATGTGTACCAAATTTATTTACCAAGTATTTACCCCAAGTGCATTACAAAGTTGTACTCCAAATGTAGGTCCAATCATTTAATGCAGTTGGAACATAAACTTGGTAAATAAATGTCAAGATATACTTCAAAGTTGCCTAAGAAAAAGGTTTCCCATCAAGCTCTTGAAGTTCAATGTATTTCCACCATGGATCAAATTGCGGACATTATGACCAATTGCCTTCCATCTTCCAATTTCAGTTCATCCCTCAACTTGAGGAGGCATATTAGCACATGTGCATTATTCTTTTGTATTTAAATTGTACTCAACCCACGTAAAGTCAAATATATAAATATAAGGATTATTTAATTAGAGGTCCAGTAGTAATGTGTATATTTAGCTTGGGGTGCAAAATTTTGCATATTAGCACTTTGGATCTAGTTTTACTTTTTGCGATGCTTTTGCGAGAAAAAGGTGTCGTGAAAACTATTAAAAAGTATCATAAAAAGTAAAAATTGACCCCAAAGCACAAGTATGCAAAACTCCGGGCCCGAGCTGAATATAGACATAACTAATAAATCTCAAAGTGCAAATATTCCTAAATATAATTCCAACGGGTTTGTAGACCTAGTAAAATAAGACACGACACGAAATGACTTGAAGTTCTAATTTAATAAGTGAACATTTAATAGTTTCGGATCATATCACTATCAACCAATAAGACACGATAGGTAACGGGTCGGGTCCGTGTTGACCTCCTTCATCCATTAAGACCCATTAATTTAAGTAAATAAAATATATTCTTGAAACTTCTAAAGAGTTTAATATAACTTAATGTTAATTTAATCAAAACAATTTTACTGAATGAAAGATCTAGTAATGATAATCAATTAATAGGTCTAATAGTGTTCGATAATGGGATGATTGGCCAAAGCCTGTCAATGGATCGGATTTTATCCAAATTCGATTCATTTAAGCGGATATGGATCATGCCTAAAATTCGATTACCCGTTTATTAAATGGAGCGAATTTGAATTCATATACTCCGATCCGTTAATAATCCGATCCAATTAATATATATATATATATATATATATATATATATATATATATATTGTATTTAATAATATTTTAAATATATATTATAATAGTTATTTATCTCATTATCTATTTTTTTGGAACATTTGCAAAATAAATTTATGAAATAAGAGTTGAAAATAAAAATGTTGGAAATCAAGTTTAACATAAACAGATAATCGGATCGGATCGAATCCGCATCCGTTTAACAAAAACGGATATGGATTTGAATTTGCCTGATCCGATCCGATTAATAAACGGATCGGATCCGAATCCGTTTAACATAAATGGATATGGATTTGAATTTTCCTGATCCGGTCCGAATCCGATCCTTTTACAGGCTACAACCTATATATGATTCAAAATAATTAATTATCTTAATGGGTAATAAGGAATGAACACGACACAGTGCATTCATGTAACAGGTAGAAATTGAATATGATATTTTCACACGATAAAAAGTCACTCGTTTATACACAAACCCGATAAGACTCGTACACGATAAAAACCAACACAAACACAACTCGACACGACCCGTTGTCAAGTCTACAAGCTCCTTGTGTTTCGCGGACCTAGAAACAATTCATATCCTTCTGTTAATTTGCAGCATCAAGCAGCAAACAAAGGAAATCGAGCAAAAATACCAGAGTACAAACCCAATGCAGTGAAATTCACAGCCTAATTTTTTCCTAAAATTATTTGACAGATTTCAATAATTATTATTTAAATGAAATTATATAGCAAAAGACATTTATATTTTTGTCTATAGGGAGATAGCAACCCAAGATGATAGAAAAGTCTTGAGTTATCTTGTAACTTCCTACCAAAACCTATGGACTTTTCTTGGCACTTCCCAAACTATTGAACTTAACGTGGGGGGAAAAAACTGTTGTACTAAATCATGTACAAAAAATTTGGAGGTTCTTTTTTTTTTCTTTTTTTTTTTTTTTAAGAAACACAATTTGATTTTGTAGAATAATTCCAAAGCGATATTAAAGCATTAGTACACAACCTTATCAATCAGGATATTTCAACAACACAAGCTAGCTAAGGATTAAAAAGTTCAATAGACTAGCCCGCCCTCTTGTTAATTAGCCACTTTAGCTAGGACACCATCTTTGATGAGCTCAAGTGATTCTTCGAGATCATCACAAAGCAGGTGCGGATCGGGGATGGCAGTTTCATCAACTGAAAGAATTATAGTCATCTTGTTGATATAGCTTTGGAAGTTAATCATCAACCCATGTGGTTGGCCATAAGAACTTGGAGAGGAAAGAAATGGGGCTGCCATAAAACCCAATTTCTTCAAGAGGTCCAACTAGATTTGAGAATCACAATGTTGTATGAGTAATAATTCTGTGGGATAAAGCACTGGCAGTCTTGAGGCCAAAAAACCTGAGAACTAACTCAGCAATAGAGGTGTATATTGCTTCAAATGAGCGCTTCTTTCGATCAACGGTTGCCTTAGCCTCTCGAACATAGTCCAATGGATCATCTCGTAACGCAATGGTGAAGGGGAGGAGTACAAAACCAATCCAGTTCCCCCATTTGGCTTCAGTGTCCTTCTCCATCATATCAGCTAAAGCCTGAATTCCAGCAGCTGGTCTAAAGTTTATTAGAAGGGTTAGTATATTCTTTGGGATATTGTTCATCCCCCCGGAACCCTCACCATTATTACCATCAACATATCTTCTGGATTGGTACCGCGATAACCCAGCTTGAGTAACTCCCAATGCCACATCGTTGATTGTCATGTTGAGAGCATTCTTGACAAGCTTTATATCATCCAAACTAAGTGTCTGGTAAACAAATCGACGAGGAGTGAACTCAGCCCCCAAGGGAGCCTTTATTGGAGTCTCCGTATACTTTAAGAACAACGCAGTTGCCATGGCCCATAAACATAAAAACATCCACCACGGTATCCAAGCCAACACCAACCCCATCCAAACCACTACAAACTATCACCGCAACCACAGCCCACCATTGGATTAAGTAGGAATCTTTTTAGTCAGAATGGTTGGCAGTGTCCCGGGATTAGGTATCTGGCGAGTGCAAGCGAGTAGGAGAGACATGAGAAGGTTCCATCTCCAAGAGAGTGGTGAATGCGAAAAACGCCCACCCCCTCAGCGTCTCTGGTTTTCACGCTCAGAAGGTGGAGCTCCCACAAGGGCTTAGACGGATCAATCCAGCTTTTGCTCAGGTTGTACATGTAGTCTTCCACCAACTTGTTGGGTGAGGTTATGTTTGGGTCCAGCTCTGGGACTATAACGCGGTTTTCTAGGTTCACCTCTATTTCAACCCATTTCATTTCCCCTCCCAATTTGGAGGCGTAACCAGTAATTTCCACTAAATAAAATCAACTTTAATATTGGCGAAATGCAATTTGTCAAAAGAAAATGGAATATACAATAAAAAAAAATTCCTTTGTTGCTCGGTTTATTTGCATCAGCATGTTGTACCCTCAGTTCTTAAGCAATAATAGGTAAAACTAAATCAAAATTATTATTGGATTTAACTTTTACATAGAAAAAAAAATAGTAAAAAAATTGTCTTAGCAGCATTGGTAACCAAATGTGCAACTAATTTATCAAAGAACTTACAGGCAAAAATGCCAGATATTCATTCAGACCTTATCATGCAAGTCATTCTTAGTATAGCTGAGTGTGAAGATAGGGAAGTTGCCAAACATGTAAACTGGTACTACTTTGATGAAAAAAGAAAATCCAAGAGCCCTAACAAAAAATTATTAAAAAAAACTACAGGGACACAAAGACAAGGAAAAAAATATATATATTTATTCTAGTCGGCTTTGCCCTCGTTCAGCTTAGGAATTTTCTTAAATTCGTAATTGTTTATGTCAACCTTCTTTTGCATAGCCTGCAAAACAGAGAAATTTGTAGGTTAACTCCACAATGATTTTCACTTATAACGGTGCGTTTGTTTGCCAAGAAAGGAAAGGAGAAGTGAAGAAAAATAACTTCCTAACACTTTTCATTGTGTTTGGTTAGCAAGAAAGCTTTGGGAAAATGGTCCTCAAATTTTCCTGGAAAAACTTTTCCACAAAACACATATTTGTGTATATATATAATTTTTTATTTTTTATTTATAATTTTTTTGCAATTTTCCTCCTGTTAACCGAACACACACAAGAAAGTAACTTTCATTTTCCTTTCCCTGTACTTCACTTTTCCTTGGAATCATTTTCCCGCTTAACTTTCCTAAATTCATTCCGTGGACATTGTATTGGAATATTTTTAGTTCAAAATTAAACTTTTCTTCAAAATGAAAATAATTCAATTATATCACTTGGACTTGGGGATCCCAAACACACTTAATATATATGAACATTTCCAAATTTTTTCTTGTTTTTTTTTTGAGGGGGGGGGGGGGGGGGGGGGGGGATCGCAATGGTAACAATTTATGAAAGCCAAATTTCCGATTTTACTGAAACTATGTTGATCAGATTTTTACAATTTTTACAATTTTTTTTTAAATTATGCTATTCCGAATTTTTGTATGCCAATTAGGGTCTTAAGATTTTCCACACCTATTCAGAATGTTCTGAAAATTTTCCCATTTTGTGAAAAAATCAGTTCTTTAAAAAAAATACCGATTTCGCAAAAATCGGATTGAAATAAGCTAAAAATCCTAAAAATGATTTTTTTTGTGATACGACTGAAAATCAGCCCTATATACGGGTAAATTCCTTTACCGTTAGCTCCTCTTCCAATGAAATCTTTTTTGGCTTATACGCATCCACAGGTCCTGTTTTCGACAGTGCTTTTCTTGTCTCAATGATCTCCCACTCCTGGTCATCTTTCACTTTAGCAATATCCTTGCTGAAACACAAAATTTCAACACATTTTTAGATGAAGATTTTGATTGTGACAAAAATAAAATGTGCCACAAGGACTAAAACAGACTACATTCTTCAAGGTCCAGTCAGTTAGCTATAAAGGACTAACACAATACAATATATTTATTAGAGAATTAACATAAAAGTCATGTTCCTTCCTATACTTGAATTTTTAGGACAGTGATTTTCAGGTTTATAAATCTAGTCCATGTGGTACAATAACATTATTTGTGTGGTCCCTTTAGAGTTAGGAGTACACAAAACAAGTAATTCCATTTGTTTTAGTTAAAGAGGTATTTATATTTATACCCTTAGTCATACTCATTAAAACTCATTCTAAAAATAAACACATAACCCCACATCCACCCCACCCCACCCACCGGAATCCTCGTCGAAACGGTGAAATCCTCCCCAGAATTCTCGTCGGATTGTTTCTCTCTCCTCATTTCACTCTCCCTTCGTCTATTTCTTTCATTTTTTTGGTTCGCGCCAGCTCCGGAGAACAAGGTTTTTCGCCGGAAAAAATAGTGTTTGCCAAAAAAAAATGAAATTTTTTAGTGAAATAGTAAATTTATCGGTTTCGATTTTTTTGTCAAAAAATATCAAATATGGGTGTTGTCGGATAGATCTCGACGAGAAGATTTCAAATATATAAATTTTGTGAATTTTGGATTTGTAGATTTGAATTTATAGACTTAAAAATTTGATGGGTTTTTTTTTGTATGAGTTGTCAAATGGCATATTGGTCATTTTTTATGGTGTTTTTATTATAAGGATTAAATTTATAAAATTATGTGAAGTGTCCTATTTTTATACACTTTGAGTTGGATTGGACCTTTCCCCAAAACCCCCTATATTTATAGGGCCTAACGTATTAAGTTACCGTAAAAAGTATGTAGGATATTCCAATTATTCTTGCTAAATAAATCTAAATACAATTGAAATATGTGCCTTCTCTTGACATCAATAACACGCGCTCATGCTCCATTGTTTGCATCATGTTTCGTCTTCAAATTGACTGTTTTCCGCTTTAATTTGGCATGAGACCCCGAAATTAGGATTCCGGTGCACCGGGAAATAAATTAATAATATGAAACATATTATTTTATTCTTTAATTTTTATGTTACAGTAAAAAAAAATTGTTCAAACAATAATATTCACTAATCTCCAACATAAAAAGAATGGACCATGTAAATAAAATGTAAATGATAATATCATCCACAAAATCATATTTCTATCAAACACCTTCCTACTTTTTATTCTCACTTGTATAATCGAATCACCTGTCAACTTTTCGAGCACCGCTCCATTCAAACAATCAGACACCATATCCAGAACCACTGCTAGAGACCAAAAGTCAAAAGATGTTGGAAGTTGATTTGTAATAGCATGATCATTTTAATCTTTAACATCCACAAAATGATGATAAAAATACAATGTTTCAATTTACATTTGTTAAGCTAATCCACAATATATCTCCTTGATGTTCGTCTCGACTCTTAGATGAAGGATGCCAGTTCAAAGATACCACCCATCTGAATTAATTTTAAGACTCCACGAAAATTTCAGGATTCTTAATTAAACTAAAGAATGGACGTGGTGGTGTCTAAGAATCCAGGGGAAAGCAAAGGAAAATCGAAATCCGTGGGTGCGATTTGGTTGCATATGGCTTATCAACTCTTTGGTTGGTAATGTTCATAGCATCCTCCCCTACTTCATTTGTTAAGCACTCTAAGAAGCATATCCATATGGAGTCATTCAAGATATCCCAGATTTATTCAGATTTTTGTGGAGAAAATGAACTCTAAGGGTATGTTTGGGAACCCCATTTCCAAGCTTATAGAAGATTCCATTGAAATATTTTTAGGGTCCGTTTGGCAACCCAATTCCAAGCCATGGAAATAGAATTGGAAGGCCAATTTTTATTCCACGGAATTGAAATTGGCCTTTCAATTCCAATTCCAAGCCTTGGAATTGGGATGCCAAACGGACCCTTAGTTCAAAAATTTCAAAATTTTCAATTCCAATGGAATTGGGGTTCCCAAACACACCCTAAGAATCTTTATACATGTAGAATGGTACTCCCAAAACCGCATCGTTCAGAGAGGGTTCAATTACCCACCAAGCCAAGTGGGTACCAATTTAACAAATTAAGGAGTCAATGACAGCTACATTGTTAATCTGAGTACTGGTCAACCAAGGACTACTGGTGAAACTCGGCAATTCATCCGAGCAACATCCAAAAGACCTCATAAGGTGCTAACGAAGGCCCCAGCGGTCATTCTCTCGAGTAACAGCACTTCCTTTACTTTTAATAAAAAAAATGTTTACGAGTGCTAATCAATAAAATTAATGTGAGGAAGTCAAAGAAGAAAACCACAATAAAACAATGAAGATGAAATATCAGATCACCAAGAAGGAGAACAAGACCAATCACAGTCGAACTAAAAAGAATTCGGCGCCTTCCTATCTGTTGAAATACCCCCCCCCCCCCCCACACACACACACACACACACAACGAGGTGAACCTCTGTTTGAATTTGGTTTTAGAGAGTAACAATCTAGTGCTGAAAAAGGCACCCCAAAAATGTCTTCCTAGCACCAAAAACTGACTTTAAAACATAGTGCACAATGTTTTTTATGCATTTTGGGTGCCTTTATCAGCACCCATAACAAAATGGGCTCATAAATGAAAAGGGTTATTTATATATTATAGAACCCCAGATCTGCTACAATGAGAGATGATGTTTGTGGGTGTGTGTATAAGGTTAGGATTTGTTGAGTGGGGAAGAAGAGGGGTGATATAAAATTAGCAAGGTTCTAAAAGGCATGATGCGTGATTGATGCGCGGAGGTCAAGCATCAAGCATTAGGAGCCTAGGCAAAGCCTATGCGTGAAAAGGCATTTTGCCTTTTTTTTAATATTTTTTAATTATACCCAGGTTTATAAAATAATATAAGCAGAAATATATTATAAGCATAACTTAAATAAAAAAATAATCATAAACATGCATTGGAGGATAACTCGTTTGGTTCCATAGACATCGAGTCCTAAAAGCATCAATATAAGCAGAAAAACGTATGTTAACAAAATTAAAAAGTACAAAAAAATGACTCATTATAAAATGAAAAGAACACACTGAAATTTCTTAAAATTATACACTGCCTTAAATTTTCATTAACTGTTGGTGCATAAGATTTTCATTGCCTTCATTGTAGAAAATTTCCATTAACTGCCTTCAGTGTATAAAATTTCCATTTTCACCTCTGGAATCTTCCCCATACAATAAATCAAAATAGAAATAAGAAACCAAAATCCATTTTCTTGTGCTCGTACAGTAAACCAAAATAGTGAAATTACAATGTTTATGGTGAAGAAATAAAAAATAAGAAATAAGAAATCAGACAATAAGAAATAATGTCTTATTTTACCATAAGCATTAGGAGGAACAGCCAAAACATTAAATTATTTTGGGAATAATTTATATACCAAAACAAAATAGAAATAGGGTTAGAAAATGCGTTCAACACATTAAATGTTTATGCTAAAGAAATAAGAAATCAGAGGTAAAAAAAGAAATCAGAAAACTTAACAATGTAAAAGAGGCCGGCCGGAGGCAGGAACAGAGGCCGGAAGGCAGGAACGCAGGTAGGGTTTTAGGGTTTTCGGCGGAAGGTTTTTTTTTTGGGTTATCTGTTTGAAATATTTATTTAAGGTTTGTTTTTTTGTTATAACTTTGTTTTAGGCAGGAACAGAGATCGGGGCTCTTTTTTTTTTTGGGTTATCTGTTTAAGCAACTCAGTACGTAAGAAAAACAACAAAGAAAAAAAAATTAAAAAATAAGGTCAAAACGACGTTGTTTAGCTATAAGAAAAAAACTTTAAAAAGCGTTGACCACGCATTTTCCCACGCCTAAGCGCCCCTTTTAAAATACTGAAAATTAGGGTTATGATTTGGGGAAAAAGATGAATTAGGGTATTTTTGTCCCAAAAAACAAATGAGTATGTCTAATTACAAAATGAGAATTTGTTAACGGCAGGTAGGACCGTGTTAAAAATTTGGGGGTTAAATCATGTCAAATAAGGCATTAAACAGCGGGAGTTAGCCAAAAAAGCCCTATATGGCTATATAATATTGTAATTATCTATTGACATATCCTTGCCATGTCCGGGTCCAATTCTTTTTGGATTTGTCATATCGTGTCCTTATTGTATTGTCCATGCGTCCCATATCCACGCTTCTTAGGAGACCGACGTTGGATAGGCTTCAATTCTATTCCAGGAATGGAAGTCGAAGTTGATGATTTGAGATAAAGCCCTTTGTCCGGACGAAATCACAATGGCATTCTTCCAGGCATGCTGGGATATTGTGAGGGATGATTTTATGGCATTCTTTAGGGAGTTTTATGCTGTAGGTCAGTCCAAGAAAAGCTCCAATGCTTAATGGAAGGGGGAGTAGTGAATATAAGGCGGCCCTATCCAAAGTGTTATTTGTGATTCGAGAAGATGATTGATCCCAGTGTATCGGAGCTATGAAGCACAGATGCGGGTGCGACACGATGCGGGTACCACGATTCGAAAAATCTTAATAAGGTAAAATTTAGGTGCATTTGGAAATATAATAAAAATATAAATATATTATAAGATTCCTTAATATTATGTAGATAGTACATTAGGTTTTATACAAATTAATAACTACTTTTATTTATCTCCAACATAAAAAATGAACCATAACGAAAAAGATTAAAGTGATAATATCATTCGCGAAAAAAATTTATTCTCAAACAACTTCCCACTACTTAATTTCGTCTTTCGTAAAATCTAGCCATGTGTCTAACTTTCAAACACCACTTGTGTAAATTATACTGGAACTATTATTCAGTTTCACCACTCGAGGTCGGAAAATGTTGAAAGTCAATTTGCAATAACATGATAATCTTGAGCTTGAAGATCCACATCCATAACGTCCACATCAATTATATTCGATTCAACCTGCATCTTTCTAACTCTCGAATCTCTCTGTCTTTAAACAACTCTCACCCTCTCTCCTCAAAGTTCCATCCAATCTAGACTTTATATCATCATAGCTTCACAAAGCGCGTTGACAAAAAAAAAATACAAACAATATTGGTTGACCTTAGTATTCGTCATGGAATATATCAGGATTCTTAAAAAACTTATGAAAAATCCGTAATTAAATTTAATTAATAGAGTTGGATATGCGGTGGATGCAAATCGGGGGTGAATCAGCGGAGAATTGCACCCGATTCGGATGCGATTACCATTTTGAGGAATCCTTGCTTCATAGTGTCAAAGTCGCAAAATGCTTTTGTGGGAGATCGGCAAATTTTAAATGCAGTTATAGTAGAAAACAAGTGTGTAGAGGCTAGGGTGAAATGTGGAGGCTAGTTTGACAACGTATTTCTGATAAGGGAGAGCAAGAGTATCGCGGTGACGATTTCCAACCTATTGTTCTGAGAGGCCAAAGAGGAATAAGTGAGTTGACTATTCTTTTTATGTGCTTGAAGGAGGTGCCAGTGATGGGGGGGCTTGAGATGATTAGATGAGTTTAGTATTCTCTCGATGTGTTTTGAGGCGATGTCAGTGATACGTATCAATGTAGCGAGTGCGAGACTAATTAACCGAGTTAATTGGATGCGACCTCTTCCCATTAAGGTTGCTGCTGAGCACACATCTTATATCCAAGGCTATTTGTGATTCGGTGACGGAGAGGTTTAAAGGAGGCAGGGAAGAAGGCTACCTCTGAAGGTGAGCAATGGACACTTATAAAAAGCACGTTGTCAAGTCTCCCAATGTATTACTTTTTTATTTAACTTCTCCCCGCTCCAGTTTGAAAGAGGTTAAAGAAGTTGTTCGCAAGAGGTTAAAGAAGTCGATGGTGGACTTTCTTTGGAAGGATGATGAGGATAACTTCAAATATTGTTTGGTTGATTGGGAGGAGGTTTGCAAACCTGTTAAGGAGGGGGAGAAGATACTAAAAATTTAGTTGATTTTAGTATGGCCTTATTATAGGAAAGTCGGTTGGGGGGTATGTGGTGGTTGTGAGATTCAGACTTAGTTGCAACGAGTACACTCCCACCCAATCGATTTCAACACCAACATTGTGTGCCTTAACTCTTCATTGGTTATGTTCAATTTCGGTATCCGAGCCCATTAAAAAAAATGGCATCCAATTCTAGCCTCTCTCCTATGAAGCACGGACACTCTCTAGGAGGCCACAAGTCAACTTTGACTCTAGTCGGATACGCGACACACGAGTCCTAGAGTGTCCTTTTTTTAGAGTGGACATGCTTTAGACACGTAATTTAGAACACAAGGGGGGTCAATTTTAGAATATTCAAAATATAAAACGTGGTCAAAATTATAATTATTGAAACAATAACTATCTAATGTAAAAATATAACAAACTTACGGAAATACCCTAAGCAGATTAAAAACAATTTTCTTCGCATGTTAAAAACAAACTTACGCAGATTAAAAACAAAACAACAAAATACCGTAGCTATTCTCTCTCTCTTACAAAAAAAAAAACTAATCGCAAAAGACCAAAACATCATATTTCTTCTCCGGTTCATCGCGCAGCCGTCTTTCAGACTAAACCTTAGTTTCTTCTTCTCCTTTGTTGTTCGCATACCACAGCGGTAAGTATCTCTCTCTGTTTCTTCTTCTTAGATTCTTCGCATATTAAATGCCCATAAACACTTGTATCTTAGTTGCAACCCTAGCTAAGGCCTTTCTCTCTCTTACGAACACCAACCCCCTTTTTCCTTTGTTTTTTTTGTTTTTTGTTTTTTTTTGCTTAGTTTTTTTTGCTTTTACCCTTTACGAACAGATTTCCTTTTTTTCATAAATTTGTATTGTATATAACTATATGAAGATTAGAAGGTTCTGAATTTGTATTGTATATGTTGGATATGCAATTTCTGCCCTCTGTTTGTATTGTACACATTTTGTTCCATTATTTAATCTTGCCCTCTGTTTTTTTAATAATTTTTAGATTGTAAATGGCCTCTACTGGTTCAAGTGCTGCTAGTACAGCAACATCAACATCAACAGATAAAAATACAACTAAGCCACTTTGGCACTATTAATGATAAAAAAGGTCGGGGTGGTGGAAATGTGAGTTGGATATGCAATTTCTGCAACAAACCTTTCAAGGGTTCTTGTACTAGGGTGAAAGCTCGTTTGCTTAAAATTTCTGGACAAGGGATTGCAGCATGTCAGAAAGATGCAAAAATAGGAGGATGTAGCTAAGAAATTGAAACAAGTTACAGCACCAAAATGAACGCAATAATGTTGGTATGGAGTATACCAATTTCATATTCAAGGCCAAGAGTTTTAGAGATTATGATGCCATAACAAATCGATATAGTATGGAGCTTATTGCTTGGTGGCTTCTTTATGGCTCGAGTGCACCTATGCTTCAAATGATAGCCTCAAAAATTCTTGTGCAACCGTCATCGTCATCTTGTGCGGAGAGGAATTGATGCACTTACTCACTTGTGAACTCGTCGAGAAGGAATAGATTGACACCAAAAAGGGGTGAAGACTTGATATTCATTCATAGTAACCTTCGACTACTATCAAGGAGGAAAGACAAATACAAAATGGGAGAGATTAAGACGTGGAATATTGCGGGCGATGAGTTTGACACACTTGAAGATGTTGGGGAGCTTCAAATTGCAAGTCTCTCACGTGTATTCCGTGATAAAGTTGACGGTGTTAGAGGTGTTCAAGCGATTGATGAAGACTCCATGGAATCGTGATTCATATATGGGATTTTTATCTTCTGGGACTTTTGATAATGGATGGATGTTATCTTGTTTCTTTTTGGTTTTGTTTTCTGATAGACTTGGAACCATTTTTAAAATGATGTTAAGAATGCTCTAATATGATGGTGACTCTACTTTATTTATGATTTTTTTATGTTAAAGTATTTGAATTTTGTTTTGTATGGTCCATTTCCTTAATTTCATGTTAAGAATGATCTAATAATGTATTTTGTGAAAAAAAATATATGTTTTATTTTATATATATATTATACGTATCCTAGCGTGTCGTATCGTACTTTTTGAAAAAATCAAGTGTCGCGTGACGTGTCGAATCCGGGCTTCATAGCCTTTCTCAAACAACCTCCCAGCTCTCTCTCCTCAACTATCCGTTCTCTTCTAAGTAATTTCCACTACTTTCTCTCTTTCAAATTAACCTTCACAAATTTTTGTTTTGGAAAACTCAACTGCTTCCATACCTTTATGGCCAAAATCTTATTGGTTTTGTTGATGGCACAAATCCTTCCCCTCCCCGCACCATTCTTCCTTAAGGAGCAACCCAACCTCAATTCAATCTTGCCTTTTGAGTTATGGGAACATCAATCAACTTCTCATGAGCCCGTTGATATCATCCTTTTTCGATGATGTTGTCCCTCTCGTCGTTGATCTCCGCACATCTCAACAAATCTGGACAGTCCTTGAATTATCCCTCGCCTCACCGTCCACCACCCAAATCCTCAATCTTCATATGAATCTTCAAAACCTTTCTCAAAAAGAGATGTTTGTCACCAAATATCTCCATCAAGCCAAACTCCATGCCGACAAACTTATCGTTGCGGGCCGCCCTCAATCCCACTTACTTTAATATTTATGTCTTCAAAGGGCTTCGTGTTGAATTTAAAGACATCGTCATTACGCTTTTCGTTCACACGGAACCCATTACCTTCTCGGAGCTGCATAGCCTCGTATTGAGTCGTGAATTTCTTCATGGTGACTCTCTCACCTCTCTTGATATTTCCTCTCCATCCAATGACTACTTGCCTCAGCTCTAATATCAGTGAACACGGAACGCTATGCTTCAACAGATGATGTTGTCCCTCTCGTTCATGTTGCTAAATCTGTCATGGCAATAACCACATTGCAACTACCTGTTACCATGTTACCAGAGGTATACCCAACCCACTCCACACTCTACGCATATAGCCACCTCCTCACCCATTCTCCAGCCATACAATTGGTTTCTTGATACTGGTGCTACTCACCATGTGACTCCTGATATTGCCAACCTTCATCATTCTCACAATTATCACGAACCCAGTTTGCATGTCGAAAATGGTAATGATCACACCTCACTCTCGTTTCTTATTTCTAAAATTGGTTCATCCACTATTTCTAAAATTGGTTCATCCACTATCACCACACCTCACTCTCGTTTTCATTTGTCTATTGTTCTTCATGTTCAGTCCATTACTAAGCCGTTATTATTTGTTCAAAAACTAGCTCGTGATAATAATGTCTTCTTTGAATTTCACCCTTCTTATTTTCTTGTGAAGGATCGCACAACCAGGAATATCCTCCTTCACGAACCGACTAAAGGTGGCTCTATTGTCTAAGTTCTAATTCACCGTCCATTTCCTCATCCTCACCATCTTCATTTTTTTTCTGAACGAGCATCCTCTGAATATGGACATCATCGGTTAGGTCATCTTCATCTACGTGTCCTCTGCCAACAAGTTACTGTGCTCTTCCTCAACATTCAAGACACTTTGCTCAGCATGTCAGGAAGGAAAATCATGTCCTTTATCTCTTCAGGTCACAAATAAATGTAGAACTTCAGTGGTTGAGTTGGTTTTTAGTGATGTATGGGGAATCCAACCCGATTTTTTCTTCTAATAGACATCGTTATTCTATATTTTTGGTCATAGTTTTTCTGAATTTATTTGTTTTTATCCTTTAGTTAATAAATCTAATGTTCGATGTATTTCATAAATTCCAAGCATTAGTTGAACGTCAATTCGACACTAAAATAAAATCTATCCAAACCGATTTGGGCGGTGAATTTCGGACACTAAATAAAAAAAACTCTACATGTGGAATTGCTCCCCGTGTCTCGCATCCTCGTACACATGAGCAAAATGGACTTGTCGAAAAATGTCATCAACATATCGTTGAAGCCAGATTTTCTTTACTTACCCGGGCTCGGTCCTGTCTTTATTTTGATACTTTGCTTTCGAATATACAAAAATACCTCATAAACCACTTACTGTTACAAGTATCACAAAATATATCTCCATACCAATGTTTGTTCTGAGATCCACCAGATTATCAATTTCTTAAGGTCTTTGGATGCTTTTCTTTTCCATACTTGTGTCCTTATCATAACCACAACATGGATTTTCTCTCCACTCCTCCTTGTGCCTTTCTCAGCTATAATCCTACCTACTACGGTTATCATTGTATGGATCTCAAGACCAAAAGTATTTATATGACCCGACGTGTTCGATTTGATGAATTTTAATTTCTTCTTAGCATCTATTTTGGGTCACCTCCTGCATCTAGTCCCACACAAAATTTATCGGGGCTTACTGCAACTACACTTGTGCCTACTTTCGTGTCACCTAGCAACAACACTCCACCAACTCAGGTAACCCCGCCTTCAAGCACGGCACCTCCCCCTCATGATTATTTATATAACCATCCCACTTTGGTTGACCTCTTTCCACGACTACAAAAAAAAGTTCAACTACTTTACTCATCCCCACCATCAATCTCGACTCCAAGCCAACTTACCAACAAACTCATCCCGTCCCGATCCAACCTCATACAATCCTATAATTTCTAACCAACCTACAATATCCAACTATCACCAATCTGTTGCATCTCCTACTCATTCTCAACAACTGACTCCTACCCAAGCTCTACAAACCAACGACTTTATCTCTCCATGCTCATCTACTTCTTCCCATGTTCATTCTACCTCACCCATCTCCACTCAAAGACCTACACATGGTTCAAAGTCAAGGTCGATACCGCGACGATACGGCCGAGTTGACTAGGTATCGGTACCCACCGATCTGATTCCGAGTTACGAGTTGAGTTTTCGATTATTGGTGTGAATCGACCCTATATCGGTAATTTCTCGATAGTATCGGCTCATATCGGTGATATCGCGTGTAGAATCGGCCCATATCGGCGATATCACGGTAATATCGACCCCATATCGGTGATATATCGACCGAGATGGTATAAGTTACTAAGCATCGATCTCTCTATCTCAGCTTCTAACTCACTCAATTGAGCCTCGATTTTGCATTCATGTCACGATCGGAGCAATCGCTTTCAATTCGGTATAGGGTATATGATGTTTTGTGATCGCAAATCGAGTTTTTTTTGTTAAATTTCTCATTTTTTCCTTGTAGTATTACTAAAGAGGTTATCTCCCATTTAACCTTCTTTTTGTATATACTTAATTTGTATTAAAATGTATCATTATTCATCTATCCTTGAAGTGTATGATTATTTACATTATATATATATCCTTAATTAGTAATATGTACTATTATAATATACACAAAGAATATATTACTAAATATATATTTTGATTTAGACAATGTTATGCATACTAAATGATGATTCCGTATAAACAATTAGACAATGTTATGCATATTAAATGATGATTTTGTACTTTTCTAATTGAGCCATGTTATTCTTATTTTTTTTAACTTTTCTATATTTTTTTCAATTTTTTTTAGTTCTCTAAATATTGTATAGATGCGTATTGCCCGAGACCTGATACTGAGTCAAAAATTGAGTGTCCGCGTCATAGACCGGTACTGCAACTTTGAACCATGATGTGAGCCGACACAACACCCGTACAACACGTCACGTGGCGTGTCAAGCTGATTTGGCATTTAAAAAAGTCGAACAATTGGTGATACTCCACAGACACTTCTAGGACACTTAGGGGAGTGATGATGAAATTTTTGGTCTAGCGGGAGATGGCGATAAATGAAGAGCATTAAAGCACTTAACCCATTGAAATTATTAATATTTATACAGAATGAGTTCTTTTTGTATGTTGATTGTTACTTGTTACTTTGCTAGCAATGGAGTTAGTTGTGATACAAGACTTTATGTGGATATATAACTATTGACTTATGGTTTAAATGTTCTTATAACATATTTGCTCATGTTATATTAAATAATTGGTTTGACTACTATTTTTTTTAGTGCAAATAGATCGAAGTATATATGAAATATTATTAAATAATATTTATGTGTATCCGTGTCCTCGGCGTGTCGTGTCCATTTTTTTTTTAATTTTTTCATGTCGGCGTGTCCGTGTCGTGTCAGACACAACACCCTTGTCCGTGTCCATGCTTCATAGGTTTTACCAAATTAAAAGGAAGGCAAATGGGTCTATCGAATCTTACAAAAACCCATCCTGTGGCAAAAGGTTTCCACTGACAAGCAAGAGTCGAATACGCCGAAACCTTCAGCCCGGTTGTTCGTCCCATCACCATTCGAACTATTCTCACACTTGTCGTCTCCAATGGTTGGGTCATCAACCAACTTGATGTAAATAATGCATGTATGCACGGTTTTCTAACCGAAACTATTCATATGAAGCAACATCAGGGTTTTGAGGATCCGGCACACCCCAACCATGTGTGTCTATTACATCGTTCTTTATATGGCCTTAAACCAGCACCCCGTACTTGGTTTTCTCGGCTTTCCCAATTTCTCCTTCAACATCGCTTCGTTCCATCTAAAAATGATATTTCCTTTTCATTTACTTGGCAAATTCAATCACTACCTTCATCCTAATTTACGTAGATGGAATCTTCATTACCAGTAATAATCTCGGACAGGTTCACCATTTAGTTACAACCCTTGGTGCTGAATTTTCTCTCGGAGACCTTGGAGCTCTTTCTTTCTTCTTGGGCATATATTTTTTTCCTGCCGACAATACATTTCCGACTAGCTTCGTCATTCCTGCATGAATGAGTTGAAACCTCTTCTCACCCCACTATCAAGATCAATAAAATTATCTAAGGAAGGGGAAGAACCAATTTCGGATCGTACGAAATTTTGACAAGATGTTGATGCTTTACAATACTTAACATTACCAAGACCCGACCTTGACTTCATTGTAAACAAAGCCTGCCCATTTATGCACGACCCTACCAATGATCACTGGACAACCTTCAAACGAAATCTCTGATATTTAAAGCACACTGTTACCCTTAGTTTGTTCCTTCAAAAATCACCCACACGCTTCAGGCTTCTTCTTTTTTTAACTCGGATTGGGGTGGGTGTATCGATGATCGGCGACCACCGATAGATATAATATTTATCTTGGTCAGAATCTTATTTCATTGTCTTCCCCCAAACAACGGACCGTCTCTCGCTCATCCACCAAATCTGAATATAAAGCACTGCCGATACTGCCGTACCGCTGACCTCACATGTTTGCACTCTATCCCTGATGAACTTTGTGCCACTCTCTCTCAACCTATCTTGCAGCTATCTTCCTGATGTTTGCACTCTATCCCTGATGGTGCGACAACATCGTCGCCACCTATCTTGCAGCTAATCAGATGTTTCATGACCGAATAAAACATATCGAAATTGATTTTCATTTTGTACGTTAAAAGGTGTCCTCAAAGGAGCTTTAAGTTCTATTCATTTCTACAAAAAATCAAATTGTTGACATTATGACGAAAGCTCTGCCTTCAACGCCATTCCAGTTTCTTCATGACAAGCTGCAGGTTCTCTCTTGCTCCTCGTCTGCTTGAGGGGCGTATCAGACCAAGTCAACCTCCCACCTAATTTATCTGTTGTAGTTGAAATACAATTTCAAATGTTTTTGTAATCTTCCTTAAACCATAAACTCTTATCATGTAATTAGTATATATATGAGTAAGCTCTCATGTTATACGGTGCGAGAACAATTTTAGCTCCAACATCGTGCATTAACTCATCACTGTTTGTGTTCCATTTGCCAGATACATGGTGCGGTGATGTATCTTTGGAGGTGAGATTCCCTAAGTTGTTTCGTATTGATGTTGATAAGTAGGGATTAGTAGCAGACTACATTACACGTATAAGTGGTCAAGATGTTTGGAATCCCAAGCTCGGAGTTGGGGGGGGGGGGGGAGAGGGGTGATGTGTTCTTTGGAAGGCTGGAGGAAGCAAGTCTTCCGGTGGTCCCACCAAGCCCGCCCGAAAAAAAATAAGGTTCGAGTAGTTGACATTTTTTGAGGTGGGTGGGTAATAGCATGAAGAGGAGTTCCCTCTTGTCTCTTTCTCATTTTTGTAGATTTTAAGAGGATTTCGTCTGGGTGCAGGAGGGAATGTCTTTGTTCCCGCTCCTTTGCGTTCTATTTCTTTTTGTTTCTTTGTAACTTCTTGTATAGAGGAATCCGTGCCCCTCTTGAGGCTTTAATTTATTGCATTTACTTGTCAAAAAATACATTGCCTTCATTTAAGGTGTTTGCCCTGCCTATCTAGCGACATCTTGGTCACTGAGTTCACTCTCCCCCTCACGATCACAACCTTGTGCTCTCAAACGCTTAGATTCCAAGCATTTTTTCATCCAGAATAACTGATGTGTATATTGTGTTCTCTCGAGGGTGCCATTGTATATTATTAAATTAATTTAGTACTCTTGATTAGATTAGTTAATATAGTGATGTCATGGCTTAGGTCACTAAGTTCACATCACCCATGACATCATAGTTAGCTTGGCAACCAAGTATTGGGGGGCTATAAATATCCTTGTATTCTCCCATTTTGTCATTAACAAATTACTATAAATGACTGGAAATGAGTTGAGAGAGGCACACATAAATTCCGCTACATAGACATTAATAACCATCATAGACAATTCACTAACCTGCCTTGCAAAAGATGACCCAGGCCAAGTGCCCCAAACACGGTAAGTGAAATCATAGGAAGACCATATCTAATAAATGGCGTTTTCCTCCCCCATCTTTTGAACCCTAAAGCCGAGTTTTGAAACTTAGAAGTGGCAGTAGCTGCGAGATTATTAACTTTTGTGGGCTGATCCATTGTCATCTCAGTGTTTGTTAACTTTTCATAGCCACATTGCTTAACACTACCTGCATCACACCATTTATTAGGCAGATTTATTGCAAATTCCAAACCAACCTCAGCCAGAAATCACATAATTCAAAAGAAGAAAAGGTCAAAAAGTGAAAAATGAGTAATTCTAGACCAACTCTTGTTACTCAAACTTTTCCTCTCAAGATGTGTACGTAAAACATACATGGGATCTGTTAACATACCAATCAACTCTTGTTACTCAAACTTTTCCTCTCAAGATGTGTATGTAAAACATCCATGGGATCTGTTAACATACCAATCAACGCATTATTGACACAACAAGAGTGTCAAATAAAACAGTGGTGGATCCAAAAATTGGAGTGGGGGTTGGGGTGGGGCTGGAGGGGCAAAATATATATAGTTATCTTTGAAGGGGCCAAACCAATAGATATATATAGAAAAAAAATTGTAGGAGCACAGGCCTTTAATCTCATATGAACATAATTGTTCGCATCCGACATATCTTTATCATTTGTTGTTGGTCCTATAAGGAGAACTTGTCATTCTAAATTTAAAAAGGCTTTCAGTTATAAAACAGGTTATAGCTACCCAACTTATTATGGGACTTATTACAAAATAAAATATAGGGTAAATTATACCAAGTCCCCTGAACTATTAATGTTTTACACCCAACCCATTTTCCACAAAAAATTTACATTTCTTATGCATAAAATCATGTTTTGTCAACCTTTTTTTTTTATTAAAAATGAGTTGGGTGTAAAAAACAATTAGTTAAGGGAGGTTTGGTGTGGTTTACCCTAAAAAATATTTAGCATTGGAGCCCACTAAAAATTCTTAAATAAGAATAAACCCCAAAAGAATATTTACCAAAATTCTACAACATAACCAGTTTGATTGAAATACTCAACCAAAATTTCGATAACATAAGATACTATCAATGGTTCTCAGTTTTTGAAGCAATGAAACTATAATTTGAAGAGAAATTAATTCCAAGAAAAAAAAATACTTATTAAAATCTCCAAAACCAGCATAACGTTTATTCAAACTAGTTTCAATTCAACATTCAAGTAATTTGTTTTAGTCCATTTACCATAAATTCTCCATTGCAAACTCGCACAGAAACATCACAGTATCTAAATGACGTCAAATAGGAGCAAGAAGAAGATAACTCTCTCTAAAACTCTCTCAAATCACTATATCTCAAAATGGAAGAATGCCTCAAATGAGGCTACAAAAGAGTATTTATAGGTAAGAGGTTACTTTGGCTCTAAGCTATCAATCTAATTATAATTATGTCCCTAGATGCCCATTGACCTTCCTTCCTTTAAATACTAACAAAAGAAAATACAATAAAAATACAATGCACTACTAAAAAAAATAAAAGACTATAAAAATGACGAAAAGCCCATATTTACATCACTCTTCCCCCTAAAAGAGTTCGTCCTTGAACTCAAAGGGCTTCCCTTCAAAGTCACCATCGAGAACAGTAATGAGGGCATGCTGGGGTGGAGCCTCCTCCGTCTCCTTAAGATACTCAGGGTCGCCAGAAGCTAGAAGCGCGGAACACCGTGGAAGGGAGCTATCCGAAGCTTTATGGCCATTCACCCCACAATTGTAACATTTGAATGTTACATGGTGAGAGGGTGCAGGAGGTGCAACAGTGGATGTCGGAGCAGCTGATGTAGGTGGGGCCACGGGAGCACTACAAATCACAAGGACTGGAATGGAGTGGAGTCATGGTTCAAAGTCAAGGCCGATACCGCGACGATACGGCCGAGTTGACTAGGTATCGGTGCCCACCGATCCGATTCCGAGTTACGAGTTAAGTTTTCAATTATTGATGTGAATCGACCTTATATCGGTAGTTTCTCGGTAGTATCGGTGATATAGCGGTATAATCGGCCCATATCGACGATATCGCAGTAGAATCGACCCGTATCGGTGATATCTTGATGGAATCAGCCCATATCGGCGATATCGCGATGGAATCGGCCCATATCGGCGATATATTGTGTTGGTAAGCGTGGTTTTTCGGGGAGTTACGAAATGCTAATTATTTTTTTAATTTAGTGTGCTGTGTTTGTGGGTTATTTGGTCATCGTGTGGGTTTAATTTAGTGCGTTGTATATGTGCCAGTTTTTTTTTTTAAAGAACGTAAATGATCCAAATGTTATTTGTTATTATATTTTAAAATAATGTTCCCAATGTTATATTTTAATATGTTATTATTTATAAAAAAAACGTAAATGTTATTCTTTTACAAACAAATATACAACTGTAATTATTGTAAAAATAATATTTGTATCCTCTAAACATTTGTAAAAATAATATTTGCATCCTTTATGTAAAAATAACATTTGCAACACAAGTAAAAAAAATATAGTTGCATCCTCTTTGTAAAAAAATAACATTTCCACCAATTTAAAAAAAACATTTGCAACCCAACAACAAAAAAAAAATGACATTTAAATTCCTTTTATAAAAAAAATAACATTTGCATCATTTTTGTAAAAAACGATCGTAAAAAAAATGTAGTGTTTTGGCAAAATCACTGTTTGTATCATCTTTGTAAAAAAATAACAATACTAAAAAAGAAACATTTATATCCTTTTTAGAAAAATTTAACATACTTAAAAAACACATTTGTATCCTCTTAATAAAAATAATACTAAGAATATAATAGTTGTATCCTGTTTGTAAAAAAAAAATATCCTCCTATTAAAAAAGTAGCATTTGTTTTTCTTTGTAAAAACATAATATTTGTATCCTCTGTGAAGAAAAACATTGATTTATTATGGAACATTGAATCTGGCAAGTTCACAGCACGTCAATAAAATCAATTGTACAATGTTATGCATATTAAAGGGTAGTTTTAAACTTATCTGATTGGCCCACATTGTTAATCGTATTTTTTTTAATTTTCTAGATTTTTTTCGGAATTTTTTGCGCTCTGTAAATAGTGTATCTTTGCGTATTGCCCGATACCGTGACCGATACCGCGACCGAATTGAAAATCGAGTGGCCGAGACCGGGACCGATACTGAGACTTTGAACCATGGGGAGTGGACCAACTACGAGGTGAAGGGACAGTTTGATGGAAGGACTCTACTTTAGTGGCATACTCGACAGCCTTCGCAAAGTAGGTGACGTCACGTAAAGCAAGATCCCGCTGGATATAACTCTGCAGCCCGAGGATATAACGACTAATCCGCTGCTCCTCACTCTTGACGAGACGGGCGCGAGTACAAAAAAGCTGAAAACGCTCGGTGTAATCTAATACTAAAGTGTAGTGTCGGAGAGACTGTACCCGAAGGAAGTGGTCGTGCTCGTAGGTAGCGGGAACAAAGGCGGCCATCAACTGTTTCCGGAGCTCGGCCAAAGACTGGATAGGAGATAGGCCCTCAAGAGCACGACGCTGCTTCACATCATTCCACCATACACTGGCGTAGCCTTGGAACTTGGTCGCAGATAGGAGAACACAACGGCGACCCTTCAGTCGCTTGTACTCAAAAATCCGCTCCATCGGGCAAGCCAATCAATAACGGCGTCGAGCTAAAGGTGGCCATCGAACATCGAGACATCCACCCGAATATCACCTTGCATACTCCTCGACAACAACTGGAGGGCTAAGTGTGTGATAGCATCGCCACCATATAAGGTCTCATCGTCCTCATCTAGGTCATCGTCGCCTAGCAGAGGCTCATCGATCTGGGCTCTTTGCCGCTGTCTCCGAGGTGGTGGATGAGAAGGATCAAAAGCTGGTGGTGGTATCTCCAGAGGGGCTTGTGGAGGAGAAAGGAATATAGGGTGGAACGACATCCATAGGTGGGGGAGGATGTGGAGCGGGAGTCAAAGGCTGATGGTAGTGATCTGGTGGCCTCTCTGGCAACACAAAAAGCAATGTCTCTCTGTGATGGGCAAATATGGGGTAATCTTCGGACTCAATGAGTCAAAAGGGGACATATTGGTACGCCACTCAGTGGGTGGGGAAGGCTCAATGTCGGGAAGAGAATGGGGCGACCAATCCACTCCCGTACCCGCTCAAAGGAATCAACAGGGGAAGAATGGGTTGAGCGTGCATCCCACACAGACTGGGGGTGAGGAACATGTCGCGGATGTCCCGTGGGTGCGGAGCTTAGGTGGGGGCAGAAGCGTGGGGAAAGTAAAATAGGATGGATGAGGGTCAATAGTGGTGGGTGGGGCCGGTGGCATGGAAGGAAGATGGTGGCGCTCAAGGTGCCTTTGTGGGTGGTGACAAGGATAGGTTGAAACGTGTTGGAGGGTGGGGTCATGATGAGGGGTGAGGGTAGAGGCTTGGTGAGTTTGTGGGTGTAAATGGGATGAGATAAGGAAGCGAGGTGGGGGAAGATGAGGGGATGATAAATGATGGTGGTTTAATGGCGATTTAGGTGGTGGTGTAGGCTCCTTGGTGAGGATTGGTAATTTGGGGAGGTGGGGTTATTTTGGTTTAGGGTTTCAATGGGTGGAGTATGTGTTTGAGGGTATCCAAACACGAGAAGGTAGTTGGGGCGACTAGGGTTAGTGTTGATCATTTCTTGGGCATGAGGGGGTTGAAACCCTAGGATTTCTTGCTCAAAATCTTTATCAATGATCATTATGGGGTCATATAACACTGGAATTGACACACTTGCACATGTTTGTTGAGTGGTTGAAGGAATCCGGCCCAAAGAGGGTCGTACGGACTGGTGGATTGTCGGAATTTAGTCGGAAAACCCTTGACTATCGTCGAAAGGCAACTGTTGAGTCGAATTTGGCCTATTTGGGTGTCGGAGGTCTCAGATCATCTCGGCTATTGTCAGGGAGTAAGTCCCGATCATTGATGGAGCGATCTGGCCATATCTTGGAGAGGAAGACACCAAAATGGGGCCGGAGGGGGCTGTCGATGCCGGACGACCATCGTCCATACAAATTCCATGCTTCGGATCTTGGTTTTGGCCGATCAGAGCGTCCGACCTTGATGTTGGCGGGATCCGACCTGTTTCCTGCTGTCGGCAGCCTTACAGGTGATGTACGACGGGCGAAGGGTGATCGCCGGCCGTCAGAGGAGTGTGTTGCCTCTGTTCAGTGACATATTGTACCGGAGATGGGCCAGAGAGGTACCCGGTGCTGGGTGGTAGTCGGAGGAACAGATCCGTTGAGTTGGGTGCTAGTACAAAACCGTCCGGCCACGGTTTGTGGCATCTGTGTGGTTGGGCATTAGAGACCTTCTCTTTTGGAGTTGTTCAGGCCAGATGGGAGACCCTCGGTTGTGAATAGATGAGATTGGACGGTGGTCACGGGCAACGGAGCCCTACCACCCGTGGTGGTGCCGACTTGGAGATAAATGGGGCTAGGGTTTGTTGAATTAGGATTCTTGTGGGGAAGAGGTGTGGAATGAGTCGAATTTGGAGAAACGGTTAGGCGGTGCGAGGGCAGCCGGTGGTGGTTCATGATGTGAAAGACGGGTGTCGAAATCCTCCATCCGAGTTATTAACCAGTTGATAACCTCCTCAAGACGCTCGTGAGAAAATTCAACGGGATGGTATTTTCTTCTTGAACCCGTTTGTCGCTTTTTTTTACCATTTTTGTATTTTTTTACAACAAAACAACGAATAGAACGAACGAGACTCTGATACCAATTGACGTAAAAATGATGTCAAATGGAAGCAAGAAGAAGATTACTCTCTCTAAAACTCTCTCCAATCACTATATCTCAAAATGGAAGAATGCCTCAAATGAGGCTATAAAAGAGTATTTATAGGTAGGAGGTTACTTGGGCTCTAAGCTATCAATCTAATTACAATTATGTCCCTAGATGCCCCTTGACCTTCCTTCCTCTAAATACTAACAAAAGAAAATACAAGAAAAATACAATGCACTGCTAAAAAGAATAAAAGACTAAAAAAATGGCGAAAGGCCCATATTCACATCACTAAAAGGGTTATTTGGGGGTTAGCCCAATTAATTTTTCGATAGTGACTTTGGTTCCCAACATTTTCGTTTATTGGGGATTGACCCTCAAATTCACTTTTACGAACACAAAAAGTGAATCACTAAAAGATCTTCGGGGGGAGGAGGGGGGATCCAATTATTGAAACTTGTTAAACTCAATTACAAAGAATTAATCATCAATTTCTATGATAATTGACTTTGGTTCCCAACAATTTCATTTCTTGGGGTTTAACAATAAAATTGACCAATGGGTCATTTGGCCTTCATTTTCCATTAGTTATCATTTTGGGTACCATTGGGAAAAAAATATGACAAGAAGTTATAAACACCGTAAAAATGCAACGCAAAAAGTGAAAACGGTTCCCAAAGTGATACTACGTTAAATTTTGGTACCCAAAGTGACATACATCAAAAATGTAGCAGCAGCAGCAGTAGCAGTAAAAATGCAGAAATTAAAAAGGGAACGAAATTACCCAATGACGAGCAGAAAACAGGGACGAAAATAAGAATTCAACACGGCTGAGCCGCGGACAACATCGCTCTCTTTAAGGTATTTCGCGGCTCTGCCCAATGTGTGCTGACAGTCTCAAACAGCCTCGTCACCCCAGGATAAAACAGCCTCCAATAATTAGATAATACGGATTGATAAAGCACAAAAATCAATCCGGTTTATGTTACACCCATTTGTAATAATTGCTCGAGCCTAATAATAAATCTGGGGTGGATTTATTATTTCAGTGTAGAAAAAAAAATATTTGGAAGAGGAAGCAATTATTTTTCTTTTTTTTCTGGGTTTGCAAATGGTAGAAGAGATTTCAAAAACGGAGGTTGAACACCTCTTTTATTAAGCGAAAACAATAACGTTGGTGGCACTCAAACGTGGAGAGAAAATTGGAAAACGTGGGTAAGTTGGTGGAAAATTTCAACTGATAAAAGCGACCACGTTTTTTTTTATTACCCGGACCCGGGCATGGGCCGGGCCGGGCCGGACGGCAGCGTCGGCGCGCGGGTGACTTGGCCCATTTGGTCTCCCCACATACTCACAAAACATTGAATGCCCAAAGGGCTTACCCTTTAAACTCACAAAACTCTCATCCCACCAATGCGGGATAATAGCAAACTGGGTTTCAACTTTGCACTTTACAGCTTATAGCTGTTTCAGCCCAAGCTGTTCCAACAAAAAAGTATTGGGTAAAACTTTTGCATCCCTTCTATGGTTTTGGTGGCAAAACCCCAATAAATGAAAATTAGGGGGATTAAACTCAATTACAAAGAATTGATGAGCCCAACGCCCCAAACCCCAAATTGGATTACAGTTTATTTTCATTTTTCCGTTTCTATTTAATTTGACAAAGTGAGTTTCCGATTCCCAGAGAGTGAAAAACAATAAGGATATCAAAACGCTGAGATTAAAGTGTGTGCGTGTATACATATATATATATATATATATATATATATATATATATATATATATAGAGAGAGAGAGAGAGTACCGAGTGGGATTTGGACGAGGAAGCCTAGCTCGTATGGTCTCTCGGTATTGACAGACAGATTCGGTTGAATTGTTATAAAAGTTGATTTTTATGAATACTAGTATGCAACCCGTGCGATGCACGGACAATATATATACATAGATACATAATTATTATGACATCCAGTCAGTGTGACTTAAATAATAGAATTTTAAAATTGCTTTAAGGCTCCTTTATTTAGGGTGATGAACACATTTAAAAAAAATTAATTTGGAAGAGAAGACAACCTTATCCTACAAATATCACCTTAAGATAAAGACAAATAATTTCTTGACGTTGGGATCATTCACTTGAATATACAGTTTAAAGTTGGGTACTAATTTGCAAAACCAAAAACAATAATACAACTACCACATAAGAAAATTTCCAGCCCAAAGTATTTCTTGGACCCCAAAATTCAAAGAAGTGGATGATAGTTCTCTATAAATTGTGATAACCATCAAAGGTACCCAACGGTTAGAAATCAAATGAATTTAAAAAGACTGGATCAAAGGATTATTGCTAATAGTATTAACGGACTGAATTATTGTGCAACCATTAGCAATCATTCAGCTTCTTGAATTGTTATCTGACTTTTATTGAAAGTTGAATTTTATTCATTTGTGTTCCATTGGCATAAGTGTTCCATTTTCCTGTTTGGGTTAATATTCTGCAAGTGTGTTTAACAACACTTACCCGGGCCACTGCCCACTTCAAATATAATACATATTCAAACTACCATTAAAGAAATCCCAATAAAAAAATCACAAACTTAGACAACAAATGCATAATATCATCTTATGAATACATAAGAAAAACTTAAACCCATATAGCAGCAATATATAATGTTACACCACAAAAACTTAAACCCATATAGCAGCAATATCACTTGAAACCTGATATGGTGATTGTATTGTGTACGATAATTTATCAGACATGAGATGTGCGTGTGTGTGTGTATATAAATGAAAGATAAACCCAAATCAACACAAAAGAGAGAATCTAGAGAAACCATAAATTGAGAGTGAAACTAAACGAAACCTGAATATGGAGAACGCAAAAAAAATTCGGAATCAATATCAGCTGCTTACAAATTGAAAATAGGGATAATTAAACTCACCTTAAATACCATGTTAGTTAAAGATAGTTTGGCTTGGATTACGGAACTTTGGGCTGTGATTTTACTGCCGAGAGAAAATCAGGGAAGAAAATACAGGGAAGAGATTACGCTTGTGGGTATAAATCAGATTTGAATTGGTGGGTTACGTGTGTGGGGAGGGTTGCGATTTTGCTGCTAATCTCTATCTCTCCTACTTAAGGGAAGTTACTCATCAAATCTCAAAGTAATAAATTACCCTTATTAAATTAACATTTCCTATCATACCCTTAATATTAGTCTCACACATTCATTCAATTAAAATCATTCAATGAATCTTAACTTGATACATTTTCTCTCCTAATACATTCATCTAACAAAACTTTCAAATACATTCATCTTGAAACCCTAGAAATCAAAAGTCAGTTGCCCAAGTTCATTCATCTTCCCATCAGATTCATATTGTATAGTTTCTTCCTTGTTGTTGTTTCTTGTCCAAAAAAATAAGGTCCATACTCCTAATTTCCTCTCTAATTTTTTACTCCTTTTTCATTTGCCATCAAATGTATGCATTTGTTAATTTGAAAGCAAATACATAATTTTCTATTTACTTTTTAAAAGACAAACTTGCCATTTGCTATAAAGATCAAACAATTACATCTTTATTTGTTAATTTTTTTCAATAAAAAATAGTATTTTAAACTGTTTTTTAAAACATTTTTTAATTTTTAAAATTAAAAAATAACTATTTTTTTTTTAAACTGTTAAAAACACTGTTATGATAGTTTTAAAAATCCTTTATATTTAAAAAATTGTTATGATACTTTGATAGAAGTTTTTTTTAAGATAGATTTAAAAACTATTTTTTTTTTTAAATGCTTTTTTACATAAAATTGGGGAAAAAATTAACAAATAAAAAACTGTTTTTTAAATTGAAAATTATTTTTATAACCGAACACGACTCAAATAAAAGCAACTCGACACAACACGACAAATTTTTTTTTTAACCAAACATAAACACGATCCTAATAAAAGTGACGCGACACAACATGAAATATTATTTTTTTACAAAACACGAACACAACCCAAGTAAAAGTGTCACGCCACAATATATGTTATTTTTTTAACCAAACAGGGACCCAATCAAAATAAAAATGACACGACACGCCTCAAAATCTTATTTTCACCAATAAAAGTAATATGACACAACACGAAATCTCATTTTTTTACCAAATACTAACAAAACCTACTTAAAATGCAACACGTCAAGTGGGTCGTGTTCTCATTTCGTAAAAAAAAGAATTTTGTGTCGTGTCATGTCACTTTCATATGTGTCATATTCATTTTACGTAAAATTAAGATTTTGAGGTGTGTCGTGTCATGTCGTGTTAATTTCATTTTGGTCGCGTATTATAAACATTTTAAATAAAATGTAAAAAAAAAACAGTTTTAAAAAAACAGTTTAAAACAATTTTTTAAGTGCCTAAAGATTTTATTTAAAAAGTCGGTAGTTCCAAAACAGTAACTATTAGAATCTTAATTTTTTTTAAATAAAATCTTTAGGCACTTAAAAAATTGTTTAAAACTGTTATTTTTTTTACATTTTATTTAAAATATTTTATAATACTACATATACATACCGCTGACGCGTACCAATATACTAAAAAAATGGTCATCGCTCGCGGTATGTATAGGTGGTTGGACCGCCTATGCCTACCGCTGGCGCGGACCATTTTTTTAAATAGTAAAAAGACTGTTTTTGAAATAATAAATAATAGTCATCGCCACTGCTATAAAAAAAAATACGACTCCATGTCACGCCGCGTTTTATTTGGGCGTGATCGTGTTAATTAAAAAATATAAAAAACATTTTTCAATATAAAAAACAGTTTTCAATATAAAGAACAATTTTTTTATTTGTTCCAATTTTATGTAAAAAACATTTTTTTTTGAAAAAAAAAGTTTTAAAATCTATTTAAAAAAACGTTTTTAAAACTATCATAACAGCTTTTTAAATAAAAAAAAGGTTTTTAAAACTATCATAACAATTTTGATAAAAAAAACAGCTATATTTTAATTTTAAAAAATAAAAAATATTTTAAAAAACAATTTAAAATACTATTCTTTATTAAAAAAAAATTAACAAATAAAAAAATATTTGTTTGATCTTTAGAGCAAAGCGCAAGTTTGTCTTTCAAAAAGTGTTTGGAGTGTTTTAAGATTTTTTGGTGCGTGATTAGCTTTATCCGTTAATACCACATTGAAAATATTTTCTATAATTTATATTCGAAATGGTCATATATTTCCTTTGAAACTTTTTATGATATTGTCAATATTTGTGGTCAAAGCTTGGATTGTCTATCTCATAGTGAAGGAATCTCACTTTGATTTACGAGGTAATTGCAGTTGATTAATGTATCATTGCTATTTTACTTATCATTTAGAAACTGATCTATATAAGATTCTCTTATGTTGACAAAAATAAAAAAGTAAGGGTTGTCATAATCGTGATGATAATCATTCATACGTTTGTCTAACAATTTTCTGATCTCAAATATCTTTTTGTAAAATAAATAAATGATTATATACATGGTTGGGGTATATGCTTTGATCCAATTATGTATTATTGTTTTATGAGTGTTGGACAATTAAAATTTGTTAGCATGAATGAAATCCATTGCATCTCATGTGTTTGATAATATTCATCTATGTCTTTTTTTTAACATTTCTATCTCCGTTTTCTGTTTTGGGTATCCGATTTGTGAATTATAAAATACAAATATATACATACATGGTACCTAATACTGAAAGAAATGCAGGTGATATAGTTTTGTAAAAGGGGTGTATTTACAAACTACGCGTGTATAACAAATTATAGAGTAGAACCAAATAGACACCCAATTTTTTATAAAATAAGGAGGAACATAATTGTTTGGATAAACAAAATTACATCATTGCAATATGCATATTAAACTTTCTGATATCATGATGAATGAAACAACCTATGAACCAAAATAATCAAAGATTCTCATGATTCATTATTTAGTGGGCTTTTTTAGAGCGATTGGGTACTCAGTAAGCGGAATTTTGGGGCCACTAAGTTTAAAATGACATTCACGCACAAACTTACGTATTGATACATAATTTATTTTTATATTAGCCGAATATATATTTTTTTAACCTACATTTTTTAAACTATTTTCATTATGTCAGAATTGTTGGATTCATATATGTGGGAGAATAGATGGATACGTATATAGAGAGAATGGGAATGGATTTGGCATTGGTTTTATAGGTTGCGACCTAAATTGTTGAGTATAATGAAGATTTGACACATATTGTCCCATTTATTTATTCCTGAAAATTTAACACTTGGCAAAATACTATCGTCTTTCGCCTACATCAGAGAGAAGATTTTTTTTTCCACGTGATTAGTGTAGGGTACATATGATTGGTAAGTTATAAAAATGGAGAATAACATTTTAGTTTTTTATGATAGTAAGAAAAAGAGACAAGTGGTTAGGTACCCAATTAATAAAGTCAATGATGAGAATCCTATTTCTTTGGTACGTTAGAAAAGTAGACCAATATCAAGTCGAAAGCATTAGAAAACAATCCACCAACTTAACGAAAAATAATGCGACCGGTGGTTTCGACTGTAACATGGTTCAAGACCCTGTAACCACCCCTATTGCTGCCCCTGTATTTACAAATGGATTCATTACCCAAGTGTATCTGCTGAAATTCAAGATCACCAACAGTTGCAATGCCTTGTGTGCAAGGCGGCTGAAATTACAGAATAAACCTTAGTACCACTCTACGGACACGGTCAAACAAAAAAAGCATATGAAAACTTAGTCCCACACGCGGATTTAGTCATACCACGAAGGCCTTCGAGTCCTAAATATGATTTAGTCATCAGTCGATATTGCCCACATGCATGTCAGGCTAGAAACAACAGCAGCTGCTGCTGTTGCTTACAAATAAACGTCAATTGGCTGGCACAGGGGGGTAAGCACGGATGAATGACTAAGCAAGAACAGTGGTTGTTGCTGTAACTAGAATTTTAGCGAGAACAGATAGGATTCTTTCAGCGAAATCAACCTTAGTGGATGCATAATATAATAATGTGTTGTCTTCTAAGTTGATTTACTATTGAGCTTAACATCACTTAATATAATTCATGGTGGAACTCTATACATTTTCCTAGAATTTGTGACAACTTGGTTGTTGTGAATATTTGGAGTAATAATTTAACTGGTGAGATAGGAAATTCCCTTCATGTATACTCTAATATTCAGTATCTTGATCTGAGCGCTAACAAATTGAGTGTAGATTTAGGTTTTGAATTTGAGAAGATGAAAGAGCTTTGGGAATCGAAGAACAGATTAGGTAGTATAGTGTCACTCATGAAAAATTGCACTTTACAAACTCTGGACGCGTCGGAAAATGATTTAAGAGGATAATAACCTAGGGGAATTTCAAACTGCCAAAATTTACCTGTATTGACTTTGTAGGGTTACAGGGCCAATTCAACAATAGATTGGTTTATTTTCGAATCCCCAGGGGCTTTTGTTGGCTAACAAATCCTTAATTCTAGAGTCATTATTAAGCCTGAGAAAATTATCTTTCCCAGATCTAAGTATAAATAAATTTTATACTCCATATTAACATCCCCTAATTTTTTACCCATTTGATGAGCCACATAAATCGTTTCAACCACTCAGAAGAGGTATTTTTACCAGAGTTTTTGCAGTACCTCTGTTGTAGTTATAGGGATTCTGATTATATATACATATATGTTTGTGTGTATTTCTTCCTGCTTTTGAGTAGAGAGTTCTCAGTTTGTTTGTGATAGATTTAGAGTATTCACAGGAATATCTTGTATAGTTTACAGTTGAATGGAGGTTTGGTTTTGGGGGTAATGATTGATGCTTCGTACTAGGTACTTTATGTTATATTCTAACAAAATAAATTATACATAATATGTAGCAAGTATTTTTATTACTTTGTCCTTCACAGATTTGCAGTGGAAGATTAATATCCGGAAACGGCCACACGTGCAACGCACGTGGGCACAACTAGTAAGAGAGAAAATTAGGAAGAGGTTACGCATGTAGTTTATGTGGGTTTGACAGATTTGAGTTATGTTTGAGTTAGGGACACGTGTGAATGGTGTGAAAAGTTATAGACACGTGTGTGAATAGTGTAGAGAAGGTTTCTCTCTCTTAATGAGAAACCTTAAAGAATTGTCATGTGTTCTCAGCTATGATGTGGCACTCTAAAATTCTTCTCCAAATACAAATGAGTTATTATATAGAGAGAATAGATATATACGCTTAGATATTTGGTGAAAAAAAATACTATTTTACTAGCATCCAGCGCGCGATACGCGGACATAAATAGAACCCACAGAGAAATAATAATAAATCACCATGTAAAATTTGGTTAAGAAGAGAATTAATATAAAATAAATTTATATATTTGTCCAGACCTGGACTGGAATCCGAGCCCCGAAGACCCGAACGGATTCGGGTCTGGATCAATATTGTAGACCTGGACCGAACCCGAACCCGATGAAGACCCGATTACACGGATCTGTATATCTCTAAATTCGACCCGATTTCGACCCGTTGACAGTCCTACAGTGGTTCTTGTAACTTGTTGTTAAGTGGTCACCTAATGTAGCTATATAGCTACATTAGGTGACCACTTAACAACAAGTTACATGAACCACTATGATATATATTAACTATATTAATTCAAACTCAAATACATGTACTGTCACATTCATAGTACATGCACTTGTACACATAGATACCAATAAGACTAGTCTTGTTTTCTTGGAGAGATTTCTGGAATTCGTCTTCTGATATTTCAATGGTTAAAAGATTGTGTATAAAGTATGGAGAAAGCTAGGATTTAGAATCCACGTCATCAATAATAGTCTTCTTGATCGCACTAGCATAGGACATCTTTGGGGCTTCATATAACAAAATGACATTGTTAATCTTTTCTTTACCTTTATTAGGTTAGATGGGAGATGGTTTTTCAAACAGAGCAAAGAATCCAAGGGGAATCTATTGAGCACATTAAAGTTGGGGTATAAGTAGGTGTGTGCATCAAACCGAATGGTTTGCTTCCTAATAAACATATAATCCTTAGATATTAAAAATATAATGACAAAATCCTCTGGCTTCCTAAGAAAAATCATGCTTTGCTTGAATATATGCAAATCTGTTGATGCAATTGAATGGTTTGACGTGTTTAATTCCTGAAAATATGAAAGAAATGAATCATAAACAACACATAGAATAAATTATTACTGCATAATGCGGCAAAGAAGAAAAATTAAATAAATTGCACAAATATAATTTTATGTACATATAATTTTTTCCCAGTAATTTAAAACTTATTTTTTAGTGATACCTTTTTTAGTGACACCAATGTTTCATTCTTATTTGTAATGTTTATAAAATTCTTGTTCATAACACTACACATATAAGAGTATGCTATTGGAAGAATCAGATTAAAACTCTGGACGCCACATTTTTATTCCAAACCAACTACTAAAAATGACAATGAAGATCTAATTCCATCTTCCCCACAGCTTCCCAAGAGTTCCATATGCCCGGTAATATCTTTTGTTGACTACAAAAAACCTCTTTAGTATGTGTTAATTTAAATATATATTAACGAAAATAAATAAAACAAAATTGAATAAAATGTCCTTAACTGTATCGGGAAATTAAAAAAAATGTTGATTGAACCAAAATCGTTTCAAATCAATTCATTCAAAATTGAGAAAATAAAACCTTGGAAGACAAATCAAAACCATTTCAAAAATCCATATCCAAAAACTGAAAATCAATTAAAAACTAGCAGCAATCTCATAATATCTCTTAACGTTAACAATGAACCTTTCAAATTGCCATTAACGCAAGGCAAACCGAGAAATCAATGCCTAAAGCGCACGATGAATTAACAGTCGATTTAACACTTTAAACTATAGCCCCCAAAACCATCTTAATTTCTAACTAAATCAAACCAAATCCAACAATGGAAGTTTAACAGAAAATCCTTCACAACCTTCAGATCCCGAAAGCAACTAAAAAATTAATTATGAACCATTTTGAAACTATTTACGCAGAGGTGTCTACAAATGCTCTAAACATGCGGGTAATCAAAACAATCCGCTACCTTCGCTTTAAAAAATTTATTTCGTCAATCTTTATCTAAATGACATACAAAATAAACTATGCATTATTATGATGAAGAAAAAATAGGATTCAACAATCAATTACCAAACATATTAAAAAAATAAATCTTAAAACCCTAGGCGACGGATTACCTTAAAAATGTATAACTCCAATTTTGTGAAATTTTATGAGTCGTGTTATATTTGTAAAAAATAGGGGGCAAACCATAAAGGCCCAACTGTTGGTGGTCTGAGCAGGCCAACACGTTGCCCCAGTAAAATTCAGTGTATCATCGATAATTACAAAGGCTTATCACGTGAATAAATATGGACTCAACTGCTTACTTATATTCTCAGATGAGATAAATAGGAATCGCCAACGGAACAATAAGGAGATAAAAGAGTTCCTTGTACAACTCAACTACTTTTCACCATTATAAATACAACCCTCATCCCGGGGCAAAGGGACATATAATTTCGAACTTCTGAGAAATTAATAAAGAACTAAGAACTCCCTCCGTGGACGTAGGCAGTTGTCGAATCACGTAAAACCTTGTGTTGTGGCCATTTTCTTTATTTTTTTAATGTCTCTGCTTTCTGAAAATATTTAATTTTTCTATGAAAGATACCCAAAACAAAATAGTAACACACAGTATCTCATCACCCAGACAGTGCACCCCTCATTGGCGATATGCGAGCTGATGTAACCCCACTCGGAATTGGATCTGAGGTTCGTCAGGAATCTTAGATTTCTCCCGAAAGAGCAGCTCTTCGAGCAAAGCAATGAGCAACCTAGATCAGCACAGATCTCACGACTGGTCGACGCTTATGAAGCACAACTCCAACAGTAAGAGGAGGCAACTCGCCTCCAAAAAATGCACACCTCCAGCGACGATTGAAGAGGATGGAAAAAAGAACTCCATCGGGAGAACCGAAAATATCGTGGTCAGACTCCTAATCCTCAAGCGAGCAAAAGTCGTAGCCGATGAAAGAAAACTAGACGCGACCAGGACCATTCAGAGCGTGGAAGTCACCCGGTGAAACGAAATTAGGATGAAGAATGTCTTAGGCATGATATAAGGAGTTTAGTCCAGAAAGAGATGAACCAACATCCAGCACATCGTGGAGTGTAATACCCCGTACTTTTGTCTATATTTATTTTTGGGATTAATTAATTAAATGCGTATTAATTGGAAATTAATCCGGGTTATAAATACTAATGAGATGCGAATTGGTATTTGATTATGTGCATATATGATTATATATGTATTTGGTACTATGAAAATTTGTCGTGAGATTTATATACGGCATTTTAGAAATTTTGTTGAGACGCGTGGGACCGCCGCGTCACGGTATAATATTTTGTTAATAAAAGTGAATTTAAAATCTATAATCCGTATGGTCGTTTTGAGTGCGCCAACGCGTCCGGAAGGGTCGAGATAGTCAGAAATCACTAGCCGGGGGTATAGTTTGGGTCCCGGGGTATTTTTAGGCCATACCGGCAACTTAAAGGGTATTTTGGTAATTTTACATTTTGAGGAATTAAAAGTGACGAAAATTGGTTAATTAAATCTGATGTGGATATTGACCCACTAAGCCCATAACCAACCCATATTAACCCTTTAAGCTACGGAGGCTAACATTAGGTTTACAATCTTCCCCAAATCAAACCCTAGCCACCTTGAGCCACCATTGGAGAAGGATCTTAGAGAGAGAGGAAACTCTGCAGAATCTTCACCAAACCTACACCAAATCAGAAATCAAACCAAGGCAAGTGGTTTAATTATGTTTAATTTCAGCAAATGTTCTTTCCATGTTAGAAAATTCGGATTTATGGTTTGTTCTTGATAAATATGAAAACCCATGTAGTTTAGATCATAGAACTTGAGAAATTGTGAAGAGAATTGCATGTAGAATAGTTTGGAGACAATTAATCTGATATTAATACATGATTGGGTGAAAGAAAAACGAATTAAATTCTGGAAATTGATGTTGATATATATCTAGGGTTCATGTTCTTGATGATATTGGGGAAAAGTATAAGATCTTGGGATTTAATGATGTTTAGGATGCCTTATTGCCTTAAAAGACGTTAGTTTATGACCTAAGCATGTTTTAGTATGATTAGAGGACTTAAATCATTGTTAGAACGAACTTTGGAGAAGGATTGAAGTGATAAAAATGGTGAAAAACGAGATGGGAAAAATCTGGGCCGAAACTGGTAGCTCGTTAGAAGCAACGAGTTGACCAGTTGTTACTAACGAGAAGGGATCTCGTTCGATATCTCGTTCGAATGAAATATCGTTAGAAGGAACAGTTCGTTCGAACGAACTGGGATCTCGTTCGAATAGCCTCGTTCGAACGAGACTTCTAACGAGTTGACATAAGGATCTCGTTCGATCATCCTCGTTCGAACGAAACTTCTAACGAGTTGACAGTTTGGTCCTTTTAGAACTGTTTTGACTTTTGGAGTCCCGGAAACTGGTTCAAGGGTAGAGTTAGCATTCCTTTGATGATATAGTGATAGAATTGGGACTTTTGGGCAATTATGAGAAGTAAATTATATACGAGAGTTGTATTACATGGACGGTTTGGGATGAGACGTGAGTGTCTATTACGACGTGAGAAATTATAGCGCGTATAATCACAAATCGAATTAGTATAAATTATTATAATTATAGTTAGTACGAGAATGCGATACGTACTACGATTAAAATACGGTATTACTAAGATGTGTGTTTACTTAGTATTAGTATATGGATTGTGTGTATGACATACCTACCATACTTGCTATCACGGGAGGTTGCGTTCGCTTAGGACCCTCTAATCCTTGTGTGCCTACGGGGGGGATATAGACTGGTACCTCGATGAACATAGGTCATAGAAAGACTTATTGTGATATTAATAAGTCCGCTGATCATGGGAGCGTAGGTATGTGCGTGACCCATGTGATGGTGACTGTGTTCGCCTCCATTATTTGTGATGTTGTTATCGGTAAACTATTCCTGAGAGATTCGGAATATGTAATCCTTATGTACGTGATGTACCGGGATGGATAGCAGAGTATGTGTGCACTACAGCTTAGATTGCGGGGTGCTTGTATTGTATATTTATGATATGAATAATATACATTATATTAATGGGAATCCTCATGTTAATGTTGTAAAAATATTACGGTATTGTTTCGAGATATATAATGAGTTAACTGATAGTTATATCTATGGCATATTTAGTAACTGAGTTTACGTTAAACCTCTATTTAATTACGAGCGTTGTTATGTTAAATGGAACCGAGTAATATGGGTAGAACCTTTGGCAGTCTAGCTAGTTATGTTGTCAGTTAGCTAGTAGTATGGGTCGTTATAGATGGGTACTTACGTTAGGAGTGCACAGTTAGACGAGAGGTGAGAATATCATGCGAGTGTACGTCCTAACATGTACTTTGCATTTAATGTTTTAAATGTTTTTAAAGCACTTGCAGGTTTTTAAAATATAACTCCACATTCGGGCTCTGACCCGTTTGCTTTTCAAATCTCTTTTTCTTTGTAAAACCATTTTAGGTGCCCAGCCACAAGGACACCAAGCATAGGATACTCATTCAGGTGACGAGCTGTAGCTGCTTGTGGAAGCTACAGGGATTTGCATGTAGACGCTTCTATCTCTTGGATTCCAGAGTCACCATCTATCAGTTGTAGGGCATGTTGCCCATTTCTTTAGAGACATCTTTTATATTTCAGTTTTCAGACTTTAGCATGTTTTATTTCAGTTTCGGTTATTCATTTCAGTTATGGGATTGTAGTGAGGAGTTTTCCTCCAGACTTTATTTACTCTATTGTGATGGTTATTCGTTTTACTTCAGTATGGTGAATGGTGTTATTTATTTCTTCATTACACTTGTTGCATGTTAATCAGACTTAAATTAAAATTTGGCAACTTGCTTTTTAAATACTAGGTGGTTAGAAATAATAAAATGTTTTCAACAGTGATGCTATTAACTGAGCCAACTTGGCATTTTGAATTAATTTTATAAAGGAGTAGCTACCCGGTATTTAATTAGTCGGGGTGTCACAGGTGGTATCAGAGCATCAGGTTCTAGTGTCCTTTAGGATCTGTACGGCTATTATGTTTCCGCTACGTTTTCTTTGATATAGAGCCCTATATTTTAGGACTGTTGTACTCTTTTTGTGTATGCTTCGTTCTTCAGCTAGTATTAAGTTTATAACCGTGAACTTATAAACTTTGTTCTTATTTCAGATGCCTCCACGACGTGCACGACGAGTTCCCAGGAATGCAATGCCCGAACCCCAGCCCGCTCCAGTTCAGGGCATGATGAACGCCGCTGAGGTTGCTGCTATAGTAGCCCAAGCGGTAAATGTCGCGATTGCCGTGATTCAGCAGGCACCGCCTCAGGCGCCGGTTGCCGCGCCAGCACAGGTTAATGCATTCCCGTCTGCTTGGGAGCGTGTACGAGAGGCTTTTCAGAAAGCGCATCCACCAGAGTTTGCAGGTAGCTCAGACGTGGTAGTCTCGAGCCAATGGAGGAAGGACATACAGAGGCATTTGAGGATGCATGAGTGCACTGATGTTCAGAAACAGGTGCTAGCTACTTTCAAGCTAGTGGGATTTGCACTACAGTGGTGGGAGTCTATTACCACCGCGGAGGAGAGGGATACCCTCACGATTCAGGAGTTCTGGGTGCGGTTCGACCGCAAGTACTTTCCGTCCGCAGTTCATACAGAGATGAGGAGGAAGCTGATGAGTTTGAAGCAGGAGGGCAAGACAGTGGCCGAGTATGAGGCCGAGTTCACTAACCTGTTGAATATCGTTCCAGACGAGATTCCAACAGAGAAGAAGAAGATAGAGAAGTTCACCGACGGGTTGAATTGGAGGATCCGTCAGCATCTGCTAGGGAACCTATCGTTGGCCACGTATTCTGATGTGGTTAACGCTGCATTATTGCACTGCCAGGACCACCGTTTTCATATGGCCGAGGGCAAGCGGTCGGGGGAGTCTAGCCATCAGGGCAGGACTGGAGGACATGGTGCCAACGGGGCACAAACCGGTCAGGGGCAGAGACAGAATGAGCAGGGTACCCAGCAGGGGGATAATAAGAGGTTCCGGTCAGGGAACTACAGGCAGGGTCAGGAAGGTTCCCGTCAGGGCCCAAACGGCCATCAGGGCCAGCAGGGGCAGAATGGGCAGCAGTTCCATCAGGCCCAAGGGAGGAACGGTAACGGCCACCAGGGCCGGGGACAGCAGGGGCAGAGGGGAGGGAACTTCCCAGGGAAGTGCTTTACTTGTGGCAAGACTGTCCATAAGAAGCAGGATTGTCCTGATAGGGGCAGGGCCCCACAGTAGCAGCAGCAGGGTGCTCGCCAGGAGCCACAGAGACCTATGTTTCCCGCCGCTCTTCCTGCACCGCCACAGATGGCAGCTTTGCCACCCATTCCAGCAGTCCCAGTTCAGCAGGGGCAGCTACAGTATGGACGTGTCTACAACGTTCACCAGGCTGCAGTTCCACAGGCACCGCCCGCGATCGAGGGTACGTTTCCTATCCATGGCACTATGGGTCGGGTGTTATTTGATACGGGTGCTACACACTGTTTTATAGCTACACACTTCGCGAAAGCTTTAGGATTGTTAGCTACGGCAGAGAGCACAGTGACGTGTGTCGACTCACCATTAGGGAGTGGGTCACTTATTTTCTTTATATGCCGGGGAGTGGGGGTAGAGGTTGGTGGTTTGGTATTACCTGCGGACATGTTAGTGTTAGACATGCATGTTCACGATGTGATCATCGGTATGGATTGGCTCGTAGCATATAGGGCCATGATTGATTGCTTCAGCCGGAGCATTGTTTTTGCCATTCCGGGGCAAGAGATGTTTATAGTGGCGATGCCTCGCCCAGAGGGAGGATCGACCGCTCATCTGTATTACATTGAGGAGGATACCTCTAAGGAGGTTGTGATTCCTTTAGATTCGATCCCGGTTGTCAGGGAGTATTCAGATGTGTTTCAGGAGATACCAGGCTTACCACCCAGTCGAGAGATAGACTTCGTTATAGATTTGCTACCGGGTACGAGACCTATAGCACGCACACCGTACCGTATGGCTCCAGCTGAGATGAGAGAGCTACGGGATCAGATAGAGCAGCTGTTAGGACAGGGCTTTATTCGTAGGAGTACCTCACCTAGGGGCGCTCCGGTTTTGTTTGTGAAGAAGAGGGATGGTTCACTGAGATTGTGTGTGGACTACCGAGAATTGAATAAGGTCACGATACGGAATAAGTATCCGTTGCCTCGAATCGATGACTTATTCGACCAGTTGAGAGGAGCTTCTTTCTTCTCGAAGATTGACTTGAGGTCAGGATACCATCAGTTGCGTATCAGGGAGGAGGATGTCTCGAAGACTGCGTTCTTGTCGAGATATGGTTCTTACGAGTTTCGGGTTATGCCTTTCGGCTTGACCAACGCTCCAGCAGTGTTTATGGACTTGATGAACAGAGTGTTCAGGGATTTCCTAGATCAGTTTGTCATTGTCTTCATCGATGACATTCTGGTTTACTCTCAGACAGAGGAGGAGCACGCCGAGCATTTGAGGCAGGTTTTGCAGACACTTCGTCAGAACGAGTTGTAAGCAAAATACGAGAAGTGCGGGTTTTGGCTGAAGGAAGTCCAGTTCTTGGGTCACATTATTTCCGACCAGGGAATATCTGTTGATCCGGGAAAGGTATCAGCGGTGAGGGAGTGGGGACAGCCCACGACACCAATGGAGATTCGTAGTTTCTTGGGCTTAGCAGGATACTACAGGAGATTTATTCGGGGTTTCTCAGAGATAGCAGGTCCTTTGACGCATCTTACTCGTAAGGGTGTGGCATACATCTGGAGTGATGCCTGTCAGTTGGCATTCGATGAATTGAAGGACAAATTGACCTCAGCACCTGTGTTAGCATTGTCGAGACCGGGAGTTGAGTATTTGGTTTACACCGATGCGTCTTTGCAAGGACTGGGAGGTGTATTGCAGCAGGAGAGACAGGCCATAGCTTATGCTTCCCGTAAGCTTAAGCCTCATGAGAAAAATTACCCCACGCATGATTTGGAGTTGGCAGCAGTGGTATTTGCCTTACGGATTTGGAGGCACTATCTTTTGGGGGAGAAGTTTCAGCTGTTCACGGACCACAAGTCACTACAGTACCTGTTCACGCAGAAGGAATTGAATATGCGGCAGCGTAGGTGGCTTGAATTTGTGAAGGACTACCAGTTCGACATCCAGTACCACCCGGGTAAGGCTAACGTGGTAGCAGACGCGTTGAGCCGTAGGCCAGTAGATGAGGTGGCAGAGGTGTGGAAGGCTAAGTGGAAGGAATTGGGACACCAGGATGCAGTAGCCCGATCTTTCATGTCTGTGATGACCGTTACACCGCAGATTGTCACAAAGGTAGTATGGGCACAGGCTAATGACTCGTTCTGTCAGGAGCAGATAGTTCGATTGCTAGCAGAGGGAGCCGAATCCTATACCGTTAGCTCAGACGGGGGATTACGCTTCAATGGGAGATTGGTAGTTCCGGAAGGAGAGGAGTTGCGGCACGATGTGATGGCAGAGTCGCACGGCTCACGGTTCGCGGTACATCCCGGAGGGGACAAAATGTACCAAGACATGAGACGACAGTATTGGTGGAGCGGTATGAAGAGAGATATCGCTGAGTTTGTCTCGAAATGCGCCATTTGTCAGCTTGTAAAAGTGGATCATCAGAGACCAGCAGGATTACTTCAGCCATTGGAGGTTTCGGTGTGGATGTGGGAGAGCATATCCATGGATTTTATCACGGGGTTGCCTACGTCGCAGAGGGGTCACGACTCCGTTTGGGTAATTATGGACAGGTTGTCCAAGGTCGCTCACTTCTTACCCGTAAGGACTGATTACACTTCGGGACAGTATGCCCAGCTCTTCATTTCAGAGATTGTGAGACTTCACGGTGTGCCCCTAAATATCGTGTCTGACAGAGACAAGATATTTGTTTCGAGGTTTTGGGAGAGTTTCCAGGAGGCCATGGGCACGGAATTGCGGTTGAGTACGGCTTATCATCCGCAGACCGATGGGCAGACAGAGCGCACCAATCAGATGTTGGAGGACATGCTACGCATGTGCATTATTGACTTCGGGGGTGGATGGGAGCAGTACCTTCCACTGGTGGAGTTTGCTTACAACAACTCCTATCAGTTTACTATTGGCATGGCTCCGTTTGAGGCATTGTACGGTAGGCCTTGTCGTTCCCCAGCATGTTGGTTAGAAGTGGGAGACAACAAACTACTTGGGCCGGAAGTGATTCAGGATACTTCGGCAAGGATTGAGTTGATTCGGAGTCGCATTCGGGTAGCTCAAGACAGGCAGAAGAGTTATGCTGATGCGAAGAGGTTTTTCAGGGAGTTCCAAGTGGGGGACCAGGTTTTGCTCAGGTTATCTCCGATGAAGGGGATTATGCGATTCGGGAAGAAGGGGAAGTTGGCACCGAGGTATGTGGGGCCGTTTCCTATTATTGAGCGGATCGGACCGGTTGCGTATAGACTTGGACTACCGGAGCACTTGCATCGGATTCACGACGTGTTCCATATTTCCTCGCTGAGGAAATACCTTAGAGATAATTTGGCTCATTCTCACATTGCTGTGGAGGACATCGATCTCCAGCCGGATAGCTCCTACGAGGAGGGGCCAATTGCTATTTTGGACCGAAGCGAGAGGAAACTGCGGTCAAAGATAGTCCCGTTAGTGCGTGTTCAGTGGCGCCATCACAATGTCGAGGAGTCCACATGGGAGCGCGAGGATGAGATGCACGGACGTTATCCAGAGTTATTTTTAGCAGGTACTTTCTAGTTTCGAATTTCGGGACGAAATTCAGTTATTAGGGGGGAAGTATGTAATACCCCGTACTTTTGTCTATATTTATTTTTGGGATTAATTAATTAAATGCGTATTAATTAGAAATTAATCCGGGTTATAAATACTAATGAGATGCGAATTGGTATTTGATTATGTGCATATATGATTATATATGTATTTGGTACTATGAAAATTTGTCGTGAGATTTATATACGGCATTTTAGAAATTTTGTTGAGACGCGTGGGACCGCCGCGTCACGGTATAATATTTTGTTAATAAAAGTGAATTTAAAATCTATAATCCGTATGGTCGTTTTGAGTACGCCAACGCGTCCGTAAGGGTCGAGATAGTCAGAAATCACTAGCCGGGGGGGGGGTATAGTTTGGGTCCCGGGGTATTTTTAGGCCATACCGGCAACTTAAAGGGTATTTTGGTAATTTTACATTTTGAGGAATTAAAAGTGACGAAAATTGGTTAATTAAATCTGATGTGGATATTGACCCACTAAGCCCATAACCAACCCATATTAACCCTTTAAGCTACGGAGGCTAACATTAGGTTTACAATCTTCCCCAAATCAAACCCTAGCCACCTTGAGCCACCATTGGAGAAGGAACTTAGAGAGAGAGGAAACTCTGCAGAATCTTCACCAAACCTACACCAAATCAGAAATCAAACCAAGGCAAGTGGTTTAATTATGTTTAATTTCAGCAAATGTTCTTTCCATGTTAGAAAATTCGGATTTATGGTTTGTTCTTGATAAATATGAAAACCCATGTAGTTTAGATCATAGAACTTGAGAAATTGTGAAGAGAATTGCATGTAGAATAGTTTGGAGACAATTAATCTGATGTTAATACATGATTGGGTGAAAGAAAAACGAATTAAATTCTGGAAATTGATGTTGATATATATCTAGGGTTCATGTTCTTGATGATATTGGGGAAAAGTATAAAATCTTGGGATTTAATGATGTTTAGGATGCCTTATTGCCTTAAAAGACGTTAGTTTATGACCTAAGCATGTTTTAGTATGATTAGAGGACTTAAATCATTGTTAGAACGAACTTTGGAGAAGGATTGAAGTGATAAAAATGGTGAAAAACGAGATGGAAAAAATTTGGGCCGAAACTGGTAGCTCGTTAGAAGCAGCCCCCAGGTCGTTCGAACGAACTCGTTCGAACGAGCTTCTAACGAGTTGACCAGTTGTTACTAACGAGAAGGGATCTCGTTCGATATCTCGTTCGAACGAAATATCGTTAGAAGGAACAGTTCGTTCGAACGAACTGGGATCTCGTTCGAACAACCTCGTTCGAACGAGACTTCTAACGAGTTGACATAAGGATCTCGTTCGATCATCCTCGTTCGAATGAAACTTCTAACGAGTTGACAGTTTGGTCCTTTTAGAACTGTTTTGACTTTTGGAGTCCCGGAAACTGGTTCAAGGGTAGAGTTAGCATTCCTTTGATGATATAGTGATAGAATTGGGACTTTTGGGCAATTATGAGAAGTAAATTATATACGAGAGTTGTATTACATGGACGGTTTGGGATGAGACGTGAGTGTCTATTACGACGTGAGAAATTATAGCGCGTATAATCACAAATCGGATTAGTATAAATTATTATAATTATAGTTAGTACGAGAATGCGATACGTACTACGATTAAAATACGGTATTACTAAGATGTGTGTTTACTTAGTATTAGTATATGGATTGTGTGTATGACATACCTACCATACTTGCTATCACGGGAGGTTGCGTTCTCTTAGGACCCTCTAATCCTTGTGTGCCTACGGGGGGGATATAGACTGGTACCTCGATGAACATAGGTCATAGAAAGACTTATTGTGATATTAATAAGTCCGCTGATCATGGGAGCGTAGGTATGTGCGTGACCCATGTGATGGTGACTGTGTTCGCCTCCATTATTTGTGATGTTGTTATCGGTAAACTATTCCTGAGAGATTCGGAATATGTAATCCTTATGTACGTGATGTACCGGGATGGATAGCAGAGTATGTGTGCACTACAGCTTAGATTGCGGGGTGCTTGTATTGTATATTTATGATATGAATAATATACATTATATTAATGGGAATCCTCATGTTAATGTTGTAAAAATATTACGGTATTGTTTCGAGATATATAATGAGTTAACTGATAGTTATATCTATGGCATATTTAGTAACTGAGTTTACGTTAAACCTCTATTTAATTACGAGCGTTGTTATGTTAAATGGAACCGAGTAATATGGGTAGAACCTTTGGCAGTCTAGCTAGTTATGTTGTCAGTTAGCTAGTAGTATGGGTCGTTATAGATGGGTACTTACGTTAGGAGTGCACAGTTAGACGAGAGGTGAGAATATCATGCGAGTGTACGTCCTAACATGTACTTTGCATTTAATGTTTTAAATGTTTTTAAAGCACTTGCAGGTTTTTAAAATATAACTCCACATTCGGGCTCTGACCCGTTTGCTTTTCAAATCTCTTTTTCTTTGTAAAACCATTTTAGGTGCCCAGCCACAAGGACACCAAGCATAGGATACTCATTCAGGTGACGAGCTGTAGCTGCTTGTGGAAGCTACAGGGATTTGCATGTAGACGCTTCTATCTCTTGGATTCCAGAGTCACCATCTATCAGTTGTAGGGCATGTTGCCCATTTCTTTAGAGACATCTTTTATATTTCAGTTTTCAGACTTTAGCATGTTTTATTTCAGTTTCGGTTATTCATTTCAGTTATGGGATTGTAGTGAGGAGTTTTCCTCCAGACTTTATTTACTCTATTGTGATGGTTATTCGTTTTACTTCAGTATGGTGAATGGTGTTATTTATTTCTTCATTACACTTGTTGCATGTTAATCAGACTTAAATTAAAATTTGGCAACTTGCTTTTTAAATACTAGGTGGTTAGAAATAATAAAATGTTTTCAACAGTGATGCTATTAACTGAGCCAACTTGGCATTTTGAATTAATTTTATAAAGGAGTAGCTACCCGGTATTTAATTAGTCGGGGTGTCACGTGGAGTTAGATCCATAAAAGAGCTAGCACGAAGGGCCCTTATCACGTAGATAAAATACTTTTTCTCAAGGGCAATTGAGGAGGAGGAACCCTTGAAGAAATTCACATCCCAAGATTTAAGATATACGATGGGAAGAAAAACTCCATAGATCATGTTCACCAGTATAGGCAAGCGATTACTTTGTGGAATCACAATGATGCTCTTATATACCGTATTTTTCCATCCAGTCTAAGAGATGTCGCCTAGAAGTGGTTTGAGAGGCTGCCCCATAGATTTGTTAAGATCTTAAAGTCCTTCATCAAAGTCTTCACATCTCGCTTCATAACTAGCAGCTACAATCCGAAGAGAATGGATTCTCTAATCACTATGAGGAAAAATCCATAGGAGACTTTACAGGAGTATGTAACACACGCCCCCATGACTTTGATCGTACTCATGTGATTTGATGACTTAGTATGACCAATTGAGCTATGGTCTTGTTAAGGTGGATCATAAGCCAAATTTAGGTAACGTAGAGGCCTCGACGCAATTGAATTGGATTTTTATGGCCTAAAGTTAATATTGATGGATTCTTGAAGTCACTCAAATGAGGTGTAGGCATCGTTCAAACAACCTTTTAATGACTCATAAATTCTCAATTTCCCTCGCTCTCTGGAATCTTTGTCCACCTTCGAACAAGGCACACAGTCGTTCGAACGAAAGGGTGTTTCCCATTCGAACGAGGTACGTCTCACATCACTTTTAACCCTATAATTTTGCCTTGTTAGATATCTCGTACGAACGAAAGGGGATCTCATTCGAACGAGGCCCAATGTCATTCGAACGATCGAGAAAATTTTAGAAAAATCTGCACATTTTTATGTGTTGTCACCACATGATCCTCGAATTGCATGACGTGTAGAGCTCTTAACGGCTCAGATCAAAGCGTGGGATAAAGGCTTGATGGACCATTAGATAAAGGGTTTAGTTTGGGGGCATTTGTGAGATTTAACCCTTAGGGTTTAGGGGTATTTAAATGATGTTTTGGTTCATTTAACCCATTCCAATCAGATTTGGTCTGGAGCACTTCCTCTACTAACCACCACACATCACCCTAACACTACCACCCCTCCACCCAAAACCATCAAGGATTAACCATCTTCTTCCATATTTAAGCTTATAAAAACCCAAATACAACACACGTTTAAGCAAGATGGGCTTGTATGGAGATGTTGTTGGGGATTTTTGAAGAAGAAGAAAGTATGGAGTTTGAAGGGGGGGTATTAAAACACTCAAGGAGACAAGCTTGTGAAGCTAGGCAATCTCTTTAAGGTCGCCTTATGAGGTGGAAGGTTGCCATCGTTTCGTATACTCCATCCATTATTGTTAAAGCTTCCTTTGAGGTGGGAAACTCTACTCTTAGCTTATGAACTCTATTTTCTATAGTATTGGTCTTTTAGTTAGAGTTTGCAAGAGTATAATGCATATATGATTTAAGAAGGTTATTTCTTATGTTTGTGTGTAAATGATTTATAAATGATTTCAAATTTTTTGGGAAAATGATATATTTTAAGAAATCTTGGTATTTAAACATTTTATGGAATAAACTATGGAAATAATATTTATTGAGTAAATGTCTAAATAATTTCTTGTAAAAATTGAGATTTTATAAAATTAGACATTTATCCTAGTTTTGGAGGAACAAAAATGTCTTTGGTCTTTAAAAGTATGTTTATGCAATTTTTATGAAATTTCTAGAACAAATCATATGTAAAACTCATTCTTATGGATTTCTATACATAAAATCCACCTTATCATATATATAAACTTATAGTATTTTGATGACGAGCATATAAAAAAGTTTAATGAAGGTTTTATTGGGTTTAAATATTGTATATGAAATGAAGAAAATAATCATTTCAGCCTTCAAAGTGTTTTAAAAATGGAGAAAATGTGGTAAGTGGAGGTTTCAAGACTACATGTGAAAATAAAGAGAAATAGTATTTTCTTGTAACGTAGTCTCTAAAATGCCAAAAGGTTTTCTTAATAAAGAAAGTGACAGAGTAACGATATTTTCAACTTGAAAAGTATGTAACTCCAAAGTGTTAATGAGTTAAAAACATTTGAGGAGTTAGTACGTGTGACTTAATGATGTTTATTGTGAAATAACACTTATGAAATTTGAGGAAAAGACAAGTCTGAAAACAAATGGGTAAAATAGTAATTTTACATAAAATGGAACATTTTTATGAAATAAAAATGTTGAAAAGGGTGTCACATAAAATGGTCCTAAAAGAAAGTATTTTGGGTATAAGTCAACATTAACGTGTAAAGGACGTGAAATGGTGATTCTCAAAGTGTAACACAAAGTGGGGTGAAATCCCCGAATTTGGCTTCGGCCGGTAAAAGTGGAATAATATAGACATTTGATAAATATTAAAACTGAAAACGTGTGATAATTGATTAACCTCGCAACTTTCTAATATAGCACACTTATTTAATTTCAGCCCCTAATCATGCATCTAAATCAACCCATCAAATATAAAGCATGCGACACAAAATATGCTGAGACACAGAATTCAGGAAAAAAACCCTTTCGGGTAAAACCTTTATTTCACTATGAATATACAAGCCGCAACTTACAATTACATAGAGAAATCTGCAATGGATTAACGCGCAGCCAACCCACAAAGACACGCAGTCTTGAACTCAGCAAGAGAATACACGCAGCACCCTCCAAGGACTCGCAGCCCAATCAACAAAGGTAGAACCTCAGCTCTCCTCAATGACACGCAGCCATAAAACTTTGTAGAGACTCCCTCAGCAATGACACGCAGCCCTCGGTTGCAAAGATCTCTCCACAAAGATGAACAACAACAAAGTTTGTGTTCTAGGGTTCCAAAAGATTCACAAAAGTAATTGGGATTTTTGGTGTGAATCAAAAAGAGTCTTGGGACTCAAAAAGGTGAAGACTTAGAGTATTTAGGACTCTGAAAATCGTCTTGAAAAGTCTTGAAAAATAACTCCCCGAAGTTGGCTTTAAATAGGAAAACTTTGAGCCTAAAAAATCTGCAGCGAATCTGGCCGAATTTATCCCAGGCGGACCGGTCCGGCTTGGAGGCGGATCGGTCCGACCTCGGATCGGTTCTTTTAAATTTTGGCTTCTTCGGTTCGCAATCGGTCCGGGGTATACTGGCTTTCAGCAGGCGGACCGGTCCGGTTGAGGGGCGGACCGGTTCGGTGGCGGATCGGTCCGGTATAGAGGCGGACCGGTCCGGCTTTCCCAGAAAAATAAAAAACTTTTAAAAGCCTCATTTTGCTTGAAAAAACTTACTTCTAATTTTTATAAAAAACATTTTATAAAAATTTCCCAATACTAAATATGAACTTTAAGGAACTTAAAAACAAAATTTTACCAAGTTCATTCTCGCAGAGGCTATGATGTTGAAGACACTTTGATATTCGGATCCGTTGATGTAGATGCGATCTTGAATTTCTTCAACGGTGTAACGGCGTATGACATACATATTGATAATGGACAAAAATATCCTTACAAAAACACATTAATATAAGACTCGGATAAGACCGAAAAAAAATTAAGAAGGGCCTGAAGCCATAGGATGAAAGACCCCAAAACACTGGCTAGGGCATATGGTAGCGTAGCCAGCAAAGTAAAGCCCGTTAAAGTACCCGGTTATTTGGAGGATTTCGAGAAAAGAGAATGAAAAGTGAAACATGTCAAGAAATGGGTTATGTAGCGAATATAAAAAAAGGCAACCTAACTTGAATAAACTTAATATATATTGCAGTTGTAAGACAATATGGACAAGTAATACAAGTAATTGATTAATGTCCATAAAGTAAATGGAATGGTAAAGTGAAGTGATTAAACAGGAAATTAAGCAACCTAAAAGAGGTTTAACCCATAAGTAACGCAAGAGTGTGTTTATTAAAGGTTTTGAATGAAAAATAAGTATTTTCTAGCACGGTGCTTACGTGGGTTGAAGGGTGATTTTCAAGGAAAATGCTAAGGTAAATTTGGTATGTGTAAAAGGGTAATTTCGAAGAAAGAAGTGCCTTTCCTTAAATAAAAAGATATTTGTTTAAAGTATTTAACCGAGTGTATTAAATCAAGGAATAAATGTCAAGTTAAGTAAAAAGGGGCTCTTTTATAGGATGAATTAATCGGAGTATGTACCGTTTGGAATAAAACGGTTTCATGCATTAATGTATGTACATGTATATGTGTATGTATAAATAAGACAATTGCATGTGCACGTAGGTATAACGTGTTAGAGTCTCTTTTCTACCGTTCGATTCTATATTACATTATTGTATTTTTCCACTGGCCATTCGGCTCATTCTCCCCTCTTTGTGACGACAGATTGTGTGCGGTTCTGTATGTTGAGAGCGTTATACATGTAAGTATTTCTCTATTTTACATTAGTAGCTTTGTATGCTTGGATTTCGGAGACGTTTTCCATGGGTCCCTCACATAGCTTGAATTAAATTTGAATTGCATACTAAACAAGTAAAATGTTAATTAAACAAAACTGGACTAGCAACATTCTTTAGGTTGTCTCTTCGCTTTTCACACCTAATGTTTTGGTCCGACCGGGTTGACTATGGGTAACCCACAAATTCGGATCGGAGCGTTAGAAATTATATCAGAGCTCTATATTCAAGGTTCCTTTTCGAAGTGATGTGGTGAGGTCGATAATGGATCTTTCGTCGTCGGTGTTGGTTTTGGGCTGATCATGCTAGATATGTGACGATTTTGATTTGTGTTCTCTACGATAGAGTCAATGAGATTAGCATGACGTGTAATGTGTGGTCAAGTAGCAGGTGGCCAAGTTAGTTACCATTAATAACTTCAGTGTTTCTAATTTAGACATGTTAGTCAATTACGGGTGTCCATATAGGCCATTAGTGGTGACATCGCATTCTCTAGTGTGAGGTGCCTTGATGTTAACCTTTGATGATGTGAGAGGCATTGTAAGATGTTAATAAAGGTGTATAACTTCCATTGAATTAGAGACATGAGTCATTTAAGGTCAACTATGGAGGATAGGTGACTAGAGTGTCATGTCTAAGCGATATTGATTTTATGATAATGACGTATTAAGTACATTGATTAGGCACTTACGAGTAGTTAATAATGATGACGTGATTAAGCGAACTTGATCCTTAGGATAGTGTCATGTCTCAAATATTTGGCAATTCGATCGGCATGTAGACCTATGTCGGACATTACTTGAGGATGTGTACTCGGACGTAGTTTATAAGGTACTATCATTGTAAGTAGGCGCCTCAGTAATTGTCGATTGAAAGTTGTATTTATTAAACCATGATGAGAGTTACTAGCCATTGGTGGTAAGTATGTTACTTGTGTAATAATGATGTGTTGAAGTGACGTAGGAGTGAACCCTAAATAGTCTTTCATAACATGGTTTTAGAGAATATAATGTAACCTTTGACGAATAGAATCCTCAGTGACGTTGGTAGAGTGGACTTAGAGGCTTATAGGTTGGTACGACGTCCATATCTTGCTAGAATTTTTGGTAGTGTCAGTTTGTGGTTTGATACATGGTTTATGGAATCAACCGCTTAAAAGAAGGTTTCAGACCTTTATTGTATCTCGAAAAGAGAGTCATGGGTTATACATATGCCAGAGTTTCAAACAAAGGGGAAATAAGACTCTTATCTAAATGTCGTGGCCCGTTCTAGCAGCTTAAGTGATGACAAAATGGGAGGCAATTTCAGTGTGGGTATGATTTAAGGAAGTCCTTGGAGTAACCTTGGAACTGATTGAGTGTGGCGTCAATGAGGAATAAAATTCGACTTGTTATGACGCCTTGAGATATTCAATGGCTAAAGTGCACCAGGTGGGGAGACTTGTAAGCTAGTATCTTTGTGAGTACCTAATAGCCATGATGCGAATATTAGGAAATCGGTGGGCATACCAACAATAAGAGGATCATAGTTGATGAAATCTCATCAGGTTTTTGATAACTTTTACTTTGGGGTGTTCTTGGTATCCTTAAGGAACCAGTCAAATTTGATGTTATAAAGTGCTAGTGTTCTAATGATGGTCGTCTTAAGGGTCATGTGATGATCCTAAGTTATTGGTCAAATTTTAAGGAATCGAATCATGTAGTCCTTGGTGAGGTCATCCAATTTGATATCAATAGTTGGTGCCACCTCCAAAGGTAAATTGGAGAGTTATGTTATGATTGGGCATGGTGCTCGTTTGTCCTAAGATGACTAGTATAGGAAGTGGAGTACTCAATTTTGATGGGTGATAGAAAATACATTTAGACTTAAATTGATGTTATCATGTTATAGATTTGAAAATAGCACCCCTTATGGGATATTAAGTATGATTAGAGTATCGACATGTGTCGATAATATAAGTTAGAACAACCCTAGAAGGGAAGGGATTAGTTCTTAGCATGTCTTTTCGAACTGATGCAAGTTAGGAGGTGTAGCTCGGTATAGTACTTGTTATCCTTAGAGTGATGATGACGACTGGTGTAACCGTCACGTAGATTCAGTTTGTGTATAATTTGGGGATTTGTGCGATGACGACCTTATGATGATTAGTGGTTGTAACGAGGTAAGTGTTTCACCAAATCGGACATTGCCTAAGGAGATGTTAGTATACAATAATCGTGCGATAAAGCAGATAGTAACCTAGGTGTGTTAGGTTGGCCATGACGTCACGTTGACTAGAGGGATGGATAAAGTCAGCGCTGACAAAGGGGTTTACCACTTATCAGTTGGGACGATTCTTATTGACCGAATATAAATGGGGGAGATATTAATCCTAAGGAGGTAAGCCCAACTTGGACTTTTCTAAGGAAAATAGGTTCGTATGTTGATTTCGTCTCGTGGGGATAAATGGCTCATGATCCGATTCGTCACGGTTCATGACTCAAGCCAGGGTGTATGGTTAGGATAGGATCCAATGAGGATGTCTGAGAGGAGTCATAAACTTTAAAGCGTGTGGCGTAGGTTCGCCTTTCATAAACCATAGTCCGTTGCATGCTAGTAGGATTCTCTCGAAATGATTATTTTTTCTTCGTACTCATTGTGTTCCTTCGATTTTGGTAGATGAGGATTGTGTTCCCTTGGTTGTGGTAGTCGAGGATTATATCATGTTGTGGTAAGTATAGTGCGGTTCATGGTCAAAGCAACCCTATAACTAAGTGTGCCCTTGTCTAAAGTATCCTTTTGTATTGCACAAAGTTTTATATATATGTGGTCGCGCATTTGGCCACATGGTTTGCTCATTCCCCAAGATCAATGACCTTATGGATTGACCGATGTGGTAATTAGCAACTCTGATTGTAAAAGCATAATGATAATTCGAGGACATTGCATAGTATTAGAACTTAAGGAAACATAGCACGAAGTGTTATTTTGCCATGGTGAGTTGATTGGTGTGGTACCCAGGTGAGTGTTCCATAGTGGTACTTGTAAGGACATTTTTGTCCATTATCAATAGGTATGTCGTACATCGTTACACCGTTGAAGAAATTCAAGATCGCATCTACATCAACGGATCTGAATATCAAAGCGTCTTCAACATCATAACCTCTGCGAGAATGAACTTGGTAAAGTTTTGTTTTTAAGTCCCTTAAAGTTTCATACTTAGTATTGGGAAATTTTTTATGAATTGTTTTTTATAAAAATAAAAAGTAAGTTTTTTCAAGCAAAAAGAGGCTTTTAAAAGATTTTTTATTTTCTGGTAAATCGGACCGGTCCGCCTATATACCGGACCGATCCGCTGTGCATAGAACCAGTATACCCCGGATCGCAGGCAAACAGAAGAAGCCCATTTTAAAATCGAACCGATCCGAGGTCGGACCGATCTGCCTCCAAAATGGACCGATCCGCCTTGGATAATTTCGAACAGATCCGTGAGTGTTTTACCCACCAACCCAAAATTTCCTATATATATACCTATTTCGGTGGTGTATTTCTTAAGTCTTTGAGAAAACGTTTCTAAGAGTTCAAACACAACAAGACTTCGATTTTTGATGTGCCAAACATTTTTTTAATTCACACACAAAAATCCCAATTACTTTTGTGAATCTTTTGAAACCCTAGAATACAAGCTTTGCTATTGTTCAACCTTTGTGGGGAGATCTTTGCAACCGAGGGCTGCGTGTCATTGCTGAGGGAGTCTCTACAAAGTGTTATGATTGCGTGTCATTAAGGAGAGTTGCGGTGCTTCCTTTGTTGATTGGGCTGCGAGTCCTTCGAGGGTGCTGCGTGTATTCTCTTGCTGAGTTCAAGACTACGTGTCTTTGTTGGTTGGCTGCGCGTTGATCCACTGTAGATTTCTCTATGTAATTGTAAGTTGCGATTTATATATTCATAGTGAAATAAAGATTTTACTCGAAATGTTTTTTTTCCTAAAATCTGTGTCTCAGCATATTTTTGTGTCACATGCTTTATTTATTTATGGGTTGACACACGCACCTTAGATGAATGTTTAGGGAATCTAATTAAATAAGGGGTACTTGGAAACTTGCGAATTTAATTTAAATCAATTATCACATAATCGCACTTTTCAGTACTCCTAAAGTGAACCCTAGGCTCATAGAAGGGTCCTATGGAAAGGTATTAGTCGGATGCATTATTTGGGAGTTAGTTGGCATATTGCCCCTCAATGTAAGAGACTATCAATGCGAGGTTATTATCGATTTTAAGGGAACTTGTGTCGTCAGGGTGACCCAAGAATTCGAGGAGACTCAGGGTTTGTAGTCCTCAGGATTTAAATAATTTACATTGATGAATAGGATGTTAGTTATACTTCGGTTTGCACTTGGGTGACTGTCGATCACTTGGGAGTATTACTCCGATATATGTGTTGATATTCCTTGGGTATTAGCGATGAAACCTTGGGATTTGATTGAGTATGGTCGTAAGGTAAGTGGAGTCTCGAGGACTATTAGGCGACTTTGATGACTAGCCTGACGTGGAGCATTAAAGTATGTTTAATGTTGAGTTCTTTGGTGATTGATCTAGTGAACAGAGATATGATGATTTCCTCGTGGTTGGGATTTTGATAATCCAGCCTTGAAAGATCCATATGACTTAGAGTAAGGATTGATAACCTCGAATATTTGAGTAACTGATGGATTAATAATTTCGAGGATGAAATTTCCTAAGGAGGGAATAATGTAAAACCCGCCCTCATGACTTTGATCGTACTCGTGTGATTTGGTGACTTGGTATGACCTTGTTGAGGTAGATCATAAGCCAAATTTTTGGGTAACATAATGGCCCTGAAGCAATTGAATTGGAGTTTTATGGCCTAAAGTTAACCTGGTGGATTTTTGTGATCGTTCGAACGAGGTGTAGGTGTCATTTGAATGAGTAGTTCGATTGTCATTCAAACGACCTTATAATGACTGAGAAATTCTTGATTTCCCTCTTAGAATCTCACTGTAAAGCCGACATTCGAATGATGTACACAGTTGTTTGAACGAAGGGGTGTTTCCCGTTCAAAAGAGGTACATATCACGTCCCTTTTAACCCTATGATTTTGCCTCATTAGTACTTTATTAGATATCTCGTTCAAAATAAAAGGGGATCTCATTCTAATGAGTCCCAACGTCGTTTGAATAATCTGGAAATTAAAAAAAAATTGCACGTTTTTATGTGCTGTCACGACACAAATAATCGAATTGGACGACATGTCAAGCTTTCAGTGACTCAGATCAAAACATAGAATAAAGGCTTGGTGGACCATTATATAAAGGGTTAAGATTAGGGGCATTTTTGGAATTTAACCCTTAGGGTTAGGGGGTATTTAAATGATGTTTTGGCTCATATAACCCAGTCCAATCAGATTTGGCCTCTCTCTCTCTCACTCACTCTCTCTCTTGGAGATCTTCCTCCACTAACCACCCTAGCACCACCACCCCTCCACCTAAAACAACCAAATATTAATCATCTTCTTCCATATTTAAGCTCATAAAACCAAAATACACCACACGTTCAAGAAATATGGGATTTTATGTAGATGTTATTGGTGATTTTTGGAGAAGAAAAAGAAGAGGAGGAGGAGGAGGAAAGTATAGAGTTTGAATGGGGGGTTTCTTAGATCATTTAAGGAGAATATTGTGGAGCTAGGCAACCTTTTTAAGGCCACCTTAGGAGGTGGGAGATTGCCACCTTCTTTTACACTTCATTCACCATTATTGAAGCTTCCATCGAGGTGGGAAACTCTACTCTTATCTTAAAAACTCTATTTTTCCATAGTATTGACCTTATATTTAGAGTTTGTAAGATTAAAATACATATTTGATTTAAGAAGGTTATTTCTTATGATTTTGTGTAAATGGTTTATATATGATTTTAAGAGTTTTAGAAAAAATGATATTTTTAAGAAATCTTGGTATTTTAACATTTTATGGAATAAAATGTGATTATTGAGCAAACGTCTAAAGGATTTCTTGTAAAAAAATTAGGATTTCATAAATTTAGATATTTATTCTATTTTTGGAGGAACAAAAATATTTTTGTTCATGGAAAGCATGTTTACGGAAATGTTATGAAGTTTCAAGAATAAATCATTTGTAAAATTGATTCTTATAGATTTATAGACTTAAAAATCTACCCTCTCGTGTATATGAACTTGTAATATTTAGTATGATGAGCATATAAACAAGTTTAATGAATGTTTTATTGGGTTTAAATACGAAATAAAGAAAATAGAAATGTCAGCCCTTAAAGTGTGTTAAAAAGTGCAAAAAATGTGGTAAGTGGATGTTTCAATACTACATGTGAAAATAAAGGAAAAATGGTATTTTCTTGTAAAGTAGTCTCCAAAATGCCAAAAGGCTTTCTTAATAAAGAAAGTGATAAGGTAACAAGATTTTCAACTTGAGAAGTATGTAACTCCAAAGTGTTAAATAAGTGTTAATGAGTTCTAAAAAATTGAGAAGTTAATATGTGTGACTTAATGATGTTTATTGAGAAATAACACTTGTGAAATTGGAGGAAAGGACAAGTTCGAAAATAAATGGTAAAATGATAATTTTACTTAAAGTGAAATATTTTTATAAAATAAAAATATTAAAAAGGGTGTTACACAAAATGGTCCTAAAAGAAAGTGATTTTTGAGATAAATCAACGTAAGCATGTAAAGAACATGAAACGGTGATTTTCAAAGTGTAACACAAGGTGGGGTGAAATTCCCGAATTTGGCTTTGGTTGGTAAAAGTGGAATAATGTGTACATTTGATAAATCTTAAAACGCATTAATATAAGACTCTGATGAGACCGAAGAATAATTAAGAAGGGCTTGGAGCGCTATGGTGAAAGACCTAAAAACACTGATCAGGGTATATGGTAGCATAATCGGTGGTGCGAAGCCCGTTAAAGTATGCGGTTATTTGGAGGATTCTGAGAAAAAGATAATGAAAAGTGAAACATATCAAGAAGTGGGTTATATGGCGAATATAAGAAAAAGGCAACCTAACTTGAATGAACTTAATACGTGTTCTGGTTGTAAGATAATATGGGCAAGTAATGCGAGGAATTGGTTAATGTGCGTAAAGTAAATGGAATAATAAAGTGAAGTGATTAAACGGGTAATTAAGCAACCTAAAGAGATTTAACCCATAAGTAACACAAGAGTGTGTTTACGAAAGGTTTTCAATAAAAAAATAAGTATTTTCTAACACGGTGCTTGCGTGTGTTGAAAGGTGATTTTCAAGAAAAATACTAAGGTAAATTGGGTATGTTTAGAAGGGTAATTTCGGTGAAAGAAGTGCCTTTCCTTAAATAAAAAGGTATTTGTCTAAAGTATTTAATCGGGTGTGTTAAATTAAGGAATAAATGTCAAGTTAAGCAAAAAAGGGCTCTTTTATAGGATTATTATGAATTAATCGAAGTAAGTAATGTTTGGAATAAAACGGTTTCATGCATTAATATATGTTTATGTATATGTATAATTAAGGTAATTGCATGTGCACGTAGGTCTAATGTATTAGATTCTTTTTTATATAGTTTGATTCTATATTGCATTTTTGTATTTTTTCACTGGGCATTCGGCTTGTTCCCTTCTCTTTGTTAAGGCAGGTTGTGTGCGGTTCCGTATGTTGAGAGTGTTATATAGGTAAGTATTCTTTTATTTTACTTCAGTAACTCTGTATCCTTGGATTCGGGGGACGCTTCCCACGGGTCCTTCACGTAGATTGAATTAAATTGGAGTCGTATGCTAAACAAGTGAAATGTTAATTAAATAAAACTGGACTAGCAACATTATTTAGATTGCCTCGTCGTACTTTCCACTTAACATTGGGGCAGACTAGGTTGACTAAGGTTATCTCACATATTCGGTTCGGGGAGTTGCAGAGTTTGCCAAGCGCTATTGGGAAATTTTAATGAAGTAGAAGATTGCTCGGAGGAGGTATCCGTAGCGTCATTCAAGATCAGGTTACCCCTACCCTTATGCAGCACCAGTCACTCACTAAGAAGGAAGCTAAAACAATTGACGACCTCATGTCTCGTATTAAAAAGTAGGCGACATGTTCAATATCGGCCAAGCTGAAACTGGTCGTGCTAAGGAGAACAAAGGAAATGACAAAGAGAACACCCCTAAAAAGGGGAACAAGAAATATAACGGAGGATCCAAGAATGGGGGAAGAGCGAACTCATCCAAAGCGTTCCACTCCATTAACATAATTTTCAAGGAACCAAATTTAAAAAATCCCGTGGAAGATAAAGACCAATAATTTCTCAAATGGCCGAAGAAGATGGGAGGAGATTCGACTAAGAGGAATAACAAACTCATGTGTGCCTTCTATAAAGAAAATGGACACAAGACAAAAATTACAAAGCCCTAAAATCTTATCTGGAGGAGTTGTCCTAAACAGGGCATTTGAACGAGTATATTAAGAACAAAGTTTATCAGGTTGTCACCAACCGTGATCAAAAGCTAGATAATATGTTAAATGATGAAGCAGAACACGAGTTTGTTGTTATACATGGGGCGTACAACCTCAAGAAAATCCAAGGTAACACAGTTTGGATGGAACTCAAGAAGGTCACAACACCAATGAAGGCCTTTCAGATAGATCCGCCAAAAGCCAAGCTGGAAAATGTAGGCGATTGAAAGATGTGTATTACAACAAGCACATAGTGTTTACAGAGGATAATTTGGTCGGGGTAAGAACCCAACACCACGATGCACTAGTAAACACTCTCAGAATTGAAAACTTGGATGTGGATAAGATATTAGTGGATCAAGGAAGTTCTTCGAAAGTGATGTACCTGGAGCTTTTTCACAAGATCAAACTAAAGATGATGGATTTCAAGGAAGTGATTATTCCACTGATCGGCTTTGCTGGAAAGTTGTCCATGCCATTGGGGAAAGTAGTCCAGCCAGTTAGGGCGGGAAATATTTCCAAACTCATCGAGTTCTGATGGTAGATATCGACTCACCTTACCAGGCTATCCTCGAAAGAGAATGGATACACGCCATGAGGGAAGTCCCCTCAACCTACTATTATAAACTCAATTGTATCATACATCGAGGCATAATGGAGATCAGAGGCAATCAAATATTTCTCGAAAATGCTACATGGACGCTATCGGGCCCAAATAAGAGAAGAAGAAAGGGAAGGAAGTCATCCCCAAAACATATCAAGACGTAGTCACTCCATCCAAATAGTAACTAAAGTATGGCAGGCCAGGGGTTGAGGAGATAATAATTAACACCACAAATAGAGTTGCAAAAAAAACTAAAGGAGTAGCTTTTGATGAGAGTCGACCAGAGAAGAAGTTTCTAATCGGTACCACATTCTCTAACTAGGAAAGGAAGAAACTAATTAATTTTTTGAAGCAGAACCTAGATATTTCGCATTGGAGACATATGACATGCCAGGGATTGATCCCGGGATTACTTGCCATCGCCTTCACGTGGCAACATTTCTGCTGATCATACAGAAGGCTTGCTGCACTGACCCGGGAAAAGGTTAAAGCGGTGGAAAATGAGGTAGGGAAACTTCTGGAGGTAAGGTCCATTAGAGAAGTTCAATTACCGAAGTGACTCTCAGACTTGGTGGTAGTTCGAAAGAGCAACGATAGCTGAAGAGTCTGTGTGGACTTCTCCAATCTCAACAGATCTTACCCCAATGACAGTTTTCCTCTACCAAAGATAGATTAACTACTCGACGCCACAATAAACCACAAATAAATGAGTTTTCTAGATGCTTACTCGAGGTACCACCAGATTCCCCTATTCGGCCTAGACCAAGATAAAACCTCATTTATCAACCCCACTGGGCTTGTATTGTTACAAGGCCATGCCTTTTGGCCTAAAAAGTGTTGTATCCACATACCAGAGATTGGTCACCAAGATGTTCAAAAAGCAAATGGGAGAGACGATGGAAGTGTACATTGACGATATGCTGGTCAAAAGCAAGTGCGGGAACGACCACCTTAAGGACTTGAAAATGAATTTAAAATCCTCAGGCATTACCAGATGAAGCTCAATGCGAGCAAATGCTCATTTGGGGTCCAATTAGGAAAGTTCCTCGACTACCTGGTCAGAAAAGAAGGGATCAAAGTAAAACTTAATCAGATAGTAGCGATCAATAATGTTCAGCCATAAAAAATGTTACGAAAGTTTTAAAAGATAATTGGAATGCTTGCAGCCCTAAATCGTTTCGTCGCCAAGTCGTCTCAGCATTGTAGTATATTCTTTAAATTACTCAAAAAGGAAAAGGGGATCACCTGGAATGATGAATGCTCAAAAGAACTTGAAGAAATTAAGTCTTCTCTGAGCAAACCACTGATGTTAGCAATTCCAGACTTAGGGGATCCTCTCCACCTTTACCCTTATAGTCTCAAGCCACGAAGTCAGATTAACCTTTGTATATAAAAAAGAAGACAGACAGTCCCCCATCTACTTTGTTAACAAGATGCTTAGGGACATCGAACAACGATACCTCTCACTAGAAAAGCTATTATATTCGTTGGTCATTGCGTCCTGAAAGTTAAAGCATTACTTTAAGGCTTATTCCATAATTATCATCACGTTATTCCCTCTTAAAGTTGTTCTTCGCAAGCCCGGCCTATCTGGACATTTGTCCAAATGGTTAATCGAACTCAAAAGATTTGATATACACTATTAGCCAAGAATAACAATCAAGGGGTAGGTGTTGGTTTCTTTCATAGCTGAGTTTGCTGAAAAAGAGGCCCTTATCGATCAGCAGGTTATCGACGAGTTGAAAGACCACGAGCTTGATCAATCCAAGAAGTGGATATTATATGTGGATTATGCCTCCAACTCTAAATGAGCAGGAGTAGGAATTATGCTCATAACGCCTGAGAATGCCATGATCGAGCAAGGAATCAGGTTGGGCTTTGATTCCTCTAACAACGAAGCTAAATATGAAATTCTTATAGCTGGAATATGGAAGGCTCACTTATTGGGGGCAAATCATCTTGAAGTATAATACGATTCAATACTGGTGTCCAACCAAGTTAGTGGAGACTCCAATTCCAAAAATGAATAGATGGCAGCATACCTACAGGTGGTTCGTGATTTGATATCAAATTTTGAGGAAGTCTACATTCAATAGTTCCTCCGGGGGCACAATAGTCATGTTAATGCTTTAGCAGCCCTAATTTCAGCAGTGGATTCCAATCTGAGGAGAATGATTGAAATAGAGTTCCTCGACAAGCCTAACATTATGAAGATGGTTGCATTCAAGTAGGTTCTCTCTATAAAAAGGGTCTCATCTGGGTGGATCCGATAATTGCCTACCTGCGAAACGGTACCTTGTCAATCGATAAAAAATAAACTCATTAAGTCAGGGTAAAATCTGTACAGTTCTACCTTAGACCTGGGGAGAAACTCTATAGAAGATCTTTCACATGCCCCTACCTTCGATGCATGCATCCAAAAGTAGTCGACTAAGCTCTTTGCAAGCTACACGAAGGGATTTATTAGAGCCATATAGGAGGAAGGTCCCTGGATTTTCGAGTAATCAAAGTAAGCTACTGGTGTCCATATATGCAGAAAGACACAAATACTTACGCTCGAAAGTGTAAAAAGTATCAAAAGTTCCCCTTATGCTTCATTAATTAGCCAGTGACCTGAAATCCTTAACTAATCCATGGCTATTCGCACAGTGGGGGCTGGATATCATAGGGACACTTCCAACTGCACCAGGAAATCGCAAGTACCTATTGGTCAGCATATACTATTTCACAAAATGGATTGAGGCAGAGCCACTAACGAACATAAAAGATGATGATATGATCAGATTCATCTGGAGGAACATCGTAATTTACTTTGGGGTATCCAAGACAATCGTAATGAATAACATGATACAGTTTGAAAGTCGAACTTTCCAAGGATTCTGCGACAACTATGGAATCAAACACCATTTCACTTCTGTGGCCTACTCCCAAAGCAATGGCCAAGCAAAGGCCTCCAACAAAATGATGCTAAATGTCTTGAAAAGAGCAAAATGAACTTGGGTGGATGATCTTCCTCATGTTCTTTGGGCATACCTCGACCCGCAATAGATAGAGGAGGATTTATTCAATTACATAGTTTGGGCTCCTAGAATATGGCGCCCTTGGGGCTTTCTATTTGATTGTATTGAAAGGCCCAATGAATTGGGATTTCCCTATTGGTCCAAGTCATTTCGGGGCAAGCGAATCATTTATGATGAAGAGGATGATCTTCAAAAGAATGGTTCTTCGCACTGTGCCGAGGAGACCCATTAGGGAAACACCATTCGTTATAACCCGTGGAATAGAAGCTGTAATTTCCCTTGAAGCTAGTTTACCAACTACGAGGACTATTTTTGCCAAGCAAGGTTTGAACAACGAAGCTATGAGCGATGAACTTGATCGAGAAGAATAAAGAAGGGACCAAGCCATGATAAAACTAGCCTCCTACAACCAATAGTACAATAAAAGGGTCAATTCAAGAAAATTCTATATTGGGAATTATGTCCTCAGAAAAGTCCTCGACAAAGCCAAAAAATCTTCGAACGACTAGTTGGGACCTAACTGGGAGGTAATATTTACGATAATCAGGGATGATCTGTAAGGAGTCTATCACCTGGAAACAATGGAGGAAAGAGAGCTACCTATACCTTTACAACTATAAATTTGTTAATTACAATTAAACTTAAGATCTTTAAATCTTCGTCATAGAAAACACAAAGACCTCATGAATTACTTAGGCAAGAAAAAGACCTACGAGGGATCCCTAGGCACAAAATGATCCTGATTTGGTCGAATAAAATCCTGAACGGGTGGATAGCCCTTAACCCATGATCATTTTTTCCATAGCTTTCTCTAGGCCTAAGGTGTTGTGACGACACAACCTAAAAGGTAAGATAAGACGATAAAATACATGCTCAGCATAATGGAATCGAAAAATTCTCAAGATTGATATTAAATAAACCACTTGTTACATAAGAGTTACAGGTTACCAAAATATCATCTGCAATATTAAAAACACAAAAAAGATGAACATATTACGGTTGGTTGGAAAGAAAAGAAGCAATTGCTCTTAGTCGGCTATCATCAGGGACTGGTCGAAAACTCGTCATCACTATCGTGAAAGGTAAAATAACTTTGGGCTAACCAAAGAGGAACAACATCCAGAGGAATCCACCTCTCTTCACTGCCAAAAGGAGGATACCTGTAAGCCAGACAATAAACTTGATGCATATACTAAAGTTGAGAGTCCTTGGGAACCTTTAAAATCCAGAAGGCATTCCGCTAACCCTGCTTGTAATATAAGCTCTTTACCTCCTCCAATCAAATTAGAGCATTTGCCCAACCTTTATTGTGGCCCACTGACCATGCTGCTCGAAAACCCATTTTGAATAAATAGCGAACCTTGACAATATCACGGTTGAGTCCTATAACCAAACCTGAGCTCCTCGGCTACTGTCCTCAGCGTCAACGAGCTTCTTTTTTAGCTCATTATTCTCAGATTGAAGAAGGGAACCAACATCTTCAATGCCCTTTGCCTTAATAATTCGGGCCTTCAAATTTGTCACCTCCTCCTGTATAAGGGTACCTACATTCCCGATGTCTTTCACATCATCTTTAAGTTTTAGCACCAAGGCTGACTTGTCCTTTTAAGCACCAAATATCTTCTTATGGACCTTACAAACAAATGCTCGGCAGGCCTAAACATTAGCATCCTGACCAAGAAGGCCATCTAAGTTGCTAGTAAAAGAAGGAATGTCCTCAATAATAGACTATAAAAAGTAAAAAGCAAACGAAGACATTCAACAAAGTGTCTGGATAATATTATAATTGTTGATACTAAAAATCACCCTCTTATGTGGACCAATTGTAAATAATCATGTGTTATCTAATATAGCACCAGTCATAGTCAGAAAGGCATAAATCCCCGACCAAGTCCAGGAATGTCGACCAACAATCTGAATGCCGACCAACAACAGGAAGGCCGACCAAGATGGTTAGCAAAGAGCCAAAAGTCATATATATTATGAACAATATGTACTAATGTAAATGCCTAATTTATAAAGGCATTCCATCCATTAACATTTCGACGCTTGATCCCCCTAAAGGGATATAAATATACTGTAATCCTTACAGCAAAAGGGACCGGAACACAATCCAAGTGATAAACAAGCAATACAAGACAGTGGACGTAGGCTCCCTTCAGCCGAACCACTTTAAAAATCTTACTTGTCTATTTTATTTACTTATTTATTTGTGATCAAATAATTAGATTTATTCTAGTTTTTTGCATCAACGGATTGGCACCGTCTGTGGGAACGTGTTTCTAAATATTTTCACTCATTCATTTATGAAGCATGGCTGATATTCTCGAGTTAAGTACCAGGAATAATGGCATCCCCCATGTTCCTTCTGCTCCATCAACTAATAATGATTTGACTGGAATCTTGGTTAGTCTCGCCAGAGGATAAGAGGCTATGCAAGATACCATGAGGCAGTTAGCGCAAACTTAGCAAGCTAGGTCACCTTCCATATTACTCATGGAAATATGCCACCACTTCTTTCAAGAAGAAATAGATATAGCCAATCTAGGACTAATAGATATACTTCCTATCACCCAGGAGTAAGTTCTTCGCTCAGAACATCGGAGCCCTATGACGATCGGTCTTTTACTCCTAAAAGATTGAGTGTCTTAGAAAGGCTAAGTCGAGCATCTCCCTTTAAACGTTTGGGACCTAGGGGGAATAAAAATATTTCATGGCATTATCGAGAAATACTCGATGACCAACGGATCAATGTGAGGGCTTAACCCAATCTAGATCAGACATCCAAAGAACTGCTTATGCCGAGCAGCAGTCATAGGAGGAGAGTTCAGCATAAGCAGTTGGTCAGAATGAAAGAGCAATAATACATAAATTTGAAGCTGGTAATAATGCATGGAGGGGTTTTATCTAGCAATTGGAAGATAGATTGGAAGAAATGGCTAAGGCCAAGAACCCTTTACAGAGAAGCTCTGTGAAGGGATCTCCTTTCGTACAAGCTAATATGGATTTTTCCACACCTTCAAATTTTAAAGTTCCTGTAGTTACTCCCAAATATGATGGAAAAACTGATCCCATCCTTTATATAGAGTAGTATCAGGCAATGATTGGCATCTATGTCATACCCGATGAAATGAGATGTAGGGCATTCTCAATGACAATTACAGGACCTACTCAGATCTGGTATAATAGTCTTACCTGGGGGAAATTTTTTAGTTTCAATCAGCTTGTCAAGCTATTCATTGGTAACTTCAATTTTAGAGCTAAACTAGTGAAACGAGTGGCTCATTTGCTCAGTGTAAGGCAAAAGATGGGAGAGAGTACCCGAGATTACATCACTTATTTTAACAATTAGAAGTTAAAAATTATTGATTACGAAGAAAAAACAACCATTACAACACTCATGAGTGGATCGCGCCCCAAGAAGCTCTACTACACACTTGCTAAGGATCCTCCGAAGACGATGAAAAAGTTGATGATAAAGGTAGTCAAAATCATGAACGTCGAGGAAGCTACGGCAGCCAAGCAAAACTCAAAAGTAAAGGCCGAAGGTAAAATCGATAAAAAGGAGCACAAAGATCCTAAGGAACACAGGAAATCAAAGTAAAAAGGGAATATGTACCGGCTCAAAAGTTATAATAATTACACTCCCTTAACAATGGGCATCCACCATGTTTTGGAAGAGATAAAGCACAACAAGGATGTATGTTGGCCTGAAAAGCTATGAACACCTTCCGCTAAGAGGGATAGGTCCAAATACTATGAATTTCATAGGGATCACAGAAATACGACAAATCGTTGCATTGGTCTTTGAAGCTCTAATTCAAAAAGGAAAGCTAGACAGGTTTGTTGATCGACAGAACAATGGTGGATTTTGATAAAGGTCAAAGTCTTTATGTAAGCCCCTAGACGAGAAAAAGAGATCTCATGAAAATGATCAAGAGGATGATCCCGACCTACTCAAGAAGACTAGACAACCATGACGCGAGGTATTCATACTTAGTTTTGGATCTTTTGATTGTCAAATGATTATAGGTGGAGATGCAGGAGGAGGGGATCATACTGCTTAAAGGAAGGCCTACCTCAATAAGTCTCAAGTTTGTTCCTATATCCAGAGGATTAACCTAGCCGAAGAATATCGACCAAGGAAGGTTAACAAAGACAAGATGGTGATTAGTTTTTCTAAAAATGACCTCCTAGGGTTACTATACCCCCATGATGATCCTTTAGTAAGCAAAGTCAAAAGGGAAGATATAATTGTTTCCAAAGTGTTGGTTGATAACAGCAGCTCGATGGATATCATGTTCAACCCCTGCTTTGACAGTTTTAAATTGAAGCTCAGACAATTGGAGCCGTATCACAGGCCTCTAATAGATTTTTCTAGGCGAAAAGGTATTTCCTCTTGGGACAATCAAATTGGACGTGTTGATCGGTACATAGCCAGCAAGTCGGACAGAGAAAATGAGTTTGTTTATGGTGGATAAAAATATTCATTTTTCCTACAATATGATCATGGGAAGAGTAGGATTGAAGAAATTTGAAGTTGTAATATCTACAGTCCATCAGTGTTTAAAGTTCTCAACCAACTGTGGGGTAGGCTTGGTAAAAGGTGACCAAAAAGTAGCACGGGAATGCTACTACTCATCTGGCGAGTAAGAAAATTTAGAAGAAATAAAGAGAAAGACCACAAATTACCAAGTGGACACCTCTGAACCTAATAGCAAATATGAGGTTGAAACCTTAAATCCAAGAGAAGAAACAGAACTGGTAAAAGGCCAAATAAAGGAAGCAACGGAGAATATTGTGTTAGATGATGATAATCCAGAGCGAACTACTCAAATAGGAACAACACTAGATCTTATTCTTAAACAGGAGCTAGTGACTTTCCTAAGGCAAAGAAAACAGGCGTTTTCATGGAGTTACGTAGATATGCCTGGAATTAATCATAACTTTCTCTATCATGAGCTCAATATTAGTAAAAACGCCAAGCCTGTGAAGCAAAGGCGTAGGGTATTCAGCCCTGAGAAGAACCAAGTTATTCATGAGGAAAAAAATCTTCATTCATTGATGATGTGAAATACCCAGACTGGTTGGACAGCGTCGTTATGGTTAAAAAGAAAAATAACAAGTAGAGAATGTGTGTGGATTTCACGGACTTAAACAAGGCGTGCCCAAAGGATCATTTTTCTTTGCCACGAATTGATCAACTCGTTGATGCTATATTGGGACACAGGTTGATAAGTTTCATGGATTCTTACTTTGGTTATAACCAGATTAGAATGAAGCCTGAAGACGGGGAAAACACTTATTTTATTCTCCCCGAGGAACTTATTCCTATAATGTTATACCATTTGGTTTGAAAAATACAGGTACTACTTACCACAGATTGGTGAATAAAGTATTTAAGAATAAAATAGGCAAAAATATGGAAGTATACGTAGATAACATGCTGACAAAGAGCAAAAAAGCGTCCGATCACATTGCCGACCTCAGCTAGACTTTTGACCAACTAGAGAAGCACCAGATGAAATTGAATCCGATCAAGTGCATATTTGGTATACAGGAAGGAATGTTCCTTGGGTACATCATAAACCAGAGGGAAATTGAAGCAAATCCAGACAAAATCAAGGCGTTGATTGAAATACAGTCCCCTACTTGCAAAAAGGATATATAAAGGCTAATTGGGCGAGTAGGAGCCTTGAACATATTTATGTCCCGAACTACTGATAGGTGCTAGTCATTATTTAAAGTGCTTAGAAAGAAATTTAAATGGAGCGAAGAATGTAAAAAGACTTTTCTGGAGTTGAAAAAATATTTGGGATCACCCCCACTGCTCTCCCGACCAATTTTGGGAGAAAATTTATATATGTATTTAGATGTCTCCGAGTCAGCTGTAAGTTTTGCCTTGATCCGAGAAGAAAATGGAGTTCAAAAGTCAATTTACTACATGAGCAAAGCCTTTCGAGGAGTAAAAATCAGATATCCACGCCTGGAGAAGTTAGCGTTGGCATTGATTGAGGCATCCAGATGGATGAAGCCCTATTTTCAAGCCCATACAATTATGGTGTACACTGATATGCCTCTAAGGCAAGCCTTGCACAAACTAAAGAAGGTTAGGAGATTGATGTGTTCGGCAATAAAATTGGGGGAGTATGATATTGTGTATGAACCAAGGTCTTTCTTAAAAGGCCAGGCCGTGGAAAATTTCATTACCGAATTCACTTATTCTGAGGTTGCCGAGCAACAGCGAATTTAAGCAGAGCAAGACATAAGAAGGGATAGTTCAACTAGGCCTATCACCGAGCATCCCACGGTAGAGGGAGGATCAGGAGAAATCATTACCGACCTACCAGAATCTTCCACCAAAGCACAGTAGATGTCGAGGAAGTATGAGGAAGCAAGCAAAAAAACGTTCCATCATGGAATTTTGACAGACCAAGCGTTTCACAATAATCTTCCCGTATGGAACTTGATGTTGATGGATCCTCTTGCACAACTAGAAGTGGAGCATGTATAATGCTTAACACTCCTAATGGGATATATATTGAATATGATCTATGATTCTAGTTTCAGGCCTCAAATAATGAACCAAAGTATGAAGCTCTCATTGTGGGCCTAAGTTTGTCTCAACCGTTGAATGACTAGCAAGTTGTGGCGCACAGTAATTCTCTAAATTTGGCTCAATCATTGAACGTTGAGAAAGTTATGGCGTACAGTGATTTCAATTGGCGATAAATCAAATACTGAGTTTATATGGAGCCAAGGGAGAACTAATGACAAGATACTTTTCCAAAGCATTGGAAGTTATAACAAAGTTTCCAACTATTCGGATGAGCAGAATTATAAGAATGGAGAACGCTCGAGCTGACGCACTTGATCGGTTGGCATCAGTAACTATAATTGAACTCCGAATAACTATCCGTATTGAAATTATAGTTAACAGGAGTATTGATGAAGACTTGATGATGAATTTCATCACAGTGGATATGGGCCATCTTGGATGGATGCCATTAGAGCTTATATTGAAGGAGTCTTGCCAGTAGACCAAATCGAGGCTAAAATTTTGATGTATAAAGCAACAAGATATGTGCTGGACAAAGGGGTACTTTATAGGAGAGGCTTGACACCTAGCCTAAATATTATGTTCAACCAACAGAGGTTCAAGACTTGATGGAGGAAGTCCATGAAGGGTCTTGTGGAGCTCATATAACGAGCATATCATTATTACAACGCATTAATACACAGGGATATTACTGGCCAACTATGAGAGCAGATTGCATGACCTTTGCCAGGAACCGTGACAAGTGCCAAATGTATTCTAGCATTCATAAAACTCCATAAGCTTCTCTGACTCCAATCACTTCACCTTGGCCATTTGATATATGGGGATAGACTCGGTCGGGTCATTGCCGACCACCCGAGGAAGATTTAAATACTTAGTCATAGTTGTGGACTACTTCACCAAATGGGTCGAAGCAGAACCATTGATAGACATGCCCTATGAGAAAGTCTACCAGTTCATCTGGAAAAAAATTATTTATAGATATAGTCCGCCTTATGCTTTCATTATAGATCATGGCACATAGTTTGATAACGAGGAGTTTGCTGCCTATTGTGCCCAGTCAAACATTTAAAAGCTTTATTCTGCTCCAGGCCATCCTCAAAATAATGATCAAATCGAAGTAACAAATATGACTCTGCTCAATGGACTGAAGAAAAGACTTGAGGATGCCAAGGGGAACTGGGTTAATGAACTACACTCCGTTCTATGGGCATACTGAACAACTTTGAGGATTGCTATAGGAGAATCCCCATACATGCTGGCATTTGGAACTGAAGAAGTGATACCAGTTGAATTGGGTTTACCCACTCATAGAGTGTCAAACTTTAATTCTCATGCTAGTGATTTAATGCAAATATTAGATTTAGATGTACTAGAGGAAGTACACGAAGACGCAACCTTGAGAAATGATGCTTATCATCAGAGGACAACACATTTTTATAACAAAGGATGAAGCCGACCAACTTGAAGGAAGGAGATTATGTGCTCAATAAGGTAATCCAGAAGAATAACAAACTTGAAGCTAATTGGCATGGGCCATATTGTATTTCAGCAGTTGTCCGATCACGTACCTACATAATTGAGACTTTGGAAGGGGAAAAGTTCAAAAATCCTTGGCATGATGAACATCTTAGAAAGTAATACCAGTAATATAATGAAGCAAATTGTAATAATGACATTTTCGTATCAATAAAATGGTGATTTCCTCCATTTTTTTTGGAGTACTAGTGCTATGCACTATATACTTAATGCACTTTCTTCAAAAGTTGTTCTACTTAGTCAGAAAACTTTCAAAAGTTGTTCAAAAATACTAGTCCTTCGAAACAACAACCACATAGTTGGTCAGAGCTCATAATAACACCCACATAATTGATTGATTGGTACTGTTCAAAAATTGGTTGGCACAAGCAAGAGTTAATCGGCATCAAACAAAAACCCAAGTAAAACGGGATCTTAAGTCCTCAAGAAACTTGGTCAATACAGTTAAGGGTAAAATAATAAATTTTATCCAACTGTGCAACATAACGGAAGAATGTTGTGAAGATTTCTAAAAAGGAATGTAGACACATATTCCATATACGCCTGGTCACCACTAGTAACTAATGCAAAACCTAAAAATTTAGGTGTATTAGTAAAACCTATGAAAATACATGGGTAACTAGTATCAAACTTGGATTTTAATCTAAGTATACTAGTAGAATCTATGATGATAATCTCATTGGTAATTGGTACTAAACTTGGGTAAAAGCCTAAGTGTATGAATAGGAACTAATGAAGCAAATAAGCCATTTCACATCCAAAGATTGATAAGATAAGTTAATTAAATATTTCATTCATTTAATTAATCATTACATGATATCACTTACAAGTGAATTACAGGAACAAAACTACTCTAAGAGATGCTTCCCCTCTGCTTTAGAGGAACTTGGCGCTGGTTCCATACCCACTAGAGGGTCATCTAATGTGTAAGGGGAGTTGGTAAAATTGAAGTCTGGAAGCATCCTTCTATTACTGCTGCTCGGGGTCTCTTGTAGATGAGGAGGACGAACTATCTCTAACTCATCATTAAGGCCGTAATCCCCTAAGTATTTTGAAATCAAGCATTGGGGAATAGTGTTGTCATGTATCCAACTAACGTCCAATTTAAAAGGAGGATCTTGATAATCCAGCAAACCAAGATCATACTTGTAAGGACATTTTTGTCCATTAACAATTTTTATGTCGCACGCCGTTACACCGTTGAAGAAATTCAAGATTCATACATTCATCAACGGATCCGAATATCAAAAGAAGAAGAGGAATCAAGCCTGACAAGCCGGACCGATCCGCCCTCAACCGGACGGATCCGTTTGATGCAGATCCAGTATACCCCGGACCGCAAGCAAACCGATGAAGCTGAAATAACCGGACCGATCCGCCTCAACCGGACCGATCCGCCTCAGAATAAAAGAACCGATCTGGTCTATCGGACCGATCCGCCCCCAAGCCGGACCGGTCCGCCTGGGATACATTCGGCCAGATCTGCTGAGATTTTTTTAGGGCTCAAAGTTTCCTATTTAAGCCAACTTCGTGGAGTTGTTTTACAAGATTTTCTAGACGATTTTCAGAGTCCTAACTACTCTAAGTCTTCACCTATTGAGCCCAAGACTCTAGGTTTTTGATTCACACAAATTGCCAAACATTTGTGAATCTTTTTGGTAACCCATGAACACAACTTTTTAGTTTGTTCAAACCTTTGTGGAGAGATCTTTGCAACCGAGGGCTGCGTGTCATTGCTGAGGGAGTCTCTACAAAGTTTTATGGCTGCGTGTCATTGAGGAGTGTTGCGGTTCTTCCTTTGTTGATTGGACTGAGGTTCATGTGGGTTCGCTGCGTGTGGATTCATTGCTGACGACACCGACCGACGCCTGCGGGTATTCGTGTGTCACTGTATTTCATTGTAATCTGTGTAAGTTGCGATTTACTTATTATAGTGAAATAAAAGGTTTTGCCCTGCGGGGATTTTTCCTTATCTTTGTGTCGCATGCTTTTTTATGGTTTGACACACACACGCACTTTAGATGCATGATTAGGGGATGAAATTAAATAAGTGTGCTATTTTAGAAAATTGCGAAGTTAATCAATTATCTCACGTTCTCAAATTGGTATCAGAGCGGGTTACTCTAAATTATCGAGTGATCCTATTTTCCACAAAATCTTGTGATATTGATTTTTTTTGAAAAAATCAGTTTTGTGAAAAATCGCAATTTTTCAATGGAACGCCCATTTAATCAGATGCCTATTTTTGACGGGTCTAATTATGCCTACTGGAAAGCTCGTATGAAATCAATTTTAAAATCTATTGACGAGCGTGTTTGGTTGCTTTGCAAAAATGGTTGGACTCCTCCCACGGTCACTGTTAATAACATCGCCACTTTAAAACCCGTGTCAGCCTGGACTGAAGATGATTATAAATTGTCCAATTTTAATTCCCGTGGTCTGAGTGCTATTTCTGGAGCTGTCACTCCTGGTGAGTTTTGCCGAATTATGACGTGCACCACGTCTAATGAGGCTTGGGATGTTTTGAAATTGACACATGAGGGTACGAACGCGGTTAAAGAGTCAAAATTACAAAATTTGGCCACCCAATTTGAGACTATCACCATGTCTGAGTCCGAATGCTTTGATGATTTTTATGCACGTTTGTCGGACATTGTTAACACATCTTTTAATTTGGGTGAGGTGATTGATAACACACGTGTCGTTAAAAAGATTTTGAGATCTCTCCCAAAACGCTTTATTCCTAAAGTCACTGTTTTGAACTCTTTGGGAAATTTGAAATCACTTAAGTTGGAAGAACTTGTAGGAGATCTTCAAACCTATGAGATTGACATGTTTCCCAAAACCATTAAGGCTAAGGATAATGGCATTGCTTTAAAGACTCATTTTAAGAAATAGAAAGAAAAAGTTTGTGAGTCCGATTCTGAGGGAGATTTTGATGTTAATGATATGGCCTTGTTTGCGAAAAATTTTAAAAAATTTCTCAACATGAACAAAAATAATTCTTCCAATAAAAGGAATTTTTTTGAGAAAAATAAAAAGAAAGGAAAGGCCAAAGAAAGTTGTGAGAGGGAAAAAGAGAATAAATCCGATGAGGAGTGTGAGGAAGATTTTGAGAACGTCACTTGTTTTGAATGTGGGGGTAAGGGACATAAGTCGTTTGAGTATCCTACGTGGCTTAGAAAGAAAGGAAAGAAAGTAGCTATGCCATCCACACTTAGTGATAGTAGTGAAAGTGAGGGTGATGAGACTAGTGGTGAGAAGTTTGTAGCTTTTTCTAGTCGTGTGAGCACACCCACCTTATCCCACAATAGTGCACATGAATGTGATAGTGATGATTTGAGCGCGTCAAGTGAGGGAGAAAGTGAGAGTGAAAGTGGAGATGAAAGTGAGCTCCAAAAAGCTTTTAGAGATTTGTACGCCGAGACCTTGAAAACAAAGAAGTATAATAGGGATTTAGGTCGTCGGGTTTTAGATTTGGAGAAAGAGAAGGAGGTTTTGAGAAAGGAGAAGTGTGATTTGGCCGACACGTTGTCTAGTCTGACGACACGTGTATCCCAACTCGAGAGTGATCTCGAACGTGTCAGGGAGGTCAAAGTCAATTTTTTAACGCACCTAAGAAGGTTGAAAAGGTGGTTCATAAAGGTAAAGGTGAGAAGTTAGGAATAAGTCATGACGGTGCTTCTACTTCCAAATTAGCACCCGAGCCGGTTCCTACTTTAGTGTGTGATTCACGCGAGTCTCACCTTAACCCACCTAGGCGTCCCATTCCCATTAGGAGAGTGCGTCCTAGAGTTTTTGAGAGAGGTGTTCCTAGGCCTATTTGTGTTTGCTCACATTGCAAGAGGAGAGGGCACCTTAAGGAATTTTTCTTTAAGTTGGGGTATGTGTCACGTTTTGCTTCTATACGTGTTTCTGGCACACATGCACCCACACATGATACTTTACATGCTCCCGGAGACTACATGAGAGAGTTTGCACATTTAGGTGAGCAAGTTAAGTTTTTAGTCAAAACTTCACAAGAATTGATGGAGGTCTAATGATTGAGGTTTGACTTGTTTACTAGCATAGGGTGATTTTCATGATGACATTGTTTGCCTATTGCTAGTATGTATCATTTTTGTATATTTTGTTTGAAAAATTCTGAAAAAATACAAAAAGATTTTATTTTGACAAAATTTTTTGAAAAATCCAAAAAGATTTTTGTATTTTGTTTGCACCGTTTATGCATGAACATTTTGGATGACCGAGTCACAACAATATTCCATTATTTTCATGTGACTATTTGATAGTGTTTTGAGACAATAGGTCAATTCATCCATGTGCTTTATAATGTTTGGAGTCATTAAGATATAATTAAGTGTTACTTCCTACATGTTTGACTCATGTTTCCTTTAATGCACACTTGCACGGATTTGTTTGATTATTGTGCTTGTCTTATCACATGTTGGTTGGGTGTTTTCACTTCAATCCTGTCCTTAAAATGAACCAAGCGCGATAAATTTTGATAAGGAAATTGTGCATATAAAAACCGTTTTGTGAGTTTGTGTGATTTGTTTGAAAACGGGGAGGGGTTGCGAAAGGTAAATATCTATCCTTTGCGCAAAAGCCAAAGTTAAAAAGGACCTAAAAAATGGAGGAATTTTAATATCCGAGGTCCAAAGAGGTTAAAAGAGCCCGAAAAAAATTGAAAGGCAATAAAAAGAAATTCATGCCAAATTATGGGCCATTTAGGTTTTTGCACCAATTCTCCAAAGTTTGAGAATTTAGATTACCTCTAAAAGAAAATATATATGAGGGAGTTTGGTTGGAGAATTAAAACGGGTTTGCACGTCCTTGAAATTCTTGAAAATGCGATATATAGTTTTGGACGTTATTGGTGTGGAAATCATTTTGACTTTGATTTGTTGATTTGCATAAGACGATGTCATCTAAATTCAACAAACTTCTACACCTAAGGATACCTTTTGACACACCCCAACCCAATTACTTATAATTAAGTCTGAAAGTCAAAGTGAGTCAAACCATAATTAATCTAACCAAACCATAAACACGAGTTTTGATTTCAGAGTCATCATTGTAAATTCATATAACTGAAAACCTTTTTACAACAGTACACTAGTCATATTTATACAAACTTTCCTGAATGATAATTTAACTTAATTACATCATTTACATTAAAACAAAATCTTTGTTTCTCCCGTTTCTTGCTAACCCAGACCGACTTCCTAGATTTGGCAGTGACATCGCATTACCTGAAAAATGTGAACATAGGAACCATGAGCAAAAATAGCCCAGTGAATGCATCACTACTAAACTACTGCATGAATTTAAATGCAATAAATCATGTCCATATACTTATGTATTTACTTATCCGGCTCATTCATAATGAATGACCAACTTTTCCAAATCATGATTCACATATCCTGTCTAAATAGACAATTCTCCCCCATTCCTGGTCGAGGAGTAACCCCTTGCCATTAATAGACAAATCTCCCCCATTCCTGGTCGAGGAGTAACCCCTCATTTCAGTAAACCGAAATGAACAATTTCATATTCATTTTATTATGATCATACCCACAACACGATACAAATGCATCATTCCAGTGAGTACACTCACCTTGGGTTGTCAACTACGTATCCAGGTTTCCTTCTGGTGGAGCTGAACTGGTTTTATTAGACCTTACACTTGTCAATCCAACTAGATCAGTACTGAAACTCAATCATAAATATTATCCTAACATAATTATGTAACTTTCCATGACGATACATCAACAATATAATTCCAATTAAGTCACATTCCATAAAACATAGGTAAAGGCAAAACAATGATATACATGTTGATAAAGTTACGGACATTCAACCGTAGGAAATACCTTATGAGGAATTTATAACCAAAGTCAAGTAAACATGAAATTATACTCCTCAATGTATATACACATGAAACATGAACTCAAAGTACCCTTTGTAAGGACGAAATACAAACATTCATTCAAGGGGTATCCAGTATGGCCTGAAATTATTGTCTTACATATTTAATCATCCCATATTCCTAAATTGTATAAATGCAGAGGTCCAAACTTATCAATATGAAAACATATATGAATATATTATCCAGTACAAGTGACGGTGTAATTTTTCAAGCTTCCTAGGGCAAATTATGACCATTTCTCTACAACACAAGAAATCTGCCCTACAAGCTCCTCTATTGATCCTTCGAATTCCCAGAATTTTCATAATTTTTATACAGCATAACTTTCCATGATTTTCAACACACTTTCATTAGACATACTTAATAGTACAGAATTAAAGTTTTATAATATTTGGACTTCATTTGCTATCTCAAAATCTTGACCAAACTCAGGGCATACAGAAATCAAGTATACAAACAACAACTATGTACCAATTGAAATCATCATTACGGCCTAACCACAAGGATATAAATTCTAATTTTCAGATATTATATGCATATATGAGTCTAATTTTATTTCCAATTGGAATTTCTCAATTCCGGTAATCACACAAAGAGATATGCAGATTTGAATAGAGGGGGTTTCAACACAAAGCAATTTTAAGGGTTTCTACACTCAACTTAACATAAGCTTGAATCTAACCATACATATATATAAAGGGCTGAAACTTTCGTAAACTTATTATGATTTATATCATATAAATCAGTAATATAAGATAAATAACATGAATTACAATTAGGATTACCTTCAGGGCTTTTTACGTAATTTCTACGGATTTTTCTACACTTTTTCTCCTTACTTTTCTTCCTTAACTTCTACTTTCTCTTTCCCTAAGCTTAAAACCCTTTCATGGCTGGTTTTGTCTGAAGGATAAGGATATTTCAAGGGTATAAGGTCGGCCAAGGCTGCCTCCCAAGCCAACCAATCAAATTAAACCATTTGGTTTAATAAAAGACAATTTACCACTTAAGGGAATTGACATATTTACCCCTTCTCGTAATTTCGACCTAACTTCTTCCTCGAGCATTCGTTTGATGCAACGTTTGTTGTGTTACGACACTAACTCACGTGTCTACAACTATGTAGTTTTCACCTCAATTCAATTGTAATGTTACAATGGTCAAAACTAGTCTTAAACAGGAACATTTCTATCGAAAATAACCAAATCTTGTGTTCGTACATAACTCGACATTTCATGATTTATGAAAGTAGTATTAGACTAAACATAAGAACTTAATATTAGATATACTAATAACACATTATTCATATCACATAATATAAACATGATTTAAATATAATTTATCAAAATTATATTCGGGTTGTCACACCTTTGATGTTCATTCGTTAGGAGTACACGTATGCATCGTGCACATATGATTGATTGAGTTGATTTACCTATCGAATGTGTTCACACCCATTCATTCCATTTCCATGACTTGGTTGTTTGAGTCTAAATCCATGGTGTGATTTTTGTATCATACTTGTTCACATTGGTATCTTATTTTTGTACGAAAAATTTGAAAAATTCAAAAATAGTTTGTGAAGATTTGTTTGAGCATCTCCTTGCAAGAGCACGTTTAACATTTTATTTGATGCCCTGTTTTGTACCGTGAAACCCCGATTTTGCTTTTTTGATTCATTCTTCTCATTTGTCTATTTGGGGACATCATAAAAAGGGGGAGAAAGTGTAAGGACACAAATTTCCAATTGAGTCCTCTTATAGTTTTGGCTCAATTCCGGACAAAAACATTTTTCATAGGATTTTATTTAATTGTAATATTCAAGACCTATGAAGTGTTTGTTGAAGACGTAGCGGCAAAGAGTATAAAGCATCATCAACATGCCGTAGTTTATGTGCCTCGTTTGTACGTCATCAACTTAGGTTCCATGCTCCCAAGGTATGAACGTATTTATATGTATATAGGAGCTTGGAACAATTTGTATTGGGTGTTAGGTGAATTAAAACTGCATTTTATTTTTCAGAAAGAATCAATTAGAAACTTAAAAATTAAGTATATAAAAGTTTATAAAAGTTTCTGGGCCAAAATCGAATTTTTCAATCTTTCTGATTGTTCGTTTGAAATGTCGTTCGAACGAGTTTTTTCGTTCGAACCAGATTTCGTTCGAACGAGTTTGTCGTTCGAACCAGGTTCGTTCGAACGAATTTGCCAACGACCCTATTCTGGTCAGTCGTTCGATATGTCGTTCGAACGAGTTTTCGTTCTAACGAGATATCTAACGAGATTCTAACGAGCCCAGGCTGGTCGCTCGTTAGAAGTCTCGTTCGAACGAGAGTCAAGTTCGTTCGAACGAGACGTCAGGCGGGAACAGTTTTCAGCAGTTTTTGACAATTTTTTCCCCACTTCTCCACTTGGTTTTCAACCAACTTTTTCATGCATTATCATGTGCGGGAAACACATTTTCCAAGACAACTTTTCCATTCCATATCCAACTCTTAGAGAGAGTTTGAGAGCAAATTTATTTAGGGAAAATGTTCAAGTTTTGAGTGTTCATTTTTAAATGGAAAATTCATACACACTCTAGTTTACACCCAATTGTTGTTTATCCAAGTTCTTTATATACATATCTTTACTTGGAGTTTTTGGCACCGGTTTTCTCTACCGAATTCAAGAGATGTTTCGGGTTTGCTTCTACACCCCAACACAAAGAAGAACTTTGTTGAGATTCTACCCAAAAGGAGAAAGGCTCCATGTTTGGGTGACGGTGACCATACAAAGTCCCATCGGTGAATTCCGAGACCACGGTGGAGCTCCGTTGGTTATCCGCTAATTGGAGGTTGATACAAGAAGGAGCATCACGGCTTGAGAGGGTTCGAGTTTAGGAAGTAAGTCTTTTGTCTTGTATTTTGTAATACCATTTTTAGTGGATTTGAGGCTAGGGCCGTCCCGAGGTTTTTTCCCGTTAGTGGGTTTTTCCTCATACATCGCGGTGTAGTGTGACTTTGTTTATTTTATCTTGCTCATCATTTAGAACGCATGCTTTAGGTTTAATTCAAGATAAAATCAGGTTTAATTATCACACTCATTTAATTTGGAACTTAAATTAAATATTGGGTAAAATTGGTTTATTCAAGTCTTTTGCTAAAATTGGTTTCGCCTAACTTTGTATAATTGTTAATTATGACTTAGGCAAATTCTAGGACTTGAATTATGTTTTAATCTGTTTCTTAAGATATTAAAACCCGGCCTCGTTATTTTGTTAAAACCATCACTTGTCTTCAACGCTTCCGCATTTGTTTTGTAAAGGAAATTGTTTATTTTAATTTGAAATCATTAAAATCACCGGGGATCCAACACTTGCGCGTTTTCAAATTGGTATCAGAGCCAAAAACGATAAATTATTTCGTTAAGATCCTTTAATTTTTGGCTAAATATGGATTTTTCCCCATTTTCAAAATTTCCTATTTTTGATGGTTCAAACTACGCGTATTGGAAAGCGCGAATGAAATCGGCACTTAAATCTATCGATGAACGTGTTTGGATGTCTGTTGTTAACGGTTGGACCCCACCAACACATTTAATTGAAAATGTACATGTTCCCAAACCCGTTGATAGATGGACTGAAAATGAGTTTAAGCTAGCAAATTTTAATTCCCGTGGTTTAAATGCCTTATTTAGCGCTGTCGCACCGGATGAATTCCGACGTATTATGACGTGTGAAACCGCTAAAGAAGCTTAGGATATTTTACAATTAACTCATGAAGGAACGAGTGTCGTTAAAGCTTCTAAACTCCAAAACCTCACCACTCAATTTGAAACTATCAAAATGGATGAAAAAGAAACTTTTGATAAATTTTATGCTAGACTTTCTGATATTGTCAATTCATCCTTTAACTTGGGAGAGAAAATACCTGACGACCGTGTTGTAAAGAAAATTTTAAGGTCACTACCCGATAGATTTATTCCTAAAGTGACCGTTTTAAACTCTTTACCCACTTTAGCCTCTACGAAATTAGAAGAGCTTGTAGGTGATTTACAAACCTATGAACTAGATATGTTTCCCTCTAAAACTGAACAGAAAATTGAAAAGGGTGTTGCTTTAAAAGCCCGAAAAGAGGTCAAACAAGTAGTAGAGAGCGATAGTGATAGTGACTCGGAAGATATGGCTTTGTTTGCTCGTAAATTTAGAAAATTTCTTAAATTTAACAAAGATAAAGTTAAAAATGATTTTAAGAAATTTGAATCTTCTAAACATGATAAAAGCGAGAAGTTTTCTAAAGCCGAGAAGATCCCTAAACCTAGTAATGAAAATGTTGATAGGGACGAGTCTAATAAATGTTTTGGTTGTGAAGGTTATGGCCATAGGGCTTATGAGTGCCCCACTAAACTAAGGAAAGAGGGTAAACGACCCATTTCATATAATGCGACCCTTAGTGATAGTGATAAGGAAGAAAAGCCCGAATCCCCCACTAAGAAAAATTTTGTGGCTTTTATTGCACATGTGAGTGATAATGAGAACTCATCGGATGATGAAATTATAGCACATGCCACTTCCAAGGTCATTGCACATGATTCTCTTATTTTTGATGATAGTGAGAGTGAAAAAGAAAAAGAGAGTGAAAATGAAGATGAGGTTGATATGAGTGAACTTCAAAATGCTTTTCATGAATTATATAAAGAATCTATTAAATTAAAAAGAGCTAATTTGAAGTTAGAAGCGAGTTTAAGAGAGAGTGTCAAGGTCATTGATGAAAGTGCCTTAATAGAAGACCTTAGGACACATGAGAGGACTCTTCAAGAGAAGCTTAACTATGTAGAAGGCGAGAGAGATAGCCTTAGGGGTTTAATGGAATCCTTGAAAAAGGAGCTTCTTGCTTTTGAAGAGCGAAATGTTTTACTAGAATCTAAAATTTTAGATTTGGAAAATAAATTAAAAGATTCTAGTAATGTCAAATTTGATTTGGAATGTCGTTCAGAAAAACTAGATAAAATGTTAGGAACGGTCCAAATTAAAAATGACACTTTTGGTTTAGGCTTCAATTCTTGTAATGATTTTAACCCTAAAGTCAAAACCAATGTTTTAGGAGAATCTTCTAGGAATACATTTAATGATCCCTCCTTAGATAAATCTTCTCGACATGTTCTCACTTGTATACATTGTGGTCGACAAGGTCATCTTAGAAAATTTTGTTTAGATCTTAAACGAATTCCTAGAAAATCCCATAGTAATGTAACCACAATAGCTAACGTTCCTACACCCCAAGATAGTAATTCTTCATTAATTTGGGTTAGGAAATCCGACTTGGTTGCCTCACAAAATAGGGATTTTGATTCTCATTTACTTACACATGCCTCCTCCCTTGCTAAATCTAAAGGATAAATGTGTTAGTGTTTGCATACTTTAGCTTTTGTTCTTCATGCCCTATTCATATGCTAAATGTATGCTTGTTTAGTCATTTTCTAGTCATTGCCTTATTTCATATCACATGCTAGAAATTATGACTTGTTTATCTTTTTGTATTATATTTTGTGTTTGAATTGACTGCATAATATAAAAAGATTTGTGTTTATCATTTGTGTTTTATTTATTTCATTTAAGCTTAATGAAAAATACAAATGATTTTTGTTTGTCCTTTTGAGTAAATAGTTATTTTTGATTAAAAATGATAAAAACTCAAAAAGGTTTTGTTTTGTGTGTATTTTTGTTTGACACACTTTATGTGGCATATATTTGTGTTTGAATCCCATCATTTACGCTCCCATGTGGCTAGAACTTTTGGTTTAGATTTTCAATCCTTAAAATGTTCTTTACCATGTTTTATATGGAGTAGTTGGATTTTGTATATAAACTTTTATATACTTAATTTTTAAGTTTCTAATTGATTCTTTCTGAAAAATAAAATGCAGTTTTAATTCACCTAACACCCAATACAAATTGTTCCAAGCTCCTATATACATATAAATACGTTCATACCTTGGGAGCATGGAACCTAAGTTGATGACGTACAAACGAGGCACATAAACTACGGCATGTTGATGATGCTTTATACTCTTTGCCGCTACGTCTTCAACAAACACTTCATAGGTCTTGAATATTACAATTAAATAAAATCCTATGAAATATGTTTTTGTCCGGAATTGAGCCAAAACTATAAGAGGACTCAATTGGAAATTTGTGTCCTTACAAATCTCCCCCTTTGGATATTCCGGGACAAAAACCAAACAAAAATCCTAAAGGGCCGTCAAGCTCTACTAGACTCAAAACATAACCCGCCCAATCTTGACTCAACCCAAGGATTAAACTCTTTGCCATAGAAAGATGCCGCTTTATAATAATTCCTGCACACTTAAGCAAACTCATCAAATGCATAGGGAATATCAAAATATTAAATGCAATTAATTAATTACCCCCCCTAAATTAATTCTCCCTTTAAACACATGACCTACTTAGAAAGACGTCTCCCCCTAAGATAAATCTCCCCCCAAACGAAGATACGATAATAATAGGATTAGATACCATTTCTCCCCCTATCATCAGAAAGAATTATCATATTATGGGGGAGTTTGAATTTTGGGGGAGTTTTTGAGATATAGCTTATGTTTTTATCATATATTATCTCTTTTCAAACTCGATATGTCACTTGGTATTTTGCTTTTTCTCATGTGTGTAGGTACTACATGGATTATCATTGGATTGCACACCCTGATGAGAAAAGCTTTGAGATTTGAGATTCCTGAAAGAGTTGAAGAACAAACGCTGTAGTCTTATTCAATTGTATCTTTCCAGTTTTGGGTTCATGGAAGGGTAGATTTGTATAGTCATTTTTAGTTACTTTGATAATTCGGATGTTTATTTTTATGTATATACCGGCATAGACATATGGGGAGATTTGTAAGGACATTTTTGTCCATTAACAATTTTTATGTCGCACGCCGTTACACCGTTGAAGAAATTCAAGATTCATACATTCATCAACGGATCCGAATATCAAAAGAAGAAGAGGAATCAAGCCTGACAAGCTGGACCGATCCGCCCTCAACCGGACGGATCCGTTTGATGCAGATCCAGTATACCCCGGACCGCAAGCAAACCGATGAAGCTGAAATAACCGGACCGATCCGCCTCAACCGGACCGATCCGCCTCAATCGGACCGATCCGCCTCAGAATAAAAGAATCGATCCGGTCTATCGGACCGATCTGCCCCCAAGCCGGACCGGTCCGCCTGGGATAAATTCGGCCAGATCTGCTGAGATTTTTTAGGGCTCAAAGTTTCCTATTTAAGCCAACTTCGTGGAGTTGTTTTACAAGACTTTTCTAGACGATTTTCAGAGTCCTAACTACTCTAAGTCTTCACCTATTGAGCCCAAGACTCTAGGTTTTTGATTCACACAAATTGCCAAACATTTGTGAATCTTTTTGGTAACCCAAGAACACAACTTTTTAGTTTGTTCAAACCTTTGTGGAGAGATCTTTGCAACCGAGGGTTGCGTGTTATTGCTGAGGGAGTCTCTACAAAGTTTTATGGCTGCGTGTCTTTGAGGAGTGCTGCGGTTCTTCCTTTGTTGATTGGACTGAGGTTCATGTGGGTTCGCTGCGTGTGGATTCATTACTGACGACACCGACCGACGCCTGCGGGTATTCGTGTGTCACTGTATTTCATTGTAATCTGTGTAAGTTGCGATTTACTTATTATAGTGAAATAAAAGGTTTTGCCCTGCGGGGATTTTTCCTTATCTTTGTGTCGCATGCTTTTTTATGGTTTGACACACACACGCACTTTAGATGCATGATTAGGGGATGAAATTAAATAAGTGTGCTATTTTAGATAATTGAGAAGTTAATCAATTATCTCACGTTCTCAATGCTAGTTTCAAAGTTTACTGTTCTGCCCCACATTCATAAATGTCAAGCAGTTGGTCCAGCCCCATTTGTAACCTTTACATTAGGCTTGCTTAAGTGGTTCATCAAAATTACCAAGGGCCTCATTATATCCCTTCATCTAGAATTCTCTAGGCTGTTTATGAAATTGGAAAGTCAATCTCTCAACCCGATGATGTAATTTCTTCAATACTCCATCTTTAGCTTATAATTGGGAAGACTAGGTAGAAAGTTGCTCGGCTTGAGTCTGGAGTTCTTGGACATATCAGTAATGGCCAAATTCTTTACTTTCAATTGTGCAACCGGTTAATAAGTGTTTGCTGGGTCCTAGCCTCATTTGTAGTAGCTCAACCAAGTTTAATAAAAATACAAAAATCAATCTCGATAAAATTAGGTCTTAGGTGTGAAATTATTTATTGTGCGGGCTTGATAGCAGTTGCGGTGTCAAAAGCTTTATTTCGAGGCAATTTGCAGTTCAAATGTGGCTAAATAATCAATTCAGAAACCCTAGCCTATTCCAGACCGAGCCTAAACCTACCCCGTACCCGATGTGTGTTAAGTTTATACTTTTATTAATTTTTATATTTTTATTTTGAGTCGTTTTTATTTTTAGGATTTATTTTAGATTTATTTAGGATTTTTAGGATTTATTTACAATTTTTTATATTTCTTTATATTTAGTGTTGTTTTATTTTGATTTTTAATTTTTATTAGGATAAGTTTTTTTTAGGAATTTATTTTTTAGTTTGATTAATTTAGTTTTTAGTTTTTATAGATTGTCAATTTTTATTTTTATTTTCTTTTTATTTAGAGTTTTTTTAGTTTAATAGGTTTTATTAATTGTATTTTTATTTTCTTTTTAGTTTGACTTTTTTGAGTTAGGATTTTATTTTTATTATTTATTTTTTATTTTTTTAGTTTAGATAATTTATTTTTTTATTTATTTTTAAGGGTACAATCACAATCACAACACACACACACTAATCCTATACAACCAACTCACTCACCCTCATCGTCTTACCTTACAACTCACCACACTCAACCACCCCTCACACCCATCTTCAACCTCCAACTACTCCCACACTTTCTCCTCCATTAACACCCAAATACAAACTCTCCAAAGCCATATCCAAATCCAACTCTTAACCCCATAAACCGAACCCAGAGCAGCAACCCACAACCAACCAGACCCATTTCCACCTCTACCCATTTCATTCTTCAACCCACTTACCTGATTCTACCCACGCCAAAAATAAATGTCCCCGCATGTTTTAAACCTCTATACCCATTTTTCCAAATTACCCTTATAAACAAATCAGATTTTTCCTCACCTCATCCACATGCACACATGTGTGCAATGCCCAACATACACCCAACTTGTCCCTCATATCAAATCAGATTTCTACCTCACTATTTTCATGCACTCTAAAACTTTTCATCACCCAAATTACGCCTTGCCTCATTGCACCTATAAATTGAAGACTTGGTGCCATTGAAGAACTCTATCTCCAAATTAGTTTTCAAACTTTGTGTGATAAAATTCTCCCCACTCCTCTATAAAGAGTATTTGCATTTTTAGCAAATATTTCAATACAGAGGTGTGTGGTGAAACTTATCTCTAGAATGAATTCTACTCCACCTCTTTATATTCAGTATTTATATTTTTAGCAAATACTTCAAAATAGAGTGATATGGTTGAATTCATCCCTCTTGGATTTAAATTCTAATCCATTCCTTTATGGCGAGTGTTTGCATTTTCAGCAAATTTCTCAACATAAAGTGATGATGTAGAAGTTATATCCTTGGATAAGTTCTAATGTGCAATTTTATAATGATAGGATCTGCATTTTTAGAAAATCTCTTTCTTTATTTAAGTGTCCATTATGAATTCATCAATTATCCATTGTATATATTATAGTTTAGTTTTATTTCTTTTATCTATAGTTTTTATTCTAGAATCAATAAATACATTAGTGAGGGATTGTAATCGAGAGAATTTTGGTGTATAATTGAAGAGTTGCTCTAATTCAAGTACAAATGGGTTTGATTTATTGCTCTTTAATTTCTCTTGATTTAATCCTCACAAGCTCTTATTCTTATTGTTTACTTTTATTTTTGGATGATGATTATTGAGGGCTAATCTCCCATTCATGTGATGAATTTTGAAGCCCTCGTGAGTCCAACGTAGTTAGTTTACTTGTTAGCACAATTTTGTTTACCTTTTTTTTTAAATTACCTTTTACATCTTAGTTAGTACTTTAAAAATTAGTATAGTTAGTTAATTAATAATCCCTTGAGAAATCATAAATAATATATATAAAAAGAAAAAAATAGAAAAATCATAAAAATAATAATATGCAAATGAATTTACACATATCTTCACTTATTTTGTGTTTCATCCTTAGATTTGGATTGACTATCTTACTTTCGCTACGCATATTTTGAGTTTATTTGTAGGTTCAATGGAATTTTGATTGAAAAGGAGCTGCAACAACGACACTTACACAAGAGACGCATTTTTTTCTCTAAAAAATATATAACAAATCTCATTGGACATATCAGCAATGGCCAAATTCTTTGCTTTCAATTGGGCAACTTAGTTAGCAAGCATTTGCTGGGTCATAGCCCCATTTGTAATAGCTCGACCAGGTTTAACTTTTGCCCGGGAGGAAGAGGTAGGCTTAGTTTTCTTCGATGCTTCCACTTTTTCCCTTAGTCTGGCATTTTCAGTCTCCAAGAAGAAAACCCCATCATCAACATCAACAACATTAGTAGAAGAAGCCTTCAATGAGTTCAATTCATCACTCAAATTGTTATTCTCTTCTTCCAATAACTTGGCGATGTCCCTAACCTTCTCTATTTCACGAGTAAGCATAAATTCCTGCCTCTTGAAGAAAAATGCAAGCTTTTCCAACTTCTGCTCAAAACCCCAACCTTCACTCAGAGCTTTGCACTTATGTTCGTAGTCGGCATGTAAAAGAGTTTTAGTCTCCTTGTGATCTTCTTGAAGCTCTTTTATCATTTCAAAATATGCAACATTAATGGCCACTGCCCCATCAAGAAGACACATCAACTATATGTATCTAGGTAAGCTTTTTTAGCTTGATTTGTGTGACACCCCGCCTAATAAAATACCGGGTGATCAGTCCTATACCAAATTAAAACAAGAATCCCAGTTGGATCATCCTTAGCATCACTGTCGAAAACTTTTTAAAACATACTGTTGATACCAAATTTAATCTGCTGACGTGGACCAATCATACGAAGACACCTGACTATCTACATGGCAACAACAGACCTCTCCGAGGAACTCACAGGCTCCGAGGAACATACCTCTCCGAGGAACTCACAGGCTCCGAGGAACATACCTCTCCGAGGAACATACTTCTCCGAGGAACTCTTGAATACCAGGAAGATCAACATACCCGAGTTACTCAGACGGTCCGAGCTGCATCTCGGCCACAGCACTGATTGCCAGATAACGAACAGTCCAACTGGTTCATTAAATGATTATCCTTGACGTACAAGCCTAAGGGCATTAAATGTATTACCCTTTCATATGTATATCATTTAATGTATCGACCCTTTCATGTACAGCCTCAAGGCTATAAATACCTTGTATCATCCTCATTCAAGGGGACCGGAATTTCTTGAGAGAACTTGTAATCAAGAATTCCACAAACACTCAGCAATAACATAACAGTGGACGTAGGCTTTATTCCTAGCCGAACCACTTTAAAAATCTTTGTCTCTTATGTGTTTGATGTGAATGTTTATCTTCATCTTCAATCTCATCCTCATCATTTATCTGCTGTTGACGCCACTAAAATGGCAGTGGCCATTTTCTGTCTTCAACAGATTGGCGCCGTCTGTGGGAACGTGTTACAAGCGTTGTTCTCCACCAAAAGCTAAGTTTTTATTTTCTCTACGTATAATCAATTATACATACATCTTTTGATTCAATCATGATTTTTATGTTTATATACATAAATTAATTGTCCAATTTTTATCTGCAAATTGTTGCATATCATGATTTTTAAATCATAATTGTTAGATTTATCCTTATTTAGAAATCTGAAAAATAGTAGATTTCATAAATCATAATTCTTTGCTTGATTCTCAAGTTTTAATTTTATATCATGAAATAAATATTTTAAATGATTACATATGCCAATATATACGACGATGATAAGATTTGATCATTTTCATTGTTGATTTTGAAATAAATTTTGTAAGATATTTGATGTCTATTCATATTCCCATCATATTTTTAATAAAAGAATGGGAAAAGGTTAAAGATAATGAAAAGTCTTTTCATGGAAATCATGACACATATATATTCTCTCTCTCTTTAAGTTTGAGTCTCTTTGCATTCACAAGTTTAAGTCTCTTTGTATTCATTTTTATGAACTATATACTTAATTTGGTTCATCTTCCATCTATGTCAATAAAATCAAATTGATTGATTTTTTATATAAATTTGGTAATAATTTCGATCATTCACCATATTTTTATCTCTCCAAATTGGGAATAGGAAGGGATCAATATAAAAAAATAATTTTCTCTCACCTGAAAAATCATTGCCCACCTCTTGTAAAAGAGGATCAGTAAAACAATCATGACCATATCAAGACTTTGGGCACAAATTTGATATGTTGGCCCCTCGTTCATCACATCACAAGGTTTCTTTGACGAAATCACATGATCTATTGGATTATATAGTTATTCGTTTAATTAACATTCTTAAGGCCTAAATTTTACATTGAATGTTATTTTTTTGATCTCAAGATTTGAGATATTCTAGTCGTCCAACCATATATTTTATAATTTGAGATATCCTTAAATGTTGGTCGGCAACATCCATGTTGTTTGTCGGCAGGACTAGAATCTTGGGGTATTAAGAAATGCTAAGCACCCCTGATATTTTGAAATTAATATTTTTATTTCTCAAGCATATACATATCATATATTGATTGGATGAGTAAATCATTCTCATGACTAATCAATTCAGCCTACACAAATGGTAGAGCAAGATATTAATTTTTACAGGTACAAGATTCAACTCCGACGAATGCTCGGAAATAATCTTACTCTTCTGAAAAATATTATCATAGCTCGGCAGTATGAAAATTCACCTCAGCGAGGAATTATTGATTTTATTATTGCCCAGATATCTGCTCCAGCACAAATTATTCTATATATCCATTGGGATTCATATTCTATATTCATCTCAACATGGAGCTCGGCGAGATACTTATTATCATATTCAGTTTTGAGGAGAACTGTAACATTTATTATATTTCACCCCCAACGAATAGTTGGTCGGGGTGATTCTTATTTATATGCAGGCCCAGCAAAGTTCTCGGCCATATTCTTATATTCTGGAAAATATTATTCTTACTCGGCATTCTGCAATTATGCCTCGACAGGATACTTATTCAGCTTTAAGGAGAATTACAACATTCGTTCGGATAATTCTTATTTATATTCAGGCCTGACAACATTCTCGGCCATATTATTATGTTCTGAAAAATCTTATTCTTGTTCGGCATTATATGATTCTACCTCGACTGATCGGCGAGGCACTTTATTATTTTTAATTATTCTTTATATCTATTTGGATGCATATTCTATTCTCATTTCAGCATGGAGCTCGACAAATATTTATTATATCTTATTCAGCTCCAAGGATGTCTCCAACATTTATTATATCTTATTCAGCTCCAAGGATGTCTTCATCATTTATATTATCTTATTCCCAACGAATCTGTTGGTTAGCGCCGAGGAGGTCTTCATCATTTATATTATCTTATTCCCAACGAATCTGTTGGTCAGCGCTGAGGAGATTTCCAGCATTTATATTATCTTATTCCCAACGAATCTGTTGGTTAGCGTCGAGGAGGTCTTCATCATTTATATTATCTTATTCCCAACGAATCTGTTGGTCATCGCTGAGGAGATTTCCAGCATTTATATTATCTTATTCCCAACGAATCTGTTGGTTAGCGCCGAGGAGGTCTTCAGCATTTATATTATCTTATTCCCAACGAATCTGTTGGTCAGCGCCGAGGAGATCTCTAGCATTTGTATTATCTTATTCCCAACAAATCTGTCGGTCAGCGCTGAGGAGGTCTCCAGTATTTATATTATCTTATTCCCAACAATCTGTTGGTCAGCTCCGAGGAAGTCTTCATCATTTATTATCAACCACCAACTCTGATCGGTAGATAAAATCCAACTCCGGTTGGTAGACAAAATCCAACTCCGGTTGGTAGATAAAATCCAACTTCGGTTGGTAGAAAAAATCCAACTCCGGTTGGTAGACAAAATCCAACTTCGGTTGGTAGAAAAAATCCAACTCCGGTTGGTAGATAAAATCCAACTCCGGTTGGTATTGGTCGATAAATCTCATTCAAAGTTCACATTCCACAGTTGGGGGCTTATATTACAGATATATTTGTTCATTTGGTGGCACATTCTTATATCATCATGCAGTCGAGCATCAAATTCAACCCCGACTAATCAGGAGGTATATTGAAGTTCAGGAGGTATATTGAAGTTCAGGAGGAATATTGAAGTTCAGGAGGAATATTGAAGTTCAGGAGGTATATTGAAATTCAAGAGGTGTATTCAGAAGTATCACGACATGATGAAAGAAAGCGACAAGTATTCCCCCGAGGAACTCTGTCAGACCAGAAATTTGAAGACGAGGTACCTACATGGAGATTATATGTAGATGGATCATCTTGCACAGCTGGTTGTGGATCAGGGATTGTTTTAAACACCCCAGATGATATTGACATGGAGTATGCCTTGAGATTCCAATTCAAAGCTTCCAATAATGAGGCTGAGTATGATGCTATGATAGCAGGTTTTCATTTGGCGAAAGTCATGGAGGCACGGCAAGTAATTGTTTTCAGTGATTCTCAATTAATTGAATCAAATGATGGGAATATATGCAGTGAATGGAGAGTCGATGGTCAAGTACCATGCAAAGGTGATGGAGTTATTGACAGAATTTGATGCTATTCAATTGGTGAGGACACCGAGGATGGAGAATGCTAGAGCAGACGCATTGGCCCGATTAGCATCAGCTACTTGTACCGAGCTGCGAAGAACGATACCAATTGAAGTATTAGAAAGTCGGAGCATATATTGAGGAGGAACAATTACCGGAGGATAATCTCGCTGCCTAGAAATGGAAGTTTAAAGCTGCTCGGTATGTATTAATTAATGGTATTTTGTATAGACGAGGAATTATGGCAGGTTTGCAAAGATGTGTACATTCCTCCGAGGTGAAAGAATTGGTTAAAGAGATCCATGAAGGGTCCTGTGGAGCCCATGTAGCAGGTCGGACACTTTTGCAAAAAGTGATGACGCAGAGATACTACTGGCCGACGATATATAAGCCTATGCCAAGAAATGTGACAAGTGCCAACGCTTTTCCTCCATCCGAAGAATTCCACAAGCATTGTTGACACCCATAACTCCCTTTGGCCATTTGCCATATGGGGATTGATTTGGTTGGACCATTGCCGACGACTCGAGGAAGATTCAAATACCTCGTCATCACAGTAGATTATTTTACTAAGTGGATAGAAGCTGAGCCACTTATTGACATGACATACGAGAAGAAGAGTATCCAGCCCCGAGAAGAATCAAGCTATACAATAGGAAATGAAGACCGAGCAAGAGAGAGATCTAGATCTCCTCATCGGGCAGAAGAAAAACAATAAATGGAGAATGTGTGTTGATTTCACCGATCTCAACAAAGCAGTGGATGCTACCTCGGGACACGAGTTGCTCATGGATACTTACTCTGGCTAACACCAGATCAAAATGAAACCTGAAGACAGGGAACGACATAACAGCGGCTAATGAACAAGGTTTTTGCCGAGCAAATCAGTTGCAGTATGGAAGTCTATGTTGACGACATGCAAGAAAGCTGCTGATCATTTGGTTGACTTGAGTCAAACTTTTGATCAACTGGATAAATATCAAATGAAACTCAACCCGACGAAGTGCACATTTGGAGTACGGGAAGGAATGTTCCTCGGGTACATCATCAACCAGCGAGACGTTGAAGCAAATCCAGACAAGATCAAAGCCCTTTTAGGGTTGCGATCCCCAAAAACGAAAGAAGAGGTGCAGAGATCAGATACCCAAAGCTGGAAAAATTGGCAGTGGCATTAATTAAAGCAAATAGAAGAAGGAGGCTGTGTTTCCAGGCCCATACCATGCATACCGACATGCCATTAATACAAGCTATAGCAGAGTTTACTGATCTTAATACTCCTGAGAAACAAAAATTGCTCGCTGATCAACCTGTGGATGTTACAGGATCAACCAAGAAGACTGCTCTACGGAGCCATGCTCTACGGAGCCAAGCTCTACGGAGCAAAAGTGCTATAAGTAGCCAACCTCCTTTGGTTAGGAGGACAAGCTCTACGGAGCGCTCTACGGAGCAAAAGTGCTATAAGTAGCCAACCTCCTTTGGTTAGGAGGATAAGCTCTACGGAGCGCTCTACGGAGCAAAAGTGCTATAAGTAGCCAACCTCCTTTGGTTAGGAGGATAAGCTCTACGGAGCGCTCTACGGAGCAAAAGTGCTATAAGTAGCCAACCTCCTTTGGTTAGGAGGATAAGCTCTACGGAGCGCTCTACGGAGCAAAAGTGCTATAAGTAGCCAACCTCCTTTGGTTAGGAGGACATGCTCCAAGGAGCCAAAAAGTTCGAAAGAACCCTACTACTCCTTTGATTAGGAGGTGTATACCAGCATGATCAACTACGGTTGGTAAGACTTTATATACTCTCGCATTACAACTTATGTTGGTCGGGAGGTAACATTATTACAAAAAGTTCTTTAAAGAACAAAATATTCCAAACTATACCAAGTATGGTTGGTCGGGGATAAAAACCCATCAACTGTAGTTGGTCGACAAACATTATTTATCCACCTTGGTTGGTTGGAAACACTTTGAATAAATTATACTCATTACTTTATTATTAAGTGATCGAGCAACATTACTAATACTTATAATTTTTTTGGTCGATGAACCATACAATATTGTTATGCAAGCACAAATAATAAAGTGTTTGATATTTACAAAACAATAGCAAATTCAAATTTGCGAACAAAAATGAAATTCTTTCACTGAATTCAAAATGAATTATGCAAATTTATTACATTGATATTAAATTGTGTACTAACTATTACATTGAGATTCCTACTCTATTGGTTTCTCTCCCTCTGATTTTGAAACAGGTTCCTCGCCAGCAGGAAGATCATCCAAAGCATAATGGGAATTTTATGAAGTTAAGATATTTCAGTATTCTGATGTTCATCACAGATGGTCTGTCCGAGCAACTCTTGCTCATCCCCGAGCAGCTCTTGATCGTCCCCGAGCAGAGTCCACCACTAGCTCACAGAATGCAGTAAGTCGGCTAACAAACCAATCAACATACGTGAAGATTATGATAAGCTACAAACGGCATCATATGTCGTCCAGGAGATAATGCCCTTTATGTCCAACAAATCAAGAAGGTAGATCAAGAATTTCACGAGCACCGAGCAACACTGCAAAATAAAATACTCCATCCTTTCAAGTAAACCATCAAGCATGAAGCATTGGGGGCTTCTGTTGATACCAAATTTAATCTGCTGACGTGGACCAATCATACGAAGACACCTGGCTATCTACATGGCAACAACAGACCTCTCCGAGGAACTCACAGGCTCCGAGGAACATACCTCTCCGAGGAACTCACAGGCTCCGAGGAACATACCTCTCCGAGGAACATACTTCTCCGAGGAACTCTTGAATACCAGGAAGATCAACATACCCGAGTTACTCAGACGGTCCGAGCTGCATCTCGGCCACAGCACTGATTGCCAGATAACGAACAGTCCAACTGGTTCATTAAATGATTATCCTTGACGTACAAGCCTAAGGGCATTAAATGTATTACCCTTTCATATGTATATCATTTAATGTATCGACCCTTTCATGTACAGCCTCAAGGCTATAAATACCTTGTATCATCCTCATTCAAGGGGACCGGAATTTCTTGAGAGAACTTGTAATCAAGAATTCCACAAACACTCAGCAATAACATAACAGTGGACGTAGGCTTTATTCCTAGCCGAACCACTTTAAAAATCTTTGTCTCTTATGTGTTTGATGTGAATGTTTATCTTCATCTTCAATCTCATCCTCATCATTTATCTTTAGCGGCGTCAACACATACTAACCACGTAGTATTCCAAAAACTGGTGCCAAATTTTAACTTTTTAATTTAACAAAATAGTACATGCGGAATTAAATATAAACCATTCACACAACTGAATAAATCAACTGATTAATTAATTTAAATAACTTGCCGAATAAACCATCGGCCACCAAAGTAAAATAATCCAATACAAACATCAAACACCTGAAGGATTACATCTGAAAACTGTACTGAGAAGTCTGGGCAACAAACCCTAAATAAAACTGAACTGAGAAATGATTCCTACTCTAGGAATGAATGAACGATGCGTCTAATCCGAACTCCTGCTAGCATCCACATATGCTGCAGCTCCGTGTCCCTGGAATAGAATATCAATCCTGGCGTCCCTGTGGCTGGACACCTAAAAGGTTTTGAAAATAGTTTTATAGCAAGGGTTAGAACCCAAAACATTTTGAAAATATTTAGCAAGTGAATTAACTGCAGTAATTTAAAATGCATGAATGCGCTTCATATTTAAGTTAGTGTCACACTCCCTTGTGGACATTCTCACCCCTCCACTATTGTGCACACCTACCGGTTACCCTAACCCCACCTAGTTGTACTACCCTGTTCAACTAGTCCCGGTATAACCATCCCTTGCCATACTACTCTAACCCGAGTATAATGATTCTTGAATTATAAGTTATCTCATAATTAACTTACTTAATTCCTCTTAAATATTAGCATATAACTGTGTCACTAGTTATATAAAGTAAATACATCACACACTGTATTATTACCCGTATATAATATTTACTACCATTATATATGTACCTTTACCACAATATCCACACATATAATATACGTACATCCATCCCTTCAAGTATACCCTCGCCGGATGATTCCCTCTAAAATGCTATCTCACTAGGTGTGCTCACAAAACCTAGTTATCCAAGTTGGAATCGCTCACCAACTTGGCCCAAAATATAAACGTAGTGGAGGCGGTCATATTCCTTCCCTGAAAGTGAGATACATCCCTCACCCATATATACCGGACGCTATGACCTGGGGATATACTCGCCCTACTCCTCAAGCTAGGGGACTCACCCACATCGCACAACCTCCCTTGATAGCATTAGAGTATATAAATTGAATAAATATCTAGTCACTGATATTTAATATCACACACAATATATACACGTGTATATATATATACTATCACTACACCGTATATATATAATATAAACCCCGGCTTTACCGTGTACTCAAAATCCCGTACACTGCTTGTAATTTAATATCACACACAATATATGAACACGTATATATATACTATCACTACACCGTATATATATAATATAAACTCCGGCTTTACCGTGCACTCAAAATCCCGTACATTGCTTGTAATTTCCTGAGTCTGTGGCCCGACTCAACGTAATTAATTTTCTCACTTAATAATTTATGATCCTCCCGAGTCTATGTCCGACTCTAATATAATTAATTCACGCCTCAATTAATATAATACTTTCCCCGAGTCTGTGGTCCGACTCTAATTAAATTAATTAACACACCCATTAATTTAATACCTCCCCGAGTCTACAATCCGACTCTAATTAAATTAATTAACACACTTATTAATTTAATACCCACCCGAGTCTACAATCCGACTCTTATTTAATTAATTTACACGTTAATTAATCAACACAAATCCAAGTCTGTGGTCTGACTCTAATATAATTAATTTACACAAAAATTAATTTATACCAAACTCCGGGTCTACAACCCGACCCTAAACTAATTAATTACAACATCAATTAATTTAATACTTTTCCGAGTCTACCCTCCGACTCTACCTTCATTAATTATCACATCCATTAATTTAATAACTTGGTGTCACCCAACCATTATTCCCGGACTCACTTACTTAGCCCGAAACTTAATATTTCCCGAGTCTTTGTTCCTATCACAAGGGAACACACAATAGGCATTCACAACCCAAGTAATCCTATAAAACAGTTGGTATTTACACAACCCAATTCTTCATACTTGTACGTAATATATTTCTCTCTAATATTCACCGTACTTATTTGCTTTACGAATTTATCTCACTTTCGTATTAATTCAAGTATTCACACAACTCTAAGGTTCCTAGTTACCCCTTGTTATATCAATTCAGTAGTTACCCTTGTTAACCCACTGACCTAACGAATTTAAGCTCACTCATGCTTTTTTCGTAATTATATTCTTATCATCTCGAATTAGAGTACGTCACAATCAAGCCTATGAATCTCCACTTTAACTCTCTCACAAAATTAAAGTCCAACACTCAATCATAGACCTACTTCCATATCATTATTCCATCAATATATTTCATCAAGGTCCCAAACACTTCCCCGATAAAATTTTAGACATTTGAGGCTTAAAAAGAAAATTCTCAAATTTTCTGACAGATTAAACACCCTCTAGTAAAATTTCGATTTCTCCCTCTACATAACTCCGATTGACCTGATTCCAAGTTCATTGGATAGCTAAGAGAAATACCTTTCCAGTAATGTATGGTTCACACTCTAATTCGAAGTAAAATTCAAATCGCACACGTTTAAAGTCACGTTAAAAGTCTGGCAGATTACTATGTTGACAGATCAAACACCCTCTAGTAAAAGGTCGATTACTCCCTCTACAGAACTCCGATTGATCTGATTCCAAGTTCATTGGATAGCTAAGAGAAATACCTTTCCAGGAATGTATGGTTCATACTCTAATTCGAAGTACAACTCAAATGGCATACGTTTAAAGTTGTATAAAAAATTCTGGCAGATTGACCTCTTGTGTTCATCAAATAAACCCTAAGTCATTCAAGATTCATGTTCTTCATCCAAGAACTCTTAAAGATTCCATTAACAAAACCCCATTTTGTACCCATTTATCCCCAAAATGAATTTTAGTTACACATCACTAAAATATGAATTGGATATCACAATTTAGGAGTAAAAACAGTTAACCACTTGCCTGTAAGTGTTCGTAGTGTCTGATCCGTTGTTGATGTCCCTTAATTTGGCTCCAATAACCTCCAATTTGTTCTTGATTTGCTTTCTCCCAAATCTCCTCTCAAACCCTGGGTTTAGAGTTATGTTGGCTGCCATCCCTTAATCTCCCAATTAGGTTAAAAACCCTTAATCCCGTTTTTAGTCTAATGGGCTTAATTAAAGTGGCCCAACTCACCCCGTGTGGGCCCGACCATGCCCAAAAATACCCCGAGACCCAATTACTACCCCCGGGTACTCTTTTCGGACTATCTCGACCCATCCGGACTCAACCGCGTCCTCAGAATTGACATCCGAATTAATTTATAAAAATCTTTATTTCACACCCAATTTAGTTTATACCGACTCCCGGTTGAGATAAGTGCATACCCCGTCATTAATACCCAAAATGACGTAATTAAATTACTACTATTCACTTAGTAAATAAATTTTCCTAAACATTAACCATTCACTTCCCGATTAATATTTAAATAATTATATTGTCATAATTAATTCAATTAAAATTACAACACACCAGTAATTTAAAATCCCGAATTAATTTAATATTAAATGCACAAAAATACGGGGTGTTACAATTTGAGACATCAGGCCCGAGAAAGTTGGATAGGTTTTCCTCGGATAAAGTCATATGACCAACCTTAAAGAGATCATTACATCTTCTGAGTAGCTTGAATTCAGTGGGGACAATTGATCCAGTTTAGCCATGAACTATAAAGAGTAAGAAAAATCTCCAATCAACAACATAATATAACATTTGAAACAGAGGAAGACAAGTGCGAAGAAATATTCATTTTCAATGACGAAAATCAGATTAACAGTACATTAATATAAAGATAAAGTAAAAATAAAGATAAAAACAAAAGTTGCTCGCCAAGCAATTCTACACCTTCTTTCTATCAAAAGTGGCCCTAGCTTGGGAAGGGGCAGAGATAGGTGGAATGACTTGCTCAGAAGAAGGGGGGAGTGAAGATCCAACTGCTGCTTAACGTTAATCGACAGAGTCCAAAACAAAAGTAGAATCCTCTGATCCTCCATCATTATCAATCTCCTCATCCAAGTGGAGAGGAGAATCAGGATCATGCCCGAGGAATAACTCAGAGTCCTGGTGTACCAACCTCTGTGAGTGCTACCGACCATCCATCCTTGAAGCATTTCTTCTTCGCAAATTCAATCTGAGCAGAGGCAGCACTAATAGCCTCCTCACAGCCTCTGTTGAATGTAGACTTCTTGACTTTCAATCTCTTGGCCTTCTCAGCGGCCAAATTTTTCTGTAGCTCGGCAACCTACCCCTGAGCAACTGCAACCTCATTCTCAACAGTCTTTATTTTGGTGTTCCATTTTTTTAACTCGTTGTCAGTGCTTGTTGGGACTCAATCAAATATTTCTTTAGGCATTCAAATGCCTCTTCCACTTCATTTCAAGAAGAATAGATGATGTCATCCTTCTCTAACATCTGGTTAAAATCAACCAGGAACTGCAAGAAGGAATGAGAGCAAGTCAGTACAAGAATTATCGAGCATGTGAATAAAAGAGAGGAAATAAATTTTATTACCAAAGCAAGGCTTTGAGAAGCCCTTTTAGAGATTTTAGAGCGAGGCATTGCGGAAGCATCACCCCTATAGTCTGGAAGAGTACCAGACTTTATTAATTGCCTGGCTAATCCAGGGCAATAGCCACTGGAGATCCAATAACAGACAAATCGACAAAGTCTCGTTAGTGGACACCAAAAGTAGTTCCTTCAGCCAGCCTGGAAGGAAGACCCTTTTTCAAACGCTTTAGCTGGGCTTCATCATTCTTGTTAATTGGAGGCTTCTTCCAAACCTCATCCTTATTGTTGACCCCACCAGTAGCAAATTTTGTGGAGCCAGCAGTGGTAATATCTCCATAATGTTGGGGGACTTTCTCTTCACCATAGTAGTGGCAAGAGGTAAATCTGAGTCAATTGAAGATGAGGGGCCTGTAGCAGCTTCACTACTTCCAGATACAGTGATAAAAGAAGTGGAGGCTGGGTCTTGGTGAAGCTAAATCACCAAGGAGGGAGCAACAGAAGTTGGGCGATCAACAAAGTAAGTAATGGAGTTTTTATACTCCAACAGATATGATGCCGACCTAATGTGTTCCTTACTAATTTTCTGGTGAATACCCTAAAGAAACTTCATCTTGGTAAGATTGATATCATTTTCTTTGGGACACTTTCTCTTCTAATCAATTGCAATCAAGAGAAAACAAATACAATTAGTATTTTAACCAATGAAATTATCAAGAAAAGCTATATAATAGTGTTACAACCTATCCCATGGCCATATTAAGGGCATCTGGGCCCCTGGTATACTGCATGCCCTGTCGTGGGTGCATATTGCCAATTCTTGGAAATCACTCCATGATCAAAATAGTCTATATTGGAGTCTGGGAGATTAACTACTAAGCCCTATTTACAACCCTAGTTTTTAAATAATAAGTGCTATCACTGGTAACCCATTTATAGTAAAACATAATTTATGGGGTGCCTATATGTGTACCATGGAGCTGATTCAATTTATAAACCCCATTTGTAACTCTCCAAGTGTTGGGGGATACTCTAGCAGGTACAACGTCAAAATATTGATAAAACTCAAGACAAAAGGGGTTTGGGGGGGGGGGGGGGGGGGCAGTAAACCCATATTCAATAATGAAAAGAGAAGGGATCTAATGGCCCTCAAACAAAGAAAAAAGATCTACAGGCAGACTAGGAAGCTCCAAATCCACCCACGAAGGAATATTCCATTCGTTCCTAAATTCATCTAGAGAAACTACTGAATAAACCATGATTAAAGATGAAGAAAAGGAGAAAGAGAAAGAATTCTTACAAAGGCTTAAGGATTCAACAAGAACTGAAGGACAGAAAGAACGATCGCACGAAAAGCTCAAGAGATAGCAGCAAAACCCAGAAAGTTTGAGGTAGAAGGCAATCGTGGTTTTACCACCTTTATAGATTACCTCAAAAATTGACGAAAGTAATGATTAAAGGGAAACGACGATTGAAATTTTGGTGACTAAGATAAAAAAGACGTATTTGCCCCCAAAACGATTCGCTATAATTACGAGTAATTACAAAAATGCCATCTGTGTTATACGTTATCAACCAAGTTGATAATTTTACAAGTGTGGAAAGTCGACAGCCGACCAAGTATCAGAAAGGTTGCCCGAGAAACTGCTA